>OY282559.1:182960843-183588996 GCA_958295665.1 Tipula vernalis | reverse complement strand
ATTTATGTAACGAAAGGGATCTTCGAGGATTACATGTACATCGAAAACAGCGATGGGGATATATTCCGATCATACACCTGTTATCATGACACTCAGCACAATGATAATTAATAAGGATAACCTGCCTAAATTAACAAATAATAGAACTAACTGGGACCTATTCCAAGAACTAATTGAAATGCAAACAAATCTACGAGTGCCGATTAAGACACCGGTACAGTTGGAAGACGAACTAGAGGTATTTAACAGTACTATTCAACAAGCAGCATGGATAGTTCTCCTGCTAGTCACACCGAATCCCGTAGGAATCAAAATTATCCTATTGAGGTCAGGGAGTTAGTTAGAGAGAAACGGAAGGCAAGAAAAACCTGGCAAAGGACACGCGCCCCGGAAAACAAAAAAATCCTCAATTTTCTATGTAATAAACTAAAACAACTTATAAAAGAGATTAAGAATGAAACTATCAACAAGTACTTAAATGGTCTCACCGAACATAAAGATACTGATTACTCTCTTTGGAAAGCAACAAAGGGATTAAAAAGAACTAAAATGCATGTGCCACCTATTAAAAATGGGGAAGGAACCTGGGCCAAAAGTGACAAGCAAAAAGCTATTTTATTTGCAGCTCACTTGGAAGACACCTTTCAACCGCTACCTAGGCAAACAGCAGATGAAAACATAATAACAATTAGCAAAATTGATGAATATAATATTCGATGTGTAACATTACAGGAATTAAAAAATGAGATCAAGTGTAATTTGAACGCAAAAAAAGCTCCTGGATATGATTTAATTACTGGACAAGTCGTAAAAGCCATTCCCGAGAAGGGACTACGAAAATTGGTTCAAATTATCAATGCTGTCTTCAGACTAAAATATGTCCCACGGCAATGGAAGGTTGCTGAAGTAATTATGATCCCCAAACCAGGCAAACCAGCGAACGATAAAAAGTCGTACAGACCGATTTCACTACTTCCTGTAATTTCAAAATTATTTGAAAAATTACTGCTCAAGAGACTCAAGCCAATAATAGAAGAGAGAAATTTGATTCCACCACACCAATTTGGATTTAGAGAAAGTCACTCTACGATAGAACAAGTTCACAGAATAACGGATATAATCGAAGACTCACTTGAGAATAAGAAGATATGCTCCAGCATCTTCTTAGATGTAGCACAAGCTTTCGACAAAGTTTGGCACCAAGGACTTGAATTTAAATTGCATCGAGATCTACCTAAGCAATTCTATCAAATTCTTAAATCTTATATCGCAGACCGACATTTCCGTGTAAAATATAACCAAGAGTACTCTGAACTAAAGAGAATATCAGCAGGCATACCACAGGGTAGCGTACTGGGTCCTATATTGTACATCCTGTACACCAGAGATATGCCAAATACAGAAGGTGCCACCATAGCAACATTTGCAGACGATACAGCTATTCTGGCGACTGGAAAGTGTATATCAGAAGCAACGACCAAACTTCAAAAAGCAACCGACACAGTGAGTAGTTGGACAAAGAAATGGCGCATTAGCCTAAACGAAGCAAAGTCGGTTCACGTAAACTTCACGAACCAGAAAGCTAACTGGATTCCAGTGAAACTTAATTCAAGGCCGGTTCCAAATGCAAATACAGCCAAATACCTCGGCATGACTCTCGATTGCAAGCTTAGAGGAAAGAGCATGTTAAAAAGAAAAAAGAAGAATTGAACATTAAATATAGGAAAATGTATTGGCTAATAGGTAGAAACTCTGAGCTTACAATACATAACAAATTGCTATTATATCAGCAAATACTTAAACCAATATGGACCTACGGTATTCAACTTTGGGGTTGTACCAAGAAGACAAATGTACAAATGATTCAATGTTTTCAAAACAAAGTGCTGCGTGGCATTGTAAACGCACCATGGTACATTAGAAATGATAACCTCCATAGGGACTTAAACATGGAATATGTAAGTGAAGAAATAGAAAATCATGCGAAGAAACACATTCAGCGGATATCTCGGCACCAAAATGCAGACATACGAAGTTTGTTGGATACCACCAATGCAGTAAGAAGACTTCAAAGGCAGAAACCTTTGGAATTGGGCAGTTGTATTTAATTCGGATAGAGAAAAATAATTACTATGTAAATTCAAACGGGAGTAACCATTGGGCTACTGCCCGTCAAATGTGAATCTTCATTTAAGAAAGATAAATTACTAAATGATTTGTAAATCAGTTGTAATATTAAATAAAGGAAAAAAAAAAAAAAAAAAAAAAAAAAAACTGTCAGCATTTTTCAGATAAGCTTAAATTTTGCAATTTTAAGAGACTATTTTTAATTTTAATAAAATTCGTTAAAAAATAATTTTTAACATAAACCACTATAGACATCTGTTGAATATATACAGCATTGGCCAAAAATATAAAGCACCCCTATCTATTAGCATTATATATTAATATTATGTCTTTCTAAACAATGGGTGTTAACGAACGAGTCATCCCACCGAATGCGACCCTTAATTATTGAAAATCCCCAATTTTTGTTTTGTTTTAGGTTCTTAACAAGAAGTTGTAGCGTCGTAAAATTTTTTTATTTTAGTTTTGTATTTGATCGTGTGCAGTCTTCACATAAAGTGTTTTAAATCAAAAAGAGTTTTCGTAAGTTTTTTGAGAAAAAAAGAGTGTTTGTGATAATTATGCCTAAAGCGTGCCAACTCAGTGAAGGAATAAGGGCACAAATTGTGTTGTTGGATTCCCAGGGTTTAAGCCAAATTAAAATATCCCAAAAATTAAAATGCTCTCGTGGAGCAGTTCAATCTACATTGAAAAGGGTTAAAGAGACCGGGGACTATGCCTATAAACTACGCTCAGGCAGAAATCGTATCACTTCGGTAAGAGACGATCGACAAATTCTGCGAAAATCTCTCAAAAACCGAAGAAAAACATCTGCTGAGATAGCTGCAGAGCATTTAACAGAACAAGAAGTTCACATTTCGGTACGGACAGTTAGAAGAAGGCTCCTGCAAGCTGGATTGAAAGGTTGTAAAGCAAGAAAAAAACCTTTGCTCTCACTTACCAACATAAAAAGTCGCTTGAGATGGGCTCGAGAACACAAACATTGGAATGACGTGGATTGGGCGAGAGTTGTTTGGTCAGATGAATCTACTTTTGAGGTAAATATAAAAAATAAATATTAAAAAATAATTAGTCAAAAAAAAAATAAAAAATTGTGCTATGTATTTTAAAAGAATTAATAGAGAAATTTATGTTAAATTTGATGGAATTCTTATAGATTTTTGGAACTCCTGGCGCAACCATCGTAAGAAGAAGAGTCGGGGAAGCATACAATCCTGATTGTATAGTGCCTACCGTAAAGCATGGAGGGAGTAAACTGATGGTGTGGGGTTGTATGGCATCATCAGGGGTGGGAAAACCGTTGTTTTGTGAGGGTCCGATCAACAGTACCAACTATGTTACCGTCCTCGAGGCTGCATTGAATGCCTCAATTCGGCAAATCTTTGGGGAAACGGATAGTTCTTCGATAATTTATCAACAGGATAATGCCCCCTGCCATACTTCCCGCATTACGATGAGTTGGTTTCGAAAAAAACAAATTCGAGTCATGGACTGGCCCGCCCAGTCGCCAGACCTAAATCCCATTGAAAATTTGTGGTCAATTTAAAAAAAAAAAATCAAGGATCGCAATATGACTTCAAAGGAAGACCTCAAACGTGCGCTGACAGAGGAATGGAAAAATATATCGAGAAATACCTGCGAAAAATTAGTACGGTCGATGAATAAAAGAGTCCTGGCTGTCATCAAAGCCAAAGGAGGACCTACAAAATACTAAAATTAATAAAATATAAAAAGTATTTCCTAAAAATATTGAGTTTTAATTTTTGTCTTCATTCGTTTTGTAGATACTGCAATTTGGGAGGGGTGCTTTATAATTTTGGCCAAGTCTGTTTATGAAGTTATGAATTACATTATCATTATTAGGGTTTTCCCCTAAATTTAAAAATTATCAATTACATGTATGTACATACATTTAGGGAATATCTAGTTGGTTTCATTTATCCGACTCCATTTTTAATTTTATTTTACGTTGTGTTAATGGTGTTTCTTTCCACAATCTAGAATGAAGATTTTTTTGGCCGTTTTCTGTGTTTTAAAAAAGTAATTAAAGTGAGTTATTATAAACTTTTATTGTGATAAATGGTTTTTGTGAATTTGTGGATAGATTTTTGTTTTTTTGTGAATTTTTTTGTGATTAATTAATAAATTTTTGAAGTGTAATATTAAGGATATTTCAGATATACGAGTTAGTATACCTAGTTTAATTGTGGGATATTCTAGATAGTTTAAGTTTAAAAGTTTTAATTTTATGCCCACTAAAATCAATATATAATGGCTTCGGTATCGAGAAAGCGTAGTGATGTTTGGCTTTACTTTACGGCCATTGATGAAGTCAAGGCGAAGTGCGATCTGTGCAAAACCACATTTTCTTACAAAGGTGGAGCTACTAGTAATTTGAAGCGACATATTATAGTCAAACACCCTACAATTATGCAGAAAGTGCCGACAAGCCGCAAAACTGTTACTTGTACTACCACTTCAGTAACAGGGGAGACGGCTCAACATAGCTCCCCAACGACGTCAGCCACATGTACTACAACACAACCCCAAACAGTTTCAGAAACAGCAAGTGTAACAACACAACTAGGACCATCGGCTTCAACTCCAAGTTCACTCCAACAAGGCACACTATCACGGTACATCGTACGGCCGGCCTCAATATCTCGTCAACGAAAATTAAACAACGAGTTAATAAAGTTTATCGTGAAAGATTTTCAGCCATTTTCAATTGTAGAGGATCAAGGATTCCAAAATTTCAGTAAAGCTTTAGATCCGACATATCAGCTCCCATCGAGGTCAATGCTGACTAAATCTCTTTTACCACAGCATTTTGACGATTGCCTTGAAAAAGTAAAACTCTTTATTAATCAGGGCTCCAGTGTGGCAATTACCACTGACCATGGACCTCGGTTAATAACGAAAACTGTATGGCTATTACTGGGCATATTATAACTGACCAATGGGCGATCGAAGGCGTTTTACTAGATTGCGTTGACGTATCTTCATCAAGACATACGGTAGAATTTCTTAAGGATACGTTGATGGAATGCTTTCGCAAGTTTGGTATTGAAAAAAATATCTGCTGTGGTGACCGACAACGCTGCCAACATTATGGCTGCGGTACGGTTATCACAACAAGAACATGTACGGTGCTTTGCGCATTCCTTAAATTTGATTGTTCAAGAAGGAGTGAAAGAACTGTCGACAATCCACAAAAAAGTTAAAGCTATAGTTGAATCTTTCATCTTAGCACTTTAGGAACTAGTAAACTCAAGCAGCTTCAGACCCAAATAAGTGGAAATATAGGGGGTCTGACTGTCCCTATAGGTAGGAATATGCAATCTCCCTATTATCACAAGATCCTTGTTTCGAAATAAACAAATAGTATAATTTTAATTCGTTTATTTGTATAAATTAAATTATATTTGTGGATTGCGAGGAATTATTTTAGCTGGATATGTTGCTGTTGGTGTGTGGTATTTACCAATCCAAGGTTTCCGACCATGGGTTGGTCATCTTTGAGTGATGCTTGTTGACGTATATTTAGCTTGCCCGAAGATAGTGATGTTCCTGATTGGTAATATCGGGGAGCGACTGTCGTTATTTCGAATTAGGGCGCTTACTCAACAGTAACAGCGGCGCTCGTTGTTTTGAAGTATTGGTGCTATTTACTGGCTAATTCTCCTTAGACGAGGCGTTACCGCGACCAATTAATAAATTAATCGTGAGCACTAACTCGCGTTATATTATTTAAAATGTACGCTTTGCTCGTTGCAATATTTAGTAATTAATATTTTTGAAAAAACAATTCGGCTTATATCGATAGGTTATTGTTTGTTTATTTTTCAAATGAAACCCTGATTGATGCGAATTATACGAAATCGATGCTAACTTCGAATTGCATTTCGAATCTAGCATCTAGTACGCGGGTTAAAATTTTGTCAATATAAACACAATGATAATGTCATTGGTCATTGTGTTTATATTTGTGACTGACATCCACATTACCCCCCTCCTAGTGAACTTGCTAATGAACGATTACGCGAAGCGACTAGGTATTTTAACAATCCGACCAGTTCTAGTTGTGCTCGGTTTATTATTCGGAATAATTGGACTAACTCGATGTGGTTCGAGGTTAAATTTGACTTTGTGGTGAGTTTTCGTTGACTCTAGTTGTTTTTTAGTGACTTCTTCATTCGGTTCCTTTAGTGTACTACCAGTTTCGTTCTCTTCGATAAAACATGGTTTCAATCTATCAATCGAGATGTTACAATGTTTGCCCAGCGTTTAATTACCAAGAACGGTCCTTCGTATGGAGTTTGTAACGATTTTCTAACTGAATCTGTCCGTGTCAATACATGTGAGCACGAATTCAAATCTTTAGATATAAAAATGTTATCTTGCTGATGCCTTGCTGGTGGAGGCGGTCGAATGTATGCAAAATGTTCTCTGAGTTGATTAACGAATTCTGACTGGGTTTGGTTAGTTCGGCTCTCTACCAACATATCACTGGGAATCCGTATAGGTTCACCAAAAACGAGTTCTGCAGATGAAGTTTTGAAATCTTCTCGGTAAGAAGTGCGAAGTCCTAACAGTACTGCCGGAAGAACTCGTGTCCATTGTTTGTTCTGATGACACATGATGGCTGCTTTTAGTGTGCGATGCCATCTTTCTATGAAGCCATTGCACTGTGGGTGATATGCGGTCGTGCTTTTTCGCTCAAAGCCCAATAATTTTGAAAATTCCGAAAATAATTCTGATTCAAATTGTGAGCCTTGATCAGTTACTATTGAAGTCGGAATGCCAAAACGTGAAATCCATGTGTTGAAAATAGCTGAAGCTACCGTATCTGCTCTGATATCTGGTACTGGAGCTGCTTCAGTCCAACGAGTAAATCTATCTATAATGGTGACGCAATAACGCTGCCCTTCAGATTCCGGAAGCGGGCCAATGATGTCGAGATGGATTTCGGCAAACCTTTTAACGACCGGAGTAAAACTTCCCACTGGAGTTTTATTATGACGATGTACTTTGGCTTTTTGACATGCCAAACAACACTGAGCCATTTTTTTAACGTCATTCTTGATATTCGCCCAAATGAACTTATCTGTCATGGCTTTGACCGTAGCTTGAACACTTGGGTGCGCTAGATTGTGTATGGATTCGAAAGCTAACCTGCGGAAATCCGTTGGGATGAATGGTCGATTTTTCCCTGTTGAGGTTTCACAGTACAAGCTAACAGAAGAATTAAACGCCAATGGAACTTCTTCGAATTTTAACGATTTATTAGTTTCAATTAATTGGGTTAATTCGTCTGTTTGCTGCGCAATCGCTATTGCCTGGTAATCTATTGATTCCGGTAAGGATATGACTTCGATTCTGGATAGTGCGTCTGCTACTACATTCTCTATTCCGGATATGTGTTGTATATCTGTAGTGAATTGGCTAATGTAGTCTAGATGACGAAATTGTCGAGGCGATGCTTTCTCAGGATTCTGGTGGAACGCGTATATTAATGGTTTGTGGTCTGTGAACAACGTAAATCTGCGGCCTTCGATCAAATGGCGAAATCGTTTCGTGGCAGAATATGCGGCTAACAGTTCTCTGTCGTAAGTACTGTAGCGTTGTTGAGTATCTGTTAATTTCAACGAATAAAATTGCAGAGGTTGCCAATTGTCTTCGACTTGTTGTTGAATGATTGCCCCAATGGCTTTATCCGATGCATCCACCATGACTGCGAGTTTGGCGTTAGGTAATGGATGTGCTAAGATAGTAACCTCGCTGAGTTGTTTCTTGCTGAGTTCGAATGCAGCTACAGCTTCGTCTGACCAGTTGATGACTCGTGAGTCGTTCTTTTTGCTCCCTTTTAAATATTCGCATAGAATCGCTTGATTACCACCAGCGTTAGGGATAAAGTTTCTATAGAAATTCAACATGCCCAAGTAGCGCCTTAGTTGTTTAACGCTCTCTGGTCTGTTGAAGTTTAGTATATCGTTAACGCGTTCGGTCGATGGTCTGATTCCTGTGGAGGTAATTTCGTGCCCCAAAAACAGAATTTTATCTTTTGCGAAATGACACTTTTGAACGTTGATCACTAACCCTGCTTCTTTTAACTTTGCGAAGATAATCTTTAAATGCTGCAAATGTTCCTCGAACGACTGTGAAGCGATTAATAAATCATCTAAATATGAGAAGCAGAAATTTAGATTGTTGACTATCGAGTGAATGAATCGTTGAAATGTATTTCCAGCATTCCGTAATCCGAAAGTCATTCGCGTAAACTCAAACAAACCAAAAGGTGTGGAAATGGCCGTTTTGGGAATGTCTACCTCCTCGATGGGTATCTGATGATACGCGCGAACTAGATCGATAGTTGAAAAAACTGTACAACCACGTAGTTGGTGTGTGAAATCTTGTAGATACGGAATAGGATATCTGTCTGGCACAGTGACATTGTTAAGCGCCCGATAGTCACCACATGGTCTCCATTCACCATTCTTCTTTTCAACCAAATGTAGCGGGCTAGACCAAGGGCTTTTGGATGGTCTGCAGATACCTTGAGATACCATGTATTCGAACTCTTTTTTGGCAATTGCTAATTTTTCGGTACTTAGTCTTCTCGTCTTGCATGCAATTGGTGGACCACGAGTGGTAATATGATGTGTAACGGAGTGTTTGGCGGGCGAATCTCCTTGAATTTCACGGGTTATCTCGATGAACTGCTCCAGAAGGAGTAACACTCTAACGTCCATTGTATTAGTGTTAATTACCCTTAGTGTGGGAGAATCGGATTTTACGGAAATGGCTCGTACTTCTAGCGATGTTAGTGGATCGACCAAGCGATTGTTCTGGATGTCAACCATCAGCCCCGAATATTTTAAGAAATCGGCACCTAATATGGGCATCGTAACATCGGCTAGAATGAAAGTCCACGTGAACTGTCTTCGAAGACCAAGATTTAAATTCAACCGACGAGAACCGAATGTTTTGACTGACGATCCGTTGGCTGCGAACAATTCTAGACTCGGATCTATGTTCCTTTTTTCCTTATTGTCCGCAGGAATGACAGAGATATCAGCGCCAGTGTCAATTAAAAAATTGATTTGCGAAGGAGGATCGACAATTTTCAGGCGACAACTGTTTAATCTTCCCTCACACGTCGCCATTTGTGAGGATCGATCTAGTTTTTTGCCTTGAATTCGCTCCAACGTGAGCAATTCGGTTTGCAGTTTCTAGCTTCGTCCTTGAAACGTTTATGACAATAACATTCGGACGGAACAGAATCCTTTGGTGCAGTGGAAATCTGTTTGTTATTGTGTTTCCCAGGCGTACGTGACCTATGACGGGAATGACTACGAGAAGAGTTACGGAAATCGCTGTGCTCCATTTGATCTAAACGGCGAGTAATTTCATTAAGCTAAACCGCTAATGATGACTCGACTTGGTTTGACTGAGTATTTGTGGATAACGGCATCACGTGGTTTTGGGACATGGTCTCCATTAATCGATCTGCTAACTCTGCGAGTTTTGTGGTGTTTAATGCCTCTGCGGTTGGTGTTAGGATTTCTTGAGCCCTAGGTGGTAAACGCTTTAACCAAATCATTTTAACGAACTCATCGTCGACGTTGGCCCCTCCATTAGTCTTCATCCTGCGTAGTAATTGGGACGGCTTCAGATCTCCAAGTTCCAGACCTTGTAATAGACGGTTGATCTGAGTTTGCTTTGAATCTCCGAGCCTCTCCAGAATAGCATTTTTCAGATCAGTATAGGGTGTTGCACTCCTTGGTCCGATAATGATGTCGCTTACATCAGCGATGACACGCTCATTCAATGCCCCGAGAAGATGGTTATATCGGGTTGACTCTGAAGTAATTCTTCCTATGGCCAATTGCGATTCTATAATATGGAACCATACCTTTGGATCCTGAGACACTAACGGTGTTAGTTTGAAGGTTAGTGACGCGACGTTTCCGTTTGCCATTTGTGATGGGCCTGGTACGGTATCCTGTGATTGTGTAACCGAAGGTGTCTGTAGCAATCTTCGTACTTGCTCCTGAACCAAATGCTCGATATCCAATGGTGACATCGCACCAGGATGCGACTCCGAAGCGGGTTGGTTGGCTGCGGTATCGGACGTTCCTTGTTCGTTCATGATTGTCCTTTCTGTATGATATCACTTAAACTCACTCAATTGATTTGTGTTCGAATTATTGAAATTAAACCGACAAAATAAACCGATTTTTTTTTTTTTTTTTTTTTTTAAAACAACAAAAAATGAATTGTGAATAGTGCGACAGGAAAAGAAATGACAACAAAAAGGAAAGCGAAGGTAAGTAGGAGCGAAAGGAAAGTGAGAACCAAACGGAAAATAATAATATTATTTGAAACAACAACGTATATATATAGGACCTTTAATTAGGTGCTTAATAGCGCGATTTATTCGATTGTTCGTGCTCAAAATTAATATAATAAATTGGTCACTTACCCGAATAACTGCAGTGGTGTGGTCGTCTCGTAGGCTCGAACTTGTGGCGCTGAGTACAATCGTCCGATAATACTGGAATACGAATTCCGAACTGAATGCGGTAGTTGATGATGGAACCCAGTTCTGAGCGGTCCGCGCAATGATGAAAAAGTTAAATGGACTGGATATCAAGCCACGTCGGTGTAGTTTGACTGTCTCCAGGGAGTAGCGCGGGCTGACGCCGAAGTTGAGCCGAAAATATTAACGACCGTGTATAATTATGACCGTGTATAAATGTTGGTTTAATAACAGCCGAATTCCTCGGTCGGGACGCGTGTTCAGATCACGTCGGGGTCACCAGTTATAGGGGGTCTGACTGTCCCTATAGGTAGGAATATGCAATCTCCCTATTATCACAAGATCCTTGTTTCGAAATAAACAAATAGTATAATTTTAATTCGTTTATTTATATAAATTAAATTATATTTGTGGATTGCGAGGAATTATTTTAGCTGGATATGTTGCTGTTGGTGTGTGGTATTTACCAATCCAAGGTTTCCAACCATGGGTTGGTCATCTTTGAGTGATGCTTGTTGACGTATATTTAGCTTGCCCGAAGATAGTGATGTTCCTGATTGGTAATATCGGGGAGCGACTGTCGTTATTTCGAATTAGGGCGCTTACTCAACAGTAACAGCGGCGCTCGTTGTTTTGAAGTATTGGTCCTATTTACTGGCTAATTCTCCTTAGACGAGGCGTTACCGCGACCAACTAATAAATTAATCGTGAGCACTAACTCGCGTTATATTATTTAAAATGTACGCTTTGCTCGTTGCAATATTTAGTAATTAATATTTTTGAAAAAACAATTCGGCTTATATATATAGGTTGTTGTTGGTTTATTTTTCAAATGAAACCCTGATTGATGCGAATTATACGGAATCGATGCTAACTTCGAATTGCATTTCGAATCTAGCATCTAGTACGCGGGTTAAAATTTTGTCAATATAAACACAATGATAATGTCATTGGTCATTGTGTTTATATTTGTGACTGACATCCACAGAACGTCAAATCCACTCAAATCAATAAATGATCTCGCTACTCGATGGAATTCGACTTATTATATGTTTGAAAGGTAAGACTATCTGATTTACAACAAAATTGAGTCTAATCGAAAGAAATTTTAATTACAGAATATGTCAGTTACAAGGGCCTATAGAAGCTGCATTAGCTGTGCTTCATGTTGACCTCGAAACCCTAACAACCTCGGAAATGGCAACGTTGAAGGAAATATGTTTAATATTAAAACCATTTGACGCGCTAACCACAGAGTTGAGTGCAGAAAATAGTGTGACTATTTCAAAAATTTTAGTCATAATAGAGGGTGTTAAATACTATTTAAATAATTTAAAGGGTCAAATAAAAACCACTAGCGCCAACTCTTTGTTGGATGTCGTTTTTCAACAAATAATGGAACGTTTCCAGCAGGCGGCAAAGAACTATATCCTCCAAACATCCACTGAGGAAGCTCTTATACCTCGCAAAGACGACCCGCTAAAATGGTGGCAAAGTCGAACTTTTGTTTATCCTAGACTATCGCTAACAGCAAAAAGAGTATTAGCAATACCAGCATCGTCCGTGTCATCCGAAAGGATACTTTCTAAAACGGGGTTAATATTAACCGAACGAAGAATTAGGTTAAAGGCTAAAAACGTAAATAAAATGGTGTTCCTAAACGCAAATTTTAAATTTTGTACTTAAGTTATAAAATTATCGTTTATTTTATTTTAGAATTTTGTCATATTTATTTAAATTGATCATTTTTTTTTACATAAATAAATGCCTGGAGCAAGAGAATTTTAATTTATATTAGCAATACAAAATGAGTTACAACAGAATAGTTGTTAAAAAGCAATGTGAATTCAAGATTTAGTGTTTTATTTACATATTAAATAAGTATATTTTTTTAATTAAAATTAATAATTTTTGTTTTATTTAATGTCATTTTTATTATCATTTAATTTGCTTAATGTTGGTGAAAAGAAAACTGTTTCCAAAAAATACTCTATGGAAAGTCTCGATTACACTTGATTTCACTTTTCAATATCAAACGTACACCCATCATTGTTTCAATAAATGATTTCCCATTTTGAGATGAATGATTCCTTATTTGTTTGTTTATTTACAAAATTTTGGTCAGGGAACACCCCATACTTATAAATCTAAAAAAATGGTAAAATTATATTATCATAAAGTAAACCAACCTAGGATGACTTCCCCTCTCCCCCCCCCCCGCCCCACTTACACTTGTGGTGATTGAGCCCTTTTGGCAAATTATTAATGCGAAATGTCATCACTAACGTCAAAACAGAAAGGGTTGAACAATGCGAGCTCCGAATGAGAAAATTCAGTAACTTTTCGGTATTGTCCATAGAGCTCATTTTAAAAAGGTAAAATATGGAAACAATTATTTAAAAGAAAATACAGAAACCGTTTTAAAAAACAAGAATTTAAAAAGTTGTTTTTTACGAAGAAAAAAATTAGTTACTTGGCCAATCGACTACGAGCAATACGTTTTGCTCTTGTAATAAAAAATACGGCAATTAGCCGTTTATGGTATTATAGTCGATGCCCTTAAATAATCACTGTACTTTCTAGGGCATTAATTAATGTCGCCCATTTAATAAACAATAAAAAAAATAATTAATAACGATAAATTTGTGTTGATGCATTTATTGAAATCAAGTAGGAAATTGCCGTCGGTCTGTTATTTTTCCACGGCTGACGGTTAAAGTGACCAGTATTCCCATACAACCGTAGGGAATACGAAACGAAGCAGGTAGTGGCCGATCAATGGATTAGCCGTTCCCCAAAAAGACATTTATAGGCTCCCCAGCAACCGGAGTACCCACAAGGGGCCTATAAACTGGTGACCCCGACGTGATCGATTTTGATTGCAGCCAAATATATCAGCGAGCGGAAGTGTACTGATAGCTTTATTTGTCTGAGGTCATAGCCCTCACCAGCGGTAAGCGCTCAGACAAACAGGGGCCCTATTATGAAATTTTCGATAGCGTTTTTTTTTCGATAGTATCGAAAATGAGCTATCATGAAATTTTTCGATAGTGTATTTTTTCGATAGTATCGAAAATGAGCTATTACGAAATTTTTCGATTTCGATTTTTTTTCGATATTATCGAAAATGAGCTATCACGAAATTTTTCGATAGTATTTTTTTTTCGATAATATCGAAAATTTTCGACTGCTCTTGAGGTGACGACCATATTATTTCATTAAGGTAGTTTAATAGAATTAAATTGCAATATTTAATAAATAAAAATATTTTTTTCAAAAATGTGAGTTGCAAATAAATTTTTATTTTATATTAATATTATATTTGTGTTATATTAATATTATATTACAGAGAAACCTCTCTACAACGGACATCGATGGGACCAAAAAGGTTGTCCATTGTAATGGGGTGTTGAACTGAGCATTTATGATTTTTTTATTAAAATTTTCTTGGGATTCTAAAGAGTGTTTTTTTAAGCCCGATAGAACTTGAAATTGTAAAAAATAACACAAAAAATTAAATTGTAATGAACATTTTTTTTTATTCGAAAGATCAATATGTACATGGCATTAATATTTGAAAATGATTTCGGGCATATGGGCACCGCGGCTGTTCTTGACGAAAATGCATTCTGGACGTCCAATTTTGGGCCACTTTTTCGGGCACTGCTGGCCGTATGTCACGAATAACACGAACAATGCTGGCCTCCAAGGCGTCAATTGTTGCTGGTTTATCAACATAAACCAGTGACTTCACGTAGCCCCACAGGAAATAATCGAGAGCTTGGAGGCCAATTGACAGGTCCATTTCACGAAATCAACTTATCGCCAAATTTTGATTTTAATAAGTCGATGGTTGCGGTCGCCGTATGACATGTAGCGCCATACTGTTGAAACCAAATCTCGTTCGGATTAATGTCATCCATATTTGTAGTGGACGGACAGAGCCCCAATTCCTGCGAATGACGACGAATCGCTAAATTTGGATCTTCTTCCACACTTTCGTTTACAGCGGCGATATTCTCTTCAGTACGCACATTGCTTCGACGTGTTGATGTTATTGCATCCTCTAGAGAGTATGTGGTACGAAATCTATCCACAGTTCGACGGATAGCTTGCTCAGATGAACGATTATGTGCGCCATAAAAATCACGAGGTCATCTAGTTGCGAGAATCGACGACTGATTTTCAAAGTAAATTTTAATAATTTCGTAGCGTTCTTCAAGCGTGAGTCTACTCATGATGATTTGCCAGAGTATACTGAGATCTGCCTTTATTTCTTATCCGATTTTGGTGAAATTCAGCACGCACTATAGAAATGGGATTCTAAAATGATTTTTAGATAAAGTTCTGGAATAAGGCCAATTAGGAACGAACTTGGCCATTTCTTATCCGATTTTAGTGAAATTCAGCATACACGATGGAAATGGGATTCTAAAATGATTTTTAGATAAAGTTCTGGAAAATGGCCAATTAGGAAGGAACTTGGCCATTTCTTATCCGATATTGGTGAAATTCAGCATGCACGATGGAAATGGGATTCTAAAATGATTTTTAGATGAAGTTCTGGAATATGGCCAATTAGGAAGGAACTTGGCCATTTCTTATCCGATTTTTGTGAAATTCAGCATGCACTACTATAGAAATGGGATTCTAAAATGATTTTTAGATAAAGTTCTGGAATATGGCCAATTAGCAAGGAACTTGGCCATTTCTTATCCGCTATTGATGAAATTCAGCATGTACGAAGAAAATGGGATTCTAAAATGTATTTTGGATGCAGTTCTGGAATATGGCCAAGTATAATGGAACTTGCCTAGTTCTCAACCAAATATGATGTAATTTGACATGTGCGTTGCAAATGGGATTCTAAAACGATTTGTAGATGAAGTTCTGGAATTTCACCAAGTATGATCGAACTTGCCTAGTTCTCAACCGATTATGATTAAATTATACATTTGCGTTGCAAATGGGTTTCTCAAATGATTTTTGTTTGAAGTTCTGTAATAGTTCCAAGTATGACGAAACTTGCATATTTCCCAACCGATTATTATGAAATTCGACATGTGCGTTGAAAATGGGATTCTTAAATGATTTATAAAAATGTCATTGAATACATCGAATAACCATTTTTGTATATCATTTCCAACGCACATATCTTAATCGTTTAAGGAATATACAAGTTCCATCATACTTGGCCATATTCCAGAACTTCATCCAAAAAGCATGTTAGAATCCCATTTCAATCGCAAGTGTCAAATTTCACTAAAACCGATTAATGAATAGCCAAGTTCCTTACTAATTGGCCATATTCCAAAACTTCATCTAAAAGTCATTTTAGAATTCCATTTCAATCGTGCATGCTGAATTTCATCAATATCGGATAAGAAATTACCAAGTTCCTTCCTAATTGGCCATATTCCAGAACTTTCTCTAAAAATCATTTTAGAATCCCATTTCCATCGTGCATTCTGAATTTCATCAATAACGGATAAGAAATGGCCAAGTTTCCTAGTAATTGGCCATATACCAGAACTTCCTCTAAAAATCATGTAAGAATCCCATTTTCATATTGCATGCTGAATTTCATTAACATCGGATAAAAAATGGCCAAGTTCCTTCCTAATTGGCCATATCCCAGAACTTTATCTAAAAATCATTTTAGAATCGCATTTCAATCGTGCTTGCTGAATTTCATCAATATCGGATAAGAAATTACCAAGTTCCTTCCTAATTGACCATATTCCAGAACTTTATCTAAAAATCATTTTAGAATCCCATTTCTATCGTGCATTCTGAATTTCATCAATATCGGATAAGAAATGGCCAAGTTTCCTCCTAATTGGCCATATACCAGAACTTCCTCTAAAAATCATTTAAGAATCCCATTTCCATCGTGCATGCTGTATTTTACCAAAATCGGATAACAAATCTCCAAGTTCCATCCTAATTGGCCATATTCCAGAATTTTATCTAAAAATCATTTTAGAATCCCATTTCCATCGTGCATGCTGAATTTCATCAAAATCGGATAAGAAATGGCCAAGTTTCCTAGTAATTGGCCATATACCAGAACTTCCTCTAAAAATCATGTAAGAATCCCATTTTCATATTGCATGCTGAATTTCATTAATATCGGATAAAAAATGGCCAAGTTCCTTCCTAATTGGCCATATTCCAGAACTTTATCTAAAAATCATTTTAGAATCCCATTTCAATCGTGCTTGCTGAATTTCATCAATATCGGATAAGAAATTACCAAGTTCCTTCCTAATTGACCATATTCCAGAACTTTATCTAAAAATCATTTTAGAATCCCATTTCTATCGTGCATTCTGAATTTCATCAATATCGGATAAGAAATGGCCAAGTTTCCTCCTAATTGGCCATATACCAGAACTTCCTCTAAAAATCATTTAAGAATCCCATTTCCATCGTGCATGCTGTATTTTACCAAAATCGGATAACAAATCTCCAAGTTCCATCCTAATTGGCCATATTCCAGAATTTTATCTAAAAATCATTTTAGAATCCCATTTCCATCGTGCATGCTGAATTTCATCAAAATCGGATAAGAAATGGCCAAGTTCCAAACAAATGTCTTATATTTACATATCTGCCAAGTAAATGTCTTATGTATACATATGAATACATATATGCCAAGTAAATACATATCTCTATAATCTCACATTCAAATTGAAGTGATTTCGATATCGATTATTTCATAATAGATATTTTCGATGTCATCGAAACTTGCGAGATTATCGGAAAAAAACTCTATCGAAAATTTCATGATAGGTATTTTCGACGCTATCGAAACACTCGATATTATCGAAAAAAAACGCTATCGAAAATTTCATAATAGGGCCCCAGGTTAGCTTGGTACTACGAGCAAGCAGACGACCAATCAGGCCACACAAGGCCAGCGAAGGGGAAGTGAAGGACACAGAATTTCCAGCAGTTAGTACGGTCTGTAAAAAGCATTGTAAAAGTAAGTGTTTCCACAATTTTCCTTTTTTAGTTTTGAGCCAAATAAACGAAATCTGTTTTTAGTTAAAATTGCGTACAAAATTTTTTATTTTTTATTTTTTTCATTCGCATTGTTCACCCTTACATATGGTTTAAATTTTCGATTATTGTTTAACCATTCTTGCATCACAATTATTCAGTATATTTTTGTTGTGTGTTATTTTCGGATTTTTTGTTTTTCAAAAAATGAGTTTCAACACAAACGGTACCTCCTCTTCGAGTGAAGTAACGAATGACACGACATCGACCATTGTACATCAAATGACAACTGAACAATTGCGGGAGTATGTAGAAAACCAAATTCGGTTGAGGCAGGCAATTGGGGATAGCACTTCCAACACGGAAGTTGCGGGTGACAGTCCGATCAGTCATTTGACTGCGCACCAAAACCCACAAAGCAACAACATAATGTCGATTGCGTTTAAAGCTCCTCAACCGTTGTTCAGCCAGAACCCAATAGTATGGTTTAGCATATTGGAACAATCTTTTCAGTTGTCGGCGATAACTATGGAACGGACGAAATACTCTCATCCTGTAGCGGCATTAGATGCACGTCACCATGACTCGTTTGCCGATCTAATAATGAGAGACAAAGGTAACAATCCTTACTCTGTTTTTAAAGAAGAGGTGCTTCGTGTGTTAGGAGAATCCGAGCGGTCAAAAATGCACAACATACTGCATGGTTTGACTTTGGGAGATCAAAAGCCATCACAGCTGCTAAATAAGTTTCGACTAAATGCCGGGCGAAGGTTCGACGAAGCCGCACTCCGTCAATTATGGATGAAGCGGTTACCATCACAGGTACAAATTATCCTTACCACTTTCGAGAACGACTTGCCATTAGACACATTAGCAGCAAGGGCAGACGCTATGATGGAAACTATGTCCCAATCCAACAATTTTAACATCTCCAAGATTGATGCACCAGCAACTTCGGTAAAGATTCAAAATTCACAGATATCAACGTCATGTAAACCAGGTGTGGAGGAGCAATTGTCACAACTAACATTAATGATTTCAGAACTTTGTGGAGCTTTCAAGGGATCGCGTGCACGATCTGCGGCACCTGAATCACAAAACGTCAGGAGAAGTCGCTCAAGGTCCAGTTCAAGATCAAGAATAAACCCGAAGTACGAACAATGCTACTACCATTTTAAATTTGGAAATAATGCCAAAAAGTGTGTTCCAGGGTGTAAATTCTTTGCTGAACAAACAGCAGATTCAAAAACAAATTTTTAAACAATCATCAACGGAGCGCGGCTATCATTGATGATTGTTATACCAGCCGTCTTGTAATTTTTGATTCAATAAATAAATTTAAATTCCTCATCGATACAGGGGCAGACGTGTCAGTAATTCCTGTAAAATTTTTGCAAGGATCGTCAACTGTGGCGACTTGTAAACTATTTGCAGCGAATGGCTCCCCTGTTAATACTTTCGGCACCAAATTCTTTAAATTAGATATCGGGCTACGACGTGAATTTAGGTGGGAATTCGTAATAGCAGATGTGTCGACACCCATGATAGGCGCCGATTTTCTAAAACAAACGGGACTGCTTGTAGACATCAAAGGGCGGAGGATTATAGATCCGTTAACCTCCTTGGTCGTACAAGGCACCATTTCAAGTAAACCAAATCCAGCATTATCCTTTATTGACAAATCTACGCTACAACCACAAATTCAAAATTTACTTACTAAATTCCCCGAAATTACAAACATGGGATTAAGTTCAAAACAAATAAAACACACAGTCACACATCGTTTAGAAACCAACGGACCTCCGGTAGCTTGCAAGACACGACGATTGGCACCGGATAAATTACGAATAGCAAAAGAAGAGTTCGAACACATGATGGCACAAGGCATTTGTCGGCCGAGTAGCAGCGCATGGTCCAGTCCACTACATTTGGTCACAAAAAAAAACGGCACCTGGAGGCCGTGCGGGGACTATCGAGCCTTGAACAATATCACGGTGCCGGACAGGTATCCGATTCCTCATCTACAGGATTTCTCTTTTCAGCTTGAGGGTTGCACAATTTTTTCGAGTTTAGACCTTGTCCAGGCGTACCACCAAATTCCAATCGAACAAACGGACATACCTAAGACAGCAATTACTACACCTTTTGGACTGTTTGAATTCACCAAAATGACTTTCGGACTTCGGAATGCAGCACAGACTTTTCAACGACTAATGCATTCTGTACTATTAGGACTAAAATTTTGCTTTGTTTACTTGGACGATATTTTGGTAGCTTCAAAATCTACGGACGAACATTTAGAGCATCTGCAAATTATTTTCAAAAGATTTTCAGACCACGGGCTGATAATTAACACAGACAAATACGTATTTGCAGCAACGGAAATTTTATTTTTAGGGCATATGGTCACTGGACAAGGTATCATTCCAAATCAAGACCGCATCCAAATTATAAAAAATTTCAATCGCCCGGAAACCGTTGATGGCATCAAAAGGTTTCTCGGTACTATAAATTTCTACAGACGTTTCGTGCCTCACGCGGCAGCTGATCAGATGATCCTCAATGACTACCTGAAAGGCTATAAAAAGAATTGTAAAACAAAAATTCAATGGTCAGAGGAATCGATACGCGCGTTCGAAACCTGCAAACAGAAACTCTGCGACGCCACTTTACTAGTCCACCCATCTTCATCCGCACGGCTCGCCATTATGGTTGACGCCTCAGATACTGCACTCGGGGCTGTGGTTCAGCAGTTAGTCTCCAACGTATGGCAACCACTCGGGTTCTTCTCTGTACGTCTAAACGAAACACAACAACGGTATAGTGCTTATGACAGAGAGTTGCTTGCAGCTTACTCTGGAATTAAGCACTTCAAATATTTGTTGGAAGGACGAGAGTTTACATTGTTCACTGATCATAAACCTTTGATCTACGCGTTCCAACAAAATCCTGAAAAAGCATCTCCGCGTCAATTTAGACATCTAGATTTCATTGGTCAATTTACTACCGATATACAGCACATCTCCGGCATGGATAATGTCATCGCAGATACCCTTTCACGCATTAATCAAATTTCTATTCCTGAAAGTATTGATTATGCGAAAATAGCAGATGCTCAAACCAATGATGTTGAACTACGAGAACTTCTAAGTAACCCACTTAATACAAACCTTAAATTTGTGCAAATACCCATCACGTTCAACTCAAATAAATCCATTTGTTGCGACGTTTCAACCGGTACACCAAGACCTTTCATTCCAATGGAATTTCGGAAAACAGTTTTTGAATCTTTCCACAATTTATCACACCCAGGTGTTAAGGCCTCCACCAAACTATTGACCAGAAATGTCATATGGCCAGCTATCTCGAAAGATTCAAGAATAATGGCTAAAAATTGTATACCATGCCAAAAATCAAAGATTTCTAGACACATTCACTCACCTCTCGGCTCATTTAAAGTTGCATCGCAACGCTTCGCTGAAATTCATCTTGACATCATTGGACCACTTCCAGTTTCCGGAAACAACCGATATTGTGTTACGTTAATTGATCGTTACTCACGTTGGGCTGAGGCGGTTCCTGTGCAGGACATAACTGCTGCCACAGTTGCATTTGCAGTATTCTCCCAATGGATAGCTAGATTTGGCGTACCAGAGTTCATAGTCACAGATCAAGGAACACAGTTCGAATCGTCACTATTTCAGGAATTATCCAAATTGATAGGATTCCAACATCGACGCACTACCAGCTACAACCCGAAATGCAACGGAATGATTGAAAGATGGCATCGCACCATCAAAGCAGCTATAATGTGTCACGACCGAACTGATTGGGCCAATTTGTTACCACTAATTATGCTTGGACTTCGAACTTCGTTCAGCGAAGAATTAAACACAACACCGGCAGAATTGGTATATGGAGTTTCATTGAGAGTACCGGGTCAATTTCTAGGCGAATCATCAGAGTCCAAAATTCCTCAAAACGATTTTGTTGAGAAACTAAAGAATCATTTCGAGGAAATACGACCAACACCAGCTTCTAATCATACCACTTTTAAAAGTTTCGTATCAAAGGATTTAATGACCACTACACATGTATTTTTACGAACCGACGCACTTAGAAGAGCATTAGAGCCACCGTATACCGGACCATTTAAGGTCATTAAAAGAGACACAAAGACTTTCGATATTGAAATTAAGGGAAAAAACGTTAAAATCTCCATAGACCGTCTAAAACCCTGTCATTTTCAAAATTTAAACGATTTTGGCACAGACATACACAAAGACGGACACCAAACAAACATAACAGATAACAACAAAACAGTCCCTACACCAAAAGTTTCTTTTGATCTTGACGATAAAACTTCATCTAAAACACAACCGACAAAGACTAGAACCGGAAGAATTGTTCACACACCTTTAAGATACGCAAATACACTCAACTCATAACAGAACGTGAATCGCCGTCGATTCACTGGAAGGGGAGTATTGTGGTGATTGAGCCCTTTTGGCAAATTATTAATGCGAAATGTCATCACTAACGTCAAAACAGAAAGGGTTGAACAATGCGAGCTCCGAATGAGAAAATTCAGTAAATTTCGGTATTGTCCATAGAGCTCATTTTAAAAAGGTAAAATATGGAAACAATTATTTAAAAGAAAATACAGAAACCGTTTTAAAAAACAAGAATTTAAAAAGTTGTTTTTTACGAAGAAAAAAATTAGTTACTTGGCCAATCGACTACGAGCAATACGTTTTGCTCTTGTAATAAAAAATACGGCAATTAGCCGTTTATGGTATTATAGTCGATGCCCTTAAATAATCACTGTACTTTCTAGGGCATTAATTAATGTCGCCCAATTTAATAAACAATAAAAAAAATAATTAATAACGATAAATTTGTGTTGATGCATTTATTGAAATCAAGTAGGAAATTGCCGTCGGTCTGTTATTTTTCCACGGCTGACGGTTAAAGTGACCAGTATTCCCATACAACCGTAGGGAATACGAAACGAAGCAGGTAGTGGCCGATCAGTGGATTAGCCGTTCCCCAAAAAGACATTTATAGGCTCCCCAGCAACCGGAGTACCCACAAGGGGCCTATACACTCCTCCCCCAAAGATGAATGATCCTAGCGTTTGCGAGCGGCTTATCGGAGCTTTAATTTAAATAAAGTAACATCAACACATCTGTTAAACTTTAAATTTACATCATTACATTTACAGTCTACACTTCTAGAAACCGACATAAAACGAACTACTTAATATGCTGGAGGATTACAAGATCACATTTATATACAAGATCCCATTTTTATAACCATACAAATGTAATGTCATCCCCGCCAAAAATTATTTATATTTAAAAATCTCGAATTTTAGGGGTTTGACAAGTGACAACAAACAAATTTTAACGTTTAATTATTCGCCGATGATTTATTTTTTATTTTATTTCTTGATAACTTGATTTGGTTTTAAATTTTGCAAAATACTCACAAAATAAAAAAATAACCCAAAAAATTAGAATCCTTTTTGATTACTATTTGTTTTGTGTTTTTTACATTGTTGCTACGGTATCAAAAGCAATGACGTGATGAGAATTGGGATGACAAGACAAAGAGAAAAAACCCATAACGCCACATATATTTGGTTCTTTTTCTCAATTGCTTTCATATCTTCCATATAATAACGTGTGAGAAAAGAGTTCAACAACATTTTAGATTGTTTTAACCGAATTGATTCTTTTAACCGAATTGATTCTTTTACTGATTTGATTCTTTTAAACAGTTGAACTGAAATTGATTGATTTGATTCCTGATTCTTTATAACATTGATTTCTGTTCATCACTTGATATTTTTGATCAATTTTTACAGTAGTACATACAGTAGTTCATAATCAAGAAAATTTTTTCGTTAATAGGTAATTTAATAATTAAATGAAATCAAATAAATAATAAATGTATAATAAATATAAAGTCTAAAAAGTTTATTATTTCTGAAAATCTTTATATTTTTACAATCAAAAATTGTGTTAACCAAAAATTTACGGTGCAAATTTTTTTTATTTGAATAGTGATTTCATTTATAATTTCGTAAGGTAAAAAAAGAATCAATTGATCAAAATGATCAGGTTAAAAGTATCAGGTTAATGTCTAAAATAACAAGTAAAAAAAAAGTACAAAAAAAAAATTGTAAAGGTAACAGCTGGTAAACAACAACAACAGCAACAACAACAGCAGAAACCAAAGGCAAAACCATCAGGCGCAGCGGCACAAACAAATATCAATAAGACTACATCATCCGATACAACAACAACAAAACGAAGTATGCGGCCACCACCCATACACATTCACTATCAAGAGATCAATGTTACGATTGCTTTGATCTAAGGATCAAATATTCAATATTTTAACGTGAAACGGGTCAATAAGGATAAACACACTTTGCAAATTGACAACCTCGACAATTACAAAATTGCCAAAGTATTTAAAGAATGCGACACGAAATACTTTACGTATACCCCAAAGACAGAGAAACCGAAGTCAATTGTATTAAAAGGTTTACATGAAGAGGAGAACACTAATGACATCAAAGAGGCAATCGAACAACACAATATAAAAGTTACTAGCGTAACACAACTGAAAACCAAACATGCAACGAAAACAACATTAAATTACCTTTATATATAGTACAATGTGCTCCGGAGACCAACATGGGCTCATTTATAATAATAATTCAATAAATTACCAGAAAATTTCCTGGGAAAACTTCCTGGGAAATTCCTGGGAAAAAAACAAGACACCATTTTGCAGTGCTACCAGTGTCAACGATTCGGTCACGTTGCAGCAAACTGCAACTTAAAATACAGATGCGTGAAAGGCGAACTATATCATGAACCTGGCCAAAGTGCCCTTAAAACCTTTATTAAAGATGAAATTTATTGTGCTAACTGCAAATCGAAAGGACATCCAGCCTCATATAAAGGCTGCCCAGTATGCTTGCCTACTGAAGCCAGACTAAAGGAGAAAATTCAAGAAAAGAGAAATCAATCACAAAAACAGGCTCAAATAGAGATAACAAAAAATACTTATGTAAACAAAGAAAGCGGAACTTTTTCTGAAATGCTAACTGGTAAAAAGCAACAACCAACAACAACAACTGACAATAATACAACTATAAAACAATTAATAACTAAGATGGATAAAATGGCAAGCACGATTGCCCAACAGGGAGAACAAATAGCACAACTCATTGAGTTAATTCGGGAATTAACCAAATGAGTAGCACAATCAAATTAAAAATAATCGCTAATTATGTTAACTCGATAATAAGTACACAAAGAAGAATAAATTTATTAAATTTCATTCAAAACAACAATCCAGATATAATGCTTCTTAGTGAGACTAAGTTAAACAATAAACACCAGTTAACATTAAAGGATTATGATATATGTACCATACTACGACAAGATCGAGCAGAAGGGAAGCGTGCCGGCGGAACAGCTATTATAATAAAAAACAAATATAATTACCAACAAATAAACACTAATACTAATAACAATATAGCTGGAGTTGAATATACAACGATAAAAGTTGAACTAAAAAACAACAATAAAAATTTATTTATTATATCAATCTATTGCAGCCACGCAAATCATAACCTAACAGAGTCACACTTCCATAATAAATGGCAGCAGATCTTCACTAACTACGACCTAGGTAATCCAAATAATTTCTATATAATAGCTGGAGATTTTAACGCAACGCATACTAGATGAGGGAACTCTTCGAATAATACTCGTGGCGTAAAATTGGATGACTGGCTGGAACGCAGGGATATTGAATATAGAGTAAGAGTGTACATTCCCGATAGCGCCACATTTATTAGGACGAATAATATATTAGATTTCGCAATAATTGATATGCGACTAAACATAAAAACAAACGAACATGGATGAATACCGGCCCATACTTATGACAGTGATCATAAGGCAATTGAAATAGTGTGCAACAATTACAACAACGATAATAATAGCTTCCAATTAGATACAATAACAGTAAATTCACAATTAAGATTTAATTTCAATAACACAAATTGGCCCTTATGGCAAAAAAATTTAGATAAACAATACCTACAAGATAATAACATTGAACAAATCATACCGGATAAGACAAACATAACTAATAATGAAATCAACGATAATATAAAAATAATCGCTAATATAATAATTTCTAACATTAAAATGACAATACCAACAAAAGCCCGGAAAAAAATATGGAATGCTACATAAACCACACTATAAAAAAACTATATAAAACTAAATCACATCTTATATCGCTACTAAACCGAGGAAGAATATTAAATCGATTAACACATCAAAAAATTAATATATTAAAATCAGAAATAAAAAGAATAAATGAACTAATTTCGCAAAACATTAAAATTGAGATCAACAAAAGATGGACAGAGCGCACATGACAAATATAATTATAATCGTGAATTCAGAACAACCAACGGAGCAGAGCTGTCGACAAACACCTTCAAAATATTTAATGGATTACAACAAGGTTCAATCACCGCTCCTGTACTGTTCAGTTTGTACACGAAAGAACTTATCGAATGCGACGAATTGAATTCACCAAATATACAGACAATTGTCTATGCGGATGACATTGTAATATACGGATCAGGAAAAAAGTAACAACTATAACACAAAACATTCAGCAAGCAGTCAATTTTACCGTGAATTACTTGCACACATGGAGGATAAAAATCAACCCGGCTAAGTGCGAAACCATATTATTTAGAAAGCCATACCAGCTATCAACATCAGACACCAGAAACAATTGGAAACGATTCCAAGTCGATATAGGTGGTACGACCTGTGTGCAAAAGCCATCGGTAAAATACCTCGGAAGCAATCTAGATAAATTTTTATATCTCGATGAACACATTGATATTCAAATTAAAAAAGCGAAAATTTTTTTCATAAAAATCAAAATATATTTTATTCACCAAATATATCGATTCCTGTCAAACAAATTTGCTACAAGTCCTTGGTACGTCCAATATTGACATATGGTGCCCCAATGTGGTGGAATCTAGGTCCATATACCATGGAAAAATTGCGTATCGTCGAAAGGAAATATCTCCGACATTGCCATGGAGAATTTCGTACAGCAATTTCCAGTTACAAGAAGTACATATCAAATAAAAAACTATACGCTAAATATGGAAAAGATAGAATTGAACTCCACATATTGAAACTCGTACGGGACCATATCAAGAATGCGACCGACAATCACGAAAATTCGTTAATATTTGCCCCTTATTTTACCGAGGACTCAATAAACGAAGCGGCATGCAGCAAGGAGAAAAATCCAGGACTAGAAACATTTATATACGTGGACAAGAGGGGGTACACTGAGGATCCAGTGACGCGGTATCCAGCCATTTACCATATAGAAAGACGTCAAAATATTAAAGGATTCGACTCAACAATTTTCGAAAACAGAGAGGAGTATTTTAATTATAACCGATTTAACTTTTCTATACCATCAATAGATTCCTCAGCAAACAATAGACTTAGAGCTAAATACTGATGGCTCAACCCAAACACCCAACAATAGATTGACTTCATTAGATACAACCCATAGATTTGACCACAATAGATACAACCATTAATGAACTGACCTCAATAGACTCAACCTCTTAATGAACGAACATACACCTACAAAACTACTTACATAATGAAATGATGAACCGTGAGTGGAATTGATGAAGGTCAACGGACACTGAAGCGAGTTGGCCGACATCAATTCATAATCACTAACGGACTCATTTCAATAGAAATTGAAATCTCGGACTTTTAAACTTTTTACCGGAAAACAAAATAATTTAAATGAATTGATTGAGCACTATTTAACGTAAATGACCAAATTATATAAAAAATTGTTAAAATTAGAGACTCTGTGCGAGCAATGAATTTTCTTCGATTCGTGTAAATGGCCTGGACTTTTTTACTCAGCTTTGGCCAAGCTTATTAGATATTAAGTTTATGTTAAAAATAAAGTTTGATTTGAAAAAAAAAAAATAACAAAAGTCAAAAGATGGAATCTTCAACAAGATTGCTGTGCATAAATAATGGTGTATTTTAGTTATTTATTTTATTTATTTAAATTTTAATTTTTTACATCAACATAAATTACAATTATTTAACACGTATAATAAGGGGGGAGGGGGTAAGTAAGAAATCCTAAAGGGTTCTGTGCCGAAAGAACGACAGAATCGAAACCACCAATAAAAAACAAAAAAAATTATAAAAAATTGAAGTTATAATATACCTAATTACTAAAAATATATAATAACTAACTAAAAATATAAATTAATAACAATACAAGACAAATATAAAATAATATAAATCATAATAATACTACAACAACCAGTTATCAAAATGAAGCAAAAAATACCCATTATATAGAAATCTATTATGTAACAACACGAAAAAGAAATGTAATGTCAGCCGTTTCAAGGAGCCATTTTTTAACTTTGGATAGAAATGATTTGGAATGAATATGCCCCCTAATACAAATAGGTAACGCGTTGAAAAAATCTGGAGCAATTACAAGGATATAGCGGTGAAAGTGGTCAGTAAAAAATCGGGGAATATTATAAAGAAAATTTTGGGTACCTCGAATATTGTACCGAATAAGGCCATTACGCCTAAAAAGTATTCTTAAACCCTTATAAACATATAAATGTTGTAACGGCAAGATATTATTAGCCGTGAATAAAAGCCAAGATGACTCAAATCTACTTTTTCTCAATAAAATTCTCAAAATAGTTTTCTGTTGCACACATAAATCAAGTAAAGTAGTTTCACAGCACCCACGCCAACATGATAAACCATATTCCAATTTATATATAATCGGTTCATGGTAGATAATTTTTAGCACAGAAACAGGGGCAAAATCACGCAGGAGATAAAAAATTCTTGAAGTAAATGAAAACACACAGAAAAATGATCACGTAATATAGGATAAAATTGACTTGATTTCCCTATGGTTTTCATCCAAGAAGACTAGTTCGTTAAAATTACGTGAAAGGTCACATTAAAGTAAAACGTCAATTATTTAATGGGACAACCAATGAATTTAACGTGAAATTTAGTATTCAATGTTCAGGTGAGTTCACAATAATTTTAAAAAGTGAAAACAAGATGTTTCCCTCTTAATTTACTAGATCGACTCGTTGAAATTTTATTTGAAATCCATTTAATTCGACGTGAGGATTATTAAATAATCAATAAGACGCTAAGTATTTTTAAAGCGAATTTTCTTTATTTATTATTTTTAATTAAAAAAAAAAAATGGAGGTGTGGCCAACACACGATTTTCTTTTACGAACAGAGAATTTTGAGAAATTTTATTTTTTTTATAACTTTTTTTTAAAAATTTTTTTTTTTAATTTTTAAATTTTTTTTTTTTAATTTTTAATTTTTTATTTTTATTTGTTTTTAATTTTTGGAAACATTTTGTACCTAGTAGTTTTTTGTAAACCTTATACTTTTGAAGATATTTGCAAAATAAATTTTCTGGACCAAGGGAGTGGCCACTTCCGGTTAGCCGATTTGGAGTAAAATTCACTGGGACCTCCCAATTTATCAAAAAACCTTAAATCTGAAGTTTCAGTTCGATTGGTTAAACCATCTGGGCTGTAGAGAGGACACAGACAGACTGACAGACTGACAGACAGACAGACAGAGAGACACCATTTCGAAACCCACTTTTTCGGACTCAGGGGACCTCAAAATATATAAATCTTGAAAAATCTCAAGGTCCAAAATTTTCATGATTACTATACTTTATTTTACTAGAGTAAAACAAAGTAAAATTATTTGTGTTTTACATTTCAAATTTTACATCAAATTCAAATCATACTCTAATATAAAAAAAAAATTCAATGGTTTATCTTTTTCTACAATGAAGGACTGATAATATTCTGAAAATCGTGTAGCTCTCCACGTTGTGCAGACCACATAGCATTGATCATTTTTGAAAAATATATCTAAAATTTCTAGCACTCGAGGTGTATTATTCGTTTCCGATGTTATAGTAAATATGTACCTTTTTTGTACACTACTCCCCTAAAAGATATAATATCTGTATATTTAAGAATAAAATCTGTAACTTTGAAAATTATTTCTAATGAGGAGAAATATTCTTTTAACCTAATATCGATTTTTGGCAATGATTTATTCTTAGGTAATATTACTCGCGGTTTGAAAAAATGAATTCGTTGAATCATTGTGGGAAAAGCGCAAGGCTTTAATTGCTAAGGTCAGGGGAACATGAACTCTAGAGTTAATAGCAAAAGCATATTTTTTATGTAATTGATTCTCCGATTTGCATCTGAAGCACCACAATGATGACTTTCTGTTAGGTTTTGGAGCTCTAACAACAGTTTGTAAATCTAAAATCTTGATTACGTTTATTAAATATTTATAAACATTATCGTTCGGAATAACTAAATCCCCAATAATAATAAATGTAAAGTGAAACAAGCATTTCATCTGCCTCGCATTCATTCTAATATTTGTGCTATCTATGTGATGTTTCTCGATTGGCATACTAATGTTTCCTATTTCCGTTTCTCAATATTCAAACATTTGTTTTCGATAATTAAATGTTTCAAGCGTAAAATATTTTTTTCCATAAATAAAGTAATTCAAAATATTGATAATGCACATTTACATTGATAATGCATATTTACATATCCCGAGGTACTAATCATTCCGAGCTAAGTTGTCACCTACTATTTGACCTAACTTAAATTTTAGGTTGTAAGTTTCTCCTGAAACTTTTATAATTATTCTGTTGCTTCTAACTCTTTATAATATCTAATAAAGGCTTAAATGGCATACTAATACCAAATTTCTTATAATCACTGGATTTTATAAAAGCGGCTACAAAAATATTGCTTAATATTGGCTACTGATATTGAGGAATGACGGGGAATGAATAATACATCCCACAAACTAAATGTCTCCCAGATTTAGACCTAGTGGATCATCGATCCCAATGTCATCAAGATATATGAAAAATGGAATTGTTATATATTGCTTACATTTTTTACTTCTACTAAATTAATATAATTTTTTCTAGGTTATCTTTTAAATTTGATTTAATTATTTCTGTTGGTTTCATTATTTCATTTCTAATAATTAAATTCGTATTCTCTGATAGTGTGTTATTAGTTAGTGATTTCAATAGGTGAGTTGTTAAATGTTTTCTAAATGCATGTATATTAGAAAAATATATTTGAGTAATAGGTACCGTGAATTTTTTTAAAATGATAAATAATTTCATTAACAGTTGCAAACATAGATTCACATAAAAAACATATTAAACTAGTTTGAGGCATTTTGGATTTGAGTAGTGTTAATATTTATTAATTTAGTTTTTTAATAAGTTTTTTAAAATAATAACTTCAGAAAATTTTTCTGATTCGAAACTAAAAAAAAAGTTTTTCAAAAATGCCCAAACTACTTACATTAGAAAATTGCAATTGAAATACATACACCATTTTTATAACTATATCAACACATTTCCCGAAAGACCCCATTTTATATTTCAATCCATCATCATACACGTAGAAATGTTCTAACTTTCCTAGAGTTTCTCCAACCACAACAATTTTTTAGGTTGAGTTTTATTTTTAAGCTGTTTGTGGCGACATTCATTTCTTAAAATTTTAATTGAATATTGTTGAATGATGTAACGTGAAAAACGAAATCATTTTGTGCCTCAAGAATAGTTGGTTTGTATTTTTGTTAAACCTCCGAGGTTGTAGGATTGCGTGTAACAACATACAAATAATACAATCTTTAGAATCTGAAATGTATTACATAAATATTTTTAAAAGATATTTAGTTTAAATAAATATCAAAGTGACGTAACGACAATAAATTTATGGCAAATGCAAAGGCAGCACTATCATACTATGGAAATTGGATTTGTACAGAATTGATTTAATTGATTTGGATATAGGTATAGTATCAAAATCTTCTATAATAGAGAATAGACACAAATACACAAAGAAAAACAGGAACAACTTTGGTATTTGTCAGCCAACCTATACATCTTTTGGAAAAGGAGCATTTTAATGTTAAAAAAAAAAAAATTAAAAAAACTACAGAGTGAACGCACACACACATCCAAGCACACACACCATATATGTACACACATCCCCATGCAAATACCAAACCCAACAAAAATGTTTATACAAGCCGTCTCGTTCGCTCCTTACACAGATCCTATCAAAAGAAATGTACACTAAATTTATTTATGTTTTGGTATATATATATATCGTAAAATACTTTAGTTTCGATGAATTTATCACCTATACTTATTTGTTTTGTGTATATATGCTTTCTGATTTATTTTATGCGCATCACTAATACCAAAACCAACATTAATGTACTACAAGCCTGATTGTCACCAATATTAGAAATTTACAATGCCACTCATAACCTGCTAAAATTCTCTCTTTAGAAAGCCTGATTGCGTTGATAGCTAACTTACACACATTTAATAATATGTACTGAAGAGTGTATTGGTCACTACAAAAAACCATATAAAAAAAATTCAAATTTTTTTGTTTCTTACCACTACTAATTCCAGTTGATATCACACACTACTTAATATCAACTAACAATTGAGCATTTTACTCTCTGTTTTTTGCTCTTCTTCTACAACAAAACTCAATTTTACGAAATGTCAAAATCAAAACCATAACCTGCTAAAATTGATCAGGAGGTTATGATCAAAACTCAAAAATTGTGAAGTTGAAACACAATAAGAAATTAAAGTAAGTTTAAATGATTTTTAAAGTAATTTATATTAGTTTACGTGATTTAAAATTTTATATGTGCTGTTATAGTTTCCTTTTTTAGTTTTGAAGAAAATACAAAGAAGTGCATACACGATGCCAACCATTGAAATGTATGTTATGCGGTGAATCATTTCTCGAGGAATCAATTATTAAATCTCATATACGTATCGTGCACGCAAACGAATTAACTCAACATTCGTGCCGCCTTTATGGTAAATTGTGTCGCGATGGTCGAACCCTATCGAAACATTTATGGGAACATTTCAGCGAAAAAAATCATTTCTGTTCGGCATATGGTTTCGCATCGAAATAAAACTGTTACGTGTGATATGTGCGGAGAAGAATTTCCCGATGGACGCTCCCTCATGAATCATCGTCATTCGCATACGAATGTTACAGGACGACAATTCCCTTGTCGCGAGTGTGGCAAAATATTTGGTTCGCGTAGTTCACAACAAATTCATATACGTGTTCATACGGGTGAAAAACCTTACGGGTGCCGTTATTGTTGGAAAGCTTTTGCTGATGGTGGGACATTCCGAAAATATGAAAGGATTCATACAGGTGAAAAACCTTACGTTTGTTCAGTGTGCCCTCGAGCCTTTAATCTGCGAGTTGTATTGCGAGAACATTACGATCACATCATTCGAGCCCTGACACTAAAAGGGGGAAATTCCAATACACCTTATTACTGCCAAGTTTGTCACGAGTTATTTGTAATGTCACTAGATTTAATTCAACACAGTGACATGAATACGGCCGTGAAGAGACAATCGATTGTAAGTAAATGGAGAACGGTGGAGAATTAATTATAATATTTGTCATATCAATGTGTATCCTATTTTATATTTATAGACGGAGTCACGAAAATATAAACGGAGAAGGAAATTAAAACCGCACGAGTTGGAAAAATTACGTGCCGAAAAAATGGCAAATTATTTGGTTCGCGTAGTTCACAACAAATTCATATACGTGTTCATACGGGTGAAAAACCTTACGGGTGCCGTTATTGTTGGAAAGCTTTTGCTGATGGTGGGACATTCCGAAAATATGAAAGGATTCATACAGGTGAAAAACCTTACGTTTGTTCAGTGTGCCCTCGAGCCTTTAATCTGCGAGTTGTATTGCGAGAACATTACGATCACATCATTCGAGCCCTGACACTAAAAGGGGGAAATTCCAATACACCTTATTACTGCCAAGTTTGTCACGAGTTATTTGTAATGTCACTAGATTTAATCCAACATTTGATTCAACACAGTGACATGAATACGGCCGTGAAGAGACAATCGATTGTAAGTAAATGGAGAACGGTGGAGAATTAATTATAATATTTGTCATATCAATGTGTATTCTATTTTATATTTATAGACGGAGCCACAACAAATCGAAGTATAAGGTTAGAAATAAAACAAGAAATTATCATTTTTAATTAAGTTTTTATTCAAGGAAAAGCCATATGGAAGCTAAATATATTGGCTTCCATTGGGCGTAAAAACCTTAAAAAAAACAATTCAAATCAATTTAGTAACAATAAAAATATAAAAAGATAATTTAAATTTCAAATAAAAATATGTAGAAAACAATTTAAATAATGTAATAATAAAGGAAAATAACAAAAATACAAAATAATTCAAAAAGACTAGATTATTTATTCACTGCGAGTTTGCGTAAATTTTCTGCTGAAAAATTTTCAGCAGATTAAAAATATTTTATATGGAAAACCAAATAATTATGCTCGGAAGGGGAAATTTGTTTACAAAAAACTATGACCCTGCTGAAAATTTTTCATCAGAATATTTTACGTAAACTCGCACTCAGTCCGTCTCCGTTCTCCTTTGCCATTTTATTTTTAAAGCTTGTGGACTCCAGTGCCCGATGGTTGTGGTGGGTGATTTCATGAAAAAAAAAAAAATGGTTAATAAATTCAAAATAATTTAAATATTTAATAATAATCAAAGATAAAATGTTGTAATAAATAAAATAAAAACTCTTTAATAATTCATTTTCATGTAAATAAAATATAAATTTTTAATAAATAATAATTGTTTAATAAATAAAATAATAACTCTTTAATAATTCATTTCCATGTAAATAAAATATAAATGTTTAGGTAATAATAATTTATTTCAACGTAAGCAATTTTCGGTTTGTGATATCCGTTAACGCGTGACATTTATCGTTTATTTTTTTCACATAATTACTTAAAACTACGTTTGCAAAACATTTGCTTAAACTATAATAAATATTAAAGCTAGTTGATCCACAATTGCATTCATAATCAAAATCAATGACTGTTTCGTCGTTTTTTTTTAAACTGTCTAAAGTTAAACTTATTAAGATTCCTTTGTGATTTTTTAATTCAAAAAATTTTGTTTTTAATTCATCATTTTTTAATATGGCTTGAAAAACAGAACTCATATGAAAAATAATATAATTAGCTTCGTGCGAAGCAACAGAAAGCCCACCACGTTGCAAATAATTAAAATACTGTGAGTTAGTGTAGGCTCCTTTATCTTGCAAAAATAGAAATTGACAAGCTTTGCATTTCACATAACTTAATGCTTTGTGCGCTGCGTAACCACTTACATACAGCTTAGCATCATCATCAAGTTCTACTTTTTCCAGATAAGCATTATCGTCTAAAATTACACTAAACTCTGCTAAATCAGCAACCTCTTCATATAATGAATTTTCATTAGTTGGTTGTAACATTTTCTTATAATCTTTTTGGTGATGCCCAAAAATATTATGTAACCTAATTTTTTTTTCGCTCTCGATGACTTCTGTGTAGGATACTCTGTAGTTACAACCAGCTAATGACCGATACAATCCAAATCTACGTTCTAAATCATCGGTTTGCAACTTTCCGAGTAAAATATATTCTACGTTAATGTTCAAAAATGAAAATTTAATAAATTCTAAAATAGTTTTAGTGGTATGTCTTAGGGCATTGAAAGTAATAGTAGTTAATTTACCATTATTATCACAACTTGAGTTCCATACCTCAAGCCACTTTAAAAAATTTTCTAAAAAAATGAAATTGTCGTCTGTAATAGATTTTATTGGAAGGGCCGATTCCGTTCTTTTAAAAGTACCCTTTAAAGTGTCCTTTGTATTTAATATATTCCACCATTTCCGTATAATAACACAGAAGTCAGCTGTTTCTCTCATATCATCAAATTCTTTTAACGCGGCAATAGTGGAATCGTGAAATATATTATCTACTAACCTAACATTCTGTCTTTCAAGATTGTTAGGATTAATAGTTTTGTGATCCAATTTATAAGGCTTTGTTAATTGAATTAAACTACTTTTATTTTTATTATATAAAATTTCAAAATTAGAAAATGATGCCTTTTTGATAGAATAATCTTCAAAGTCCGGAAAAAAAAAAGTTTTATTATCATTTGTTAAATTTAACCAATTATTTCTTATATTTTTAAATAAATGAACGGAATCGTATTGTAAAAAAATATTTAAGTTTGAAAAATCAGGATTTGTGAAAAAATTACCTACTGGACAGAATCTAGAAAACATATTTTGATTAATTCTATTGTTATCGGTAATGATAACTACAACTTTAAAATCTAACGATTGAACAAATTGGATCACTGACTTAGTAAAATCATACAAAATTTTTCCAGTCGGACGTAATACTGGAAACAGACGAACAATTTGCTTGAAATTACCAAAAACTGATTTGATCATGAACGCCATTACCGTTCTGGCACATTCTGCGGGATCATTCGCAGCTTGGCCAATAATTTTGTTGCTTTTATATTGCAAGCCTTGCTCAACATAAATTTCGTCGATCAAAAGAGCGACATACTTCTCTCCGTCGGTTACAGACTTAGCAATATGGGACAAGTAGTTTTCGTCATTGTGCGATGAGGTGTGATCAGGTGAAATGTGTAGGCGGGAAGAGATGTGTCGTAAATAGCTGATGTGGGGCAGTATCAAAAATTTTCTTAAAATTTCGTAGGTTGCTGCAGAATGGGCATATATTAAAAACGCAAATACAATGGTCTCGGACTCATATTTTGGTCTTTGTCTATTTAACATTTCAACCTGATTAATAATTATATCTAGTTTGCCAACATGGGGGTCGTCTTCGTTGGAATCTCGAGCCGTTATTAAGTAATGCAAAGCACAACTTAACAAGTGTTCGCGATTTTCCATAATTTCACTAGAATTTTCGCGGTATTTTGATAATATATAAGAAAGTTGAGACCATTTCGATATTTTCATGTTACGGGGGAGCAAATCTAAATCCGCGCTGAATATTTGTGTATTATTAACAATAATCTTAACGTTAAGATTATTGTTGACGCATATCCGCGTCGAAATATTGCACCCAACATCATCTGAGTTCTTAAGTTTATAAAAAACCACCTTTTCGGAATTTTGAAATATTAAATAATTGGAAATATTTAATCTTTCCCCGAAGTGGTTGACAAAAATTTCAAAACTTCCAATGTAGTCCGGTGGTGTGAAAGTCGGTTCAATTTGTTCAGTTTGTTCAAATTGAAGAGGCAAAAATGGTTTAAATTGTGATAAAAAAAGAGATGGGACCGCATTATCACTTAATCGATTTCTTTTGGATTTAGTATTTGAACGTACCACGAAATCTTCCTCTTTAAAATGCCTAACACATATGCGTGAATATTTGGATGGTTTCCAACTTACACGACCAATAGCATCGACCCACTTAGACTTCATTTCCTCAAAGTAAGGAAATGAAAATGTGGGGATTTTTTCGTTTTCGTTAAGTTTAGGATTACATCCTGGCACACAGCAATAACGAGACATACTTCTCTTGTTAAAATTGTAAAAAAAAATAAATAAATAAAAATAACGGAACCAGAGTACCCCGTCACCCAAGTGTGCTTTAAAAGGAACGATTTAACTTATTCTACTCTAATATCACAGATTAAATCACTGTTTTAATAAAAAATATCACAATACAGCACTAGGGTATCGACAAGGATTTTATCACAAAATTATGCAAAAAAACAAACGATACTCCGCGGGCTTAAGCTAAAGCTTTCGACGAAATTATATAAAATATTAAAATGACAATTGATTTACAAAAAACATAATTTAAATATATCACTAAACGAAATTTGCTTACAAAACTTTATTACTACTGAATTATTGACTCACCTGAATTATACCTCAGAATTATTGACTCACTAATAAATTTTCCAATTATTATCCCCTAAAACAAAAAGTAGAAATAACGTTAAGCACAAAGGAAAATTTGAATAAAAAATATTATGATTATGGACTGGGAATTATATTTAAATATTAATTCTTACCTTTTTCAGTTAAATTTCCTTTGAAAAATATCCACACCGCACGTACTCGATCAGAATCTTCTTTGTGATTTACCGATTTGTTTTTGTTCTTCATTTTCACCAAATGACAGTTGCCCATGATTCGTTTTTATTGGTTTAGATTTTACTCTCTTTTAGTTTCGTAGTATGCGAATGTTTATGTTTTCTACACTGTATTCACAACCATATATATATACGCTGTCATTTCACCAATATATTCATCAGTATAGATACTTCTACAGCATTAGTATACATTTGATTTGGCTTTCTAAAGAGAGAATTTTAGCAGGTTATGATGCCACTACATAAATAGCCGTGACATCAGTCTAAAAAGTCAAACCACTAATATAAAGAGGGGAATAAAGATTTTTATTTTCCTATGAAACGTAAACAAAATACTATGGGATTTTCAAACACATCTTTTTATATCGTCTCTATTTTCAATTTAAATAAATATTTTTATTTACAAATATAAATAATTTGATATCAAATATATTGAAATGTAAATTGTGAACAATTTTGATTGAAATTAATAATCATTTATTAAGTAATTTTGCATTTTTATAAAAATATTTGTTTCGGCATGCTTCGTGTTCCTCTAATCTTAATAAATTTATTAAGATTAGAGGAACACGAAGCATGCCGAAACAAATATTTTTATAAAAATGCAAAATTACTTAATAAATGATTTTTAATTTCAATCAAAATTGTTCACAATTTACATTTCAATATATTTGATATCAAATTATTTATATTTGTAAATAAAAATATTTATTTAAATTGAAAATAGACACGATATAAAAAAATGTGTTTGAAAATCCCATAGTATTTTGTTTACGTTTCATAGGAAAATAAAAATCTTTATTCCCCTCTTTATATTAGTGGTTTGACTTTTTAGACTGATGTCACGGCTATTTATGTAGTGGCATTGATGAAACTATTGGTGATCGACAGATTATATAATTGAGTGAGAAAAACATACAAATTGTATATAAAACAAAACAAACGAATTGTGGAGGGAGAACTGCGTATGTTAATAATGAAAAACACTAATTGTCATTGGTTAGATGAGAGTATTTTTATTCTATTTTCGCACTAACACTTTCAACTATAAGGTATTAAATGTAATAGAGTGGCTGCGTGCTTCATCACTGAATCAGGCTTGTAGTATTACATTAGTGTTGGTTTTGCTAATACTATACCTTAACGTACTTTTTTATATCTTATGTCGAGTTCGATTGTAGAAAATTTTTCACTCGAAGGGTAAAAATAGTACTCTATTGGCTGTCAAACCGTCCCATTGAAAAAAAAAAAATGCGTTGAGGGTAAAATTTTTTTGTACTAGTTTTGCACTAGTGCAATTTTTGCTACTCTAGCTTTTTTGGTCGAGTAACCCCTCTTTTTACACACACCAATGAATATGACAATGACATTTTGTCGTGCTGACATTTCGATTTGTCGTGATGACATTTTGATTTTAGATGACTACTTGATTTATGACATTTTGTGATTTGAATGGTGGCATTTTGAATTTGGCCGTTAAATTATTTTGTCGGTTATAAGGCGGCTATTTCAAATATCGAAAAATTTGTTTTGATTGTATTTTTTTCTTCGTTAGAATACATAATTCAATTAAAACTATTAATTTGTGTCATATGATTTGTGTAATATTTAATTTGTGTGTAATATATAATTTGTCTATAAATATATTTGTGTGGAATTGTGTGTAAATATATAATTTGTGTATAATAAATAATTTGTGTAAATATTCTTTTTTGTATATAATAAACATTATATTTTGTGTAAATATATATTTTGTGTAATATGGAGGAATTGTTAAAAGACAGTTTGATAGCTGAAATGTCATCATCTTCATCGTCTGATTCATCTGACGAAGTATATGATGAATTTTCACAAATCCTGTTTGGTCGAGAAGATAGCCACAGAGTGCAAAATTTCGTAGAAAATGTTGTCAATAAATATTCAGAACTAGAAGTAAGTTTTGAAAGAAATATTTTCTGTTTGTACCTAACGTTAATTATGTTTTTATAGTTTAGACAAAATGTTCGTATATTAAGGTCAACGGCCGAAATTTTGATTGAACAATATCAATGAACAATTCAATAAATATTGAAACTATTAGACCCGCATTCGCATTCATGATCCAAATCAATATCTGTTGCATCATTCTTCCGAAGACTGTCTATTGTCAAATTTATTAGTATGCCTTTCTGATTTTTTGATTCTAAAAATTCAACTTTTAGATCTGGGCTTCTTAAAATCGCTTGAAATATAGAAGACATATGGAAAAGTATATAGTTACTTTCATATGATGCAACAGACAACCCACCACGTTGTAGGTAATTAAAATAATTGGAGTTAATGAAGGCTCCTTTATCAGTCAAAAACAAATTTCGACAAGAGTTGCAATTATTGGCTTTCGACGCGCTATGAGCTGCGTAGCCACTTGCATATAATTTAGCATCGTTGTCAATTTTTACATTTTGAAGATACGTATCAGTGTCTACGATTGCGCCGAAGTCGGTTAAATCAACTTTTTCGTATAACGAATTTTCATTAGTTGGTTGTAATAATTTTTTGTAGTCCTTTTTATTATGTGCGAATATATTATGTATCCTTATTTTTTCCTCGCATTCTACGACTTCTGTGTAGGACACTTTATAACTGCAACCAGCTAATGACCGATGCAGCCTAAACTTACCCTCTAAATCGTCAGTTTGTAATTACAACTTTACAATATGAAAATGAAAATTTAATTAAATCTCAGCCAAACCAAAAATTTTTACAAAAATATAAAATTTTCGTCTGTAATCGATTTGATGGGGCAAGCCGATTCCTTTCTTTTGAATTTACCCTTTAATGTCCCTTTTGTATTCACAACATTCTACCATTTCCTTATGGACTTCACAGAAGTCGGCAGTTTCTTTCATTTCGTCATATTGAAACAACGCGGCAATGGTAGAATCGTGAAACAAATTATCAACTAACGTAACATTTTGGCGTTCTAAACTATTTGGATTTAGTGTTATAAATATGATCCAATTTGTACGGTTTTGAAAGTTGTATTAATGGATCTTTTGACTTATTGTACAATGAATCAAAATTTGAAAAACACGCCTCTTTTATTGAATAATCTTCAAAATCAGGATAAAAAAATGTTTTATCAATATTTTGTAAATTTAGCCAATTATTTCTGATATTTGTAAATAGATGAACGGAATCATATTGATAAAATATTCTAAGACCTAGAAAATCCGGATTTTCAAAAAAAGATTATTTTCTGGGCAGAATCTTGTAAACATATTGATTCTATTGTTATCGGTAATAATTACCAATATGTACTTTAAAATCAAGTGATTGTACCAACTGAATCACAGATCCAGTCAAATCAAATAATGTTTCCCCCGTAAGGCGCAATACCAGAAACAGACGAACGATTTGTTTAAAACTTCCAAAAACCGACGTTATCATATATGCCATTACCGTTCTTGCACATTCCGTGGAATCATTAATAGCTTGCCCTACAATCTTATTACTTTTATATTGCATGCTTCTTTCAATATAAATTTCTTTTATCGAAAGGGCAACATATTTTTCTTTATCGGTTATAGATTTTGCTACGTGTGTTAAATTATCTCGTCATTGTGTAATTTATTATAATCGGGTGAAATATGTAAATGACTCGTATGGGGCGAAATTCGGTAACCCGATGGTCTCGGTCGGAATCATACCGCGGTTTTACGCTATTTAAAAGTTTGACCGGATTAATAATAATATATAATTTGCCGAAGTGATTGAAATCTTCATCGACATCTTGAACCTTTTATAATACAAAGCACGGGTCAGTAAACGTTCGCGACTTTCGGCAATTTCTATAGATTTGTGGCGTCTCATCCACCACAATAAATTATTTACAACACAAAACATAAATTCAACTTTGAAATTTATTTGTGAAATCGATCGAAGCAACTGCAATTCAACTCATTCATTTAAATATTAAGCTTGCTTCCCAATTATAAAAAACCGCACATATGGTTGTTATTCTCAACTTTCACAAACGACATCTTCCGAAAGCGAAATGGAACCAGACACCTAGCGTTCACAGTATGCATACTCAAAACACAAGAACAAGAACAACAAGAAAAACGTCGTGATGTCTCTTTCATTTCTATTTATTGATTTTTCCAGTTTTGGTTGGTATAAAACAGTCTTGTTTAAATTCTCGAAACGTACGCGTGTACACAGTGGTGGTGAAATTTAATAAATTAATAATTAATAAAAACTAAATTTAGATAAATGAAATTTAATTAATTAAAATTAAATATATTAGAATTAAATAAATTCAATTAAATAAAAAATTATAAATAATTTTAAAAAACATAAAAAATTGTTTTTTGTGAACAGCACACAGTGCTAAAGATTCTTCACAGTTCTTAGATAATAAATAAGAAATTTGAGACCATTTGGATATTTTCATATTTCGAAGAAACATTTCTAAATTAACCTTCACGTGAAGTTTATTGGAAACACATATTCGAACCGAAAAATTACAGCCCTCTTGATCAGAATTTTCTAATTTATAAAATACGATCTTTTCGGTATTTTGAAATACCTGATACTTTGAAACATTTATCATTTCCCTGAATTGTGTGACAAAAATTTCAAAATTAGCTATATAGTCAACTACTTGTTCAATTTGTTCAAAACGAAATGGTATGGGGTGGTCCAAAAAAATCGAGGGTACAGCGGAAGATTTTAGCCTAAGACGCGAGTATTTGAACGAAAAAATCGTCTTCCGTAAAATATTTCTGACTTATCGTCGAATATTTGGTCGGATTCCAATTTATTTTTTGAATTGCATTTAACCATTGTGATTTCAGTTTCTCACAAGACGGAAAATCAAAAAAGGAAACGGGGAAATCCGGCTTATTGTAAGAATTTCACATTACAATGCAACAATGACGACTATGCAACAATGACTCTTAAACTACGTTTTAAATAAATGTATAATAAATAAATAATGTAAACAAATTGTATAAATATGTACTATGCTAACGTTTTGCCAAAAATAATTTAGGGTACTGTAAGGCCTCCGTGATCCATATTAATACTTGGCCGCTATTAGGTTAATAATATTGGGTTTACGCTATTAAATTGCCCTAATTATCGATCGAGAGTGATCGTTTTTTTTTTTCTGTTGGTAAGGGAATTTCAAAAACAAGAAAAAAAAACGAATGAAGATGGGTGGGGAAGGTCTATTGTTTTGGGACTGATATATAAGCATGGAAAAAATTTTTGACGAGGAGATTTTTTTTGATTTTTGGTTATTTGATGAAAAAAAATTGAATAATTATGGCGATGATATAGTGAGTGATAAAATAAATGTTTTTTTTTGGATTTGATGTTTTTTTTTTGAAAGTAAGATAAAATAGAAAAAAAAATCAAATGAGAACAAGGCATACAATTCCATGGTGTTTATGTGAATATATGTTAGTGATAAATTAATACTTTTATAAGATACATATGATTCTGCCATTTTGTTAAAAAAAAAATATTGATTTTATAAATCAACTAAAAATAAAAATTTGCTAAATAAACATGGCACGATCATGAAATGGACAAAAAAAAAAAGGCGCAAATATCTAATCTAATAATGTATGTATAATCATAGAAATAGTGTATTTCGGCCAATGAATTGTAAATTTAATCATTGTACATAAAAACGAAAATTGTTAATTTAAGTATTTTAAAACAAAAAAATGAATAACTTGTGATACAATTAATATTTATATCATATAATTAATATAATGTTGTACAAATTAATTTTTAATCAGAATTTGGAAAAATTGTAAAAACAAAAAAAAAACAGTTATAATATAAGGAGTGTGACAAAAATATACCAAAAAAACAATAAAATAATAACAACAAAAAAAAATACAATATACGCAAATTGTGGATGTTAACGGAATCATCATTGCAGCATATATATAATCCAAAAACAACATATTCGTTGATAAGATGTCGGCACAAACAAATAGGTAAACAAAAAAAAAAAACATTCCATAACATTTTTTTTTTAATCTTATTTGTAAATTATTATTATTCAAAAAAAAAAAAATTCATATTTAATTATTTATATTATTTATTCATTAATTATTTAAAAAAAAACAAAAGTCTTATTAAGATTATTTAAGAAAATTTTCAAATTTTATTTATAAAATTTTTTTTTCAAAATTATATTAATTTAAGAAAATGGTGCACCAAAATTTTTTTTATTAAGCAAAAACTTAATAATCTATTTTTGTTGTAATAATTGAAATTAATAATCTATTTTGGTTGTAATAATTATTATTAAACCATTTAAATTCATTTAAATAAAATGTTCAATTTTGTCTATTTATTGATAGTAAATATTTGAGTTTATGTTAAAAATTTAAATGTAGTGATTCGGTGATAATTTGAATGGGAGCCTGATCGGGTAAGTGGTTCGTAGATAGATAGATGGGTTGTACCTTTTCCTTGCTGAAATAAATAACGGTCAGTTACAGATCAATCATAACTGATGTAAAACCCCCCCCAGGCTGAGCAGCTAGCAAAGCGGCCGTTTACAGCAAGAAAATGATTGATTGATATATTCTGTTAACAACAGGTAGTCCTAACGGAGGCCTGTTCGTTACAGTGGCGCCCAAACCAACGGAGTTAAATTTAGATCACACCACTGTTTGTTACAGTGGCATTTAAATGTTTTGTTAAGGGAATTCAATTTTTCTTTATTTTTAACCAAATTTTCAGTTTTGTTGTAAATTTTTTTTTAAACTGTATTTGCATTCTGCATCCAATAAAAAAAAAATTGTTTGAATCAGATGTTATTTATAATGCAGTTTACTTAACTTTCAATTTAATCAAATTATTTAATTCTAAATTCGTGAATTTAATATATCGTGGGGATTTGTATAAGTGGCATTTTCGCCATTACATTTTCGTAAATTAATTTTACGTTTTGATTTTTGTTTTGGCATCTCTACTTGTGCAAATTTTTTTCGGTCCGCTACCTTTCGTGTCAATGCATTGTTTCCCCATTTTGGGTTTTGATTTCAACGTATGTACTGAATACGATTGGTGGAGTTTTTGTTTCCTAGGTTTCTTAATGACAAATCTTTTCAAGGTGAAGCAAGGTTAACTATCGATTCTGTGTAGATTGCTTGCGCTATTTTGAAAGATTGTTTTTTTTGCTTATTTACTGTTCCTGTCCCTTTCGTACTCCCTCACTATACTTGTGAAGGTCAACCTATCTATCTATAAAGAAATGAATTTTTTTTCATGGCGTGGTACTCATTCGATTTTGGCTCCCAGCTTTAATTAATTATTGATATACATTTATTGCTATTGTCATATATTCATTTTGGAGTTGTATTTGTGTTCTTGTTAATATTGTTTGATTTATTTAGAATATTATTATTTTTTTTAGTTTATTTTCAAGAGTGCATGTTATTTTGTATACTGTTACATAAACTCACTTGTAAATAGTAAATTTTTTTTCCGTGTTAACCAATTGTTCAATAATTTTTTTTGCTTGTAATCATCCAAACATGGAATAATATTGTCATATTCCAACGACTTACCCAATTATCTATCATAATTTTCGTTACATTCTATTTGAATTATATTCCTTATTTATTATTAATATTATTATTATTATTATATATATAATATTCCTTATTTAATTTTATTTATTTATTTTGTTACAATAATATCATGATGGACGTCGAACATTTGGAATTCGACGAATTTCAAGTCGAATGCAACTTGCGTTCTATAGAGGGTTCTCCAATAGAAAAATTAGAAAAATTGAAACAGCAGATAGACATTGAAAATAATCATCCAGTACTAGTACCAAATATGCCTCATGAATCTGCTAAACTTGATCCTAAGGAAGAATTGAAAAATTTAAAAATAAAAATGAAGAACGTTTATTCTCAGATTAAATCGGCTTATTCTGGTATTGATGCTGGTGCGATTCCGCGATTCTCTTCGCGCTTGAAACATATTCAATTGCGATTGAAACGCATTCAATTCAATAACGCGGTTATAGGCGGTGATGTAGAAGATCTGTTTAATACCACTGCCAAAATTATAGATCTCAACGGCAAAACGATAAATAAAGAAATTGAATTGGATTTGTCTCTGGGACAACTTGAACAGATAGTTATTCCAGACATAGATAATGATTGTGATTCTGATATTTCTTCTATATATTCCCAAGCTCATGAAAGTTCCCGTGTTAAAAAAACCGATAAAGCTTCGATTAAACCGTCAGTTGTTCTCGCTGGGCGTAATGATTCTCAAAATGTGATTAGGAATTTTCATAATGATAATCCTACGTTAAGAACAAACAGTGACCATAAGTCAAATTATATCCAGCGTAATTTATCAAAATGGAACATATCTTTCAATGGTTCACCAAGAGGTCAACCAATTAAAAGATTCTTGTTCAAACTCGAACATTTGGCTAATGCCAATAGCGTATTAAATAACCAGCTTGTCACTGACATAAGTTATGTTCTGCAAGATACTGCTGCAGAATGGTACTGGATGTATATTGAACGAAATCCTGGAGTAACTTGGGTACAACTTAAAGAAGACTTGACTAAAAGATTTCAGGATCGACAAACCGATGACGATTTACGTCATGTGTTGGATTCCAGGAAGCAGAGGTATAATGAATCTTTTCAAGACTTCTACAGTGCTATGCTTTCCATTTCACTTCAATTTGAGACTCCTTTACCAGATGCTCAATTAATGTATACCCTTCGTCGCAATATGCGAGCGGGGTTGCAAGACAAACTTGTTGAAAAGCATTTTGCGTCATTGGAACAAATGGTCCAATTATGCATCTCTTACGAGGATACGTGGGTAAGGACGGGTTTCATTCCAGAAATAATGTGTCGAAATAGACGACAAATTGATGAATTAGATTCCAGAAATGAAGTAAGATCGTCGAATGGGTCCATTAATCCTGATTTAGATTATAACGAAGAAGTTTGCGCATTCAACGTTAATCAACAAACCAAACCTGTGACTAATCTTTTTTACAAAAAAACAAATTCTGGAATTCCGGAAGGATGCTGGAATTGTTGTTGTTCCGACCATATCTTCAAAAACTGTAACATTCCTTTAAAACATAAATTCTGCTTTGGGTGTGGTGCGCCCGGAATTCTAAAACCGCTCTGTAATCATTGCAACCAAAAATCGGAAAACACCTCCAAGAGGTCGGGAAACGGCTGTACCTGGCCTCCGAAAATTGTAACAGCCAAGGTCGATCAAAACAATGCAGCACCACAGACAACATTGAGCCAGGAGGCAAACCAAAAATTGTAGTAAAAACCCAGTTTTTGAAACACAAACCAGACGATGTCAGATCCGAAATCACTTCAATATTATCCTCAAAAAAATCCCGAAAACTACAAAGAAACCAAAGATATTGGGCTAACCGTAAGCAAATTAAATGTGTGTTGGCGGAATCCTTAATAAATGATACAACTGATGGACGACCTTACGCCGAAGTCGAAATATTTGGTAACAAAATGGTTGGGTTACTCGACAGCGGCGCAAACGTTTCGGTGTTAGGTAAAGGCAGCGAAAAATTCCTTAGTAATTTAGAGGTTAAATTTCGTCAATTACCATCATCCGTTAGAACAGCAAATGGATCCGCAACGACAATTTTAGGTCACCTTCGTGCGCAGGTAACGTTTATGGGTCAAACTAAAACGCTAACTCTCCATATAGCCCCAAATCTCAGTCAAAGTCTTTATTTGGGAACTGATTTTTGGGTAGCTTTTGGTTTAAAAATTTTTGTCCCTATCGATAAACCAAAGAATCAAATATCAGAGATAACCACTGAAAGTACATCTGACAAAATCTTTCATCAACTCGATACATGGCAACAGGCTAAACTTGGAGAGATTATTAAGAAGTTTCCATCTTGCGCTGTTCTGGAGTTAGGTAAAACCCAAATACTATCTCATTCAATTGATGTTGGAGAAGCTAAACCGATAAAGCAGCGTCACTACCCAATTTCGCCCGCTGTTCAAAAAGAGCTTTATAACGAGTTGGATCGCATGATCGCTTTAGGTGTCATCGAAGAAAGTTACAGTTCATGGAGTTCTCCTGTTACATTGGTGAGGAAGGCAAATGGCAAGGTCCGTTTGTGTCTAGACGCGAGGAAGGTAAATGCGGTTACGGTTAAAGCTGCTTATCCTTTACCTATCATCGACGGTCTACTAGGTCGCTTAGACAAAACTAGATTCATTTCTAGCATAGATCTTAAAGATGCCTTTTGGCAAATACCTTTAGAACAAGGATCAAGGGATAAGACAGCTTTTTCCGTACCCGGTAGACCCCTCTATCAGTTTACCGTCATGCCATTCGGCCTTTGTAATGCCCCTCAAACCATGTGTAGGCTTATGGATAAAGTTATCCCACATGAAATGCATCATCAAGTATTCGTGTACCTGGACGACTTATTGGTAACTACAGAGACGTTCGATGAACACTTACTTCTCCTGGAAAAAGTTGCAGAGTTAATCTCGAAAGCAAATCTCACAATAAACGTTGAGAAAAGTAACTTTGTTCAGAGTGAGATAAGATATTTGGGATACATTATTGGAAATGGAGTGCTTAAACCTGACTTAAGTAAAGTATCGGCCATTACGGAATACCCGCCACCCAAAACCGTTCGACAGTTGAGACGATTTTTAGGGATGACAGGGTGGTACAGACGCTTCATCAGAAACTATTCCGATGTCACCGGTTCACTTACCGACCTACTTAAGAAATCAAAGAAATTCATCTGGAATAATGCTGCTCAAGCATCATTTCAAAAACTTAAAGAAGCGTTATCGTCCGCACCTGTTCTATGCCACCCTGATTTCAAGCGTAAATTCTACATACAATGCGATGCGTCTAAAACGGGGATTGGTGGGGTTCTATTCCAGAAATCAGATACGAACGAGGAACGTCCAATAGCATATGTTTCTGCGAAGTTGAACAGTGCTCAGCGGAATTATAGTACTACCGAACTAGAATGTTATGCAGCTGTCGTCAGTATCAAAAAGTTCAGGCATTATATAGAGGGCTTTGAGTTTACCGTCATCACTGACCATGCCAGTTTGACTTGGCTCATGAGTCAAAAGGACTTGACTGGAAGGCTTGCACGGTGGTGCTTGAAATTGCAAGGTTTCAACTTCCACATTGAATACAGGAAGGGCTCGGAAAATGTAGTGCCGGATGCATTATCTCGTAAGAATGCTGACGAACTTTTTGTTGAATTCATTTCTGATTTAGAAGCATATTCGATAGATCTGAATTCGGACGTTTTTCTAGAAGAAGATTATCAGAAGTTACTAAGAAATTTAAAGCAAAATGATGAACCACGGATAAATTATAAAGTAATCAACAATCATATATTTTATAACCCTTCTTTTGGTACTTACGATGTTGGAACTGACCTTCCTGAATGGAAGTTGTACGTTCCCAAAGGTTTGGTATTTTCTCTCATTTCAGATGCTCACTGTCCTCCTTCTTCTTCACATTTTGGAGTTACCAAAACTTTAGAATGTCTTCGGAGACATTATTATTGGCCATCAATGTGTAAAGATGTAAGCGACTTAATAAAAAACTGTGAGATTTGCAAAATAGCAAAATCAGTTAATTACACTACCCGCCCTGAGATGGGCAAGTATTTTGAAGTTACTCGTTCATGGCAAAGACTATTTATTGACTTTCTGGGACCGTATCCTAGGTCCAAGTCTGGAAATTGCTACCTTTTTGTTGTTTTAGATCAATATTCCCGTTTTGTTTTACTACAAACAATGAGAGACGCAACCACCAGGAACGTGATTAAATTTTTAAAGGAGCAGGTATTTGATATTTTCTCGGTGCCGGAATATATAATTAGCGATAACGGGCCTCAATTTGTCTCAAATGACTTCAAAGTGTTTTTGGAAGGATATGGTATATCCCATATTAGAACACCTAAGTATTCCCCACAAGCTAATATGTCGGAGAGAGTAAATCGCTCAATCTTAAGCGCAATACGTTCATATATATCCGAGAATCATCGAGAGTGGGATCTCCATATTAGTTCGATTGCACTAGCGCTTCGGAATAGCATTCATCAAAGCAACAAGTTGTCACCACATTTTGTTATAAATGGTCAACACTATATGGGGCATGGCTCGCAATACAAACTAATCCATCTATTATACCAATTAGGAGGAAATAACTTGGGAATTTCAAACGCAGATAGACAAACCCTGGCTCAGAGTAGCATCCTTCGACATTTAAAAATAGCTTATCAGAAAAATGTAAAAACCTATAACCTTCGAAGTCGTCCTAGGGAATTTACAATTGGGCAAAAGGTGTTTGCCAGGAATTTCGTGCAAAGTGACGCAATTAAAAATGTTTCAGCAAAACTCGCTCCGAAATTTCAGAAAGCATATATTCTAAGACCTATTGGTAATGTGGCGTATGAATTAGGGAACGAATTTGGTCAGACCATAGGTATTTATCACATGAAGGACATAAAGATTTAATCGTTTATTCCGTTTTACATTGTCTCAATTGCCTGGCTCGTATGAGACATCTCTCAGATGGGTCGTCCCCACGATTGTAAGGCCTCCGTGATCCATATTAATACTTGGCCGCTATTAGGTTAATAATATTGGGTTTACGCTATTAAATTGCCCTAATTATCGATCGAGAGTGATCGTTTTTTTTTTCTGTTGGTAAGGGAATTTCAAAAACAAGAAAAAAAAAAACGAATGAAGATGGGTGGGGAAGGTCTATTGTTTTGGGACTGATATATAAGCATGGAAAAAATTTTTGACGAAGAGATTTTTTTTGATTTTTGGTTATTTGATGAAAAAAAATTGAATAATTATGGCGACGATATAGTGAGTGATAAAATAAATGTTTTTTTTTGGATTTGATGTTTTTTTTTTTGAAAGTAAGATAAAATAGAAAAAAAAATCAAATGAGAACAAGGCATACAATTCCATGGTGTTTATGTGAATATATGTTAGTGATAAATTAATACTTTTATAAGATACATATGATTCTGCCATTTTGTTAAAAAAAAAATATTGATTTTATAAATCAACTAAAAATAAAAATTTGCTAAATAAACATGGCACGATCATGAAATGGACAAAAAAAAAAAGGCGCAAATATCTAATCTAATAATGTATGTATAATCATAGAAATAGTGTATTTCGGCCAATGAATTGTAAATTTAATCATTGTACATAAAAACGAAAATTGTTAATTTAAGTATTTTAAAACAAAAAAATGAATAACTTGTGATACAATTAATATTTATATCATATAATTAATATAATGTTGTACAAATTAATTTTTAATCAGAATTTGGAAAAATTGTAAAAACAAAAAAAAAAACAGTTATAATATAAGGAGTGTGACAAAAATATACCAAAAAAACAATAAAATAATAACAACAAAAAAAAATACAATATACGCAAATTGTGGATGTTAACGGAATCATCATTGCAGCATATATATAATCCAAAAACAACATATTCGTTGATAAGATGTCGGCACAAACAAATAGGTAAACAAAAAAAAAACATTCCATAACATTTTTTTTTTAATCTTATTTGTAAATTATTATTATTCAAAAAAAAAAAAATTCATATTTAATTATTTATATTATTTATTCATTAATTATTAAAAAAAAAAAACAAAAGTCTTATTAGGATTATTTAAGAAAATTTTCAAATTTTATTTATAAAATTTTTTTTTCAAAATATATTAATTTAAGAAAATGGTGCACCAAAATTTTTTTTATTAAGCAAAAACTTAATAATCTATTTTTGTTGTAATAATTGAAATTAATAATCTATTTTGGTTGTAATAATTATTATTAAACCATTTAAATTCATTTAAATAAAATGTTCAATTTTGTCTATTTATTGATAGTAAATATTTGAGTTTATGTTAAAAATTTAAATGTAGTGATTCGGTGATAATTTGAATGGGAGCCTGATCGGGTAAGTGGTTCGTAGATAGATAGATGGGTTGTACCTTTTCCTTGCTGAAATAAATAACGGTCAGTTACAGATCAATCATAACTGATGTAGAACCCCCCCCAGGCTGAGCAGCTAGCAAAGCGGCCGTTTACAGCAAGAAAATGATTGATTGATAAATTCTGTTAACAACAGGTAGTCCTAACGGAGGCCTGTTCGTTACAGTACAGGCATGCTATCGAGCCACCCAAGGCCACTTTATTGAAAGCGCTTATAAACTTAATATCACAGATTATATCACATGCAAAAAAAAAATATCACAACAGTGCACTTGAGTACCGACTAGAATTTTATCACGAATACAACAATTTAAAAAAAACAGTAAATGTGAATAAGCGCCAAAAAAATATAACCGTCAATAACAAAAACGATTTCACAAACAAAATTTGTAAAAAAACACAAACACCTTACGCCTTATTAATAAACAAGTTTAGCGAATGACTTCCTTGCTTAAATCACGAAATCGATCCAATATTCCAATTTATTGTTTAACCAATTTGTTCTGCGACTTCGCTAAAAAAAATTAGAAAGATTTCTTAACTCTTTTAAATAATTATTCAACATAACATGACATATAGTATATAAGTAAACATCATTAAACGCATATGTATAATGCATAATTTTTGTTATTTGGCAAATTATTAAACATTAATCAATAATTTTCTTACCTAACTTTTCTTACTTTTTTCCAATAAAATCATCTGCTGCTTCCTTCGAAAGTCCAAAATTTAGTGTACCTGTCAGAAATTTAAAATGATGATGTTGTTGTTGCAAAGTATTATTTTCTATTTTTGCCGATTCCTACATACATACAAGTAAAATATTGTAAAATATTACTATAGACATTTGTGTTAGTTTTGTGTATACATACATACTTTCTGATTTATTTTATACGCATCACTAATACTACGCCTTAACGTACTTTTTTATATCTTAAGTGTTTGTACTGTTTGGCTTGTATAAACATTTTTGTTGGTTTTGACACAAACACATATACATAGACAAACACATATATATATATATATATATATATATATATATATATATATATATATATATATATATATATATATATATATATATATATCACACGTCGTACGCGGAAACTTAATCCTAAAGATATACCTACGTCTGTAGAATTTTGCTTACTGTGATCCGTTTCCTCAGTTATAATTTTCAGTAAATTCAGTGATGCTTTGTCTTTAATTTCGTTTGCAAACATAGGCAGAATTTTCATCGTGAATGTATCAAAATTAGATAAAAGCATTTTTGATTTATTGGGAAATAAAAAATCGAAGTCTATTTCAATCTGTAAGTAAATAATTCGAATAAGTTTTTGTAATGCGATTCCATCTCTTGATTTTACCAGTTGGTATCCAGTCTCATAATTTATTCTTTGTCAGAATAATAGCAGTTCTTGGAAACTAATCGAATTTTCAATATTTTGAAAGGCAGATAACCTTAATGAGGCTATTAATATTTCTTTCCAGTTTTCACAAACTGCGTCCCATGTTGAAATATTACTATAGAGCTACATATATCTTTATATTTTCTTGGTCATCTACAAATATACTTTTGTAAATAATAAATAAATTATTTTACATTTTGGCATTACTTACCATTATCTGAAGTAAAGCATGAACTTCTAGAATTTCTTGCAACGTTTTTTACGTTTCTTATATTACCTCTTATGTTACTCCATTTCGACGATACTTTTTCAGTTTAATTTTTTTTACAGGTTGCTGTGGCAAAAAAGTAAGTTGTTTTATAAAATTGAACATTAAAATATTTTGTCCACGACTAACAATAACGTATAATATACTCATTATACGTTTGTTTTTCAATTATAATGATATCCATTTAGGTTTAGGGAGTCCTGAGTATCCGGCCCTGGATTCCAGAGAGATGATCATCTAAAAATGTAATTGATTGTGTTGTCTTTTGTGCCGTTAATTTACTAACTATCGATCGCATTGGTGTCTGTAACCGGGTCGAGTCTGTCCCAACTAATAATCCTATCTTATCCTTCGGTTTTGTTATGTGTAAACGGGTGTACGGTGTGTGCCCGGGAGTCCGGAAGACTTGCTATAATCCTTGGCCGTACACTCACAATCAATTAATCAATCAATGTGCTGTCATACACGTTATTTATATTAGTATATCGTTTTGTGACGTTAAGTATCAAAAGTAAGCCAATCGGTTGAAATCGGTTCAAATTTGTTGGTGCTTATGCTCGCGTGTGAGAAGATCTCACTTGCTACGAATCAGGAGAATTTACAATCCTGTGTCGTTCATTATTCAAACAATATGGTAAGTATTTTTTGAATATTCTACTTTAAGTAAAGTTCTATTATTGTATAATAAAAAAATGTATTTCTTTAACTTTAACTTAATATGTTTGTTTATTAATATTTTATTATAAATATAATAAAATATATAATATATAAATTATTAAAAAATTAATAAACATAAATATTAAGTTAAAAGTAAAGAAAGTTATTTTTTTATTTTGTGAATGTAACGTAAATTAACGATAATTCGTACTTGTAATATATAATATAATTAATTGACCAATAATAATAAAATTTTAATACACAATTTTGCATTTTAGTCAATTAATTATTTTGCTCAAACATCGTCATCTTCGTGTCCCTTTAAAAATTTCAAACCATAATCTCTTCAAACACCACAAAATACCAAAACGAAAAACTAAATAGAGCATGAATCATAAAAGAGCATTTGAACACACACACAATAACTAACTAATACCATCACGATCCAGTAATTCTCGCCTCACTGACTCATGAGGCGACCAAAATTCATGGCCAGATGTTTTACGACACCCGCCTATCGGGTCGCGTCGGTAAATTTCATCTTCGTAAATAACAGCTATCATTATATGCTCGTTGAATAATATACTAGTTTAATACCGAAAATACTCAATATATTTACATAATTAGACAATTCAATTTTTACCGATTTTTCACTGTGGACATATTTTTCGATCGCAATAGCCCATTTCTCCATATCAGAATAAGACATTTTTTTATAATTTTTAGCATAATAATCTACTAAGCAATTAGCCAAAAGCTTTCGATGCTTATGATCCAGCTTTTTGTTTCTACATAGTGGGATATGATATTTTGGCTCTTGATACTACTTTGTAAAATTAATTTTATGTCGTCGCTGGTTGGTTCATTCAATGGTATAGGCTGTATTCCAACTGATGATAATGGACTCTGCATTCTGTGATCGATCGTCGTTCGATAAACATCCAAAATCAATTAGTGCTCTTAAAAAATAAAATAATAAAATCAAAAAAATATTTACCGGTGCAAACAAATTTTTTTTCAATTAAAATTTTTTTTTCAACATGCGGTTTGTGAATATATAGTGCAAAAATGAACAATGAGTCATTTTTTAGTGATTAGTATTAAATAATAAATGAACAATAAGTTATTTATTCTAGTGATAAATATAGTGATTTAGATATTTAGTGATATAATTTATAGTTTAGTGAAAATTTTTTTTTTGATATACAAAAATTTTTTAGATATGTATGTATTTAAGTTTTTAGTGATGGTTATGGGTAAATAATAGTATAGTAATAAAAAAATAGCGAATGGGACAATTAAATCCCCAGTAGTTTTTTAGTTATTAAAGCTTTAGTGTTTTACATGTGAACAAAAAAATAAATGATACACACAAACGTTAGTGCTGTACATAGTAGTGATAAAGTGATACACACAAACATTCGTGTCGTATATAAAGTAAAAGTGAAAAAAACGTGCTCGAGAAAAATGTGTCACATGATAAACAATAAAAAAAAACGGTAAAATCGAACATTCAATTTTTAAATGTTTTTTTTTTGGTATGAATAGCGGTAAGCTTAAGATTTAAGATTTTTATATATATTTTTGGAACGCAAACAATTTTATGCGTAATATAAACATTATTTATTATTATATAAGTGAATACAGTGGGGTACCACAAACTTTTTGGTTCATTGGAAAATATTTTTTTGAAATTATTTAAACGTGTTCATAACGGGGAAAATAAAACGGTAGAGTGTAGCGGTTAATCTGCTTGACTCCAATAGTTTTAAGATACAATATTATGCGTAACAATACTATCGGTTTAGTGAATTAGTGAAATAGTTTAGTATTTTTTTTTACTTACAATACACACAAACTTTCGTGTAGTATATTTATAATTAAGCTTAATAGTGGAAAACATTAAAAATAAAATTTAAGTGAGTGAAGTGACCCTTACCAACGTGGCAGGGGTCAACAATAAAGACACAGTGTCAACTGACGCTGCACAATCAGGCTCATCTACAACGGTAAAAAGATCGCATGCCGAAGAAGACACAGATACCACATTAAATAAAGTCTAAATTGTTGATGAAGAAGAAACATCAAACATGAATACAAAGGAACTAACAAACAGTAAGACAAATACATCAACAAGTTAGGAACGTGTACAATCTTACGAGAAATTACCTGAGACTACAAATAAAGCGCAACAAAGGTCGCGTTCACGATTATCTTTGAATGCTGACATGTTGGACGCAGAAAAAATGAAAATGGCACCCGAAAACAATCAGCTTAAACAAGAAATAAATAAAATGGAAACACAAGTTAAATTAATGGAATCACAATTTACATTAATGAACGAAACAATAAAAAAATTACAACAACAAAACATAAATTAACAAACAATACCTGAAAAAGTTTTGACAGTGAAGAGCATCGAGGTGAGCAACCGCTTCAATCCACTTGAGGTGCAGGATACAGCCACGGGGGATGACGACACTGCGGCTAGTGAGGATGATGCGCCATTTACCACTATAAAAAAGAAAGTTCAAAATAAAAATTAAATTAAAACTTCAACAAAAATAACAGCTGGTAAACAACAACAACAAATAAAGCCAAAACCATCCGGTGTAGCGGCACAAACAATTAACACAAACAATAAGACAAGATCAACCGATACAATAACAACAAAGAAAAGTATGCGGCCACCACCCAAACACACCAAAAACAGAAAAACCAAAATCTATCGTGTTGAAAGGTTTACATGAAGAAGAAAACACTAATGACATTAAACAAGCGATTGAACAACGCAACATTAAAGTCATTAGTGTAACACAATTAAAGAAGAAACACACAACAAAGAAGGACATCAAACTACCATTATATAGTATATTGTAAAATGCGCGCCCGAGACCAATATGGGGGGGGGGGGCTAATCTATAACATCAATTCAATTAACTACCAGATAATTTCTTGGGAAAATCTAAAGAAACAAGATACTCTCATGCAGTTTTACCAGTGTCAACGATTTGGCCACGTTGCAGCAAATTGTAACCTCAAATATAGGTGTGTAAATGCGAATTAGATCACGAACCGGGGCAATGCGCCATCAAAACTGAGATAATTAAAGATGAGATTTACTGCGCCAATTGTAAATCAAAGGGTCATCCGGCGTCATATAAAGGGTGCCCAGTATATTTGGCTACAGTGGCCAGACTAAAGGAGAAAATCCTAGAAAAAAGAAATCAATCACACAAACCGACACAAATTGAAATTACTAAAAATACGTACGTTAATAAAGGAAGTGGAACTTTTGCGGGGATGCTATTTGGTAAAATGCAACAAACAACAACAACAATAACCGACAACAATACAACTATACAATCATTAACAACTAAAATGGACAAGATGGCAAATACAATAGCTCAACAAGGGGAACAGATAGCTCAACTCCTGGAGTTAATCCGACAATTAACAAAATGAGCAGCACAAATAGATTAAAAATAACAGCTATAAATGTCAATTCGATAATAAGTACACAACGTAGGAAACATTTATTAAACTTTATACAAAATAAAAATCCAGACATAATGCTACTTAGTGAAACCAAACTAAATAGTAAACATCAAATAACATTAAAAGATTACGATATATTGCGACAAGATCGAGCCGAAGGGAAGCGGACCGGCGGGACAGCTATTATAATAAAAAATAAATACAATTATGAATAAATAAACACTAATACCAACAATAATAAAGCTGGCGTAGAAAATACTACAATAAAAATGAAATTAAAAAATAACAATAAAAATCTTTACATTATATCAATCTATTGCAGCCACGCAAACCACAATTTAACAGAGTCACACTTTCACAATGAATGGCAACAAATCTTCATAAATTATGATCTAGGTAATCCTAATAACTTTTACATATAGCTGGAGATTTCAATGCAACTCACACTAGATGGGGGAACGCGTCGAATAACATTCGTGGCGTAAAACTAGATGACTGGCTGGAACGCAAAGATTTTGAATGCAGAGCACGTGTATATATACCGGACAGCGCCACATTTATAAGGGCAAACAACATATTAGATTTCGCTAGAATCGATATGAGACTAAACATTCAAACAGATGAGCATGATAGAATACCTGCCCACACTTATGATAGCGATCATAAGGCTATCGAAATAACATGTAATAATTATAATAATGACAATAATAATTTTTAATTAGACACAATTACTGTAAACTCACAATTAAGATTTAATTTTAATTATACTAATTGGCCCTTATGGCAAAAAAATTTAGAAAAACAATATCATAAATATTTAATAGATAATAAAATAGAACAAATCATACCGGATAAGACAAACATATGAAATAACGAAATCAATGATAATATTCAAATAATAACGCAAATAATAAATTCAAACATTAAAATGACAACACCAAAAATAGTAAGAAAGAACAATATGGAATGCTATATAAACAACACTATAAAAAATTATACAAATCTAAATCACACAATATCATTACTAAAACGAGGGAGAAGATTAAACAGACTATCACAACATCAAATAAATATATTAAAAGCTGAAATCAAACGAATTAATGAATTAATTGCGCAAAACATAAAAATAGAAATAAACAAACGATGGACAGAGCACATGATAAATATAAAGCCTGGACCGAAAATGTTTGCGCAAATAAAACGAATAAGCAACAAGGACACTACGGATTTCAATATAAAACATCTACAAGTTGATGAGACAGAGACAAGAAATATGCAAGAGATAAACATTGATTGGACGCAGATGGAGAGGGAGGGCAGCAAGTACAACGTCTACGAACAGCCGCATAACTTAAATATATTGGGACATTTTATACAAAAAACTACTATACCAAATCCACAGCTAGGGAAACCGACGCATGCACAAATAATCAAACAAACAATAGAACCACTCATAAGTAATTTTGAAAACAATAAAAATAATAATATCACTATAACTCAATTCAATAACAATAAGTCTGCAATAAATCCAATTTACAATAATAATAATAATAATACATACTTCATAAATATTACACAACTAACACAAATCCTAAAATGTTTAAATACTAAAAAATCATACGGATTAGACAATCTGCCGTGCATCGTGTTAAAATATCTACCGGACAAAATAATAAAAGAACTCTGCTGTCTCATCAACCACTGTTTAAACAACGGAATCTTCCCAAATATTTGGAAAATGGCTAAAATATATCCCATTCATAAAAAAGGAAAATTCCATCTAGATCCAACAAATTTTCGACCGATAAGCCTTCTCTCGAACCTTGGTAAAGTTCTTGAGATCATCATATATGATAAAATTCAAGATCATATTAGTGAAAACGAGTTACTACTGGCCAATCAGTTTGGTTTCCGGCATAAACATCCTACAATACACGCAATCACCAAACTTACAGTATGTAGAAATCTAAACCAAACTGATTGTACTGGTACGATCCTAATTGATATGGAGAAGGCTTTCGAGTCTGTTTGGCTAGATGGGCTACTTTATAATGTGGCAAAGATGAATTTTGACAACAATCTACTACAGCCTCTATACGAATTGTTATACAAACATGAATTTAGAACAACAAATGGAGCTGAATTATCAACAAACAAATTCAAAATTCACAACGGATTACAACAAGGGTCAATCACAGCTCCTGTGCTTTTCAGCTTATATACGAAGGAGCTTATCGAATGCGACAAACTGAACTCACCCGATATACAAACAATCGCCTATGCTGACGATATAGTCATATATGGTACGGCGAAAAAAGTCACTACTATTACGAAAAATATCCAAGATGCAGTTAATTTTACCATGGATTACTTGCATACATGGAGGATAAAGATCAACCCGGCTAAGTGCGAAACAATTTTATTTCGAAAGCCATACCAGCTATCAACATCGGATACACGAAACAATTGGAAAAGATTCCAAGTCGATATAGCTGGTACGACCTGTGTGAAAAAGCCATCGGTAATATATCTTGGTATTACTCTCGATAAGTTTTTATATTTGGATGAATACATCGACACGCAAATCAAAAAAGCAAAAGAAATATTTCACAAAAACCGAAATATTTTCTGTTCACCAAATATATCGATTAAGGTCAAACAAATCTGTTATAAGTCCTTGGTACGCCCAATTTTGATATATGGTGCCCCAATATGGTGGAATCTTGGGCCATATACAATGGAAAAACTCCATATATTTGAACGAAAATGAATCCGAAATTGCCACGGAGAATTTCTAACGGCTATTTCCGGAAACAAAAAATTCATTTCAAATAAAAAACTATACGCTAAATATGGAAACAACAGAATAGATCTCCAGACCTGACCTCATTAGATACCAACCCCACAATAGATTTGATCTCATTAGAATACAACCCCAAAATAGATATGACCTCATTTGAACTCACACACACACCTGTAAAACTACTACTCCCATAATGAAATGATGAGCCGTGAGTGGAATTGATGAAAGCCAACGGACACTGAAGCGAGTTGGCCGACATCAATTCACTATCACTCGCGGACTCATTTCAATAGAAATTGTTTTTCGGACTTTTTAACCTTTTTTACCGAAAATAAAAATAAGTTAATTGAATTGATTATGTAACACAAAAAATGTAAAGTAAATGACCAAACACTTAAATTATATAAATATCGATTAAATTAGAGTCTCTAGGGAGCAATGAATTTTCCTAAGATTTATGTAAATGGTCTGGGCTTTTCACTCAGTTCTTATGTAATAAAATAAAGTTTGTTTAGAAAAAAAAAATAACGGACTCTGCGGAGATTGACGATCACTGCACACAGCGCTGCTAATGGTTTCAAGCCAATTCAAAGTTTTTGCACTGGTTCACTTGATGGGTCATTTAATGAATTTACTGGAAGGTTCTACAATATCAAAACGACAGAAGTATTAATGCTAAATATTACCAATGTAATCTAATATTTTACTTACTCGTTCTTTTTTTAATTCCCCTAATTTTTGTTTGATTATGGATCGATGCCCGAAAATATTTCATTAATATCCTCATTCGACTTAGATTCTATACATGCTATAGAATTACAACCATATTCTTGGTTGGAACGGATGCCACTAAACAAAAATTTCCTTCTAAAATTTCTGCCACATTATCCTCAACAATTGGAATTCTATCATCACTATTTACATTTACACTTTCCATTTCTAAATTGATGTCAGAATTTTCCATTTTAACGAAATTTTAAGAACAAAAATAAGTGCAATATGAACTATTGCATCAGAACAAAAGAAATGAGGTTATCGTTTGAACGATATAATGGAAATTATCATAAAATTATATTTCACTCTTTTTGGTCATGAAAGAGACAAACCAGTGTCTTAATATATATTACGTTAAATTTACTGGCTTACTTGTAAATGTTGATATTTCGTCTCAGCGGATCCAAAATATTTTCTCTCTTGAGAGAAGCATCTCTATTATCCACTCTGTCAATTTTACGTGAATTATCACTTTCAATTAAGAGGATAAAATATTAAAAATTAATAGGAATTCACATTATTTGCCGAATATTAATGTGAAATCTCTACATTTTGATTTACGTGACGATCTAAATAACGTGAGTTTTTTTCTGTGTGAAGTAACGTTTTAAGGAAGAGACATGAATTTTCCAACTGAGATTACCGTTCAAATGAACCCCAAGAAATTTAAATGCTTTGACTAATTCCGCAAGTCAAGCGGGGGGAAATTTAAGGTATTAATGCCAAACATTTTGGTTTCGAGACACCATCAAATCTAATTTTAATAAGCAACCACACTGGCACTTCGAATATTCAAATCACATAATTACCATCACGGAAAACACGTTTGACGATGAAAATCAAGAATCACCCACACTAGAACCACCGACAGTCAACGTGCCCACAACACAACGCCCAAATACCAAAATTAATAGGTCAAAGAGAACCAACAGGAAGCCGAAGGAAACTTCGAAGTTTTTTAAAAAAAAAAATCAGCTTCTAAAAATTACGTTACTCTACAAAAGATTTGTTTACAGTTTGTTTTTTTTTCCTTAAATTGGTTACCTTGACCACCGCTAACAGCGCCGTCGCAGGATCCCCCTCTAAATGGTTGCTCTGCCCCACGGGCGGCAATACTGCTTCAATATCAAATAGCAATATGGGAAATAGCCCCCACCAGTGGCAAGCTCCAAGTGATTTTATTGCTACATACAATTTTCGTCGTCTCCAATAATAATTTTCATGTTACAAAAAGATATAACAAATTAACGCGGCACATAACAAAATAAAACCCATTTATAATAGATAAGAAACGTAATTTATAACCAAAGTAGCTTACAACAAAAACCTTCTATAATAAATTAGGGCATTTACAACAATTCATTGACATCTACAACAAATTAAATTATCTCTACATAATGAATAAGGCAACAGAAATATATATACAACAAATTGCAGTTATTCAATTATAATAACCATCAAATTATAACAAATTTTATTGTCGTTATTAATAGATAACAATTTGTCCACCTTCTATTGATACGATAAAAATACAACACTCTGATTATTTTATTTCACGGCGGCGTCGATATATCAAATTATTTGATTTTTAGTTCCATCTGCGGTTTTTATTTCGGAAAACAGTTTTTTGTAGGACAGACCTCAGTTAGTTACAAGGCTTAGGGAGTCAATAAAAATAATAATAAAAAAATAATAAAATATAATAAATATAAATATAAAATAATTAATTAATAAATTAATAAAATAATAATTAATAAAAAAAATAATAATTTTAATAAAAAATCACAAAGTTTACCCGTTTTCATGTTTACACATTATCTTATTTTTTACAGAATAACGGCGCAGATATGTTAACCACTATGTAAGGGCGAGGATCATCTAAAGCTGAAATAATTGTTCCTGCACAAGCTTGTTTAATGGCTTTCCGAAATACCGAAAATACCGAACTATCCGCAGATGTCTCTTGTTTTTACGAGGTTTATGTTGGTGAAGGGAAATGGTATCTATTGTTTAAGTAGTGATTGCTGTTCCCGCGTTTGATGCCGTTAATAATTTTTTTTTGTGTGAGGTTCGGTTTTCGACGCCATATTCGTTGTTTGTGATGATGTTGGTTTTTCCGGTTGATGTATTCGGGATGCTAGCTGGACCGGTCGTGAGGTTCCCGGATTGCTCACGCCCTGTTGTCGGTTTCCTGGCGTAAATGGCACACAATTTGAACACTGGGGTTAATTGCGCCTTGCGGTGGTAACGCACAGTTTTCATATCGATGTCTTAAATTGCGACATTAGGTGTTGCAACGATTAATAAAGTGAAATCAACCTTTCAGTCTTTGCGTTTGGCCTCGCCAGTGTCGAATTTGATTCTCAACAGCATTTAATTGTTGAATAGTAGAGAGTTGTTTATTTAGCGCTGCACTGATTGTCGACATTTGTTTATTACATAAGCTTAATTCATTTAGGAAGTTGTTAGTATGATTGTTCGAGAGAACTTTTGAGGGAGCCAACATTTCTTCCTTCAAAGCTTGCAGTAGTAAATCTTCAGAGTTTTCCTCAGAATGATTTATACCACGACTCAAACATTCAACTTCAATTTCATCTGACGGACTCAGCAAGGGTATGTAGTCTCTCTCCGTTTTACTCATGACTAGTTATAACAAATTTGTAAACAAAAAAAAAAATACGCTAATCTTTGATGATCGTTCATTATTGAATAATATAAGTAAGTCAACCGAAGCAAATAATTTTTGGAGAAAAATTTGAATTTACAAAGTATAATAAAAACAAACTTGCACAAATGTAAATATATTCAATATTTGCATCTAAAATATATGTTGCAAAAAAATAATTGTTAATTATTAACGAAAAAACAACAAAAAAAATATAAATAGCAAAAAAAATTGGTACAAAATACTAAATAAGATAATTCCGAAATAAATCAATATTGTGACGGTGACACCTAGGGTGTGATAGAAAAAGTTAAATGAATAGCTCAATGATTTAATGTACTAAAATGGAATTTTCCATGATAAAACAGTTCTTAATGTTTCTACACTATTCTAACTGGAAAAGTCACGGACTTTCTAGAAATTTGGTTTGTGTATATAAAAAGGCGAATGAGATCGAATTGGATTATTCGAATTTGGAACGCGATAGTGTAAACTTGTAAGAATTATTAGTATTTGGTAAGCGATAGTGTGAAGATTAAAAAGAAATTAAAAAGTGATTTAAAAAGTGTTGAAGTGCGAAATAAAAATTATAAGTGTACAGTAAAATTTGAGCATAATTTATATAAAGTGATTTTGTGAATTAAAATTAATAAATTGTAATGAAATTGTGTTGTAATAATTCTTGTGCTAAATAAATAAATTCGTTGGCGATAAATTGAATTGAGTTTGTATTATTCACAATCCAGTGATACGAACCTTAATTGACAAGGCAAAAACGTAACAATATGTATACATGTAAGAAAGAGACTAGTGATGACATGGCTGGGCAACTGTGTGGAGTCATAAAAATAAATGGGTTGGGAGGAAACGAAAATAAAACGTAAAATTCTACCGAGCTAACACTAAAAACCGTACAACCAAATGGAGAACCTGTGGTGTCATACCTTACAGCCACGAGATGTTTGCTTATAACGGCTTAAATTCATCGTGTCTCTTTAAGATAAGAAATCTAAAAGTACTATCAAAACGATATGGTTTGTTTAGAAATAAATGTCACGGTAAACTAAGGAACGTAGGTTTAGATGATAATATATAGTTGATAATAAGTTTCTTTTCATTTGAAACCATCAGGTCCCTGTTACGGCGCCACGTTGTAACGATCACTAGTTCTCGACTGTCCATGTGATTTAATGTGCGGTAGGATCGATATATAGTTACATTGTACCTGGACAAAACTCCACCGCAAAACGCTTGTCACTCCACTACTAACTTCTAGACTATTCTTTCTAGGCATAATTAGAAAATAAACCCGAAGTGGGAATTAAATATACATAAATATGAAAGGGTTTTACACTTGTGGAGATATATGAAAAAAAATTAACCAAATATAAAAAACAATAACTATAATTCTAAAAAAAAATACTTAACCACTTACGCCCATAACCCTCTATCTTCAGTACTTGGATGAATCCGTTGCAGCTCGCTGAATTATTCTCAATTGGTCCTGTTCTTTATCACCAAAATAGCTCGGAGTAAGCCAACCTGCCGCTTTAATCCAGGAATAATTAATGACGTTAACGCACTCGTATTGCAAATCAAAATAATGAGGCTGCCTCATTGACAAACAGCCGATATAGTCGCAAGTTTTTTTTTTTTTTTTTTGGTTTTATTTGGTAACAAAATCAAAGACTAGGGTTTACTAATAACTCATAAAATTTGTGTTTAATTTTATAACTTTAGTAAGGAATCTTAACAGATAATATTATTTATTGAATCGTTATTTATAGTACAGTTCATACATACATATGTTCATTGATGATATTTTGTAAGTTTCACCAGTAAAGTTGTTTAGATATCCATTTTACATGCATATGACAACAATCAACCAGATATACATTATTATTATTATTATTGATCGAAGGGCCATGTGGGTGATAAGCCACCTCGCACCGCGACCTAAAAGATCTATTTTGCTGGACCCTACTTAATTATCCGTCCAGTCAATATTCAGGCTCTTAATGAATCTGATAATACTACTGGCCGGTACAAGATACATACTATCCGGGCTCATTGTTTTCCCTCAATGATGTTGCAGTCTTTGCTGGAAAATGGCTGGGCAATGGCACAGAACATGTTCCGCTGATTCCGCTTCCAGATCGCAGAAGCGGCATTCATCTATCGAACTTAGGCCCATCTTCGTAAGGTGATACCTTAAGGGGACATGACCTGTGAGGAAGCCAGTAAGCAGCCTCAACTCAGGTTTCCTAAGTTCAAGACACTCCTTAACCCTGACAGATGAAGGTGATGTACATTTCTTCACCTGTCGTAAACCTGGAATTCTGCGCCAGTAGGAGGACTTTTCAACATCCTCCCAGCGTTTAACCGCTGCTCTAAGGTGTCCATTAGTGACGCCGCAGAAGGGTTCTGGTCCAATAAATGGAGTACAAGACCTAAGATCGTTTAAGGCCGACTGGCTGTCTGATACAATATAAATCTTTGCATCGTTTAGGCCTTTTGCTATGCCTATCCTAGCGCAAAGTTCTATAGCATGTACTTCTGCTTGAAAAACGGTAGCATTGGTACCCAAGGACTTCGAGAGGGTAGTGCCACTCCCGTGTATTCCTATCCGTGCCCCATCTTCCGTTTTTGATCCATCTGTAAACCATACCATGGACCCTCGCTCAAAGAATGGTCCACCTGCACTCCACACATCCCGGTCAGGTAACCTAACACAGAATGGTTTGTGTAAGTCCAGTTTAGCTGGCATACAGTCGGATTGCATCCCTATGGTAGGGTCTATCTGAAATTCCTTAAGGATTTCCAGATGACCCACCATATTGCCTGGTTTGATATTTCCTTCCGTCTGCATTTTCAGGGCCATAATTGCAGCATCCTTTTTAATATGCAGGTGTAACGGTGTCAGTCCTAGAAGTGTCTCCACCGCCGCAGTTGGACATGATTTCATTGAGCCCGTAACACCGATGCAGGCTACACGCTGAACCTTATTCAATAAGGTTTGCTTTGCCTTCTGCTCAGTTTTAGGCCACCATACAACCAATGCATAAGTGACCATATGCCTAATGATTGTAAGAAATGACCAGTAGATCATTTTTGGTTGTAGTCCCCAAGTACGCCCATAGAGTCTTTGACAGACCCAGAAAGCCTTGGTGCCTCTATTTTGAACTTTCAACAAATGTTGGTTCCAGTTCAGTTTTCGATCTAGGATAACCCCTAGATATTTAACCTCGCTGGAAAAAGGCACAGTAGTACCGTTTAACGAGGGAGCTGTAAGCGCAAGCTTTTTCCTCCTCGTAAAAGGAACAATGACAGTTTTGTTTGGCTTGACACTGAGTCCTTTCTGGTAACACCACTATCATATTATATTGAGTGCATTTTGCATGCGATCAGAAATGACCTCATCAAACATGCCTCTGATTATGATAGCCACATCATCCGCATAGCCCTGGACATCAAACACATGGCTACTCAGAAGGACCAGTAGTCCGTCAATAACCAATGACCACAAAAGAGGAGGTAGTACGTCTCCTTGGGGACAACCCTTTACGGCCTTGATGGTTACTGACTCGCCCCCTAGTCTGGCAGTAATCTCACGATGTTCCAGCATGGAATGGATCTACCTATTTGTAGAAAGCGGAACCCTTTTTCCCATTGCTGCCCTCTCTATAGATCCATAGAAGGTATTATCAAACCAAGATCCATAGAAGGTATTATCAAACCAATATCCATAGAAGGTATTATCTGGACGACCCCTTTCCCCCCCTTTGGTATAAAGACCACATTTACTTTCTTCCTCAGTTTCGGAACATAGTTAAAAGCATAACTTGCCCGAAACATCTGGATCAAGCTGGGACTATTTCCTCAATACCTTTTTTAAGTACAGCTGGAAAGATACCATCCCCCCCAGCGCATTTGAAAGACCCAATAGCCCATCGCACCTTGCTGGGTGTGAAAATTTTCCCAGCGAGACTCCAGATCCTACTGTGAGGCGCATAGGCCACCTCACTTGAGGGATCATGCCAGTCCTCTTGGGCTCCTACCACTACTGAATCCGGAAAGTGGGTCTCTAGCAGTACCTCTAAGGTTTCCTTCCGGTTTTCAGTGAACCTCCCATCATGCTTCTGGAGAAGTCCTAAACCATTTGAATGATCCCTGGAAAGGACTTTCTGGAGACGAGCTGCAGAGGGCAATACTTTGATTCCCTCACAGAAATTCCTCCAGGTAGCCCTCTTGGATCTTTTTAGTTCGGGATTATATTCCGTTAAGGCCATCTTATACTCGCTCCATTCACCGGTGCGTTTAGTCTTGTTGAATAATCTTCTCGATTTTTTCCTCAGCTTACCCAGCGTCCCGTTCCACCAAGGGACCATCTTTGTGGACTCTCTACGCTTAACCGGGCAGCTGTTCTCGTAAGCCAAGTGTATAGAATTATGCAGCTGATTTGAACAGATCCCCTAGACAACCTTGTTTCATACTTATTTGAATAAAATTTTGTCAAAATTTAACTGAAATACAAAATTAAAATTATACAAATGAATTTATTAGAATTATTAACAAAAAACCAAATTTTTTTATATCAAAAGAATTTACAGTGTACAAACGAAACAAAAAAAAACAAAATGAACGGAATACAAAAAACAAAATGAAAATGAAATTTATAAGAACACCGGATTTAAATTTAATAAATTTATTAAAATTAAATAAATGAAAAAGGAATTTAAGCAAAGACAAGCAAAAGCAAACCCAAATATTTAAAAAATCTTAGAAAATTTGAGGGAAAAGGGAAAAATATACCATTTGATTGGTCTTCGTTTGGAGAATTTTTAGTACATAATTTTAAGACTACTACCGCCAGAATTAAAACAAATAAATTACAAAATGGGTCTTAACCTAAGACATTCTTAAGAGTCTTAACGTCAGAATAGGCCTGTAAACATCATATAGCGATTCAGCCTATTTAGGCATGTATTATACCCATCACGTTTTCTTCTCTTTACCTATAAACTAATTTTAGTGATGGGTACTCGGCTAAGCAGGCTGAATGACGTATTGACTTCACCGCTAACTAGAGTGGAAATCACTAAAAAAAATATTACTTTAATTTCTTTAATTTCATTAATTCAAAAGAAGTAAAATTACTTAAAATGATAATCAAATTCATTTTTAATCACACAAATTAATAAATTTTTCCTTTATTTTATCACAAAAAATTAACGATTAATTCTATCAGTCTTTTAAAAATTATAAAATACTATTACTTTATTTATTATTAACTTCTAAATTTTACAAAACCACATTTTGAGCATGAGCTCATTTACAACAGGGTGTCAATATAAAATAACGCTCGCAACATAATTGTAAAATGTCTGCATATTACTCAGCTCAGTTCACATCATAGCGGCACAATTTCTCGGACAACAGTGCAACTTCCATTCGATTTAGATCATCGTCGCCGCAGCATCACATTCCGTTGATTTGAGGCATATCCGGCATAATTTGCATGGTATTTTTCGGACCATAAGATGCACCTTTTTACTCTGAAAATTCAACCAAAAATTAGGTGCGTCTTATGGAACGAAGTGCGTCTTATAGTCCGATCGCAAAATCTCACGAAAATAATTCGGGGATTCACATAAAATGAATCGGGGACTCCCGTAAATTTTAGCAACCAAGAAAATGTCCGATGCGTCTTATCGTCCGCAAAATACGGTATATTTTTTATTATTACAATATTTACTCGCAAAAAAAAAATTATTTTTGAAGAAAAAATATAAAAAAACGTCTGCCTGACTCGAAACTCAGGGCCATTACCTGTCATTTTCATACAAAACTTGCGTAGTCATTCAACTGAAATGGTTTTCATTACATTGAAATGTAAGGCGTGATTCATTGGATGGTGAAGAACGTAAAACTCTTGTGGCGTTAAAAAACTTCATTGCTTAGTTTATTTCTATTTTTTGTTTTTACATCTGACACAATTGAAAGGATCCTGTCAGCGTCAGCATTTGCATGGTGAAGCGTTAAAATCGAAGTGTGGATGGAAAAGTGAAATTTTTGTTGAAATTTTAAAATTGTCTACCACCATTTATCAACAGGATCTTAACAAAAGTCAGATTTTTGGGGTTCACTGAATTCATTCGGTATTTCTCCATTCTATAGCTAGCAAATTGATTTTCAGTTATTCGCAAATTATTCTAAATTCATATAAAGCGATTTCATTTCTTGTAGATTTCTTTAAAAATGGTGTCGGTTTTAATCGGCAGCCTTTGCTGAATTTTTTCGAAGGCCACTACATAAAATTGCACACAATCAAGCCATATTCGATCAGACCCATTTAACTACGTACATTATGGTCCCAAATACACAGACTCGATTTCCAAAAAATTACGAGGCGACCTAATGTTTACATTAGGTTTTAGTTCTTCTGATTTAATAAAGTTTTGACCCAAGTTCTTAAAAGTGACCTTTAACTTATCTGTTTTAACAGCTTCTTTTAAAATGTTGCTAAAGTGCAGCGGCCGCGCAATCCCAAAGGCAATAAAGTTAAAAGTTAAACATTTATTGACTTTTTTCTGGGCTTACGTATCGCCTATATCTTTACTTTCGTCGATCATTACAGAAAACTGTGTCTTTTTTAATATTTCAGCTAATCTGTTTATTTCTTCGTATGCTAAAACATATTTTGATAATTCCGTCGCAATTAGTACGCCCCAACTTTGGTTTTTCGTGACATTATTCCATTTTGTCATTCTTTCTATTTTTGAGATTTGGTATTTCGATCTAATATTTTTCTTGGATTTCCTTAACAGAGAGTCCGACAGAAATTTTTCTAATTAGGCCGATTGAGGATGTGAAATTTTTAGGTATATGGGTCGTATAGTTATCAAAAAGTTTAAAGGCTTCAGAGTTGAAGCAATTATTTGCGTCTTCAAATTTATTAAAAATAATCTTGGCCACATTTTTGCAAACAGCTGAGATAATTTTGACATCTTTAAAATTGTTTATTTTAACTGCTTTACCTAAGTTAACTAGGTTTAAATTCTCTTTACTAACAAATACAGTAAATGGGCCGTTATCTAATTTGTTATATAAATTAATTTTTATTCATAGTGCTGGGCGTCATATTTGAGTTATTAGATTGATCAATAGACATAGCTGAAGAAGATAACTTAGGAATTATTGCTTTATTTGACGCATTTGCGACTTGATTTTTATTATGTTTCCTTTTAATTTCCTTATTAGGCATATTATCATATTCATTGTTTACTACTATGCTATTATTAACGACAATTTTAGATTTTTTGTTTGTACTTATATCATCTTCAGAATTAGAGAAATCAACAGAAGTAAATGGTGGAGGTGCAAGGTACTGCGTACTTTGTCCCTCCTTGCTTGTATTAGGTGGATTTATTATTTTGTGGATAAAAAACAACTATGAAAAGACTTACCCGACTGATAAAAACAAACAAATCAAAAATAAGTTATTAAGATATTAATTTAAATGAAATACGAATTAATTAAAATCAAAAGAAAAATTGATAAATTTATAAAACACTTTACTAAAAAGAGACGCTCACACAATAAAGGAAGAATGCGGCAGAGTTTCTTTTCTGCTTTACATGATTTATTGGTTTCCATTCCGTCATTTTTGAAGGGTTTTAACTAATCATCTAATAATATTTTAAAATGTGGGGAATGTGTTTCATTCTAATGAGTGATTACTGAATCTAAGGGACTATAAATTCACACCCCTTTCCAATTAATTTACTCAATTGATGTCTATTAATCAATGTTACAATAAAATGTTTTTGATACGGTCTAATTGATATCCGTCACGCTACCATAATAGACTAAAATCTATAAATAAGATCTATTCTAGATAAGGATTCTCTATAGACAATTTTTTTATTTGTTAATAATGTTGTACACTTGAAAAACACATTACGAAAACCAGGTAATTGGGCCAACGATTTTATTGTTTAATATTGTTTTCACACACAAAGAAGTTGAAAGTAATTATTTACAAATCATTAAAGATCTACTATCTTTTACCATATTCAGCCATACATACTTATACATAAATATAACAGTCGTCTTAGACTATATAATACAGATGCCTCTAATTTATTAACCAATTTAATTACCTGTCAAAGAGAACAATACAAAATACGAAAAGACAAGATGCAATAAAGGGAGGGGTGGGAGGGGCAGTGGTATACTACAGTTTTTCATTCTTAGCCGTGTTTCTGTTTATCTTAGGTAAAAATATCTTAATTAATTATAGCCGTTAGACCACCTATACAATTACGAAAAAAGTGCGATACGATAAAAACTTTATTTTGTTGTTAAAGCCGTTATATTCGGAGAGTTCCTAAACAACAACAACATAAAATACTTGGTACGTAAAAAGTAACAATCACCTCTTAATTAGAAATACTTTTTGTGTTACGTTTATTTTTCATTTCTTTCTTACGTATAATTGCTAAAGTTTTAGAAAAGAAAATAAATAATTTTTCTTCTGTTGGATTTCATTTTTTTTTTTTTTTTTTTTTTTTGTGGAAACATTTCACTCCCGGTAATGAAGACATTTAATTAGATTCAAATTTTGATAAAACGAGAACAAGAACCAGAAACAAACATTTTTTTATTTTATTTTTCTTATTTTTGTCTTTTATTTCATTTAAATGTTTAATTAAGTTGTTACAAAGTGTTATATTTCAATATAATATATATTTGTATATACATTTAGAAGCACAGTGCTATACCGTTAAGAGGCAACATTTCCTTTCTACGTTTTAGGCTTGTAAAAACGTTTGAGCAAATTTAAAATTCAATGATTGGCAGAATTTTCATGAAATGGCAAATTTTTAGATAATACAGAATTTATTAGCACTGCATGACATTACATACGAGTACATATACTATATATACGAATATTGAAATTCAAATTTCGAACTAATTAAATGAAGCCAGGAAAATTAATAGTTCATTTCGAACGAAGGAGAGCAAAGGTCGAAACAAAGCTCTGGAACCTGGCATGACTATGAAAAATTTAGCACATCTTCAAGGTGTTCCGTTCTAAACGAGACTCACTTTGAATTTTCAAAGAAACCCTTACATTTTATATTGGTAAAACTCTGTGATGTATTTTTTATTGCAATGAAAAGCGGAACTAAAACTATAAATTGAGTTTAAATAGAATTGGCAAACAGTATGCGCTTCCGAAACCGCGGCCTTCCAATTATTTTGAAAAATTTTAAATATTTGGCGTGATATTATATTTTTGTGAATATGTATATACATATTTGTTTAAATTAGTTATTGTGAACTGTTTCCGAAGACATATCTGTCAAAAATAATAAAAAAGTCAAATTTTGTATCGTTTTACAATTTAGCAACAATTTCCTAAAATGAATTCTCTCGAATTGTTTTTTGAAGAAGATCACTCAATACTTAGTCGAGAATTGGCACGTAAGAGGAAAGTTTTAAGAGATTACGGCGTTATTGGTTGCGAAGACACGGTAAACGTATTAGGATTATCAAGCCAAAGGAGCAACTTCAACATCTTTATTATAATCAAAAGGGTTATTTTAGCATTAACGCAACGTTAGTTTGGAGTGTTCCTTATACAGTTGTACCCCTAATAATTATATATTTTTGTAGACCTTGAGACACTTTATATATCGGTACACAATAACTGGATGGCGAACTTTATTTAATAAATCAGTAGTTATAAGCTGTTAGGTTTTCGGTAACTCTGGACGTCTTTCTTAATAGATGGCCAAATGACATTCTGAGTCAAGTGTTTAATGGACGTTTTGACGCCAGGATGAGAAAGATTATGAAACGCATCACAAACTTGTTTTCGAAATGTTATTTTTTTAAAGGTTTTTGAATTGAAAGCAACCGGGAATTTCTCGAATTTGAGAACATTATTACTCCTTAAGATTTCTTGAAGTTCTTTGTCATTCATCTGAGCATCTGCGATGACCGCATAATCAATACTTCTAGGAATAGTAATTTGAATAATACGTGAGAGGATATCTGCTACAATATTATCTATGCCAGAGAAGTGCTGTGACCAATGAAATCTATGTGTCTAAACTGACGAGGAGATGCTTTTCCCGGATTCTGATTAAAAGCGTAGATCAGTGGTTCTTGGTCGGTGTAAAGGTTGAAGGTACGACCTTCGATGAGGTGGCGAAAGTGTTTGACACCCGAATAAGCCGCGAGAAGTTCACGATCATAAGCACTGTATCTTTTTCGCGTATCATTGAGACGTACTGAAAAGAACCCGAGTGGTTGCCAAGTATTTGAAATGAACTGCCGAACCACTACTCCGATGGCCGTATCGGAAGCGTTGACCATAATGGCCAAAGCTGCTGATGATGAAGGATGAACCAGTAAGGTAGCGTCCGTAAGCTTCTTTTTACAGTTATTGAACACTTCTATAGTTGCTATCGACCAGTGTATTGGAACGCGACTGTTCTTTGTGTAATCTTTTAGATAGTCGTTCAGTTATGCCTGGTCGGCAGCAGCACCCGGAATGAAGCGACGATAAAAGTTACCCATCCCTAAAAAGCGTTTAAGTTGCTTTTCAGTCAGTGGTCTATCGAAAGTTTTGATGACTTGATTGAACCTATTCATGCGATGGTAAGATACCTCACCCAGTTACCATGTGGCCTAAAATGAGAATTTCGTGTTTTGCAAAGTTGCATTTGTCCACGTTTACTACAAGACCGGGTTCTTCTAATTTCGAGAAGATAATTTTGATGTGTCCACTATGTTCATCGCAATATTTTGTGACAATGAGCACGTCGTCTAATTACACAACACAGAAGTCAAGTCCCCGTAGGACTTAGTGCATAAGGCGTTGGAACGACTGTGCTGCATTGCGAAGGCCGAAAGTCATTCTACAAAATTCAAAAAGTCCAAAAGATGTCGAAATTTCTGTTTTTGAAATGTTCGTCGGTTCAACGGGAATTTGGTAGTAGGCCTGGACAAGATCTATCGTTGAGAACATAGAGCAGTTCTCGAGTTCTTGTGTAAAATCTTGGAGATGTGGAATTGGGTACCTGTCCGGAATCGTAACCCGATTAAGTGCTCGGAAATCTCCACACGGTCTCCACTCTCCATTCGTTTTTAACAATAAATGTAATAGACTGGAACGAGGACTGCTGCTAGATCTGCAAATCGCGAGTTTCATCATCTTTTCGAATTCTGTCTTCGCGATGATGAATTCGTCGTCGGGAGTTTGCATGCAATCGGTGGTCCGTTCGTCTCTAGTTAGTTAGTCACATCATGTTTTGAAAGGTCGAGGTTGATGTCGCTGTAAATTACTGTCGGAAATTTTGAAATAACGTTGAAGACTCCAGGCTCTGTCACTGATTCGTCGATCCTAGATTCTGCGGAACCCGCGCTGGAGGAAGTGCACCGTGTGAATACAAAAAAGTTAACGATTCTATAAGCCTTTGTCTTTGGATATCTACCAGCAACCCGGTATTCCTTAAAAAATCTGCGCCGCTGATAGGCATCGACAAGCCAGTAACGATAAACTACCTGGAGAATTAGCGGCGCAGTCCGATGTCAAGCTTTAAAATTTTGGTTCCGAAAGCGTTTACTGTAGCAATTCGCTGCAAACAACCTGAATGATGGATCGACCCTTGGGTTCCGAACAAAGCGAGCCGGCAAGACCGAGACATCTACGCCTGTATCTATCAGTTGATCAGAATCGAACCTCACACCCTAGCCGCTCTACTACTATCTTACATCCAACGCAACAAACTTGATTTAATTTTAATTGTTATTTTTCAAACATAGCATGCTTTATACTTATTCTTTGCATTTTATAATAGGAAAAAAGTTTCACCGAAAAATCTCCATGGCTTACTACAAACAAAATCATCTTGATGTTAATAGAGCCGGCATGTGAAAAATGAACTTAAAATAAGGGGCATAGAAACACTAACAAATGATTTATTTTTGGTACCCCGTAAATTCTACGAAACACATTTCTATTTCTTTATTTTTATAGAGTTTATATGAAGAAACGCGATTTCGATTGACGATAAAACATGAATAAAAAATGGAGGTGTGGTCAATACACGACTTTCTTTTACGAACAACGAAAAGGAGGTGTGGTCAATTTGAGAATTATTATTTTTTAAATTTTTTATTTTTTAAATGGACTCCTGGGACCTCCAAATTTATCAAAAAAGCTTAATCTGATGTTTCAGTTCGATTGGTTGAACCATCTGGGTTGTAGAGCGGACACAAACTGACTTACTGACAGACATACACCATTTCGAAACCTACTTTTTCGGACTCAGGGTGTAAGGATTATCGTTGGCTAAACCAACATGTGGTGATGCACTTTTAATGTGATTGGGTAGCATCTTCCGGTTGCAGGATTCAATTCTCACCACATCCATTTCCCCGTACGAATTTAAAGAAGTGAAGACGTACAATAAAACGTTCGATCATTTGGTTTCTCACACCACTAAAGATTTGGGATTTTCTCAATTAATCATAGTAAAAAATTTAAAGCAAAACATTTTTTTTCCTTCACCAATTTAATTAATTTTAATTTAACTTTATAAAAATTCAAACAATCACTGAACTATCTTAAGTTCACATAAATATAGTATACGTATACTTAATATAAATAGATATATACCGGTATCCGAGTATCCTTGAACTTAGAGTTGCGGTGATTAGCGAAAATTCAGCGGCAATGTGATGATCTGGAACTTTCTTGTATTCAAACTCGACACGTGATGAAAAATCGATGATTTCTTTAATTTTCTTTTGTTTTATGTGTGGTTTTTTTTCAGCATTTCTTTATTATTAATTTAAAATTAACAAATATTTTTTTATTTTTTTTAAGAAAAAAAAATTTTAATAATCTGTACGGTGTCTCGCCGTTATACTTTTTTGGTTTTCTGTTTTTATTTTCGTTTTGATTGCGGCCAAAATTGGCTATCCTTGGGTATAAGTACACAATCAATATAATATTTATTATGTGTTATATTAAATGTTAGTTTTTTTTACAATCATTAATTAATTACACAAATTTTAAAATTTTTTTATATACACAGTGTCCTTTAAATTCAAGATACAAATTTTTTTTATTTTAATTTAAGTTAATTTAATTTACTACTTAATAACTGATTGGGATCTTTTTATCCAAAAACCAAATAACAACTGACTACTCTTGTCTTTTTCCAACCAAAAAAAAAAAAAAAAAAAAAACAACGGAGTTTTTGATTTTTGATTTATTTTTGGTCTGAGCAATCAATCAATAAACAAATTTATTGAGTAATCAATCCAATGACCGCCAATGCCATCAGCCAAATTGTTACAGGGCAGATACGACGTTGGTAATTTTACATTAAACACGTCGAATCTGAGTTAAAATATTAGTTTTATTAAATTTTTTTTTTCTAACCGTGCAATATTATTTTCAAATTTTCTGGTTCATGTAATATATCATAGTTTAATATCCTTCGCATGAAAGGTACCTTTTTTTCAGACTCGTTTGTTAATTTATAATTTACCGAACCAATTTTCTCATGAACTATTGCCGTAGTATATTTTGGGGTAAATTTCGCGCATATATTTTTCGAAGCGTCACTTAATGGATGGAGTTTTACATACACGATCTGACTGGGCTTATAAACAACAGGGCGAGTTCTTAAATTGTAGTGTTTAGCGTATTTATCAAAAGCCTTTCTAAGATTTTTCATTACAATTTCGTGAATTATGGACAAAACCTATCTGCCATGGGTAAAGGATCAAAAGTTTCGTTGAGCGAGTGTAAATCTCGAGGAAAGCTATAATTTTGTCCGTTCGTGACCATATTATACCAAAATACTAAGAAATAAGGGGTATGTTGGGTTGACTGGTGAACTGCCGATCTCAATGAACATGCTCTTCGCTAAGATACTGGTCCCATGTTTTATGATCAGTTGAAACGTACGCGCGGATAGCGGCAATCACAGATCGATTCACTCGCTTTGACGCGTTTGCCTGAGGGGAGTATACTGCGGATCTGATATGTTCAATATTGAACTCATTCAACAAATCTTGGAACGATTTCGAAACAAATTGTGACCCATTATATGTGTGAACTAATTCGGGGACACCAAAAACTAGGAAAACTTCATTACGAAGGTAAGCAATTATTTTGTTGGTTGTACTAGAGGTTAAAGGTTTAAGTACTTACTTACTAAGATGAAAGTATTGCCCGTTTTGGACCTAGGATATGTGGCTCCATTAGATCAACATAAAGTTTCTGCCACGGCCGCTCAGCAAACTTGGTACGACCAAGAGGTGGTTTAGATAACGAATTAGCAGCTTTTGACGTTTTACAAATTTCGCATTTGTTTATATAATCGTAAATTTGTTTTCGCATTCCGGGCCAATAATAGAGACTACGGATTCGTTCCAAAGTCTTTAATATGCCTCCGTGCGCAGCAAGTGGAACATCATGGTGCTCCTTTATTATGGAATCCGTAATGCTAGAAGGTATCCATAATTTCCATAAAGGAATATCGGACAGTTCTGGATCTACTTTGAATCCTACTTTGATGTAAACACGGTCATCAATTATTTTAAATGACGAGTAATTATTTGGTGCAGATAATATTTTTTTCCGTAAGTTGACGTATTCGAGATCCTGGAAAGAACTAGATGAAAGGTCTATCTGACACAAATTAGCAGAGATATTCGTATCACAGTACATGCGTGAAAGGGTATCTGGTACAATATTCTGTGTACCACGCTGGTGTTGTATGTCAAAATCCAAAGCTTGTAGCTCTGGGCTCCAGCGTACCAATCGTCAATTTAGGTCGGTTTGAGACATCAACCACTTGAGACTCGAGTGATCGGTGATGACTGTAAAGTGATGACCTTCGACATAAGGACGGAATTTTTTTATGCTGAGAACAGCTGCGAGACACTCGAGTTCAGTGGTTGTGTGGTTAGATTGTGCAGAATTTAATTTTTTCGACATGTACGCGATGGGAATGTCGTTGTCATCTTTTTGGAAGAGCACGCTGCCGACTCCCGTTTTACAAGCATCACAGCGAATAAAAAAAGGTTTGCTATAATTAGGGTTGGTGAGAACAGGAGCGGACGACAGTAGAAATTTCAATTTCTCGAATGCAACTTGAGCTTCTTTTGTCCATACGAATGTTTTAATTTTCTTTAGCAGGTCTGTTATGGGAGTGGTCACTTCCGAGTAATTGGGTATAAAGCGTTGATACCATCCAGTCATTCCTAGTAACATTCGGGTCTGATTTAACGATGTAGGTGGAGCAAAATTTCTGATAGCTTCTGCCTTTTCGGGATCAGTCTTTAACACACCGTCTCCAACAATAAATCCTAAGTATTTTACTCGTTTCATAAAAAACGGCTCTTCGAAAGATTTATCGTGAGTCCTGCATCCTTCAATTGTTTACCGACAATATTAAGTAGTTCAAGGTGCTCTTCTATACTTGAGGAGTTACCAGTCGTCAAGATAGACGAAGATCTTGTCATGTAGCAGATGTGGCACCACTTTATCGATCAAACGGCACATCGTTTGGGGCGAATTGCACAGCCCAAACGGCTTGACCGTAAAATGGTAAAGTGGGCGGCCTGGCACTGTAAAGGCTGTCTTATCTTTTGAGGCTTCGTCTAGATCTATGTTGAAGATCACCGTCGTATCTGTTAGCCTACCAAGAAGTCCATTTATCAAAGGCAACGGATAAGCGTCCTTCTTGGTTACTGCATTAATTTTTCTGGAATCTAGGCATAGTCTTATTTTATTAGGTTTTCGGATCAATACCGCGGGTGAAGACCAGGAACTCGTACTCTCCTCTATTACGCCCAAACTTAGCATAAGGTCCAATTCCTTATACAACAGCTCTCGAATAGATGGAGAGACAGCATAGTGACGTTGTTTGATCGGAAGGCTGTTTCCAACATCAATACGATGGGCAACCAGCGATGTTCGACCTAAGTGCGGTTCGCTAGATACGTAAGTTGCTAAAATATTATCAAACGAGGTTTGTTGAAGGGGAGACAAAATGTGCTTATCATAAGATGGCTCGGTTTTTGTTTCGATCGAATTTAGGGATGGTATAATCCCTTAAATCGTTCCAAAAGTCAATACCGAAATATGCTGGGAGTTGAAGAGTTGGAACCAAATATAGTCGAATTGTTCGGATTTTATCCTAAAATTTGACTTCCAGTGGCCCTATTCTGGCTATTCCCTGGGAATTAGGAATTGGGAAAAATATTGCTATATTTCCAAACTTCAATAATTCCCAATTTTTTATTCGCCAATTCCCAAAAGTGTATTCTGGCGTAATTGGGAATTATCCAATGGGGAAAAACACTATTTCAAATTCTGCAGCCACCATTATTTAAAAATTTTATTTTCTACATATAAAATAAAAACTTTACCGATACTACGTTGTAAATAAAATAATGAAAATACACAAAACAACCAGTTTCTTCTAATTCCCCCAAATAAAATTGGGAAAAATAAACGTCAAAACTTACATAAAATGGAATTATTTTTTCCCTACATTAAAAATTCCCAATCGCCAGAATACACTTTTGGAAAAAATAATTCCAAACTGCTAGAATACTGTCAAAATAGTTCAATTCCCAATTCCCAGGGAATAGCCAGAATAGGGCCACAGATCGATGTATCCTATTATGCTATTGTCAGTACCATCTGCTGTTTTGACTTTTGCATGCAATTTTTTATAAGGTAAACCTAGTTTATTCAATAACTCAACTGACCTATTCCCAAGTACGCTAACAGACGCACCACTATCTAAAAGACCTCTAATTGGGGTTCCAGCTAGTTCTACGATTATGTAAGGTCGATTATCAGTAGAATCTGAAAAAATGGTTTCCAGGCACGCTTTTTTTAAATTTCGTCTTGTCGCCCAATAGATTTTTATTTGTCGACTTCGTTTAGAGTTTCACCTTGTGACATATTGAATAAGGTTTTACTAATAAATTCAACCAATTCTGGAACAACTACACTGAGGCTAAACGAAGCCAGCTAAATTTAAAATGGTCAAAAATATTGAATACTGGAGGCTCTTATTTATAACGTAGACTCTGCTTACTGCAACTGGTAATATAGGAATTTTTAAATAATTTGTATTAGTATTTGCGTATCTATTTTTTGGTAATTACTTTAGTAACTATAAAGAGAAATATTTACTTTAAAGTAAAATATTTGGTTGTTACATGAATAATAAAACTTGAAAAAACTAAAAAATTTGAAAGAAAAACTTTAAGAGAAGCGAATCGAAGAATTCGCATTGAACCAATGAAATGCCGTTATGGAATAAAAATAATATTAAAATTATTAAGTACTTTGGTGAGCATCGAGGCCGAAACATATGGTGTTATTATTTTAGATATTCTAGAATCCGTCTGTAAAAACTCTTGTCACGGTTGATTAAATTAAAAAAAAAACTTTAATACAGTGGTCGTCTCGGGTGTGATTCTGAAAATAACCAACTTACATTTGGCCACATGATAGTGTAAAGTGTTCTAAGACTGTATATAATTTTAAACCATAAAGTGTAGTGATACATTTTAAAATGTCGGACATTAACGCTCTATAAAAGAAAAGTGACCTCCATTCTTAGTACTTTGAAAAAATCTCCCGCAATGTCGATAGAAGAATGCAGGGTTAAATTGAATCGTGTTGAGAAGTTAATGGATGAATTTACTGGCATTTAAAACAACATTTTTGAGGTGGATTCAACACAAGAACCTGATATGGAACACGAGGAAAATTATAACAAGGTATCACGGAATTAAATAGGGATTAACCAATGCAAGTGTAAATTGAAGTTTCGACAATCCAATGAATACAACTCAATCGGGAGCAATGCAAGACTACCAAAACTGAATATACCCGTGTTTTCAACACAAGAACCTGATATGGAACACGAGGAAAATTATAACAAGGCTATCACGGAATTAAATAGGGATTAACCAATGCAAGTGTAAATTGAAGTTTCGACAATCCAATGAATGCAACTCAATCGGGAGCAATGCAAGACTACCAAAACTGAATATACCCGTGTTTTCTGGTGACTATACCGAGTGGCACTGGTACAAAAGACTCAGTATTTGAAAGGATTAATACGGGTTGAAGCTGTCAGTTTATTGCGTCACTTCAGCATTACCGAAGCAAATTATATTGAAGCTTTGCAAAAATTGCGTCAACGGTAAAGAGTGTATGGGCTTGTGCCCTTCGGATAATGATTTTCCGACAATTCAGGAGTTCTTCAACTTCCTGTTACGGAGAGGAGGTGCAATGAAATCTTTGAGAGGATCATCTAAATCGTCCGTAGCCGCCAAAGAACCCCAAATTAAGCGACATGTTGTGTCGACTAATTCTACCTGCGGTGTTTGCAACAATACAGAACATGTGACTTTACAATGGCCGAAATGCAATCCCATGGAATTTAGTGGTAGACGAAAATGGGCAAAGGATTTTAATCGGTGCTTTAATTGGTTACAACCAAATCCGAAAGTTCAAATGACATATGCTGTGGGCACCTCTCTAATCAGTTGCTGCATACGTTATTACCTACAGCAGTAGTTAATGTAATGACCAGTTATGGCAAAGTCATTACATGTCGAGCACTGTTGGATTCAGGAACTCAGTCTTCTTTTATAACAGAATCCTGTCTTCAATTGTTAAATATAAAAAGACGAAATTCTAGGATATGAGTGTCGGGTGTAGGCAATTCGACAATGGAAGTAACTAGGGGGATTGTTACTTTCATACTCCAAACCAAGTGTGCTCAAACTCCACACATAAACATTCCAGACATACACCATACATCGTAATGAGGTCGAAAAACTCAATCTTCGCGAAATAGTGCTAGCTGATCCTGAGTATCACCAACCAAATAAAATTGATATTCTTATTGGCGCTGAACATTTCTTTCAAATTTTAAAAAACAAGCAAATAAAGAATGAGGTAAATAAGATTGTTCTACAGAAAACGATATTCGGTTGGATCGTTGCGGAACAAATTTCAAAACTAATTAAAAATTGTGATGTCCAAGCATACTGTTCCAGATCTACCTATGATTCGTCAGAAAATATCGCCAAAACATTAAGAAAATTTTGGGAGGTTGAGGAAATCGAGACGAACGTAGTGTTGACATAAGAAGAAGAATATTGCGAAATACATTTCTTATCATAGTAAAATTGCCATTTAAAGACAATAAAATGGACCTAGGAGAGCCATAGTCCATAGCGGTTCGTCGAATACAAGGTATAAAAAGACGTTTTAAAAAAAAAAAAACTGTACGAAGAATATAAAAAATGTATGGAAGAATATCAAAACTTTGGCCACATGAAGGAAATACCCTTAACAGAGAGAAATAGTTTTGGGGTGTACCTGTCTCATCATGGTATAATGAAATAATCCAGCACCACTACCAAGCTTCGTGTCGTATTCGACGCCTCAGCGAAAACTAACACCAGAGTGTCAATAAATGAGTGTGTTGTTGTTGGTCCGACGGTACATTCGTCATTGATACATATTTTGCCTGCTCTTTCGAGAACATGTCATAGTGTTTGCAGCTGATGTAGAAAAAATGTACCGTCAAATCTGAGTAAATAGTTAAAACACCAATTATCAACGTATCGTATGGAGAAATCATCCTTCGGAACCAATTCATGATTTTAAATTGTTAACGGTCACTTATGGGGCATCGTCAGCTCCTTTTTTAGCTACGGAGCACGTCATCAAGCGTTCAGTCTAACTGTGAATGAGAAACTAATAGAAGAATTGTCTGGGAAATATTTCTCCTTTAATAAGCTAATTAGAATTATTGCTTATATTCAAAGATTTTCGAATAATTGTAGGGCACCAAAGCAAAGTCGACAAACTGGCAATGTATTTTGCAAAGAAGAATTGTTTGAGGATAAAAATTCAGCAAAAAGGGATGTTCAAAACCAACATGTTGATGATGACTTGAACTGCCTGAATAAGATGAATAATGTGTCATCCTCGAGCAAATTAAAGATGTTGCATCCTTTTATTGATAAAAATGGTATATTACGTACTGGAGGAAGACTAGCGAATTCAAATGCCACCTACGATGCTAAACGTCCTGTAATACCGCCGCATTACTCAATGATTTCAAAGCGAATAATTGAAGAAGCACACCGAGAGTACAAATATGCTGGCGCTTCATTATTATTTGCGAATTTAAGGCAAAATTATTGGATTCTGGGAGCAAAACGAATAATTCGCACCATCATTTTTAAATGTGTCATCTGCGCCAAAGTAAAAGCAAAAACGGAACAACAAATCATGGTAGATCCACTAGCAGTAAGGTTCGAATTTATTAGACCATTCCTAAGGGTTGGTGTTGACTTCGCAGGTCCCATTTCAAAACACCTTAGGTCGCGGTTGAAAAATTTACAAATCATACATATGTCTCTTCGCCTGCCTCAGCGTCAAAGCTGTCAACATCGAATTGGTAGGCGATTTGAGTAGCGAATCGTTTTGGCTGCATTAAAGCGTTTTGTCTCTAGAAGAGGCTTGTCCTCCGATATTACTGGATAACTCCGATAACGGTTCAAACTTCGAGGATACAAATAGACTTCTGGCAGAAACTTTTCAAAACTTACTGAAGAATCTGTAGCGACTCACAATATATTCGTCTCTACAATATATTGTAATTGTAATGCATCAAAATAATTTCCAAATAATTCTAAAATTATTTGGCAGCGCAAATTCAATCAACCCAGCGCTACATCAACTGCGCGAGTTACGACATCCCGGATGTCCAACAACAACAACCGAAGCATAGGTCATTAGCATAGACATTATTTTTTTTTATTTTAAAATCATATTTCGCAAATTCCAAATATTTTATATTTTTTATTTTAAAATCATATTTCCATTATACATGGAAATTCTAAATAGTTTATATTCTGTATTTTAAAAAAGCATATTTCATAAAATTGTATAAATATTTTTATTAAGATATCATATTCATGTTTCAAATTATATTTTCACACAATAAATTGTATTAACGTAGACATAAACCAAGTATTTTTATAGATAATAATTTCCACATTAGATTCAGATTTTGCATTTTGTCGAGGGCATATCGACAAAAATAATAGTACATCAGTATTTAAGATAAATTTAAGTATAAATAGTATAAATTAAACTAAAAAAGGTTTACTAAATAAAATTATAAAAAGAAAAAAGAAAACTAAAATATCAGAATAATAAATAAATATAATAAAATTAACAAAAGTTTAAGTGTAAAAATATAATTCGCGCACAACCACCGTCATTTCTGGCATTATTGTCATCATTAATGCCGCACGTCGACAAACACCAAAAACACAAAATAAATAACTTTTACGTGCGTTCGTTTTTTTTACATTGGCTACCAAGTAGCCACACACACACACATTTTTGATGACTCAGGCTCTCTCGTGCGTTCAAAATACAAACGTCTACACCCTGAACTTAACTATTAAGTCAATAAAATTAAATTGTATAAATTTCTAATTAAAAAATAGTAAAAACCCAAATTGGGTATAATAAAATTTGTAATTTTGTGAACAAGTATTGGCGTGTTTTATTGAAGTACAAGAAATTGGTTGACGCACCAACCAGGCGCCGTATTTCCGAAGAAATCTTAACACACCCGACAAACAATTTCAATTTTGAGACCAAAAAAAAACTGAGTTGATACCGGGGACCGAGCCAGTATCAAACCCGACGGGTTACCATGATATGATCATATTCTGGAACACCTTGGGTTGGAACAGTTACCGGTTTTTCGCCATCGGTTAAATAGTGGTACTTGTTACTCCAATGTTACTGACATTTTATATCGAAAAATGTTAAGTAAAATCATTGCCTCTAGCACCTATTTCATTCCAAAATTTTGTCAAATAAACTATTGTAACATAAAATGGATAAATTTTTGGTTTCGTTACCGATGCTTTATTTAAATGTTACCATTAGTTTTGTAAGCAAAACATCAGTTATATATCAGTAATATATAACATTTATTACCCCGATGTATTATAATAAAATAGTACCGGTGACTCTCCGTTTTATAACCAGAGACCAAGTCGGTTACTTGCCGGGATCGGTTACCAAACCCCTAAACATTACCTAATTGCATATTTCTGATAAAATTTTGAGGATTATAATATAAAACACTTGTCGATTTATTATAAATTCATTTAATTTACTCATAAAAAATATAAAAATTCATACGAGTATTAATCAAAGGTAAAAATTATAAAGAAATACATTTTTATTATTATGTTAAAATTAAGTTTTGGTGGAACGTTTCTCGATATTCCGCGCCATTACTATGGTTGATCTTTTTAGGAATTGTTGAATTGCCTTCCTTGTTTCGTCTGAAGTCACCGGTGCATCTATATTTAGGTAGTTTAATGTATTTTCTATTAGATTTTTTATCATTACCAAATCCGAAAAAATAAGTTTGTTTATTCCTCAAAAAGAGAAAACGGTGCGCGTAAAATTTTTAATTATTAAAATTTTGTTTAAGATTTTATACCTTTGGCAATCCCAGATTGTCCAGTCCACGAATATAACTTAATAACGTTATAATCTATCAAATGCTCTATTTATATTGGGCGTTCGAAATTTAAACATACGAATAATCTATAATTTTAAAAAAAAATTATATTTTACTCAAAGTTTTATACAAATATGTAATTACCATTTGATCCATATAATGACTTTCGTGCAGCTTTCCGTTTACCAAATTCCAAATCTTGTACACTTTTTATAGGTACTATTGGATATATAAAATCTTGGCTTTTGAGAATTTTCTTAGTTTTCTGAGTTCCACATATCGATGATGTTATAAAATCCTTCTAAAGCTGTGTTGGTTTTAGCCAAATCATCTTTCAATTCAGCAATTTTAGAGTTTTGTTCTTCTATGAGAACATTTTGTGATTTCTGATATTTTTTAATTTTTTTAATTTCACTGTAAATATTTTCTAATTTTTCAATTATAACCTGTTGATTTATTTGGTCCGAAACGATTGGATTATGTGTTGATACATTGATTGAATTTAATTGTTCTAAATAAACAGGACTTTGTGATGGAAATTCGTTGTGCTCGTATGACATTGATACCGGTCCTGATTTGTTAACGGCCGGTTCTAGCAAAATATATGTATTATCAGTTAGAGCAGCAACTTTAATTTCGCCATGAGGAACACGAACATTGGTTGCAACCGACGGATTGCATGGTTGTTCATGACAGGTGTTTGTTTCCGTTAACCGATCGTTTTGAAACAAGTCATTAAAGTTGAAAACTTGTGTTTGTCGAGCCGCTCCATCTTCTATTTCAGAACAGGAATGTTCTGACAAAATTTTTTCTTTTGTTTTCGCTTCAGCGTAAGTTGCTGTAAATAAAAAGTTAATAAATTAATATTATAAATAAATTATAACCGATGTTTATTTAAATACCTAAATTTTCCTTTAATACTCGTATAACGCAAGCATGTTTTGCCCAGGAATTATCAGGGTTTAACATTTTCGTTAATGCCTTATAATAATTAGTTGGCCAGCTTACTTTTCCATCTTTTATCCATGTTGATAACACCACACATACTTCCTTATGTCCGACTTCGTTATTGGTTTCTATAACAGCATACATCATTCAGTCCTAAAAATTACCTCAACAAAATTATATTATTTAATGAATTGGGAATACATAGTGAATACATAGTACACATATGAAAACATAAAATTCTTAATAATTCTAGTAGATACTGACATAATACAAACAAACAAATATAAATATACCCATCAAATCAAATTATACCCATCAAATCAATTGTGTGTTAGTCTTCAGAATGCATGAGTGGGAAAAATACAAATGTTCTCTCGTCCAGGCCCTCGTTGATCTCCGATCTCATACCAAATAGCTTGCACTTAATTATATCAGTACTCCAAAAATTAACTTCATCTTCGTACATATCGGTTTCAAAAATGTCAAATTGACTGGATTCTATTGGAACTTCATAATAATTACGTAAATTTATAAATTTATTGCCAAATATACAAATTTTATTATTTAAAACTGATGCGTACTCAAATTTAATAATTTCTTTATTTTGTAATAAAATGTAGCAATTTTTTGCTCCATTGTCAATTTGAAAACATTCCAAAATAAGTTTTCTGTATATGATGGTTCCTTCGCAATTAATTTCCTTTTTTTTTAATATCGGGTATGTTTTACCTTTTACTTTAGAATTTACAGACTTCATACTATTAATTTCTGATATTCTGTTGCATATTTGTGCAAGCGGTTGGTTACGCTTCCGGAGCATGCTTTTAATATTAAACATGAAACTTTCAAATGAAAAAGCCGACCAATCGTCTAATTTTCCATGGATTCGGACATCTTCGGGTAAATGGGTTACGCAATGCATATTATAAGTCAAATTGTGGCTCCCGTAGAGTTCAGACACACCTAATACAAATTGTTTTAAAATTGATTCTGCGATATTAGTTTTGGTCACAGAGTATACTGGATGCGAAAGGATCAGTATATCGACGTGTAACAATCAAAAATTATTATATTTTGGTAAAGGTAGTGTATGTTTTAAAACAAATGGTCCGGAATATGATAAAAATACTCGAAATTCAGATCCTTTAAAATAAGAAAGTTCCGATAATGGTCGAATTCTTCTTTGAAAGTCTGTCGGTTGCATTTGTGATAATGATAATAACCTTTTAGAAATTTTAATTTGATCACGACTAGGAATCAATGCAGATGTTATTCCAGAAGTCCACATCTTTAGAAGTTTTTTCACAATTCCTAAACAAACCAAATGCAAATATTCTAAAGGAAAATATTGAATCATATCTATATTCAGCTCTTCTAAGATTGACGTATTTTTATGGTGGCATTTATTTTCTTTGGATCTAAAAGAAGAATTTGTGCGTAATTTGGAATTACTTATTGGATATGTCATCCGATTTTTAACAAATTCTCCTTCTTCACAACACTTAGGGTATCCAAAATATGCATTGTGAGATTTGGTTCCCAAAATAGATGCCCTCGCTGGTGCATCGCAAACAAATGCTCTGATGTTTACAGAATATGTATTATTTTCATATGTTATTCCTGATGATATCAGCGCTTGAAGCTCATCTATTAATGGTCGAAGAAAACTGTTGAAATTTGCTGGTTTATTATAACCATGATAAACACCTACAACAAAAATTTTTGCAGGGGTGATGTTGCATACACGAGATAATATTAACCAAAAACAACTTAAACTACTTCTTGTGATTGGAACACCATCGATATTAAAATCCAATGAAATTTGATCTGGTATGGTATTTAAATTTGACAAGACTTTGTGTAAACTACTAGTTATTCCAATGTAAACAAAATCTCCTGGTTCGCATGGCAAAACATTTCTGGTCGTTGGTGTTTTAAGGAGGGTTCGGCTATCCTTAGGTAAAAAGCTGAATCCCGTTTTTTTAAGAAATTCCAGCAGTTCGGTTAACGCGTTTGATTTAATGTTGTGTTTTATACTCCATTGTCTTAAAAAAAATTCAGTATTATAATGTCCATCATCGCTGTATTCAGTTTCCACATCACTCAAATAGTTTTTAAAATATTCGTCATCTGTATCAGCGGTTTCTACATCTTTATTTCCAACCTCACTTATAATTGGTCTTTCTACGTTTTCATTAATTATTGTGTTAGCTTTATTTAATGTTGATTCATTGTAACGAGAATCTAGACTTATCAGACTACGCGCCGCCACATTAAGACGACGTCGAATAGATTGTTTCGATAGTTTATAAAATGGCTTGTTTTTTGACATTGCTAATCTAATAATGAAAAATTATCCGTAATTAGTATTAACACTGACAATTTTATATGCAAAGAACGATAAATGGATTAGCCAAAACGCAAACCAGCGAACGGTGGTAATTATTAACTAATAAATATGGTATAATATTGGTACCGATAATTTACCGACAAATAAAAATAATACCAGACAATGTAACCGAAAATTGACCGAAACACAAGCTATATTTTAACAACGCGACGCCGCATGTATTTTTCAAAATTGTTCAATTGGTTCTGTCTTCTGTAATTTACGGTACAAATTTTTATTAGTTTATTTATTATGTGGTTACCGATTTCAGTTCGTTAGTTTTAAATAATTATTATATCTGATAACCAAAAGTTTACGCACTAAAAAAAAGACTAATTAAAATTATAAAGTAAAAAAATTTTGTTACCGACAATTTACCGACACACACAAAAAAATCTAACAATTTAACCCGGAAATTTACCAAGAACTTTAACATATAAAATCTACCACCATATGAAAATATGTTAGGAAATAATAGGTAATACTCACAATTTAATTATGTAATTACACTTTTAAATAATTAAATACCTACTCGCGCGTATTGTTTGATTTTTAATGACAATGACGAATAAATATGCATAAAGAAATCATAGTTTTATCGGAAACATTTTCGAGTTATTTTTTTGGAAAAAACTTAGCACATGCGCAATATATTATTTTTTCTATACAAAAAAAACAGAATAATGTACAAAATATAAAAAGCAGAAAATTTAGAGAAAAGGGTAGCACATAATAATTTTTTTGATCATTTTTTGTTACCGTGCATCGGTAACTTTGTTACCGAGACACTGATCATGGTTACATTTTGTTTGTCGGGTACACATGCTAATAAATCTAATAAATGTTCTCATTTTCTTTCAAGAAACTGTATCATCTGGCATTTTAATCCTCCAAGCGGCCCTAGCTTTGGAGAAATTTGGGAAATCGCGATTAAGTCAAAGAAGTTTAATTTAAAGAGGATCGTTGGGGTATCATACTTACCATGGAGGAGATTTCAACGTATAACATATGTTCAAGGCCTTCAAGTTAACTGTCGTCTGATAACCTCAAAGGCAAAGGAGTACGGGTTGCCACTATATGAAAACAAAATCCGGATTAGTGAAGCAACCAATCAACAAAATTTGTATCCTTCCTGTTGAATCGGATAATTCAAGACTGGCGTTATATTTAGAGTTGAATGGTAGAATATCTGAAACAAAACTTCATTAACATAGAAAATAGTTTAATTCATTTAACTTAGCTGAGAACACAGTGAATCAATCGGATATTCCATCAATCGAACTTCTTAAAATCTGAAATCATTAAATTTTTGTTATTTTAGTAGAATATTTTTTATTGTTAATTAACTTACCTACCTCAAAATCTCATTGTCAAATTAGATTTGGTGATTTTTGTTTACATTTTTTTTAAATAATGAATTATTGTTACCATTGGCACTATTCTGGTTTTCCCAGGAAATTGCGAATTGGGAATTAATTTATTGTTACTTTTTAGTGTATTTTGGTTTTCTTTTTTCCAAAGCATACTAAGTTTTGGGGAAAAATAGTTCTATTTCATAGCAATTTTGTTATTTATTTTTCCCTATAAATTTGGTTGGGAATTATTTTTTTCCCAAAACATGAACAAAATACCAATCGCTCAGTATACTTTGCAAAAAAGAAAACCAAAATACACTAAAAAGCAATAATAAATTAATTCGAAATTCGCAATTCCCCGGGAAAACTAGAATAGTGCCACATATGTACAAAATACTATTTACTCATTTATTCAGAGTAAATATTTTGTAGAGGTCCCATGGATCAATTATTATTATTTTTATAGTTACGATTGTATAAATTATCCACGAAATTGAGAAATAAGTTTTTTTTTTTAATTTATAAATAAAAAACAGCTAAACTTGATTTTTAAGTATATTTTATTGAAAAAATTTTACCTTATAGTAACAATGTTTTTAAAGTTTATTAGTAGAAAATTAATTTCGGAATTATTCCTTCATCAGTTCTTTTTTCAACTATTATAATTTCTTAAAACTATCCTGCTTATATATGTTTTATAAATGTTTTTAATTTAACTCCTCCTACTTTTTGAGATGATGTGTTCGTATATTTTATTATTTTTAGTGTTTATTCTGTCATTTAGTAAGTTATTATTGTCTTTGTTTTTGTAAATTTCTAATTCCTCTATTCTGTCTAATATTTGTCCTTTTCTGAGTCTGTGTAAGATTGTTAGGTTGGAATTGAAATCTGTGTATGTGTGTTTCTCTGATTTTAAGTGATGTGCGTAATTGGATTTTGGTTCTGTTTTATGAATGTCACTGATATGTTCTTTAAATCTTTTTTCAAATGATCGACCTGTTTGTCCAATATAGAATTTTGGGCAATCATTGCATTTTATTTGATATATTCCAGTGTCTGTTGGTGGTTTGTATTTTATGATTTTTAGTTTTTGGTCTATTTTATTGTTGTTTTTGTATGCTACTTTGTAACCAAATCTGTTGAATGTTTTGTATAGTATGTTGCAGGTGTTTTTGTTGTATTCTACACTGACGTATTTTTCGTTTTCACTGTTGTTAATTTTGGTTAATGTGGTCATGAGTTTTTGGTATTGTTTAGTTTTTATTTTGTTGTTGATCTTGTCAATTAGATTATTTTTGTATCCGTTTGTGTTGGCTATGTGCTTTATGATATTTAGTTCCTCGTCATAGTCTTTTTTGTCCATTGGTACATTGTTTAATCTGTTTATCATGTGGTTGTAAGCTGCTATTTTGTGTTGGTAAGGATGGTGTGAATCGTTATGTATTGTGTGATCAGTTTGTGTTGGTTTTCTATATATTTTAAATGAATGTTTCGAGTTGTCATTTTTTATAGTGAGATCTAGAAAATTTATTTGTTTATCTGTTTCAGTTTCTAATGTGAATTTTATCGATGGTTCTTTGTTATTTATATATTGGTGAAATTTGTTTAGTTGTCTTACCGAACCGTTAAATAAAATAATGATGTCATCGACGTACCTGTGCCAGTAAATAATATTTGACCGGTATTTATTGTTTTCATTTATGATATGCTTGTTTTCGTATTCGTTTAAATATATATCTGCTAATGTACCAGAAAGTGGGCTTCCCATTGGTAAACCCTCCGTTTGCATGTAATATTCGTCATTATGTATAAAGTAATTCTGTTTTGTGATTTCTGTTAAGAGGTTGATTATTTCGTGAACATCTGTTGTTTTCACACCATTTTTTGTTAATAATTTCCTTGTTATGTCTATTGTTTCTCTAATTGGTATGTTAGTGTACATATTAGTTATGTCAAATGAAGCTAATTTTGCGTTGTATGGAATTTTGATTGAAATTATTTTATCTATTAATTCTAAGTTGTTACTTATTGAATAATTATTATCTGATTTAATATATTCTTTTAATAATTTATTAATATATTTTGCTACTTTATAAGTTGGTGCTGTGGTGAAATTAATTAAAGGCCTTATTGGTGTATTTACCTTGTGTATTTTTGGTAATCCTTTTATGATCGGTGGTGTAGGTTTCATAGCTTTGCAGTATCTGATGGTTCTGTCACTTAATACGTTGGTTGACTTGCTTATAATTTGTTTTATTTTTGTGTTGTACTCGTTGGTTGGATCGGCTTTTAATTTGTTGATGTTATTATTTTTGATGTATTCGTTGATTTTTGTGTTGTAATCTTCTATTTTCATTATAACCATTGTATTCCCCTTATCGGCTTTAGTGATTATTGATTTATTGATTTCTAATTTCTTCTCTATGTTTTTTATTAATTTGGTTTCAGTTGTGTTATTGTTTTGCACTTTTTTACTATTGTTTTTTTCATTTTTATTAAGTTCTGCGATGATCATCGCATGCCCGGGTGTTACCACTTGGAGGTATACTAGACAAATTTGGTGTTTTCTACATAGTTGTAGCGTTGAAATATAGACCAAGGCCAAACAAAGAACTTATCCAACCAATTTTAACCTTGATGATTTAATGAATCCAATGATGTCAACTTGTTCGCCTGATAATAATTACAGAGTTTATATAATATGTTCATAAATCTTTGACTGTTGAATTTACCAACAAAAATACCGTTTATTTGCAAAGTTCGATTCAAGCCTAATAACGAAACTTATAAGGGATCCTTTTATTCATTTTGATTGGTACATATTTATTTCTCGGACTATATATGAATAAACCGATTACTTAAATGATATCCGCAATAGTAAATGTTGATTTTATAAACCAAATAAACAATCACTACATATAATGGAGTAGTTTACATTTCACAAACATGTCTTTGGACAATCAACAATAGAAATAACTTGCTCAAATATTTACCTGTACAGTTTCTAACATATCAAGTTACATTATCCTATATTACATATGTTGGTTAACGTTTATGTATATATATACACAATAAATAAACAAAACTGAGTTTTTGATGTTATAAATGTTGTGTATAAGGATTATATCCGTTTCGAAGGGAATAATAGAATAACTGAAATGCAAATCGAATTACAAAAAAAACATTTTTTATGAATTTATGAATTGTATGATAACCAAGTTCATCATATATAGTTTAATTCTATAGAGATTCAATTAAATATACAAATTAATTGTTCTTGGTACTGAGTGCAAACAAGAAATTATTTTCTACACATACACACACAACATAAAAAAAAATGTTTAATAATTTAAAACTTAGTAAAACGGATTACAATTGAATTATAAAATTGATAAGACTTAGAGAGAGAGGAAAGCATAACAATGTACATGGGTACATTTTGCTATTGTTATCATTTTAATCGTTCGAGATGAAATTTTTCCTAGACATGAAATTTTCAGTTTCATAAACATACTATTTCTGCTCATTTAATATTTTATTTGCATTGTGTGCATGTTATCTGTTGCAAAAAAAAGATAGTAAAATATTATGCGGCTGCTGAATGAAAAACCAACCATTTTACGTCGTTATATATATTGTGTTATTACACGATTACTACCATTACTACTAGTACGACCAGTATTTTTTATTAAATTTCTAAAAACGTTTTTATTATGAATTTTTATGTTTAGTATGTAGTTTTGTAGAGTGTGCACATACGAGGATACTAAACTGTTATATTATTTTTGTGTATTTTTTTATTATTGTTGAACAGCAACCGCAAAATTTACAATAAACAATTTGATGAATGGATTGGAATTGGAATGGCATAAATTCATAAGGATTACTTGTAAGAGTAGATTTTTAATTTTATGTGAAAAGCGAGTATAAACTATTGTATTTTGCGTCGTTGGATAAAAAAAAACAATTTACCATTTTGCAGAACGACTGGGATTATCTGATACGTAAAAGCGTTTCTGCACAAGAAAGCATATGTCATCTGTCTCAAATCCGTACTGAAATAAAAACGGTATTAAAATTAAGAATAAAAAATGCAATTAGCTTTTTACCTAGAATGAGTTCTACTTTGAATAGCTACTTAGTGGAATGTGGTTGGTGCTATATACAGTTTCCAAGATGATTTGTGAACTGCGGTTGGAGGATAACATTTTGGGTTGTTTATTTCAGATGAATTAGATTGTTTTTCAATACGGAAACGTAAGCCATTTTTGGAAGTTTCGACATTAGGTATAAATTAGGGTAGGGGTCCAGAATATGAATACCGGTATTTCGGTATTACTTGACAACAAAACCGAGATACCGGTATTGTTTAGGTAACACTTATAAAAACATAGAGCATTAAAAAAAAATAGTTTCAAATAATATACATAATAACATAATCAACCTCGATTTACTTTTTGTGCAATTTTCTTGTTAACCTCATTGTTTATTGCAACATGAAGCCTTTCTTGCAATCTTATCGATAAAGATTTCCCTTCGCGCTTGGGGCTTCACTATCAACAACAATTTCTGATGTTGTGTATGAAGCTTCATCTGGAGCTGGGATTGAAGAAGCCGCTGTATAAGATGGACAGTTATATTAACTATTTCGTTTCTAGTTAGTCGATTAAAATTGACGGCTGAGCCAAAAATGCTTTGGACTTGCTTACCTTTGTGGAAATATTGCAAAAGGCAAGATAAGTTCGTCTTTCTATGATTCTCTGGATCAAAGAGATTTTCATTCGGTAAGCTAATGGTCCTTTTTTCCAAATGTTAAACCATGAATTCCAGGGTGGCGTCAGCTGACAGAAGAGTGGCATCCCTCCGACATAACGCTTCTACTGCCAGTTTGACTGGGAAAATCATAGTTAGAAACCGTTGATTCTATACTCTAGAAACGCCGGTTTCGATAAAGCTAATAGTTGATTTGACTTTGATCGGAGCTTTTAAGATGCAATTTCTTAATTTATAAAACCGCTCTATCATAAAAAGTAAGCTATTCCATCTTGTTTTTGGTTCTAAGTTTACAGATTGTACTTTGCCGAATTCAGTTTAACGTAAGATTTTAGACTAACATTTTTGGTCGGTGATTGCCGAAACCACTTTACAATATTTCTAATTTTATTTATTAATGGAGCAAAATTATTGAGATGTCGTTTCTGTTGTTTTTCATTCAGTTTTGTTTTTTGTAGAGTGAAACATCAATCATACGATTGAGCTATACGGTTAGATTGTTCCAACACTCACAAAATAAAAATTATATATTGCTATTATATGTATATTGCGTTACTCTTCCTGTAATTTGCTTTGTTTATAAATTTTCAAGAGTTTAAAAAAATTTGACTTTATACGATTCCTATAAGAATTCTGACTTTCAATGAATATTGGGCAAATAATCAATAAAAATTTAAATGCCAAAATTCCGGTATCGATCGCTCAATACCGGTACTGAAAAATGGTCCGGTATACCGGTATTTCGGTTTCCGGTATACCGGTATTGGATGCCCTAGGTATAATAGCTTTAGCATTTCACTTTGCCTTTTTATTTTCATTTCAAAGCTGCTAATATTTACATATGTGGGCGAAAATAGGTTGAAATATGTCCAACTTTGCGTAATTTTTGCCAAATGTCCTTTGAGGCTGAAATATGGGATAACTTAAAATAATATTTTGGTACAATAAATAGAAAATGATGAAAAAAATAAATATTGGTTGGTATGGTGTGTTACTAAACATTTTTGGTGTAAGTTGCTCAGTTATGACACAGAGCACATTTGCTGATTTTCAAACTGAAATTGTTCGAATATGACACTGCATACATTTTTTTCTGTTGTTGATTATGGCGATTAAGTTTCAGCCTGTCTTCAAAATCGGATTAGTGTTAGTCCGCCTTGGCCAATGACATTTAATCCCAACAATATCGTGCTCTCTATCCAACATTGACTCGTATACCCTTTGCTTAAGTTCATCGCATTTTTTTAGCACAACGACTTCTCATTTTCCAATTAGGTTAGCAGTAAGACTTTGAATCAATTTTCCTTGATATGCTTCCTTGGTGTGCTCAAGCATTTGTAGTTGTATAATTTTTTCCGGCACCTTAGGTAGGGCAGGCAAAAAATTAATCGGACGTATGGGGATTTATTATTATTATTATTGGGGGGGCCATGCGGGCGATCAGCCACTTCGCATTGCGACCTAAAAGATCTATTGTGCTGGCCCCTGCTTAATTATCCGTCCAGTCAATATTCAGGTTCTTAATGAACCTGACAATACTGCCTCCCGGTACGTGATACATACTATCTGGGCTTATTGATCTCCCTCCTAGATGTTTACTACAGCATGTAGTTCTGCTAGAAAGACGGTAGCATTGGAGCTCAAGGACCTCGAGAGGGTTGTCCAACTCTCGTATATTCCTACTCCTGCCCCGTATTCCGTTTGATTTTACTCTTATGAGTTGCTGGGAATTGCAAATCACCTGTAGGTCACCCAGCATTACTACAGGAAGGCTAAATAAAACTGGAGGGTGCCTGGTATCCAGAGTCCGCATATTTTGGGCTGATTAACCTATCAGCCATTCATCTTTCGGCATATGCTGTTCCACCTTAGATTAGGGTTTTTTGTCAAGGTTTTCTCCTTTAGCGCCGTACTTTAGCCTGTGCCAAATGGCCAAAAATGTGCCAAGTGGCCTTAGTTACCAGTGGTTGACACGAGGAGGCAGTACGTACACTTGCGAATTGTGGACAGGTTACCCTTTACACAATTGTACCCATCACGCAGCTGCCTAATGACAAGACCAGAACAGCTCACGTGATGCGCACCCTATTGGAAGGTTACGGAGCTGGTAGATTAATCTACTCAACTTTGATCCCCCCCCTCCAATAGACGCCAAACCACCGACGTATGAGGATAATTGAAACCACCTTTAGCACTTTGAAGTTTACCTTATCATATGCCATGAAATCCGACTTCACCGCACAAATTGCATTAAATACCACAAGTTCATCAACACAACCAAACAGAAAAGCATACGTATTAGAACTAATTGAATCAAAACCGGGTAAAGTCAAAACACCTATAGATTCACTAAGTTTACTGATCCCGGCCAAAATGTCATCAGCAGAAAAGTCAATGACTGCTAGTAGACATACTTAAAATACAGGGAGCGTTTTATGTTCCAGGTCATTTTATTTCAATACCCTTTAAATGAAACACAATTAATATAATATCGGTTAAGTGGTAGCTTCTGGCCGTGGCGTAAAGGCGGAGCTCTTTTAAGTACATTTTTCATAACATTTTTATAGGCTTCTGGTGTTATTTAAGCGATTTTGCTTCGAATGCTCTCCTTAAGGCATTGAGGTTGTGGTTAGTTTACTGATGTAGACCTTTTCCTTCAAGTACCTCAAGAAATCGGGAGAAGTAAAATCATGGGTCAGCCTTGACTTTCAAGTCAGTTAAACGTCTAAATTTTCTTTGTTCCGTAAAATATTAATAGGATTATTCAAAAATTGGACTTCAATTGCGAAATATTTGGAGGGTAACATCAGAGTACTAAAGATTACAAATGAGCAATCTTAGCAAAAAGTATCTTTCAAAGAAGAAGTAAGCAGCACATTGAATGGGATGCTGTGTTTTCCTGCGCCTAAAACATTATTTTTTATTTTAATTAAATAGTCCACCTTTTTCTGTCCGTTCTATAAGGAATGAGCTTCTGCTCAAATTAGAATGGTAAGCAAGAGGTTGGTCTCTTACGCTAAATTGTTGTGCATTAACAAATAAATTTATAAACAAAATAAATAAATAAACATGGGATCGTGGGGGCCAGTCGATATCACTACTTTTTGACATTATTCGGCCGGGAAAAATTTCACACAGAATCCTAGAACGAGCTGTATGTGATGTGGCATCGCCTTGTTGCAGGCAGATACATGTTCTTTAGGCCTAAATGGTCCAATTCGGGCACAAGAAAGTTTTCCAACATGTCCCGATAAGAGTTACTAGTAACCGTTACATCATTGCCTCTAGATAAGGCCCAATGATGCCGCCGGGCCAAATGATGCACCATTATATTCTACGAGGGTGTAGTAGTCTTTCTATTTGGCCGACCCCAGGGAGCGGCCATTTAATAATTTTTACATCAAGTGCATACTACGGACATTCGAAAAAAATTATTTGGCTTTGATACTTTTGATTTTTGTTCAACAAATTTCGTCGGCGAAAAATCGTACAAAATTTGATAAAAATATTGCTTGTTATTTATATGGCCGACCCCAGGGACCGGCCATTTGATAATTTTTGCATAAAGTGTATACTACGAACTGGGACTTATGATTTTTGATAAATAGATTTCGTCGTCGGAAATCGTCAAAAATTTGATAAAAATATTGCTTGTTATTTATATGGCCGACCCCAGGGACCGGCCATTTGATAATTTTTGCATCAAGTACATACAACGGACATTCGACAAAACTTAATTGACTTAGGGACTTTTGATTTTTGTTGAACAAATTTCGTCGGCAAAAAATCGTACAGCATTTGATAAAAATATTTTTATATGGCCGACCCAAGGAACCGGCCATTTGATAATTTTTGCATCAAGTGCATAATACGAACATTCGAGAAAAATCATTTGACCTTGGGACTTCAGATTTTTGTTTAACAAATTTCGTCGGCGGAAAATCATACAACATTTGATGCAAATATTGCCTTTAGGGGTCCGTCCATTTGATTATTTTTTCATCAAGTGCATACAATCTGCATTTGAGAAAACCATATGACTTTGGGATTTTTTTTATTTTTGTTGAATAAATTTAGTCACTTCCATCGTTTGTTCGACGATATAAAAATTCCCTAAATATATACTATTTAGTTTATTGACATACTACATTTTTTGTTATTTGCTAAGAACTTCACTTCGGTTCAGGAACATAGTACAGTGTTTGACAGTAAAAATAGGTTATTACATGAGAATTCTTTCTGATAACTTCGATTCACGTCAAATTTGGACAGTAAGTATATAATGGCTAAAGGAACAAAAGTTATATAGTGCCGATGTGTGTTGTTATTCTGGAGGTGCATATAGCCCCTTGCGATTTTTCACGAATAACACGAAAACCTTACGTTTTAACCAAAAAATCATGAGGGGCAAAAATTAAGCTTATAAAACATCAAATCGATTGGATTTTTGTTTGTTTCTATGGATACAATATGAACCGTGTTTGTTTGTCGAAAACGAGTTCGAACCTTTCAAGGTTAAATACTGGAAAATTGACGAATTTTTAGCGTAAAACTTGTCAGAGCCTGTGCAATTAGCATATTATCAGTTATTAAGAAAATCTTAAACACTAAGTTTAAAAATATGGCAATTTGACCATGTGAAAGGCATTAGCTTTTCAAATGGTTTGGCATGCTTGTAGCCATAGATTAGACCTACCAAAAACCATATAGGCGTTGGTGATAAATACGGAAAATCTTAAGATACAGACTTTATTAAGAAAATCCTAATCACTAAGTTTACAAATATGGCAATTTGACCATGTGAAAGGCATTAGCTTTTCAAATGGTTTGGCATGATTGTGAGACCTACCACAAAATCATAAGGGCGTTGGTGATAAATATGGAAAATCTTAAGACACAGACTTTATTAAGAAAATCCTAAACACTAAGTTTACAATAATTACGTCAATTTGACCATGTGAAAGTAATTAGCTTTTCAAATAGTTAAGCATGCTTGTAGGATTAGTACATACTTGATACATAAAGTACATAAGATTGTTAACGGTATCAGAGAAATTAATGCTGGCTCCGTTGACAGATATTTTTGGTAAATCGTCGACACATCGAATGTGGGACGATATTAAAATAGATTGAGTCTTCTCACTATTAATACACAGTCAATTTTTCAAGGACCATTCAACATTAGGCCTATTTCCAAATTAATTTCATTAATACTGTCCTCAATACTTGTAGGATTACAAAACCTATAAATTTGAACATCGTCAACAAATAAATGATATTTACAATGTATAATTACTTTCGTCTGGTCATTAATATACATCATAAATAAAACTAGCTCCAAAATTGAACTTTGGTAAACACCAGAATCAGTGTTATTAGAACCAGATATGGAATTGTGCATGGTTACAATTTGTGAGCGATTAGATAAGTATGAATGAACCACTGATTTGGAGCAAAACAGTTGTCGTGCTGTGGTTAGATCTATAAAAGCTGACTGAAATTCAGATAGAAGGCTTTTCTACTATTTGTATTTGCATAACACTTTCAAATACCTTGGATAGCCCTGGCAGCAAACTGATAGGTCGAAAGTCAGACAAATTAGTACATTTTTTGCTTTTTTGGAATAGGTATTATTTTAGAATGTTTCCAAATCAAGGGAAATGTATAGGACATAATCAAGCTATAAAAACCCTGCAGGAGACAGCAGACAATATAGGGAAAAATCATTACGACGAATTTAACCGGTATTTCATCAGTACCCGTTTGTCAATGTTTGTAAAGCTGAAGCCGCCTTCAAAATGTGGTAACTGGAGAGTGAGATTTAGGGATATTGTGGGGATTACGGCAGGGATTTTGATTTTTTTTTAAATTTTTTTAATAAATTCACTTATAAATTAGTTTTAAAGTGATTTATATTATAGTTTGGTTGCACATTTAATATTTAAATTGCAAATATAGGTCTTATGAAACTAAATTTCTATATTCCTTTATATTCTCACGACCAAAATACTCGGTGAGAAAGTTTTTTTCATATGAGAAGATTTTGACGTCATTTTTTTCCTTCTCGTGGAACATGAATCTGAAATCTTCATTACACTTTTCACAGAACGAGAATTGAAAACGTATCAAAAATCGTATAATCGTTAACAAGTTTACATTTTTTAAATACAATTTTACGTATGTTTAAATTTTACGTTATTTTATGGAAAGAAATAATTTAATCAATTTATCGCATAGTAATTTGAAGAGTCAAGCGACTTGAATCGAAAAGAACAATCACTCATTCGCCCTACAAAAATTGTGGCTTTATTTGAAGGAGGTGTAACTTATCGTGAAATTAATAATATTAATGGTTGTGAGCCGGACTTGGCTTAGATTTCTTAGAAACACGCAGTATGAATCGGCGTGAAGCATCTGATCGACCAAGACAAACTTCATCAAGAGCAGGTCGTGCTATCGCACGTTATGCTAAAAATAATAGGAAAAGCAGTGCTCAATAAATTAGAGTTAATGTTCCAATACAAAACTAGATGATTATAAATCGGTTGAAAGCTTATCGATTAAGATCACGTCGACCTGTTAGAGTTCTGTATCTGACTGATAATCATCGTCGTCAATGAAGAAATTATGCATTGCAGTATAGAAATTGAACTCAGAGGGATTCGTGTGGATGATTCGATGATGGTTTATGCCGGTATTTTGTGGAATCACAAGACTGATTTAATTGTAACAGCACATCTAGCCCTAACATCAACACGATATGTGGAAGAAATTTTAACGCTTCATATACTTTCCATGAAAAGGCAAATTGGGCCTGGATTTTTTTTATGCATTATAATGCCCGGCCGCACACAGCTCTAAACACGCACCCAATTTTTGCAACAGTACAGCATTAATTTAATACCATAAACCATCCTCTGCGAAGTTCAGATTTAAACTCTAAAGAGCACGTCTGGAATATGATACAACGGCGTGTAACAAATTGGGCAAGGCAACTAACAAATTTCTAGGAACTCAGAGATGCTTTACAAGAAGAATGGCAACAAATACAAAATTTTTTAAATAGGCCACAGCGTATTTATGAACAATTGTGGGCTAGAGGAGGTAATACGCGATATTGAAAATTCCATTTTGTTCGTAGATTTTAGTTTTATTACATTTGACTAAAATTTCAAAGGATTTTCGTTGCAAAATGCCTCTTGAAAAATATCATATTTTTGACTATAAAAACTTATTTTCTCCTTGATCTTAAATCACCAAAATTATGCCTGATATGCGTGTCTCATTTTTTTGTTACGTTTTCTCTAAAACTTAGTCGTCGTACAGAAATTTACACAGTATCATTTTCTAGGTTTCTAAATTCTCTATAAAATGGCTTGGGAGCAAGTCCATTTACAGTCTCAAATAGCAGCATATTTTTTTTTCCTTTAAACAATTTTTATTTTACTCAAAACTGGCATAAAAAACCAAATAAAATAAAACCGATTACCAGTAACGAAAAGAAGACAAAATTTCCTTCAATTAGAAACAAAAATTGCAAAGTGTTATTTCACCAAGATATAAAGGACGCTAGTCGTGCCTCCGAATTTGTAGTATAACAGGTATTATACCCTTCTGATGATGGTTTGGCGTCTATTGGAGAGGGGGGGGGGAATCAATGATGAGTAGATTAATCCACCAGCTCCGTAACCTTCCAGTAGGGTGCGCATCACGTGAGCTGTTCTGGTCATGTATTAGGCAGCCGCGTGATTGGTACAATTGTGTAAAGGGTAACATTGTCATAATTCACAAATGTACGTTCTGAATCCTCGTGGCAACCACTGGTAACATAGGCCATTTGGCACATTTTTGGCCATTTGGCACAGGCTAAAGTACGGCACTAAAAAAGAAACCCTTGACAAAAAACCCTAATCTAACGTGGTATAGCATATGCCGATGGATGAATGGCTGATAGGTTAATCAGTCCGGTCAAATATGCGGACTCTGGATATCAGGTACCCCTCCATTTTTATTTAGCCTTCCTGTAGTAAAGCTGAGTGACCTACAGGCGACTTTTTATTCCCAGCAACTCGTAAGACTAAAATCAGACAGGAAGACGGGACAGGGGTAGACATAAATGGGAGTGAGGTAGCTCTCTCGAAAATCTTGGGTTCCAGTGCTACCGTCTTTCTAGCAGAACTACATACTGTAGTAAACATCTAGGAGCGAGAGCAATAAGTCCAGCTAGTATGTATCACGTGCCGGCCGGCAGGATTATCAGGTTCAATTAGATCCTGAATATTTACTGGACGGATAGTTAAAAAGTATACGGACTCTGGATACCAGGCACCCTTCAGTTTTATTTAACCTTCCTGTAGTAAAGCTGGGTGACCTACAGGCGACTTTCTATTCCCAGCAACTCGTAAGAGTAAAATCAAAGCGGGTAGAGGGCAGGGGTAGGAATATATGGGAATGGGACAGCCTTCTCGAAATTCTTGGCTTCCAATGCTACCGTCTTTCTAGCAGAACTACATGCTGCAGTAAACATCTAGGAGGGGAGAGCAATAAGCCCAGCTAGTATGTATCACGTACCGGCCAGCAGGATTATCAGGTTCATTAAGAGTCTGAATATTGACTGGACGGATAATTAAGCAGGGTCCAAGCACAAAAGATCTTTTAGGTCGCAGTGCGAAGTGGCTGAAGGCCCACAAGTCCCGTCAATAATAATAATAATAATACCCTTTTGACCTGGGCTCTTATTAGTGGCAACAATTCATGAAACCCAGAAATTGTCGTTCTCGTGTGCCTTACAAATTGTTCTTTGTTTCATTTGATGGCCATTAATCCTACTTCGTAAAAATCTTTTTAGGCCAATTTAAATTATCCGGGCTAGAATAAAATTGTCTAGTTCTTTTATTATTAATTTAGCTGCAGAAATATGCTTCGTTTTTGTATTTTTTGTTTGTAATATAAATGACACTTGACTCTATTATTGCGTGCATTTTGACAATAATTTAATTTTAGTACTTTGTCAATTTTTGCTCTAGTGCGTTACAGCGTCAAGACATAGTAGTATGGGGTATAGTGTAGGTTGTTCTAAAATAGACGTTATTCATCAGAAACCCTAGTTATTTCTGTCATTTATATAGCGTTGTCCAAATCTAAATTGTCCTGCTTGTTTTGTGTATTAACAAAACCAAATTTTGTTCGTATCAAAATCCAAATTTTTAGTTAATAAATGGCTTCAACCCACATAGAATCGGAAGACGCCGAGTCAGACCTCATTTCTTTCGCAAGCCTAGAGAATTTCGAAGAATGTATAGACGAAGAAAGTGTTTCAAATTTGAACAGAAATATAAAGAAAACGCGTATTGATATTTTGTCCTTGCCTTCGACAAGGTAACTATTGATTCCGAAACAACATTTTAGTTAACAGCTTGAATCTCCTATTTTGTTAGGCAACTAATAGCAGCTGGAATGTGTGCAGTTACAACTCAAAATGAGAAACGCCTTAGCAATTTGGAAAATTGTTGTGCGAAAAGGTAAAAACAAATCCAAATGGAAGATTCATGCGTAACGTAGATTTCAAAGATTGCGTTGAAATGTTCATTGCTAAGAATCAGCAAAGCATACCAGTAGATCCGGATATATTCTCAAACGATGATCTAGATCATCCGATATTCTATCAGCAATACGAAATTCGTCAAGGCAAAGTAATACTCAACGAACCATTTTACAATTATCGTGGCATTCCAAAACCGATTTCACAAGAAGTTCTTCAATATACGCCAACCAAACGTATTGTCGAATTAGCCAAGCCACGACGGCCAATAATTCTAACTAAAATATCGAGAAAACCTTCTAAACCTGGCAAAAAGAGAATATTTTGGTGAAATAATGTTTGAAGTTTTCTGAAAATTCCAAAGAACAAGTGTGCATTGAACTTTGTGTCGTGTAAGTTTTAAAGCCAGTTTGTAGTTTAGTTTTTAGGCTTCAACATCAAAATTCTCAGTTAAATTCAAATGAATTCACCAATTTCTTCATTAGACGACGAATCCAGCAAATCAAATTCGGCTTGAATATTTCCAACCCGTTATAATTTTAGATATTGTGAACTGAAAAAAACCAAGCCAAACTATAATCGACGAGAAATATTAGCAAGGCCAACGATTAGGTAGGTATATACCACATGATTGTTTAACAATTATTTTAAATTTTTAATAAATTATGACAATAGACATTTATTAGCATCTGGTTTTGATGCTGTAAAAACTAGAAACGAAAAAGTTTTAGCAAATGTGGAATGTATGTTATGTAGCTCATTACGCTATTATGTCCACCCTTTTATGTCGGATCAAGAATGGCGCGTGTTTGTAGAAACATTTAAAAAGAATTACCGACCAAAAACACCAGTGGATCCTGATAAATGGTTAATCGAGGACCTAGATATGCCAATATACTATGAGACTTATGATCGCTGTCGACGTCGGTTGTCTGAAATGTATAATTTTCGGGGAGTACCAGAACCAATTGGACCTCGAAATTTAAGCTATTTCCCGACCAAGCTTATATTGGGATTATCAAAACCATGTCAATATCCAAGTTGTGCCACAAGTAGATCGTTATCGACAATAAAGCTAAGTACTGATCGATTAAGCCAAAATCGACGTTCTTTTAAAAAGGAAATGGCACAACAAGAGCATAGGATTCAAACAATCAGTGGTATTCTAAGGTCCAAGCAAATAAGACCTTCAATGTCTGCGGTATATCCATTACAAAATAAAACGCTGCCGCCTAGAACAGCGCCGCGAACTATTCAGCGTCCCAGTCTTATTTCCCTTCAAATCTCGTGAACTAATCATATACAGCGTATGAGATTACAGCGAATAAGGCTTTCAATGTCTGCTGTACATCCGTTACAAAATAATGCGTAGCCGTGAACTAGTCTGCGTACCATTGTTATTTCTTCTAAAACGTTGCGAACTAATGAAATAGAGAAATCAAGGGACAAACTACTAATAATTCGACGTGCACTGTACCAAAAATCTTTACAAAATAAAATGTTGCCAGCTGAAAAATTGTCTCTAACAAAGGAACGTCGTGTCCAATAAAATAATATCACAATCATTCCCATTACTTTGTTCAAAGACATCTTCAGGTGATTATTCGAGTTGTGATTTCAGTGGTTTGGACCGTGTACCGGAACCGCCTTCGAAATTTGGTTTGCGTCAGTAAGGGAGTGGCAGTAGATGAGAACTCTTATACTAAAGATGTTAAAGTGGTTCATTGCCGTAATGTTATCGGAAATTATTCGTGATATACTTGTCAAAACCAAACATGCGAAATAACGACAAACCATATAACAGTTTTTGTATTGTGCTGCTACTAATACAATATATTCCAGAAGGTAAACATTTCATTTTCATCAATCAACTTTCTTCGTTTATTATACATACAATATAAGAAGAATAAATGTTTGGGGAAAACAGGGACCTAACCATAATAAAATATTTATTAAACAATAATCAATTACATATAACTACGTATTTATGTAACATGTTGGCCGCCATGCGAAATTGATTAAAATGAATGTAAATTGCAAATCTATTTGTCAACATAACCAGCCGATGTGTTAAGTTCAAGTATCGATTTTCTCTTCAGATAACGTGGGTATGGTTTCAAATTCTACTCGTACTTATATTCTATATACAAACGATACGCTTGTAGATGAGTTTGGTAAGTTACTTAGTTGAAATTTATTGTTATCGTAAAATTATTTTTGCTTTTATGATATAGTTTGTCAATAAGCTGTATACGAGATTGGTTTACGAAGTTTTATGGGTTTGCTACAATAAAAACAGAACAACCGTAAAATTTTTGTGTGTTTTACAACTTTTTCCGCCTAAACGGAAGTCGAAATTCTTGAGGGAGTTTAAGTGGTTCAATGATTTTCTCTATTGTAAAGAAATTGGATTTTCTTTGTTAAACATATTTGATCATGTGTTTATTGGATGTTGTAAAACGGGGGCTACTACCTAAAATCGATATTCGAATTAATTGGATTAATTTGTGTGACTTTAACTGTTGACCGCCGAAGTGTACAAAATATCGTAATAGAGCGGGAGCCGTGGTATAAGAAACTCTAACGAAGAGGTACACGGCTAAATTATGGATTCTCAAAATCATTAAAAAAATTTTACAGGTCGACTACATCCTTTAAGATTAGACAAAAATTTCATTTTTTTAAAAAACGAAGGTACACGCTTGAATTTTGGTATATTATTTTGTTAGACTGAAATGCATACTTATTTATGGGACTTAACTTATTCAAATATGTAAGTATCATGGCGAGGTGACTTATACCCCTATTATGGTTCCCACCTCGCCCAGCGTCTCACCTCGAGAGTCGTGTGACTCAAATTTTCGTATTATGGTTCTTGCTTTTATTTGGATGAGTAGCGACGTGCGTCATTTAATCTATTTTGGTGTTATCAAGTTGGTATAAATGATTTTTGACAATTGACGTTTACATTTTTTCTGTGTTTATCAACAAGAATCACAGAATATAAAAAACACGACATACATAGTAAGTACAGAGAAATATGTTTCCGTTCTTTTATCGCTCTTTATAAAAATTTTGGTTCTTGCCCCCAATAATATACTTTTTCACTATGCGTTAGAGGGTGTAACTAATGATAAACATAAAAAAAAAATTATTTCGCTGTTTCAAATGGTTTTAAATTTTTATTTTTAATATTGCTCTATCGCTACGTAAAAGATAAAACTATTGCTCCCGATCTATACTACAGAGCGATTGAAGAGAATATATAGTATTAGGAAGCGATATTTTTTGTAACACACGAATTGCTTTTTGAATATCAGTAAATAAAGAAAGTTCCATAAACGATACTTAGATAAATATCTGGAATATGGCCAACAAGGATGGAATTTAACTATTCCTCCACCGATTTTAGTGAAATTTGGCATGCCCAATGGAAATGGGATTCTAAAATGATTTTTGTGTATAGTTCTGGAATATGGCCAAGTAGGATGGAACTCGGCTATTTCTTAAACCGATTTTAGTGAAATTAGACAAGCATGATGGAAATGGGATTTTAAAACTATTTTTAGGTGAAGTTCTGGAATATGGCCAAATAGGATGGAACTTTGCTATTCCTTAACTGATTTTAGTGAAATTTGAAACGGCATTCTATAATGATTTGTAGATGAAGTTCTGCAACATGGCCAACTAGGTTATAACTTGGCAATTCCTTAACCGATTTTAGAGAAGTTTGTAGTGATTCACGCAATCAATTTATTCCATTCATTTATCTCTACAATTATTCGAAATGCAACTCATTTCGACTATTAAATATAATTGTATTTGAACAGCTCTTTTCAGCCTACAGAGTATATTGACGCACTAATAATACTCTGTGGATTTTGATTGTGTATTCACTACTTTGTACTAAATAATATCTTGGACACCTTAGTACAATACCAAAACAGTTCATCACCAACTATTTTCGTTATTCACAACCAATCAGCAATTTTTGCTTAGATTGTACCATTTTCGTTTTTCATGCTGTCTCAACCACAGACACCTTTTTTTATACACTCACGTTTCTTTCTCGATGCGGAGCACATCGTGCATATCAATAATTGTCAATCGCGTTCGGTAGAAAATATAATAATAATAATTCATTATAATAGTAGTCGGTGGTGGTAGATTTTCCCTAAATTTGTAATCAAGCATTTTATACAACTCGGTCACATACATTTACACTATTGTGTGGCTGCTAAATTTAATTTTTTTCGTTTTGGATTTAATTGCCGCGAAGTGTAGAAATACTGGATAGTGAAATACGGCGGCATTTATACGCCCCGAACACCGTTACAGTGGGTAACACCGCATTATACCCGCGTTATAATACATAGCGAACTTATAAGTTTGACATACGCGATAGGGATTCTAAAATGATTTTTAGTTGAAGTTCTGGAATATGGCCCACTAGAATGGAACATGATTATTCCTTAAGCAATAGTGAGGCAATTCGGCAAATGGGATTCTAAAATGATTTCTAGATGAAGTTCTTGAATATGCAAATGAGATTCTTAAATGATTTTAAGATGGAGTTCTGAAATGTGGCTAATTAGGATGGAACCTATCTATTTTATTTTTCAACAGTGTGAAATTGTGTTAAATTTCACCAAAAATCGGTTAAGGTAGAGCCAAGATCCATCATAATTAACCATATTCCAGAACTTTATCCAAAAATTATTTTAGAATCCCATTTCCAACATGCATGTCAAATTTCACTAAAATCGGTTAAGGTAGAGCCAAGATCCATCATAATTGACCATATTCCAGAACTTTATCCAAAAATTATTTTAGAATCCCATTTCCAACATGCATGTCAAATTTCACTAAAATCGGTTAAGGAATAGCCAAGTGCCATCATAATTGGCCATATTCCAGAACTTCATCCAAAAATCATTTTAGAATCGTATTTCCAACACAACTATTGGACATAATTGCCCTTCCATAACATCATCCAAAAATAATTTTAGAATCTCATTTCGAACAGACCTGTTAAATTTCACTAAAATCCGTTAAGGAATAGTCAAGTTCCATCCTATTTGGCCATATTCCAGAACTTTATTCAAAAATCATTTTAGAATCTCATTTCGATCGCGCATCTGAAATTTCACTGAAATCGTTTAAGGAATAGCCAAGTTCCATCCTAGATCGCCAAATTTCTGAACTTTATCCAAAAACTATAACAGTCGGTTGGGGAATAGCCAAGTTCCATAATAATTAGCCATATTCCAGAACTATATCCAAAAATCATTTTAGAATTCCATTTCCATAAAGCCTGATTTCCATTACGAAATATTTACTGAGAGTATATTTTACTGAATAAAAACATAAAAATTGAAAATGTCATTAAAGTGACAGAGAAATGGTTTTTGTTTTTAATTTGAAATATTTTTACAGTACTGAAAAAATATATACTTCGCTTCATATATTTTTCAGTAAATTTTGTCAGTATACAATAATATTTTTTGCAGTACTGTAAAACTGAAAGTGTTTTTTTTTTCTCTCACACAGCACGCGAATATAGTATATATTGTCATCCCATTTTATTTATACTGTCAGTAAATATTTCATAATGGAAATCAGGCTTTAAGCCCGCTGCACATTTCAGCTAAGCTAATAGTTTACCATAGTTTAGTTTAGCTCGCCTAGCTCGTTCCATTGCACCCTTTAGTTAATAACCTCGCTCATACTTTGATGTTTTGTCATTCATTTGTCATTCAACACTTCTGCTATAAATTTAAATTAATTTAATATTTTATAGCTTCTACAGTGAAAAAATAGTGGAATAAGCGATAATAAAATAAAATACAAATTGCAAGAGAAGATCACCCAAGCCGACGATGCAGGAGTATACAGAATAAAATGTAACGATTGCAAAAAATTCTACGTAGGGCAAACTGGGAGAAATTTCCGCAAGAGATTTAGCGAACATGTACAAGAAATTAAAAAGACGCCGTCATCAATCAAATCCAATTATGCATTACATTTGAAAAATGAGAACCACCCCTTCACAAATTATGATGTTAATGTATCAATACTCCACAATATTAATAAATGCAGAATGTTGGACAGGTTGGAAGAAATCGAGATTTTCAAACACAGAGACAACGATAATCTCCTAAACGATAAAAGTAAGAGAAATGTACTATACGATTATGTAGTTAACATATAATTATATTGCGACAATTTTTTATACTTTTATCTTTTTATTATACTCTCTCAAATTTATTTTTATATGTATGTAGTACGGACCGAAAGTATATGACAATTTCGTAAAATTTTAATTTGTGTTTAGTTTTAAGAAAATAACCTGATGATGAGCAGCAAGTGCTCGAAACTAGTTGTTGTTTTAGAAATAAAAATATTCTTTCATAACTAAAGAAAGCTTAAAACCAATAATTTGTGTTAAAATTATTTTTAAGAATGGAAGAAGCTTCGAGATTCTCATAGAGATTATCTGAAAAGGATCAAAACAAAAAGCGGCCATGCACGGGCATTAATCAAAAAAATGGAAATATCATGATGTAATGTCGTTTTTAGGGGACTTCATGATAAAAAGGGAAACCCAAATAAACATCAGAGAAATTGAAAATTATGGAAGTACAGTCAAACCAAATGATGAAATTAATGAAAGTTATCAGGAAAACTCACAAAAAAAAAAAAAAAAAGTTTAATAAGGACGGCGAAATATTAGAAATCTTTAAATTGAACGCAAAACGAAGAGAAGAGCACTCTATGGCCAGGAATCAAATTAGAGAAAAGAATCAACCAGCGAATCAATCGCTTTACAATTTTTTTTTATCAATGTACGAGACAGCCGTTTTATTTACGCCTAATTTACAAAGGCAAGCTAAAAGAAGACTATTTGATGTAATAAGCGACTGCGAAGAACAAGCAGAGTACCTTGAACGTTTGTCACCATAGTTTAGCCCAATTTGTTCAACTCCAGATTTATCAATTACTCCAAGGTCGACCCCGAGATCAACCCCATTACCAAGCATTGAAGATAGTTATTACACAAGAAATCCTCAAAGTAAGAAATATATAACTCTTTCTTTTCGATATAAGGAGATATTAATGTTTTTATTTTTTATAGCATAGCAGCTTTCAAAATTGTTTCAACAATGCCAAATACTATAACAATCGAGGAAGATACTTCCTGCTCGTATCAAATTTACACAACACCGCACGTAGAGTCTTCAAGATCTACTCCCATGCTAACCATTTAAGAAAATTATTCCAAAAATGCCTCTCAACGTAAGAAATTTATTAATCTTTCTTTTCGACCATATAAATTTTTTTATGTTATACAGAAGCTTTTAAGTTTGATGATAATTCCTGTTTGTACCAAAATTATTCAATGCTGGATAAAGATATTTCAAGATCCACTCTTTAACAAAAGCAAGTTCAAAATCTCCCTTTGAAATTAGTACGGATATCGACGCCAAATTCAAACACTACCAGATCAGCTCCCGTGACAAACATTGAAAATAGATATTCCACAAGTGATGCTCAAAGTAAGAAAATTATAAATCTTTTTTTAATAACTACTGCTTTGATTAATATTCTTATTTTCTACAGAAGTTTTTGAATTGGTTTCAACACCAAAAATTTCTACAATTAAGGATGATGCTTCCTGCCGGTATCTAAATTACTCAACGCTGGATGAAGAGATTCCAAGATTAGTTCCCGTACCAACCATTGAAAATTCCACAAATACCCAATATAAGAAATTTATAAATGTTTCTTTTCAACCAGTGCCGAATACAAATTCTCGCAAGGTAATAACATGCATTAAAGATAATTATTCAACAAGTGGTCCTAAAAATAAGAAAATTAAATCACAATGAAATAATGAATGAAAGTTAAACCTTTTTTGAATTGTTAGAACTAAATTCAACAATTTAAATTAAATATTTTAAAATGAATATTTGTTTATTTACTAAAATATGATAAAATACATAAATAATTACAAAATTCCGATAGGCCGTCGTTGTATACACTTGCGAGAACTACCAACGGTCGCCCGACAATTTTATGACTAATATTTCCCTTTTTGAATAGCTTCCATCTGCCAGAAAACAGATCATTCTGGAGTGGAGAAATATTCAGCGAATCCTTTTCTTATTTGAAAAGCTTCATTTGTACTTCGTTCATTAGAGTTTCGCAAATCTAAAAGTTGATTATCCGCATCATCAAAATCCGTTGCGTCAAATTCATTTACTTGTTGCTGGATACTTTGTTTTCTTAAGTAGTTCAGCCGTGCTTCAGCCGTGGCTTTGATTATTTTGTCTACCTTTCTTAGACTGGCTTCAAACGGTCTTTTAAATACTCTCCATCGTGCACTTAAAATACCGAAGGTACACTCCTCAGCTTGACGAGCTCTCGATATTCGATAATTAAAAATTTTGCAATTTGTATCACGTTTTGTGTGACAACTAGGATATGGCCTCATAAAATTCCTTGTTAATGGAAAAGCTTCGTCTATTTAAAACGAAAGGTAGAGAATCTGGTTCAAGAGCAGGTGATTTTAATAAATTATTTTGCAGCCTTCTGCTAAAATTGCTATTGGCGAAAATATTTCCGTCGCTGAACCTGCCTTGTGCACCTACATCAACAAATGTAAATTTACAAGACGCGTCTACTGTAACCATAAGTACACCAGAGAATGTTTTCTTGTAGCAAAAATATGAGGAGCGAGGATTTAAACGCTTGCGAATAACTATATGTTTTCCGTCGACAGTGGAAACACAATTCAAAAACTGCCACGTTTTTTTAAATTCTTTAGCCTTTTCCCGCCAAAATGTTTCATCTGGCTCTGGCATTTCTTCTGGTTGCATTTTGAACCAAATAGCATCGCTTACTAATTCGACAATTACTCCAATCGTGCTCTCAGCAAGACGAAAATTAAATGATAAATCTCGGAAAGAACTACCAGTTGCAAAATATCTAAAACATAAATTGAAATTAATTTAAAATTTAAGATTCATTTTTAATGTTTTTTTTTCAATTACCTTAAACAAACCGCTAATTTTTCTCTGGTAGAAATAGACGGCCGGAAAAATGAGTTTCCACCTTTGATGTTCTTCTCGATTTTAGAATACACTTCCTCAAATTGAGGTTTTGTTAGACGCATGCATTTAAAAAATTCGACGTCCGTTAAATCGGGTAAAAGAGCATGAAACTCGCCATACTTTAAACGTTTGTGTAAAAAACGTGAACACCAAATATTCCTCTTTCTTTTTCTGGATACGCTTAATAAACTAATATACTAGCTTAATAACTCCATATCAAAATAATATAGCGCGTATATCTTAGCTCTAGTGTGCAACGTCCCGTTAAAACACGTTGTTTACAATCGAGAGATATGAACATAGCTCACATCGCATAGCTTAGCTTAGCTGAAATGTGCAGCGGGCCTTACGGATGTGGAATTTCACTAAAACCAGTTAAACAAATAGCCAAGTTCCATCCTACTTGGCCATATTCCAGAACTTTATCCAATAATCATTTTAGAATGCCATGTGGAATTGCATCACAATTGGTTATGGAATAGCTAAGTTCCTTCCAAGTTGGCCTTATTCCAAAGAGAGAATTTTGACAGGATTTGAATGCAACCGTTTGCCGTAATAGCAAGAGCAATATAATATTAATGAAGTTTTTATTCATCAGCGCAGAGCGTATCTGTTTTTTGAATCTAGCTCAATAACAAAGAGCGAAAATATGATAATTCAAACGCAATAGCGGAAGAGCAAGAGCCTCTATTGAGGCAATAAAATAGTAAATTAAATGATATGCTCGATACAGACTATTCTCATCTATTTTTTGGTTTGGGTAGGAATCAGGTGAAGCTTTAATTTTTGAAAATAAATCAACGTAATCATTTTCCAGAAAATAAGTATAGTCAAGATTTATGGTTTCTAACAGTAGCCAACAGTCTTAAAGTCAGCTACAGTATCGCAAAACGCTCTAAAAAATCATCTTTAACCACATTTAATGAACCCCGTTGGTGCTCAATCCCGAAGTCGTACGACTGGAGCTTAAGGCTCTACCTAGCCAGTGGTCCACTTAAGTCGTTTTGAGACATAAGTCACTTAAGACTAGCATGATCGGTCACTACGGTGAAGTGAAATCCTTCGATATAAGGACGAAATTTTTTGATACTGACCAAAGCGGCTAAACATTCAAATTCAGTAACACTGTATTGTTGCTGTGCCTTGTTTGATTTTTGGGAGATAAACGAGATCGGTTTTTCGGAACCCTCTTTATCTATTTAATATAAAACCTCACCTACTCCTGCAGTACTAGCATCACAACGTATGTAGGAGGGTTGTGTATATTCGAGATTGGTTAATACCTGTACATTGGACAACAAAATCTTCAGCTTATCAAAAGCGATTTGTGCTTCTGGATTTCATGCAAACTTTACCGATTTTTTTTAAATAAATTTGTGATGGGCGTCGTTAGGTCTGTGTAATTTGTGATGAATCTCCGATACTAACCAGCCATGGTGGGACCGAGAAATTGCAAATAGCTTCGACCTTTAATGGATCGGTTCAGAGAGCATCTTCTCCAACCAGATATCCAAAATATCTAATTTCTCTCATGACAAATTTTCTTTTGCTTAGGTTAATGGTCAGACCGGCTTCACTTAATAATTGTTCTACAATGTCTAACAAACGAAAATGTTCCTCCAGAGAAGCTGAGATTATGAGCAAATCATCTAAACAGATGAACACACGATCATGGTACTGGTGTGGGATAACCTTATCCATTAAACGGCACATTGTTTGAGCCGCATTAGATAAACCAAATGGCATCACAGTAATCTGGTAGAGTGGTCTACCAGGCAATGTGAATGCCGTTTTGTCTCCTGATGATTTGGATAAAGGCACCTGCCAAAAGGCGTCTTTGAGATCGATAGCGGTTATAAATTTCGTCTCACGTAATCGGCTCAGTAATCTATCTATTAGTGGCAATGGGTAGGCGTTACGTAGTCGGTTTCTGGGCGACTTGATCCAGCTTACGAGAATCTAAGCAAAACCTAGACTTCCCGTTAGGTTTTCTTATCAGTAGCACTGGAGAACACCAACCGCTGTTGCTCTCTTCAACAACCCCTAACTCAGTCATCCAATCTAACTCAGTATACAGTAGGTCCTGTATAGCGGGAGAAATTTTATAGAATCTTTGTTTTATAGGCTGGGTTGCCCCTACATCAATGATGTGCTCTAAGACCGAGGTTCTGCCTAGCCAGTTTGTTTCAAACGAGGGAAATTTTTGCTTGATTTCTTCTAATTTAAGACGTTACACAGTGGTTAATAAATGTTGGCTACAGTTAACGTCTAACAACTCACTAACGACTTTAGGTGCTAAGTTAAACCGAGACCAAAAATCAATGCTTAAGTATAGTTCGCCCTGTAAATTAGGGACAACATACAGTCTCATGACTATTATTTTGTCGTTGTACTTGACAGGTGCGTCTACGAAACCGATTATTTTATTAATGGTCCCATCAGCGGTTTTGATTACTGAGTTTAACTTTTTAAGGCACAAATTACATCGTTTTATCAAACTATGCTTCTCTACCAATTATGCTAATAGAAGCCCCACTGTCCAAAATCCCGATTACAGAGATTTCATTTATTATCTCACCACTGTGTGGGGTCGTGGATCGTTCACTAAATTAATTATGGTAGGGCTACAAACTTTTAATATAATTTTTCGTTTCTGCCAATACACCTTTAATCTAATCTTGATCAAATCCGCTAAAGTGACGTATTAGGGTAGGCTGATTTATAGGGATCTGACTTAATATTTTATTATTTTTTATTTCCTGGCTGTATATTGAGTGGTCCCCGAACGAAGCATCCAAGGTCTTAGTTCGTTTTGACAGTTGTCACAATTAGGCTTTCTAACGCCAGCTCTCCAACAACCAAAACAAAAAACTTCATTAAAATGTTTCAGGCACTCCTGATACCTGTGACCAATATCTCTGCAATTCCAGCAGATAAGCACTCTTTGAAAGTCTTACTATTCCCTCCCGAGGCCAAAATCACAGATTATTATTATTATTATTATTGGAGGGCCATGCGGGCGATCAGCCACCTCGCACTGCGACCAAAAAAAATATCTATTGTGCTGGACCCTGCTTAATTATCCGTCCAGTCAATATTCAGGTTCTTAATGAACCTGTGAATACTGCCTCCCGGTACGTGATACATACTATCTGGGCTTATTGCTCTCCCTCCTAGATGTTTACTACATCATGTAGTTCCGCTAGAAAGACGGTAGCATTGGAGCCCAAGGACTTCAAGAGGGTTGTCCCACTCCCGTATATTCCTACCCCTGCCCCGTATTCCGTTTGATTTTACTCTTACGAGTTGCTGGGAATTACAAATCGCCTGTAGGTCACCCAGCTTTACTACAGAAAGGCTAAATAAAACTGGAGGGTGCCTGGTATCCAGAGTCCGCATATTTTGGACTGATTAACCTATCAGCCATTCATCCATCGGCATATGCTGTTCCACCTTAGATTAGGATTTTTTGTCAAGGTTTTCTCCTTTAGCGCCGTACTTTAGCATGTGCCAAATGGCCTTAGTTACCAGTGGTTGCCACGAGCATTCAGCACGTACACTTGCGAATTGTGACAATGTTACCCCTTACACAATTATACCCATCACGCAGCTGCCTAATGACAAGACCAGAACAGCTCACGTAGAAGGTTACGGAGGTAGTAGATTAATCTACTTAACTTTGGCTTCCCCCCCTCCAATAGACGCCAAACCTCCAAAAAACAAATCACAGATACATCTTGAACATATTTTACAGTTTCATCTATTTGAAGCGAACTGGTGTCTGAAGTGAAATATCATTTATTTCTGGACAGGCCTGAACTTCACTCACTTGGTGTCGACGACCTCCTGGCTCTAAGCTGGTTCTAAAATCAAATCCAGAGTCGCCCAAAGCCTCTCAAATTTTTCTCAGATATTACGAAGATGATCAATCGAATGAAAATCTTTTTGTAGTGTCATGTTTGTAAAGATGCATGCATATTCTGCCTCAAAATTTCTAACAACTCAGGCTCGAAAAAACCGTTATTCAATCCTCCGTTCATAGTTTGGATTTTTAAAGAGAAATCGTTAAATGACTCTTTATTTTTTTGAACTCGCCTTTCGATCACCCATCTCGTTTCTCGCCCTGTCTTGTGGCTTGAGCACCTGAATAACATAGCTTTACGCATGGCCTGCCATGTTGCGTCTGGGTTATCTCTAGTATACACCCATAACCACTTTTCTGCTGACTCCGAAACAAACCTGTTTATGATGAAGGAGAGTTTGTGGGGTAGATACCTATCACGTTTGGCAAATAATTCCAGACGAAATAAAAAATCTTTAATATCCAATCCTCGGTTACTAGCATTGAAAGAAATTTTCCACTTTGTAGTAAATTGACGATTATTAGGAGGTACTGCAAATCCTCTAAATCATCTGGTTCATAAAACTTCGAAGTCTGACGCTCGATACCAGCTGCCCTCCTATTCTCTGGAGGTATGGCCTGGTTCTGGGCGATCAAAATGGCTTCTTTGGGCCTGGCTCCTAAACGCGTACAAATATTGGTGGTATTGTCGCCACCTGTCGTAAACAGTAATGGTGAAAAGTTACTAAAAGTAACAACTGGAGATGGCAAACTGGTATTGACATCTGCTGTTGTCTTGGTCTCAGAACTACGGCTCGTACGACTGGACCGCCTAATGTCTGGATATGCTCTTGAACTTTAGATTTTGGCGATAAATTACCTTTAAGAAACTGCTGTACTTGTTGTCCCAATTTTTTAAAATTTATCGACAAATTTGTTATATTGGTACCATAAGAAGCCGTAAGAAGCTTAAGCCCTTGTAACCGTCTTAACCAGTGAAGGCAATGAAAGTATACCTGCTCGAAAACCCCTTCATCGCACATCTCTGATGCTGTGGATGCCTCAAGATTGCAATACACGTCTCGAGCTGTCTCAAGTTCTAGTTCTGAAACATCAATTATATGCGAACGAGTAACTACTAGTTGTGAATTATCGATTTCACGTTGGAAGGCTTGATTCATTAACGATATGGCTTCTAAAATTTTCCAATTTGTAGTAAATTGACGATAATTAGGAGGTACTGAAAAATCCTCTAAATCATCTGGTTCATAAAACTTCAAGGTGTGACGCTCAATACCAGCTGTCCTCCAATTCTCTGAAGATATAGCCTGGTTCTGGGCGATCGAAATTGCTTCTTTGGGCCTGGCTCCTAAACGCGTTCAAATATTGGTGGTATTGTCTCCACCTGACGTAAACATATGTGGTGAAAAGTTACCTGCTTCTATTACATCTGCTGTTGTCTTGGTCTCAGAACTACGGCTCGTGTGAGCACCTACGACTGGACCGCCTAATGTCTGAATATGCTCTTGAACTTTAGATTTTGTTGGTAAGTTACCTTTCAGAAACTGCTGTACTTGTCCCAATTTTTTAAAATTTAGCGACAAATTTGTTATATTGGTACCATTGTAGCGTGTGATTTCAAGAAAAAAAATTACCGAAGGCATGACATTAAAATGGAAATGCCCCCTGGAGGATATCGAAAAAGCAGTTTTTTCGCTCGAAGATTCCTCTAAAGGAATATGCCAAAAAGCGTCCGACAGATCAACACTAGACAGAAGATTAGTAGAATGGAACCTCCCGAGTATATGTGCGATATGAGGTAACGGATAAGCGTCAGGCTTTGTTACTGAATTGAGTTTCCTCGAATCTAAACATAACCCGATTCTATCATTTGGTTTACGAACACAAACTAAAGGATTACTTCAGTTGCCGTAGTTTGGCTGGATTTTACTATTGTCTTTTTGACGAATCGCTGTTATGTTTGGTGTAGATGTGAGATTTATTTGAGGGGTCAAAGTGGAATCTAAGTCATCAATAACTATCGACGGATTATCGCCGTTTACTGCTTCACTCTCTGAAGCAATTTAATCGGCATCTACACATGATCTAGTCTCAAGCATCGTTGTCTGAATTCTATCTCTCAATGGGGAATCTAGTGAAGTCATATTACGTAGTCGTTCGAGACGTAAGAGCAAATGAAGGAATTTACTATTTTACCTCTTACCTTCTAATTGTCTCACCCCGAGTGGAACCTTCGCCAGATTTTTGTATTTATCCTCTCAGTTTTGAAATTCCTCCTGGATACTAGTAACAAATGTTCTTGGTAGATATTCGTATCCTTTCGCCTCACTTCTCAATTTAGCTCGGATTGTTCTTTTAGCCTCCTCCATATCTTTTGGACCAGTGATCCCTCGAACCGTTCATACGTAATTTCGTCATCGCTTAAATAAACTGAATTCATCATCTTAAAGCTAGATTCACGAGAAGAAAATCAATAATTTAAGTTATACATATGTATGTTCAAAAATAATAATTAATTAAATAATAAAAAATAATCTATTAAGAAAGAAAATCAAAATAAATTAATGAATAAAAAAAAAAAAAAATACTGAAATAAATAAAATAATTTTTTCGATTTTCGATGAGGTATGTATAACCTCTTCGGGATCCACGTTTGGCGCCAAATTATGTAGCGTGTGATTTTAAGAATAAAAATTACTCATAAGATTTGTTCGAAAAAAAAAAACAATTACAACTTCTTTTCCAACATTCAGAACATTTCTTTTAATTTTGAAATACAAAAAAAAATGTATAAAGGTTGGCAAATTAATTTTTGAATTTTTAATTACATGAGCATTATAAATAAAAATTGTTTTGGCTCATGAAATCGAAAAAAAAACTTAAAAAAAACCAAAGCATGACAATAAAAAAATTATATTCGGTTGATCTCTGAACTGCTTCTTTGGGCGATCCAAACGCAATAGACGAAAATTCTTTATACTCGTAAATTGAAGAGAAAAAAAACCCGAATTAAAAATTGTATCAAAAGAGTGGAAAAAATTAAATAAATTCCAGCATCCAGTTAGATGTCAATTTAATTAAAATAATTCATAATTTTTTTTAGTTGGGCGCCATGACATCCTTCACACGCTAAAATGTGCACCAGCTAGCCGCCTAGAACAATCCACCTTATGGCGTAGGTATATAATTCTGCTAGGATAATTCATTATTTTATGAAATAATAAAAAAAAATTTGATAAAGAAGGAAAAATAGATGTCTGGAAGGAAAAAGGAATTTCGTTGTCTTTATTTTTCTGTAACACTCACCGGATATACTTCCTGTTAATATTGCCAGATACAACTGTAAACAATAGGATTTCTCTAAATCCCACAAGCAGAACCTTGATCAATAAATTTCACAAAAAAAAAAAAATTAAATTGATTTTCATTTGCCGTATTAGCAACAGTAACAACAAAAAAAAATGTCTCAAAAAACAATTAATATTTAAGTTAAATAGCAACTTAATTAGTTTATATCACCATAACCCATTACTCAAAAAAAAAAAAAATTATTGGTTTGTTCCAATAAAATATAGTCAATCGATTTATCTATATCTATTGTTTAATTTAATACAAAAAAGAATTACTGACATTTGGGCTTTTAATTATTTCACTTTACACCATTTCTTTTCTCAAACAGCACCACACCAACTAAAAAAACTCATCGTTCCGCCCGAGCTTTTATACATTTTTCGAGCTTTTCCCCCACCAAATATCCGAGTTACAGTCACAATTAAAACAAAGAAATGTACACTTAGGAGAGGCATCTACTGGGAATCTATGCTCGATGAATTCTTCTACAGAAATATCGGTCAGTGGCACAATCAAAAAAAATTAATTACTAATTAATTATGCTATCAAACGATAGGTGACATCCCTATTAATATCAAATGATTTTATTTTTGGAACAAAAAAAAAACAAAACTGCGTGTAATAAAAAAAACAATTACAAAATGCCGTTCAGAAATCAACCTACTATATAAAAAAATTCAACCCATTACACCATTAGAAGCCGTAAGAAGTTTTAAGCCCTTGTAACCGTCTTAACCAGTGAAGGCAATGAAAGTATACGTGCTCGAAAACCCCTTCATTGCACATCTCCGATGCCGTGGATGCCTCAAGGTTGCAATACACGTCTCGAACTGTCTCAAGTTCTAGTTTTGGAACATCAATTATATGCGAACGAGTAACTACTAGTTGTGGATTATCGATTTCACGTTGGAGGGCTTGATTCATTAACGATAGTGCTTCTCTTTCTGTATAATCTTAATTTCAGATACCATACTCTACTTTCAGCTCCTCCACGGTTTAATTTTTCGTATATTTGTAACTAAATCCATTGTGGACCAGTAATAATAATTAATTAGTAGCCTAGATAAATAACTAAACCTGAACTAGTAAAAAATAGAGAAGAGAGGAAAAAATGAAGTGAGAAATACTTTAAATAGAATTCTGTTAGTTTAGGTGTTGAACTAAAACAAAAAAATAAGAAAAGGGAAATTCTGTAATTAAATTAACTGTATACGAAGAAATCTACTATTAATGTGGTTGTAGCCGGTATAGTAATTAAGGTTCTATTTTCAAACGAACATCACTTTCCCTTGTGCAACCTTACAGCTACAGCCAATCCATCTTGAGCACAAGAAAAAGAACCAAAAATGTTTGAATAAAATAAAGACCGTAACTATATTGCTTCTAAAATTTTTAAATTATTATTCCAGAATATAATATATTTTATTTTATTTTACTACTTAAACTTGATTTATTTTTTTTTAACATTATAAACAACCATAAAAAAACTAGAAGAAAAAAAAATCGAGAAAGATCCTACTAATAAATTCTAAAACACTAAAAAAAATTCGAAATAAATTCGTAAGCAGTAATAAAAATTCGCAATAGTGCGTATGCGAGAGAAACTAAAAATATATGGCAAAAGCAGCAAAAATACTAAATAAAAAAACTAAATGTACGTACTACCAGAGCTTGTAATGACTTGGAATTCAGGTAGCTAAATTGCCAAGGCATTTAATATATTTGGTACTTGCCACCGTTCTTCGGTGCTCTGCCTCTAGAACCAACCTCATCATTTTGTCAAGATTTTATTGACAAGATCTCATGTACTTTATAACCTTTCACATGTGATAGCACTGACTTTGTTATTTTCGGCGATTTCAACTTTCCAGATCTAATTTGGATGATGGAGGACAATATATTCATCCCTGCTAATACTAAAGATTAATCAACCTTAATTTGTGATTTTATGATAAACATGGGTACTTCGAAAATTAACAGTGTTCCAAACAGCCGTGGCACTTGCCTGGATTTGGTTTTGAAGAATTTCTGGAGATTTGTCAAATTTAAGAACCATATTAATGGCTTTCTGTCATTTTTAGAATTCCGTGGTCAAAAATCAAATAATACAGAGGCAATCTGCGATTTCTTCGCTGAATACTTTAGCAGTGTTTTTGTTAAGCATAGCTCGCACACTCATATATTATCTAACTCCAATAATTTAAAAATTGTTTTTTCTGAACTTGACGTGATGAGGGCTTTGACGAACATGGACGTTTCTAAGGGTCCTGGACTAGATTGTTTACCAGTGTCTCTATTGAAGCTGTATGCAGTCGGTTTTGCCGCTCCTTTATGCCATTTGTTTAATTTAAGCCTCGGCCAAGGCAAATTTCCGGATCTTTGGAAAATATCAAGTATCATACCGATCCACAAAAACGGCCCCCGCAGTGAGGTAACTAATTAGCGTGGAATTGTAATACTATCTTGCATTCCTACACTATTCGAGTTGATGGTTAACAATGTGATCTACTCCCACTCCAAGCAACGTGCCAGCATACGCCAGCATGGATTTTTCCGGGTCACTAATTTAACAGTCTTTCAAAATAATGTAATTAACTGTTGCCTCGAAACTTCAAGTCAATGTGGTTTATACCGGCTTCGCTAAAGCATTCGATAAACTTAATCACAAGATTTTATTGAATAAGCTCAGTGAACCTAATTGCGACATTATTCCCTTAAATTGGCTTATGTTATATTTATCGGATCGCAAAATATATGTCAACATTAACGATACGATCTTAGAATGTTTTATTGCGACATCTGGGATGTCTCAAGCTAGTCACTTGAGTCCACAATTATTTTTATTGTTCATTAACAATTTTGTGGATTGTTTCAAATTCGTAGACTATTATTTGCTGACGACATGAAAATATATGCAAACATCTCATGTGAACCGGATTGTGATCAATTTCAGCGGGACCTGAACACACTTTGCCGTTGGTGTGTTGCCAACCTTATGTTTTTGAATGTTGATAAGTGTCACGTAATCACCTATTTCAGCTCCAAGTTTCCAGTGCTCTTTGACTACTTTCTAAATGACGTAAGATTGAAGAGAGTTAATGGGGTTACTTTAGCTCTGATTTAACGTTTAATTCTCACGTCGATGCGGTTGTTAACAAAGCCTTTTCGGTGTTGGGATTTATTAAATGAAATTCGAAGGAGTTTCACGACACATTAACTTTCAAGTCACTGTCCACTTCATTTGTTCGTTCACATCTTGAGTAGATGACTGTCATATGGTCCCCGTTCTACAAGTCTCATTCAAACAGGATTGAAATGTTCAAAAACAATTTTTGTTATTTGTAATTTCAGAACATCACCAAATGTAAACTGATGTCGTTTCCTGGATCTCCAATCATTAAGTGCTACGCGGAAATGCACAAGTGCCACATTCGCACGTGACATCATTTGTGGTAAAATAGACCGTACTGACATTCTTTAACGTTTTAATATTTATGCTCCTCAGCGCAACCTACGTACCCGAGAACTCATTCATATTCCGACTGCCAGCAGCAACTACAGCTTCCAGGGTCCTATAGCGCACATTCAACGAGATCTCAACACTAGGCTTTTGTTTTAAATGTTGTTTTAAAATGTTTTGTGTTAATTGTTAGAACTATTGATGTTGTTAGTAACTTTTAACTTTTTATTTAAAATACAATTTTTTATAAATAATCTATATGATGTAAGCCATTTTTCCAAATACACATGGTGTTGGTTGAAATAAATAAACAAATAAAACCGTTTTAGATTCATATTGGCTTAAGCCAAATTTCATTCTAATCGGTTAAGAAATATTTTAGCTCTTTCCTAATTGGCCATATTCTAGAATTTCATTTAAAAATGTATTCCCTAGAGGAATTCGCCTATTATGCCTATTAGCACATACGCAAACTAAATTTTCACACTACATTTTCCACAATATTTTACTCTGAAGATCGCTCGCTATGTATGATCAAAATAAATGTCTATTTTTAAATCGTTTAATGCATCATATTTAATTTTCCAAACATTACCGTAACATAATTTTCACACCATCCTGATACCTACATATTAGATATGATAATAAAAAAACAATTTACATCATAAAAAATGTAGTTTTATAGTTTGTCTATCGCATCGTATAAATATAGAAAGCTTGAATAATACAGTAAGTACATACATAAATTGTAAATCACCCAACTCATCCACACTGCATAACATAAACAAAAACAAAAAAAAAATCTTTCTCTTTACGCTATCCTATGTACTAAACATAATCTTCGTAAACATACTCGAAATAAATAAGACAACCGTGCCAAGAGTTAGATTTTTTGTTTGGATATAACCGTATATTTATTTACCTGAGAATTTTCTACGAATATAAATACCTTTCGCCCATATATCTTATCAACTTTATCAATCATTTATCAATCACACAATCACTATAAACCAGTCCCAATTTAGGCAGGCAACAGAAAAAGAGTAAACATACATACTCGTACTATGTATAAGAGTATAGAAAATTCATGGGCATTTGTTCGCCCATTTATTTTTATATAAAACTCATTAAAGTTGGAAAAATTAAATAAACCAAGAGATTGCGCATTAATGATTCCCAGTACAAAAAAAAACAACCGTAAAGTAAAACGAGAAGAAAATGAAAAAAAAAAAATGGAAAATTATTAAAGTTGGTATAAAACAGGCAAGCAGCACCATCAATGTGTATAGACAATTTATATGTATGTACTACATACTACTACATGCAAAATATTATAGGTCTATGTGGTATATATTTTGTGTGTGTATGCTGCTGCTGCTGTTTTATATTTTATTTTCCTCAATGTACCATCATATACACAAGCCAAGCGAAGCACAAGAAGTAAAGCACAACAAAAAAAAAATCATTTTTCTAAAACTTTTCTTATTTATCACTTTTAATGTTTAACCTGCATAGACAGACTGGTATAGACATCATTACTCATGTAATCTATTTATGATTTATGGGATGAGATACGGTTTTGAGTAATATCGTATGATGGTTTTGTTTTTTTCGTTCATTCTGTAGAAAGCTGGTTATGTGAATATATAGATCTATGATGAGGTTTTAGGAAAGAAATAAGCAGCAGCCGCAATAACAACAAAAATGACCTGATAAAGTTTTGAAATTTGTATATACTAGCATAATAGAAGAAATGATAGATATCGTTGGTTTTATCAGGTACGATTAAATTTGATTGATTCGAGTTAAATTAGATGAGGGTGTTTTATTTTATATAAATGCTGGCGGAAGGTGGAAGGGAAATGATTATTACCGGAAATGTTTGGAAATCATGTAGATAATTTCTTTAATTCGCGTTCAAATAAATAAATCATTAGTCAATTCATTCGAATTAAGTTGGTATACATAGTAAATAATCGTAGTAAAAGGAGTTCGATCGTAACTGCATTTCTAAAGGATGAAATATAATCAGCTTATTTTAGTTTGTAATTTTTATTTTTATTGCTAATTTTGAATAAAATATATTTTTTTAATGCTTCTTATTAAAAATAAAAAATATTTTCTCTCACGTTCAATTTTTTTTTGTTTAGGTTCAGGACATCCACTGTGTTATCTTTACGTTAAATTTATATTATGTATAATTTAGAAGTAGGGAATCACAATTTACAAAACCTAAACTAAATAGAGTTCCCAGCGTCTGGCATTCCCTAACCCTTATTCTTCCTAGAATTATTAGAGCTGCATCCTTGAGACTGCTGTAGCCGATCATATTTTTATTAATAGTAGACGAAAGACAAAACCCGGTCAATTCTCGTTCTCGCAATTCAAAAGGTTTGAGGATATTTCGGAAACCGTTTCAAAAAAAAAATAAAATCGACACTGTTTCATATTCAAACACTGGCAATTAAGCGCTGCTCCTAAAATAAATTAAATTATTGCGTTGTCAAATGAAGTGAAGTGTTTATCGATTTTTAAGCCACTGCCTAAAATGAGGATCGCTAAATTTGCTTATAGTTTTTCTTTAATTCATATAATATACTCGTGGTCGTGGAACCCATTTATGAAAATCATTTTCGAATAATGAATATTCTTAACAAAATTCGAACTTAACACAGTTATTGTTGTCTAAAGGTCAAAGTGAAACAGCGGTCCGCAAAATTAACGGACCAAAGTTGTGTTCACTAATTACATATTTAGGTATTGTGTAAGACTAATACAGATATATTGCAAAAAAAATCTATTTTAAAGACACAGTCGTAGTTAAGAAAAAATAATTACCCTTTATTTAAGAATTAAAGCTTCAAAGCGATAGCTCATGCTCGAAACTAAACGTCAAATTTTTTTAATTTCAAATTTGCAGTGTGAGGTCTTGCATTACTATGCATCAGCAGCAAATTATTACCAATATGGAGCAAACAGTTGGTTGTATGGTTGGTTGTATCTATCCAGTTATATTTGAGCATGCAGTCAATCTGGGGTGCTATTCTTGAACCATTACGAAAATTTTCGTATTACGAGTTAGTGTAAACGTATTACGAAAACTAGGATTTTCGTAATACTTTTAAACTAATTCGCAATACGAAAATTTAATGTTTCAAGAATAGCACCCCTGATGTGTTTTTGCGGTTGGGGTACGAGCAAGGTGAATAATGGGTATGGTTCTTAGTAGTTGCGGCTTCTGACTTAGGTTTTCACGCACGCAATAAATCGGTTTTTTAGCATTTTTAACTTTAGAAATTGTTTTGGGTACTTTGGGACGATCAAACAAATTATTTCAAAATAAGAAATAGTCGCAAACTAAGCCGTATTTTTGAAATTAATCGAAAAAAGTTGGCCTTCACTGGTGACTTTTTACTCAAATAAAACATTTCAATTGCAAAAGTAAACTAAGGTCACCGGCGGCTTGTTCCAATTTAATTCCTGAATACGGACCCTGAAGATATTACTGGTAGTGAAACCGAAATAGGTTACGGTTAACCGAAAAATCTAAATTGTCTCGTTAATCAATCCGATATTACCCCTTCTTTACCGAATACAAAATTTGTGGGTTGGGTACTAAATCTTACTTTTCAAAATCTTAGTTTTGACAATGCCGTTTTTATTAATTCGAGCACGCACCCGAATTAATAAAAATGGCACTGTCAAAACTGAACATCAAGATTTTAAATCTGATTTGAGTGAGATTAGCTAAAAAAACAAAAAAAATATAATGTTATTGAAATTAATTACATATGAGCAATTTCATAAAGGGAAATCCCCTAAATATATATAATTTCAATGTCGGGGATTCCCAAGACGAAAACATTTTTTCTTCTTGCTTGTAATACTATCCACTTAAGTGACAAAACTTAATCGTTTATTAAATTGTTCAGTTGTAATAAATAAGTGATAAGCAAATAAACCAAGTGGTACCAGTGATAGTAAAATGATCCAGTGATAGTAAATAAATAAACCAAGTGATAGTAGGTAGTTATTATTGATAGTAGTGAAGTCGGTTAATTTACAAAATGTTTCGAATATCCACATTTTGAAAACAAATGAAAGGGGCCATCCAAAAATACCCATCATCCTTCTCCTTATGAGAAATCGGTATTCGAGACAAATGGAAACTTGAAGAATGACGCAATAAACTCAAATAATTTGGCTTCTCAAATTATTCGAGATAACGTCATTAAACGTTTGCCAGAAGTCCGCGTTGACTTGTCGAGCAAGCAGGCTCTATAGCAAAACATTAGTAGAGCCAGGTCAACTGCAATAAGACAACCTGATGATAAGGATCTTTTAATATAAGGATTCCGGAAAATTTAAAATATTTAGAATTATTTACACTCTCAGAAAAGGTGTTCGATAATCAAAAAATTATTTTGTTAGGAACGCAATCAATCCTTCTCCTGGGAGAAGCAGAATGTTGGCTTATAGATGGGGCGTTCGAGGTGGTTCCAGTATTTATACGCCAACTATTTACCATTCATGGCAAAATCCAACATGGAATTTTGCCATTATTGTTCTGTGTTATGAGTTCAAAAACTATAGCTGCATATTTCGAGACTTTTTATGAAATTTGTAAATTAGCATGTAAATGGAACGTATATTTGAAACTAAAAGTCATAATATCGGGCTTCGAAAATGCAAGGGTATCTGCTTTAAGAATATTCTTCCCATAGGATCAATTTAAAAGATATTTGTTCCATTTTAGACAGATAATTTGACGAAAGGTTCAGGCGCATGGTTTTGTTACTAAATATGGAAACGACGAAAATTTTTCTTTACAAATTCGAATGCTAAAAAGTTTAGATTTTGTACCAGCAAATAAATGTGTATTACAGTGAACTAAAAAGGTCGATGGATTCGGATGCTCGGAAAATAGGAATATGGTTCGAAAAAAACTATTTAACCGGGATAAAAACAAAGAGTAGATCAGAACGAAAGCTTTTTCTCCAAATGTTTGGACAATTTCGAATGATATTAATGGCAATTTCCCGCGTACCCAGAACTCCGTGGAAAGTGGCATTGGCGGTTGCAAGTAGTAATTTGGAAATTACACATTGAGCTTTACCAACTTGTATTTGAGTTAGGAAAGGAACTAGTAATAGCTAAAACACAAATACAGTCAAGTAAAAAAAAGCTATTAGCAATTTCCAACATTATCAAACAAAGGCAGAATATAGCCCATATTCATCTGGTATACCAGCAACAGGTCTAGCATTAATAGTATACTGTCGAAGAGCTCGATTGGAATTTGAGAGCAACTAAATTGAACTCTCAATGATTGGGAACACGTTTTGTTCACGGGCGACTCGAGAATATCTCTGTAATCTTAAGATCGAAATGAGTATTATGTGCATTGCAATATATACACAATATATGTATATATTTTAGTCGATGACGATAATATCGATGGTTACCGATAGTTCTCCAAAACTGAGGCGTTGCGTTTGTTAGATTATCCGTGGATCTTAGTGATTTTTTTTGATTCTTTTAAAATTATTCTAGGATTTTAAGTTTATCGGGGATTTTCTGGAATATTCGAATTTTTTGTGAACATAAGAGATTAGTTTAGAATTTATACGATATTTTTTATTTATTAGATTAGATTCAGCTAAGATATGTTTGGAAGCTGTTGAGTTACATAGATAAATTTCTAGAATAATTAAGGTTTTCCGAGCTCTTCCTTTTAGTTTGCGAAGAAATTAAACAAACTACATAGTTTTTCATTTCTCTATGCAATGGAAATATTAGGTAATATAGCGTAATTCGTTTTTCTTAATTTAAGTGACAGTATGAGAGTGGGTTCTTCTGACAAATATAGCCGTTTCTTCTGGCAAATATTAAAAATCCAACGACACGAGAAGAAAAAGGCTATAAGCAGCTCCACCACAAAGTTCGATCCAAAGTAGATCACTATATTGGTTTACTCAATAACCGATTTCGGTAAGAAAACTTACAAAATTATTCTATGGTAACATTAACTTTATTTTATACACTTGATTCAGGAGCTTTTGGCACAGCGGAAATTGCGGTACGATCCAGTTGTTGCTACCAATATCATTTTGTCTTGTATTCATAAAACATAAGTCTCAAAGGCATTTTGCAAATTAACCATGGGATTCGTGCTCTTTTTTTTTTAATTTCAGATAATGATTTATAGATATTTTTAAAGATAATACTGTAGCTTGATTTTGAATCTATATCTTTATTATTTTTAAAATTTTTCCAAATTTAAATGCTCGCTCACTCAAAATTTTCTACTGTTACCTCTACCTTATAGGAATCTGAAAGAGTGACTTAAAGTGGTCTGTAGACGCCAAGAAATTAAATAATATTTTTTCTAATCTGGTTAGCACCAGTGAGAACGTAACTTAAAAAAAATTAAGAATTTTGACGAACCCATTTTTTGTTTTTTTGACATTTCAACCACAGAAAAATAAAAACGACAGAAAACTTGGTTTCTGCGTAATTATTTTTTTTGGAGGTATTCCAAGAGTATTTCGTGTAACTTTTAGAAAATAGTATATAGATGTAGTATTTTAGTTTTTAGAAGGATTAACTTTTGTTTCAATCAACTTTTTTTAGGTTAGTTTTCACCAATATTTTTATTTTATCATCAATTAAAAGTAAGTATATCGAATTTGAAAGATAAATTAAGAATTTTCACTTTTTCATAGGTGGGAAAATTATGTTTGACATTTCGTTTTCTTAAGTTTTTTCAAGTGACAGATAAAATTTGACGAAGCTTCGTTGATATTTTTAAGTTAAGTTAAGTTTTCCATGGTCGAATACGCATAGTTGCCATTTGCCGGATTCTTAATTTTTAATAATTTAAGTTTATAAGTTGTCTATGGTTACCACTTAAGGCTTTTCAAAATCGTAGTACGTTACGAACAACATATTTTCACAACTCGTGAAGAAATATTCAATTCAACACCAGCCTACTTGGTTTACAAGAAAAATTGAAATTAATTTGAATCAATAACTTAATTTTTTATCAAAATTAATATCATGTATGAAACACATTAGGACATGCAATTTTGTATAACTTTTGTGATTTTTCGCAACTCACTTCGCTCATTTCGCAAATATTACACTCGTTACATAAAATGGGGCATTTCTTAACTGCATTCTTGTTTTTGTTTTGAAAAAGTAATAAACGAAATAAAATTTAACTAAAAATCTTTATTATTTAATTGCAACAACAATTCATTGGTTTTTATGGATTTTAATAAATTCGTTTGGTTTGTGTTTGATTGTTGCTGCAAATTTATGATTGTTTGCTGGTTGTGATTAGCTTGCTCTTAAAGCTGAATGCATTTTTTTAATGCCTCCACTAGGCCATTTGCTGAAATTTATTTATTTTAAAATTATGTTACTACAACATTGTTTGATTACCTACTCTTGTCGGTGTTATATGTTAACGACGAATATTTTGTGAAGACTCGAACTTTGACTACCGTTACACAGTATGGTGTATGTAATTTTTCGCCAGCTGAGTAATGTGCTTCATTGGCATTGGACATTGGTGACATCTCTGCAGATAAGGGTACTAAGTAGTACGATTATCAAATGCAAAATATAAATCTGAAGGTGTTAAGAAATACGTAAACAATTTTAAATATTAAAAAGAATATATCGATGTATTCTAATTCTGCAGACTAATGCAATATATTTACTATTATTGGTGAAATAGGAATCATACTGCGGTACAAACCATTTGTAGTTGATTGATGTTTAGTAAATCCAACTGGTGTTAGAACTGACTAACTCGATTATTTATATGGTGCCACAGCATGCTTGTTTCCCTATAAGTCAAGATTGAATAAAAATGATCAGAGCACCATGGAGAAAAGTAAATATATTTGTTAACTATATCAAAGCGATTTATTTGTATTTTATCTTATTTTTAGTTAATGGAGCCCTTAGTTTCGACGGTATATTCCGCTATCTTCAGGAGAAACTAATTACGAACAAAAATGTTCCCATAAAGTTTTTTCAAATTTTAAACAGTAATATCTAAAGTAGTTTATGGCCAAAAATGTTGTGCTCAGCTGATATACCTGTAACCAACAAGGATGAGTTATGGGGATGTGGAGTTATGAAATTTAATTCTGCATGATTCGGAGTTATATTGTGACATGCAATTTTACACTTCAGGATTGAAGGGGTTATGGGTTTTGAGGTTATGAAGTGATGGACGTATGGAATTATAAACGTACGTGTCGTACGTCCTCGTTTTGGCGACTACTGCGTAAAGTAGGACGATAAAAGTAAACTGCGAAAGAGTTGGGAGTGCCTGGAGCCCCAGAACAGATTGCAAATTTTAAAAACAAACCAAAAAAAAGGTAAAACTCTCCGAGATTGAGGTTTGAGTTTTGCGAGTAAGCTTTTTTGTTTTTTTGCTGTATTTTGATTTGTAGTTTATTGGGATTTGAGGTTATAGATTTTTAGATTATGGGTTTTAGGGTTATAGGTTATAGATCTCAAGCTCAAGGAGCTATGAAGGTATAGGTTTGTAAGGTTTAAGGGTTGATATTGTAGGGTTTTATAGTTTCAAGCTGTTTTTTGAGATTAGAAAAAACGCTGATGTGGGGCAAAACAGATTTCGGATTCGCTTTCAGTGACCAGAAAAATATATAATCGACTTGGTCTGATTTAAGGAACTCCCTACTCATTTTTTTTGTGGTGCTGTGTAATTATTTTAAACACACGATTAAATTTAATATTATTTATATCTATTAACTTTTAATTTATTTATCTATTAAAAATTATTTTTCTACTCCAAATTATTTTATTTAATCACCACCATTATGATGTAAAAAAATGGGTTAAGTGGCCAATACAAAAAGCGACGTGTCTCGCTTTGAAATCCGAGAAGAGACTGAAGAAGCCAAGAGAAGACCAAAAATTATTTATATTACTTTCTTTTACTCTAGTAAAATAAAGTATGGTATTAATGAAAATTTTGAAACTTTAGATTTTTAGAGATTTATGGGTTTTGAGGTCCCCCGAGTCCGAAAAAGTGTCAGTCTGTGTCTCTACAGCCCAGATGGTTTAACCAAATAAACTGAACCCTCAGATTTAAGCTTGTTTGATAATTTGGGAGGTCCCAGTGAATTTTACTCCAAATCGGCTAACCGTAAGTGGGCACTCCCTTGTTCCAGGAAAATTATTTTGCAAATATCATAAAAAGTATAAGGTTTACAAAAAACTACTTAATACAAAATGTTTCCAAAAAATAAAAAAAATAAAATTTAAAATTTTAAAAATTAGAAAAATAAAATTAAAAAAAAATAAAATTCTCATAATTCTCTGTTCGTAAAAGAAAGTCATGTGTTGGCCACACTTCCATTTTTTGTTTTTTGTTCGTGTTCGTTTTTTTTTTAAATGTTATGCTGCGATTGGTGCAGCAGATTGAATAAGGTGTAACGCAATCCCCCAAGGGATTACGTTAACAGACACGAGAATAGTGGTCTGAAATTAAAATTAAATTGCCACGGCCTCAGCGGCTAAAAAAAATAATAAGTAGGGAGTGATCGATCCGGAGTGACCGTCTCAATCCCAGGCGATCTCCGCCGTCACTGCCAAATTTAAATTTGGAAATCATAAAATCGAGCATAAATATAACACCATGGTGGTCATGGTATTTTATAACCATAAAAATTTTTTTTTCATCATTTGAGTGTTTGGGATCTTCGCAAAAATTTTCTCCCTGTTTCAAGTGGAGACGTATGCCAGTCGTAACAAAGGGGAAAATAACCTAATGCACGAGAGCTATTTATTGTATAGTGTATGATGGGCATGTGTGAGGCGATGACAACGTTGGGTGGCGTGAAAACGGAGAACGCTACATCCTCTATAGATAAAGAGTGGCCTAGGGTTTTTGTGAATTTTTTTTTTCCGTATAAAATAACTTAAAATTGGTCTCAATGGGCAACGGTCTTTGTGGATTTTAGGTAAACCAATGATTCGTACCATTATAATTCTTTAAGTTTTTGGTTACTACACTGTCAATTTTGCCTAAGCGTTCAAGACAGCTAATTATTAAATTTAAATTTATCTGAATTGAAGAAATGCCAAGTTTTTTAGTTTTTAGTTTAGTAAGTAGTTTTTTTTCAAAAGAATCGTTGTGTTACCATTCTCAGCTTTCAATTTATAAATTCCGTCGTTGTCTTTCAAACACCTTTTTGCCTTAAAAGAATTCTTAAATGAACGATTTTTGCCTTGTCGCTTAGCATTTTCATGAAAATTCCCCTGCACATTTTCAGGAAAGATCCTTTAAATTTCGGCCGTTAATTTTTCAAGTTCCAAATTAAATTTTTTAATATTTACAAACTTAATTGTCTATTTTTTGGAAAAACGTTTAATTTTCTGTAGCGTAACATAGACATTTTTTTGCTTATTAATTGGGCTAATGCTAAACCTTTTCTTAAATACACTTTCATTTTTTCCACATTACCACCAAAAATTGTTTCCACATTGCCACCAAAAAAAAAAATCGAGTATTGTTTGTTTCCATTTTGAATAACTGTACTACGATCAAAAACTATATAAAATTTCATAGAGACATCTCATGTCGAACAAACAAAAATTCAAATTAGTTGGGTGTAGAAATTATATTTCGAACAATACAGTGAGCTTCTACACCATATATTTAAAACCACAAAAATTAATTCTCTCTATGAGTAAATTTACTCTCCAATTAATGTGAGATTGTTTTGAGCGAGGTAAAAAGTATTTATTCAGAAAAAATTTCGTGGGTTAAAGTAGTTAGTATGCGCTGGGACACCTGTGAGCATGATTCAAACAATGTTAGCTCGATCTTTCGAGTCACGTGTTTGTGGCGTGATACAATTCCGCAACGTGTTTGTAAATAAAGAGCGAAAAAGCAAATGAAACATTTTTGTTTCAAGTTATTGTTTTTTTAATTTTTCAATTTTTTACTTGTTGTTGTAATTTATACGTCTCTTTTAATACTAGAATTGTGTGTCGTCACAAAAAATTAAAAAAATGTTCATTTGTTTACAAATTTAGAGCTAACCTGCTATTTATTGAATCATGACCCGTGAATAAAGGGAATTTATGTGTATTATTTTGTTAACCTTTATCCGGCTGGATAGGTTCAATTGTACCCCTCATATGTTTATATGAAAATAAAGCGAATTTATGAAAATGACAATGGGTTTTCATTGTGTTATGGGTTATATTACAAAGCTCTGGAATATGGCTTATTAGGAACGAACTAAGTAAGTTCTCAACCGATTTTAGTATAATTCGACATGCGCGATGAAAATGGGATTCTAGATTGATATTTGGAAAATGTTTTGGAATATGGCCTATCAAGAACTCGGTATATCAGGAACTCGGTTATTTCTTAACCAATTTTGATGAAACTCGACATGAACGATGAAAGTGTGATTCTAAAACGATTGTTTGATTAACCGATTATGATGAAATTCGATAAGTGCAGTAGAAATGGTATCTTAAAATGATTTTTAGATGAAGTTCTGGAAAAAAAATGATTGTCAGATGAAGTTCTGGAATATGACCAATTTGAATCGAACAATCAAGATGATCTACGGGATGAAGTTCAGTTAGCAAATTGCCTCGCCAATTCTTCACTTTAATCATTGGTTCAGCCTGCTTGTATCTTTTGTGTTTTAAAATTGCAACAACTTTGTTTCTCCAAAATTAGAATGATCGATTCTGTAGAGAGTAGTTTTTATAGTTTGGCTTAAAAAAAATGAAAATGATACAATTGTACCATCATACAATTATATAAGAAAATTAAATAAATTTAAATTAAAAACAATGGTTTACTGTGCTTAATTTCATTTTATTAGAAAAAAAAATCCAATTCATTTTAGTACAGATGGAAAGTATGTATATGGTTAGCCCGAAAAAGCTTATTTAATGTTGGTGTGTTTCCTCGCTAAAATTCATACTAGCCTGAAAAAATAATTGAATGTCATGAAAAAATGAATATCATACCGAAATTTAATTAGTACATATTAGTATTAGTAGCACGAAAAAAATTATTTGGTAACAATTACACTTCAAAATTAATAAGATGTATAGCTTATTTCATAATTAAATAAAATATTTATTTAAAATTGAACGAATCCATTGCAATAATAATCTGCAGAAATACGCCAGTTATTATCTCATTATTATAAGCCAGTTATTGGTTAACCTTAAGGTTTTATTTCCAAAATCTACAAATTGGTATATAGCGCAAGCTTGTTAAGTTCATTGCCAACTTCAAACTATTAACCCATTACCATAAGATGGGGAATTATTTTCATTAAAACTACTCATTATTTCTATACCGTAGATATTTCTATTCGTTACTACCGTATCTCTATTCACAGAGATTGCTACACATATTGGTATATGACACAAGCTTGGTAAGTCCATTGCCAAGTTAAAACGTTTAGCCCATTTCCATACGACGGGGATCAGAAACATTTCTGAGCCAAGATTCAATAAAATATTTTCATTAAAACTGCTCATTATTTCTCCTAACGTATCTCTATTCACAGAGATTGCTAGACATATTGGTATATGGTTCCTGCTTGTTTGGTCCATTCTCAAGTTAAAACGTTTAGTCTATTACCTTAAGATGGGGATCAGGAACATTTCTGTGCCAAATTTCAATAAAATATTTTTATTAAAACTACTCATTATTTCTGCTACCATATCTCTATTCACAGAGTTTGCTAGACAAATTGGTATATAATACTAGTTTGGTAACTCCATTCGGCAACGCCTAAATGTTTACATACTATACCATGTAAGACGATTAATTATGAACTACTACTTATACGCTTTTTAAATATGTAGTTAGTAAAATTTACAAAGTGTCAGTAAAACCTTCCAAGGTTTATATAGGCGTGTGAAAATTTTTTTAAAAATTTTCTAGCTATAAATGGCGTCATTTAGTAAAAAAATAGTAAAAACTTGCCGACGCTGGTATGATTTCGCCCCGAAACATTTTTAATTTTTTCTGTATATTTTATTTTATTTAAATTACAGATTATAAAGTATATTCATTCACGAAAAGGACGAGAGAAGAACTTATTTCTGTACTCAATAGTAGACAAAAAATTCACAAAAATTAAAGAACTAATTTGTTATTTATAATTCGAATTGATAATTTTGTTACATTTAAAAATATTTATAATAAATTACATTTTTGTATGTACATTTTTGCGGTTGGAGGTTAGGGGCGGCGGTAAAATTGGTCACGCTATGCCGCCCAAATGTCAACCTCACCTGCTCGTGTTGCTCCCTGCTAATTAACAAACGAGGCACTGACGACCGAGTAACGGCGAGATAACCGAATACCGAGAACTTAGCAAATGATGTTCTCATCCAGGACCCACTATTAACACATTCTGGTCGAAGTGGTAGATGTAACAAGACCTAACAACTACCAATGCAGCGCAACAAAAATGAGAATAATACCCCAGGTGGTACGCTGAATTATTCGGTAAATCCACTCTCTGCGGAGGTAGGCTCAATGGATGTTGGGGTGGGCCACTCATTGCTATCAGAAAACGTGTTTGGAAGGAGGCGTTAACTTGCTAACTCACCACAACCCACAGTTGGCTACTCCTCCCAAGCAGATAAAGAAAAATAAATTGAACGAAATTCAGAGTTTTACTACCCAGCTATGCGGCGAAGTTATGAAGGCCAAGATAGGAAACGAGGAGTTGAAATAGGCTCTTCAAACAAAGGTTCCGGAGAAGCCTCTGGCTTTTATAAACAACACTAAAGAACAAGAGTACCATACCGATGAAGAAGAACTTGAAAGAGAAACCGGAAACAACGCCTGGACGTTAAAAACTAATAAAAAAATCAAATAAAAAAAGGAAAGCCGAATCCTCGCCTGAAGTTAATTATAGGCAACCATCTACACTATTGGAAACATTAGTAATAAACAAAAAACACCGCTACATAATCTGTTACGGGTTATGCCCAAAGAAAAGGCGCCTCCGCCAATCAATAATATCAGCATTACCAATTATGGTAAGGTGCAATAACACTAAAATCTGTGACAGATAAAGAGTACCGCGTGGTGTCTCTTAACCACAACGTCTGGAAGATTAATACGCCAGACTCCGAGACCTATAGAGCACTTGCAAACAAGTTTATTGAACAAGGAAACTAATGGTACGCATTCGAAAATAAGAATGTAGTAAGTAATCAAAAGGGGGCTTCCATTGTTCATGCTTACCTTCAATAATAAACAAAAAATTGAAGATATTTTGAATATAAAAACTATCCTTAACACGAGAGTCAAGATTGAAACACTAATATAAACCAGCGGTTTAATACCGTAATGCAAGAAATGTTAAAGTTATAACAATACTCAGAAATACTGCGGGTGAGAGCCACGGTGCGTGAGATGTGGTGGTAAACATTATGCAAAAGACTGTACGGAGAATAAAAATGTACCTGCAAAATACATAAACTGCAAAGGGCAATATCCTCCCAACTAAAGAGGTTGTGAAATAGCTAAAACTTTACAACAACAAAGAAATAAAGCCCACCATGTTGCACAAAATCCTGTAACATCAAATGGGCGAAAACAAACCATAAAGCAAGTGGAACTAAGATCTCCTACTCCAAAACCACGAAAACGTAAAACATTCTCAGAAATTGTGCAACAGCAACCAACAATCATTAGTGATAGCGTCCTCGAAAGAATATTGCTTAATGCCTTAAGCCTGAAGCCTTAAATATGCGATTAGCTAAACAACAACGAGCCTTAGAAGGCTTAAATAAACGGTTAAATAACCGCCAAGTCATGAATGAAATCTCATCCATGATGTATTAATGACTAAAACGTAAAGAATAGTCATCTGAAATGCAAATGGACTAATGCAACACATTCCAGAATTATAAATGTTCCTACACACAGAAAAAAATTAATTTTTGCCTAGTATCTGAGACCCATTTTACCAAAATTTCATATGCTAATATACGAGGATACCATTGTTACCACTCCATCCTCTCAGCAGGAAATGATAGAGGAGGATCAACAATAATAATTAAAGATAACATGAAGCATTATGAACTAGGATATATTGAAACCACAACTATGCAAGTAATGTCTATTAAAGTACAAATAAACAATAATAAAGAATATGGTGTCTCTTCAATTTACTGTTCTCTACGACATTACTTAAATGAGGAAGTCTCCACAAATTTCATCATTGGTGGTGATTTCAACGCGAAAAATACCTATTGGGGATCCAGACTTACAACCACTAAAGGAAAAGAGCTCTTCAAAGCAGGAAGAGCACTTAATTGAGAGTTTGATTCTGGAAACAAGGCAACGCAATGGCCGGTGGATAGGAATAAAATACCTGACTTCATAGACTTTTATATAACAAAAGGAATATTCGAGAACTACATTTGTGTTGAGAACAGTGAGGAACTCTTGTCTGATCATTCACCCGTTATCATAACTATCAGCTCAACTGTAGTTAATAAAGAAAGTCCGCATAGGTTAACAACTATACCTATTCCAGGAACTTATTAATTTGAATATTGAACTGCAAGTGTCAATTAAAACACCGACACAGATAGAAGAGGAACTAGAATTATTTATTGATAATATTCAAAAAGCAGCTTGGGAAGAAGACTCCTACTAGCCACAAGAATATGAATAAGGCTTTAAGACATCCTCTGGAAGTCAGAGAATTGGTTCGAGACAAAAGGAAAGCACGAAAAGTCTGGCAGAGGAATCGTCCACGGCAAAATTCAAAAGTACTTAATTATCTATATATGTAATAAACTGAAAAATCTAATCTAGGAAATTAAGAACACCACAATCAACAAATACTTAAGTAGTCTAACTGGAGAAAAAGATACTGAGTACTCGCTTTGGAAAGCTACAAAATCTCTGAAGACACCAAAAATTTAGGTGCCACCAATTAAATGTGACGATGAAAGCTGGGCTAGAAGCGCAAGCAAAAAGCCACGCTGTTTGCCGAACACCTGGAACAAACTTTCCAACCTCTGCCTAGACAATCAGCAGATGAAAATATAACTCCAGTAAATAAAGTGGATGAATTTGATTTACGTAAAGTTACACTACAACAGCTGAGAGAAGTAATCAACAACTTAAACGCAAGAAAATCTCCTGGATACGATCTAATTACAGGCCAAACTGTTAAAGCATTACCTAAAAAGGGCTAAGAAAATTACTCCAAATTATCAACGCAATGGTTATTCTGAAATATGTCCCAAGCCAATGGAAGGTAGCAAAGGTTATCATGATACCAAAACCAAATAAACCAGCTAATGACAAAAAATCGTATAGATTGATTTCTTTGCTTGCAATAATTTCAAAAATTTTCGAAAGACTACTGCTGAAGAGGTTAAAACCAATTATAGAAGAAAGAAGTCTAATTCCTCCACATCAATTTGGATTTAGAGAAAATCACTCCACTGTAGGACAGGTGCATAGAATTACAAACATAGTTGAAGATGTGCTTGAAAAAAAGGAAATATGTTCCAGTATCTTCTTGGATGTAGTTCAGGCTTTTGACAAAGTATAGCATCAAGGACTAGAATTTAAACTGCATCGATATTTACCAAAGCAGTTTTATCAGATTCTAAAATTTTACATAACCGATCGTTACTTTCGGGTTAAATATGAAGGATAATATTCTGAATTAAAGAAAATATCAGCAGGAATACCGCAAGGCAGGGTCCTAGGGCCAGTACTGTATCTTCTCTATACACGTGATCTACCAAATGCCGATGAAAGAACCATTGCAACATTCGCTGGTGATACTGCAATCCTTGCAATTGGTAACACCATAGAAGAAGCGACAAGAAAACTTCAGAGAGCCACTAACAAGTGAGCAACTGGACGAAAAGGTTGCGAATCAAACTGAATGAACCGAAATCAGTACATGTTAACTTTACAATACCAAAAACTTAACTGGATACCGGTGGTAAGAAAAAGGAAGAATTAAACATCAAATACCGGAACATGTACTGGCACATATGAAGGTACTCTGAGCTAACATTACATAACAAATTGCTCTTATATCGGCAAATATTAAAACCAATATGGATTTACGGTATTCAGCTTTGGGGTTGTATCAACAATACCACCATTAAAATAACTCAAGGTTTCCAAAATAAAGTCCTACGTGGCATAGTGAATGCATCGTCGTACATAAGAAATGGCAACCTACATAGGGATTTAAAGATGGAATACGTCAGCGAAGAAATCAAAAGACACGCGAAACAACACTTGGAGCGTCTTAATCAACACCAAAATGACGACATCCGTAGTATGCTGGAAAACACCAATTTGGTGAGACGGCTTCGAAGGACGAAGCCCCTAGATTTAAGCTCAAAATGGAACCGCTAAATTAAATTAAATTTCGAACATATATGGAATTGCCAATGGGCTACACCCTTCTAAAGACTAGTTACTAGATCAGTCGTAATAAATTTAAAAAAAAAAAGTGGTTTTGCAGTTGGTATTGGTTACCACTCATCTCTCAATGAGATGGCGAACATTTCAACTTCCAGTTAGTATGGCTCCTTCGCCACATGAACGTCCAGGGGAACGGCTGGCTGGATGAATTCGCTAGGCACAGGAGATAGGCAGTAGCCTTAGCAGAGTGAGAGTGGACTGACACCAGTTTGGCCAAAACTGAACTTAGGCGCTTTAGTACTCTAATCTCCTTACGTAGACGTGAATAAATAACGGTCGGAGGAATATTTATTTTTTTTGTTTTTCATCTATGTAATCTTTTCTGGGGCTCAAGGCACTTCCAACTCTTTCGCAGTTCATTTTACCCTCATACTTTACGCCGCAGTAGCCAAATCGAGGGCGTACGGCTATAGACCCGCTTTTGTTTAAACCACCTGCACATTCCATTGCTTCATGCCAGCCTATAGTGCTCACGTGAAAGGTGGGTCGGCCCATGAATTCTGCACTCTCAACAGGGGTCATAGATGTGTTCATCGTCTTCACAGATCGTAATCAGATGATGAAAAATCCCTTTTGCATGCCGCCCCTATCGGGATTCGAACCCGGTACCTCCCGATCCAACCGCCGCAGCTTTAACCACTGCGCTGTTTGGTCGGTCGGAAGAATATTTACGGGACACTGCCTTTTTGGAGAACATGAAAGTAGGCTGGGTCTGGAAGCAAATGACTTCTGTAGAAGCTGGAGGAAGAAACTTTGGTTCATTTCCTATGCTGATATCCGGCTTTAGCACACAGAAGGCATAAACACTCGGGTATAACAAATATAAGATGGACAACCTTTTGGGTCTCAAAAACAGTTAGGTGCGAGATATTTCATGCTAAGTAAATAGCTCGAAATGGTTCCAATGACGATGAAGGGGAAAACCCCGTGGCTTCAAAGCAGCCACTGTAACCCAACCTAACCTAACCTAAGGTGACAGCTCCTAACCATTATTGTTTGAAGTTTATAGAAGAAGTCGTCCGAATAATCGATAAGGATCTTGAAAATGACCTTCTTAGAAGTGCCGAGAATGCTGGAGATGAAATAAAGATAAATATTATAACTTACAAAATAGTTTTGGAGCGATTAATAGAAAAATTCCCACTCCGTTTCGTAGATTTCAATAATCCAATAAATTCTCCCCAAATAAAAAAATTCGAACCAAATTGACGACAGCAAATGATTTGATCAAAAATCCCAAACTATTTTAACGATAATGGTTCAAACAGCGAGCTCACTGCTTTTCAATATTTTTCCCGCAAACAGATGTTCTTTGCACTTTATGTCGATTAGCTATAAAGAAGTAGTGTAGGTTTTATTTGGCTTTAGGCAACAATATCAAAATTCTCAGTTAAATTTGGTGCAAGTTTACAAGTCGCATAACAATTAAATGGAAAGGAGTTTAGTTTTTACCGTTCCGCGGCCACGTGATCTCAGGATTGGCGTAATACAACGAAAAACCCCGAACTACAAACGTTGTCAATTATTAGCTAAACCAACAGTTAGGTATATGTATAACATGGCAATTTTGTTGATTTACCCTAAGATTTTTATGGTTCACTATATAGGCACTTATTTGCATCCAGACTATATGACGTAAAAACAAACAATGTTAAACTCCTGGATAATTTGGAACATTTATCTTGTTTGCCACTAAATGATACTGTGGCAGATGACGGATGGCAAAACTGTGCAGACGCCTCCTGTAAAAAAAATCAGCGACCAAAGTCACCAGTGAACCTTACTAAAATTTTTTATGAAAATCTAGATCAGCCGATATTCTATGAAGCGTATCAACGATGTCGAGCCCACATAATTCATAGATGCCGTATGTATAACTTTAAACCCGTATCAAGAGTGGTAGGATCGAAATTAATGGACCATGAACCAACCGATCGTATTGTGGAGTTGGCAAAACCACGGTGCAATCTCGGTGCAATTACTGGTAAACCGATTTCGTCACTTAAACTCCGGCCGATTTCAGCGAATCGGTATAATCAATTGCAATTTATTTTTCCAAAAAAATATGATTTTTGATAAAGAAATACCTGCGCTAGCCTGGCAGTTTAAAGCAAAACAAATCTGTAAGATTTGAACCATGGGTAAATTACCGTCGCAATTTTCTATTTGTAGTGATGATCGTTTAATAAAGTTTATGTTTGTCTATAGAATCGATTGGAATCGTCTTTTTTTTACCAAATTGGTGTTCTTTTGTAGACTATCAGCTGCGAATATGTGCGACAATAGCGAAAGATATTCCTCGGAATTATATTAGATTTAATAGTAACCAGTACAATAGTTAATATGAAGATCTATTTATCAGTATCCCAATTATTAATTTAAATGCGAAACTGGTGGTACCCTAAATTTACGCTATCAAAGTATGAGCTGGGAGACAAAAATTGATTGGTATAAAAGCAAATTTTGTGAATGCCGAATTACGTTATAAGTGCTATGATTTTTCGTAAAGCTCACAACGATTTATAAGGCATATAAAACAGTAACAACACACCTTTTAATTAAATATAATTAATAAACGAAAAGGATGTTATCTATTTAAAAGTTAGTGTGCTATATTATTTGTGTTTTAGGTGATTTGCGCCGATGAAGTAACCGGAAGATATGCGCAACATGGTTCAATTGCTGTTAATCAATGGTTTAATTGCTACGATAAGCCACTTAATTCGTCAAAACTCGGCACCGCACTACTAAGATAGCCGATGATTCGCGGTAAGAAATACGCCAACCACCTCAAGCCAAGTGATTAATTGAGTAAATCAGTCGCTAAGCCAGGCCAACCAAGGGCAGTCTATAAACAACTGCGAAGTAGAGAATCGTCCGTTGCAGGCAACCCAGGACTAAGCTGCAGGCCAACGGTACTAATTACAAGATAGGTGATAAGAGACGTAAGACTAAAGCGTAAGGTAAGCGATTATTGTTCTATTGTAAATTTCTTGCGTTAAGGAGGATTTTATACCAGTTACTTTTACGTCACAAACTTAAATCCATTTTATCACGAAACCATCAGAAATTTTGCGGAAACTTTTGTTGCGTGACTTTTGCCACTTTTTCGTTGATCGTAAAATTTTCTGATGTATTGGGCGACAAGAAACCTTCATAATTGTTGCGGAATCTAAAAAGTAGTGAAGGAACGGACGTTATCGACGACTTTATTAAAAGATTTTGGATTAAGTGGTTACGGGTCAGAGCATAAGAAGTGTTGGCATTGACAGCAAATGCATTGTCGGCGACAAAGTTAGCAGAGCTCGGTAACCGAGTGCTAGAAACAATGTCGCAAGAAAATGTCATGGCCTTAGCACCACCACCAGCATCCTCACATGCTACTAACGAACCCAACATGCCCGCGCAATTTAGTGAAATCCTGAGACTGCATGGACTTTCGTTGTCGCGGGCGTAACCTTGCCGATTATAGACGCAGACTTTCGCAATACAATTTGGAGAGGAATGCAACTTATGCTATTATAATTGGAACTTGAATTAAAACATTTGTATAGTGCGTTATAATAATTCAAAATAGTAATGAAATAAACAGAATATTTAATACTCACTTCCAGTCTCGTTTTATTTTCTACTGTAGATGATTGACTTTTTATTGGTTTTCCAGCAGTGTCTAGGAACTATAAAGCATAAAATCCGAATACGAAAGCCTGTATATCTCGTCCACTCCAATTCTCTTTTATGTAATTTGAACGCAGCGTATTTATTTTTTTGCTAAAGTCGTCAATTGTGGCCTCAGCTTTAATATTTTTTTAAATTTCCAACAATTGTTTTAAAGCTGAAACTTGTTTATCTTTCCGCATATAAAACATATTTCTCGAATTCTCTAATTCCGCCGCCCGAAAAAACTCCAGAAACTGAGATGCCGCCACCAATTTATTTGATGGAAGAATCAAATAGAGAAGTTACAAAAACGATCGAGTTTATTACAGAAGGTGCTGTTTATATTTCCGGGATCAAAAGAGGAAATATAAAAGAAACAAAAAGTCAACTTGTCTATGTTGATCCTTTCAGAGTGTTAATTAATCATTTTGACCAAGTTGGTGAACGTTACTGCAGTACCAACTAAAGAGCCAAAAAGGTTTGGTTCAAGTTGCTCTCGCTGAAAAAGGCTTTCAATGCAGAACTATTATCAATATTTTTAATCGGGAGAGTGTGCCTCAGCCATTGTTTCGTGTGGAATTAGAACCAGACAATAAAAAGGTGAAAGGCAAATATGCAATATTTGACCTAAAATATCTACTGCACAGGAGGGTTACCATCGAGAACCCAGGAAAAGAAATGGGCCGGTACAGTGTGTTAAGTGCCAAGAATATAGACACACTAGAGCATATTGCACTTTGAACGATATTTGTGTTATATATGGTGAACTCCATAATTCAAAGGTTTGCAATAAAGCAAAAAAGGAAGTATCAGTGAGAAAATGCAGCTACTGCGATGGAAATCACACAACTTTTGATTTTGGTATGCAGCCTGTACACAACACAACCTCAAATAAACTAATTTTGATTCTTGCTAAGTCAACCGCAACGATCATGGATACACTATTCAATACGCTAAAATAACACTTGATGATTGTTGGTTTCACTTACCACTTTTGTTTCTGTGTGTTGTTCCAGGATCCTTGCTACAATTTTAATCACTGGATATGCCACTCCTTCGCTGGAGTTCAAATTCTGAGATTCACACCCGGAATTTAAACTCAATGATGGTACCTTCTCACTGGAATCCAATTACCAAATCCACTATGTATGTCACTCCCTCGCTGGAATTTAAATTCCGAGATTCCCACCCGGAATTCAAACTCAATAATGTCACCTCACTGGAACTCAAATTCCGAAAATTCACTATAAATGACACTCCCTCGCTGAAGTTCAAATTCCGATATTCACACCCGGAATTCAAACTCAATATATTGATGATATCTTCCTTCGCTAGAATGATTTTCACGAAAATGGCGTCTTATCGTCTTCGACCAACAATGGCATCACCTCGTGTTGTTCAATGAATGATCATGCATATATGCAATTACTGTAAATTTTGGCTTCACTCTGTCGAGAATGCTGTATATTTCACTTCGCTGTTCTTAGTAGTATCGCGAATCCGGCTCGAAGGACCATAAATATGTACGAGCACAACCAAGTTACCAATTAACATTTGAGTGGATTGTATTCATTCACCGCGTTTTAATAAAATGAAACAAATTCAAGTAAAACGTAATTACATAAACAATTTTAACGACAAACTTTATTTAATTTATTTTTAACATTTTTTGATTTAATTTATAACGAGAATTAATTTTATTCAATTATCACATTTACTAAATAATTTAATGGCGACTCTTGGTTGTGTATGCACATAAAAACTCTTCACGACAGATTCTACCTTACTTTTTTCGTTCCTTTTGTACATAACATCGTGTTCTTACAATTATATTGCTCTCTTGCCTTGCAAATGTATTTATCTCTTTCATATAAAATTGAGCTATAATTCTGAAAATCTAGTACAAATATTGGTGATAGTTGCAGCACAACATAAATTTTGTTTGCATAATATGTCAAAATGAGAAAATCTTTGCACAACCAAGATATTGTCATATTCTCATCTATATTCATCAGCAATCGAGCGATTAGTACATCTAGCACATACCAGTACGTCGGCTGATTATACGGAAAGGCTAAAAATTACCGCATTCATTGACGGCATTCGAAGTCCAGAGACACGCAGGCGGTGATGTTATCACCTAAAGCAACCTTCGCCGAAACCATCGATTGTGCATTGACAAATGAAACTGCACAAGCCATCACAAAACCGTCAATGAAAATATGCCGAGTGGAAATCGACACCAGCATAAACACAAAGCGGTCAGCACCAATATACCGAAACGGAAGCGGTAAAATCAGATGTTGGGCATGTGATAAAATCGGTCATATCTCTCGGAACTGCTGGGAAATAAGAAGAAAACGAGGAAGATCACCATTTCCTATGGAGCGACGACCAAGCGGAGCACAGACATTGGCCAAACAAGAGGGCCAAATGAAGACTCCGCAACCTATTACCCCATAACCTCCATCCGCGTTTCAAAAGTAGCAAGAGGCCGTGACAGCTTTACAATCAAAGGCGACGTTGGTGGCACGGACGCATCATCACCCTGAATACGGGAGCAAATCGCACGATTGACAGTAAAGATCTGATTTATGGAGGTAAACAACCAGCTAATGGATTGAAGTTACAAACGGCAACAGGAGATAGTTCAATAATAAAAGGCAAAAGGATCGTGAAAATAAATATCGGAAGAACTCTTTTCTAACACGAAGTGCTGATTGCAGATATTGTGAATGAAGTCATTATGGGGATGGACTTCATGAGGCCAAATGGCTTCGTGGTGGTTGTTGGGCGAGGTGTTTTAACTAACGATAACATCGAGTTGCCACTTCAGTCTAGCAGTGCTGGAGCAACTACCAGGCGAATTATTATTGATAATCGGGAGAAGCTGCCACCGAACTCGGAGACGATCGTCTGGGGAAATTGGAGGAGGTTCTGGGTCACCCAGGTTGTGGGCTGTGGAAGCTAACGAAGAGGAGAACGGAGTCAAGGAAATCATAATCGGGAAAGCCCTAGTTAAACGAAACAACGACCACAGCGCACCAATTAGGACTCTAAATCTCTCGGATAAGACGAAAACCATCAAGAAAGTAAGAGTCATCGGCAAATGTAACGAGGTTTCGATTATAGTAAAATGTGAACAGAAAAGTTCGATTGGAAAAGCCGACATGCAAGGGCAGAAAGAAAAGGTAAACAACTTATGCAGAAATGGACCGAAGATCTTACCGTGGCAGAGAAAAATTCTGCACATGAACTACTCAAACAGTACACGTCCATATTCTAGAGTACATCGGATAATAACGGAAGGACTTCAACGGTAAAGCACCGAATTGATACGGGAGCGGAGATCCCGATTCGTCAACCACCCAGAAGTTTATCATTGGCAAAACAAGAAGAAGTTAATCGAATGGTAGCAGATATGCAGGCAACAGGAGTAATCGAACCATCTAACAGTGTTGAAGCCACTGAAGACGACAAACCCTAAAAAATAAAGGAAACTAAATTAGAAGAAATTATATACAACACATTACCAGACACTTATCTTAAATTTAATGTTCCATTAAAATCACTGTAATTCCCATAATATGCATCATAACCTAAAATTAAATTACCAACTATTTAAATTTTCTATCTTAATTAATACTGTTTGAATACTTATATTATATTGTTATGTAATACCTTAAATTTATATTTTAATCTGAAATCAAACAAATAACTTGAATTAATTTATATTTAAATTTAATAATGAAATTTAGCTTGTTTACCTTTTGGCTGAATTTGTTTATGTTTTATAATGATACATAAATTACCCCTGAATGCATACATATAACATTAAAAACAATACAAATGTTAATTTATCTTAACTTACAAAACTTTTAAATGTTATGTAGATTTTTGGCCATCTGCTGTCAACCATAAAAATTAATAATAATGTTGCTATAATAAGAGAAAATTTTGAAAAATTAAAGAAAAATAAAAATCTCTTCCTTCTAAAATCAACCATCGAAGAGCTCGCATCAACTTATAAAAATAAGATTATTGTGCGAAATCAAAGCTTATAAAAATAAAATTGTTATAAGAAAGCATAACACAATCGTGCTTGAATAAAGCTTTTTATTCACAATATCAACCAATATATTACCGTGCCGATACCCAGTATATTGCACTTTCATTCTTGTACCACGTTTTGCCATTTTATTTTGGAATCTGACCTTTTGGTACAAGACAAACAGTCCATGGAGCTAACCGGTAGTATTGATCGAGAAGAAGGACGGTAGCATGAGATTCTGCGTTGATTACCAAAAACTCATCATCGATCTTGGGGAAGGATTTTGACGAGCATCTAAGGAACTTGGTAGAAGATACAGGCCGCCGGATTAAAGTTAAGTCCAAAGAAGGGTAAACTGTTCAGAACTGAAGTTAAATATTTGGGTCATCTGGTAACGACTAATGGAATTCACACCGATGAAGAAAAGATCGCAGCGGTAAAGAACTGGCCAAGACCTAAAAATTTACACGAATTACGAAGCTTTCTGGGATTGTGCACCTATTATAGACGAGAGTTTGCACGAGTTGACTAGGAAGAAAAAGGCATTCGAAGGGAAGAATGACCAGGAGGAATCATTCGTGGAACTAAGAAGACGATTATGCGTCGCACCAAACCTCGCATACCCTACACCCAACGTGAAATTTGTTTTGGACATCGATGCAAGTAATGACGGTATAGGTCATCCGTCTCCACCATGTGAAACAAAATTTGTATAAATCAAAGCGCACAGGCAAATTAATATTTCTTTCTATAACAATTCACGCTTTGAAGGGTTATTTATGTTTTTAAAGTTAAAGGTGGTGTTCCATCTGTTTTGTCGAGAAACATATTTTGTGTTTTCTATTCATACTGGAGAGATAAATAAAAATTTGTACTTCTCCGAGTTCATTGTATCGAATTATACGTACAGTGTATTAACTTATTTGATTTTTTTTTTGTGATTTCCGTCTGGAATATTCCTTTTGATTGTGTATTGTTGATAAACACAAAGAAACGGTACAAAACAAATTGAAATGGAGAGTTTTTGGTGGCTTTTGAATGCGGATTAAAAAATAAAATTGGTTTTAAGGGGACTAATGTTGATTTTGAATAAGTCAGTCGAGTTGTGAATTTTAAACGATAAAGACTAGTGTAATTTTGTAAAATTATAATGTATTCTTATTTTTTATAATTCAAAATACTAAAGAAAGTAATATTATACTTTTTCATAAAAATTAAATTAAAAATAAAATAAAAATAAAATTATTATGTTTATAAATAAATAAATAAAAAATTAATTAATTTATATTCGAGATAGACTGAAAAAAAAAGGTTGAGTCTTGATTGTGAGAGTCCAAGTTTTTTTTACGGGTGGTCGACGATTGTCGGAACTCGACGACGAAAATAAGAAAAATACAAATCAAAAAATAATTTATTAAGAACATGCATAAGTTTGTAAAATTTTGTGATTAATTAAATAAAAAAAAAAAAACTATAATCTGATTTTTTTGTGATTATGTAGGTTAGGTTAGGTTTGGGTGGCGGTCCACTAGGACCAGGCATAGACACAAAAATGGTCCGTAGCCATACCACAATAATTATTTCCTCCAACTCATTGGAACCATTTTGAGCTGTTAATAAAGTGTTGGATACTCCTGACGTCCATCCTACAGAGGTCCGTCACGTCTTTGAAGAGGGGTTCTCCTAGAAACTTTAGTCTGTTTAGTGCCAGACGAGGGCAGGTGCAAAGAAGATGAAGTGCTGTCTCTTCCTCCTCTTCGTCCTCGCAACTACGACATTAGTCATGTGAGAAGACACCAAGTCTAATCGCATGCCTCCCTATGAGACAGTGCCCCGTAATCACTCCAACAACCACACTGATCTGACTTCGCTGAAGTGAGATCAGCTGCGAACCAAAACAACTTTGGCCAGACCTGCCGAGTTATTACGCAAGAGGTGATACTTGAGCATCTGTCATTCGTCAGCTTGCTAGCTTCTTCCTGAAGCAGCAATTTGCATACCGCAAGAGGCATTTCAATATCATTTCTGCTTTCTGACAAGTGGTCCATTGTACCAAGTCAAGCCAGTTCATCGGCGTTTATATTCCCTGTACTTATGAAATGTCCTGGTACCCATAAAATGTGGATGTTGAACTGATCTGCCATCTCGTTAAGAGATGAGAGTCAGTTCTGGACAACTTTCGACGTGAGGAGGTGAAGCTCTTTAATGGCAGCCTGACTGTTCGTATATGTGCAAATATCACAAATTGATATTACATTATACCTCAACCAGTCTACGACTTCCTTTATGGCAGTTACTTCAGCTTGAAAAATGCTACAGTAGTCGGGGAAACGGAAGGAGAGATTTAACAGAAATTCCTCACAGAACACTCCGGCCCCGACTTTCCCGTCCCGTTTTGAACCATCAGTGAAGAAGTTTATAACTCCTGGTTCCAAAACTGCACCCATCATCCAGTCCTCCCTGGATGGGATCCTAGTCCGGAACTTTGTGTCAAAAGATAGTGACGGGACAGTATAGTCGGTGGTCCTGGGAATTTGTTTGTTGCACAAAATAGATGAGTGCCCTGTATTGTTGCAGGTCCACATTAAGATGGATTTCAGCCGTATGGCGGTACAAGCTGTCAACTGTTTCCTCAAGATATCTAGAGGAGTAAAAAATAGCAGAGTTTCTAGTGCCTGAGTGGATGTGCTCCTCAGTGCACCACTGATCCCCAGAGAGATTGTTCTCTGAACTTTTGTCAACAGCTTTTGGTTGATAGTTTTGTCCAGAGTGGGCCACCAGACTATTACCCCATACAAGAGTATGGGTCTGACTACTGCGGTATAAAGCCAATGTACTATGCGGGGCTCCAGCCGCCATCCTTTCCCAATGGCATTTTTGCAAGAGTATAGCGCTACCGAAGCTTTCTTTACCCTTTCCAGAATATTAGGTTTCCAATATAATTTGCTATCCAAAACGAGACCCAGAAACTTCGCTTCAACTGCAAAAGTCAAACTGAACCCATTTAAAGTGGGAGGATCGATGTGAGGAAATTTATATTTCCTAGAGAAGAGAACCAATTCGGTTTTGTGTGGGTTGTGATTATGTAACATTACCGATAGAGTGCTATCGGCTGTTATCAGAAATTTTTACATGGACAGAGGCTTTGGTACGGTCATTTTAATCCAGCTATAGAACTCAGGGTATTGGGGTGAGAATTTCCAAAGCTTGACTATGTCTGTTTAGATCGCCAAGGGGAACAGGAAGCAAAACGAAATAAGAAAATTAAGAAAGGAAGGTAGAAGAACGACTTAGCTTCGCTATAATATTCACCTAATGCACATCATTCCTTAATTAAAGCTTTCAGTTTCTAATACTAAAAAAAAAATTACAAGCGAACCGAAACAATAGCGTAACATAAGTGAATCACAAAAACAAATGAATACTTTAACCCGATAAATGAAATTATTATTGAATCAATAATCAATAAACAAACAAAGAAAAAATTAGAAAATATATTGGGTGTACAAATAAATTTCCGACCTTTTTTACTGAAATAAAAGACATTAGTTTGTGTACAAAATGAAAGAATGTTATATTCAAAGTATGCTCCTTCGGAAGCTATAACCTTGCCATCGTTCAGGCAATAAACGGATTCCCTGAAGGAAGAAGTCTGGTGGTTTCGAGGCGATCCAGTCATCGATCCATTTTTTGACGTTTTCATATGAAGTGAAGTGATATGTGCTGTAATAATGGATTATTTTAGCAAATGGCCGGAGGTGTACCCTATTCCCAATCAGGAGACGACAACAATAGCTGATACTGTGGTCAACAACTGGATTATCAGTTTTGGAGTATTTTGGTGTAACCGGATGAAAGCTCGATACTTGACATCTGTATTTTCCCCGTACAAATTGATGAATCTCATTAAGTTCCTCTTTCATCCGGTCTACGTAATCCTGTCCACATAAATCCGCTGATGGTACAGCCCCAAACTTTAGATCTCCAGGTAATCGTAGGTTATCTCCAAATAACGTTTTAGCTGGTGTTATTCCGGTTGTGTCATGTATTACTGATCGATAGGCCATCAGCAACATCGGTATATGCTGATCCCAGTTGCGTTGGTTTTTCTCATCGACTTTTGCTAGATATTCCTCCAATGTGCCATTGAACATTTCCACCATACCATCGGACTGTGGATGCAAAGGCGTTGTTCTCGTTTTATTTATACTGAGCATCTGGCATATTTCTTGAAATACCACCGATTCAAAATTCCTTCCTTGATTGGTATGAATCTCCATCGGCACTACAAATCTGCTAATCCAGTTGTTAACCACGGCAACTGCTATTGTTGTCGGATAAAAGCTCTATGACATACGAGCAAATAACCAAGCCTTCCTGCGGCCCTATTCTGGTAATTCGCAGGGAATAGAAATTTTAAATTTTGTTGCAGTATTATTCCCTTTTCCCCAAAGTGTATTCTGGTGTTCGGGAAAGATTTTTTATTTGGAAAAAATTATTCCCCATTACAGCAGTTTTGACGTTTGTTTTTTCATACCGATTTTATAAAAGAATTGTTGCGGAATAGATTTTTAACGAAAATGTTTGTTTATATGTAGTTGTTATTAATAATTAATAATATTAATACTGTTAATAATTTTAAAGATAGTATTATAATTAATAAGAGTTATTATAATAATTTTGATACAACTAAATTTATTTCCCTTGTATATTTATTCCCCAATTGACAGAATCCACTTTAAGAAAATGGGGAATAAAAAGTTGGAAATATGTATCTGGGAATAACTGCTGTAAAAAAAAATTATTCCCCGTTCCCCGGGAATTACCTGAATAGGGCCACAGGAAGGGCAATTGGTATTGGTTTACAACCCGCAACGAAAGAAAGGATTATCACCGAAGCTGCAACCAGCATGGGAAGTACCTTACACTGTCATCACCAGGATGAATGACGTGGTTTATCGGATTCAGAAAGTACATAGAGGTAAACCGAAGGTGGTGCATTTGGAAAGGCTGGCCCTCTACAGCGGAGGTGATTTGGGTCCTGTTCGGGACAAACAGGCTTAGGTAAGGGGTAGTGTGACGGTGACACCTAGATTGTAATAGAATAAGTTAAAATAATAGCTTAATGTTTTACTGTACTAAAATGTAATTTTCCATGATTAAATTGTTCTAAATGTTTCTACACTATTCTTACTGGAAAAGTCATGAACTTTCTAGAAGTTTGGTTTGTGTATATAAAAAGGCGAACGAGATCGAATTGGATTATTAAGGGCTAGTTATATAGACGAAAACGAAACGAAAACGAAACGGAACGAATGAATTGAATGTATGAAAGCATATGAGACCAATTATATAGACGAAACGAAACGATGAAATTGATTCAATTCAATTTGCTTTCGTTTCGTTCTTCCGGTAATTCATTATCGGTTCTATTTTTTTTACAAACCCTTAAAATTTCGAAATGTCAAAACGAAATAAGTAAACAAACAAAATGGATTACGCGCAAATAAACAGTGAATTATTGATTAATTTAGTGGAAAAATATCGTGAACTATACGATAAAAATCATATAAAATACAAAAATTCTAAATATAAAGAGCAAATATGGAGTAAAATTTCAAAGGAGATGGGTATTAAAGGTATTTAACTTGAAAATTTTCAATTTTTTTTTTTTTAAATATTTATTGATTCACTTTTAGAAATATCAGAAATAAAAAAAAATGGACGTATCTCCGCGATAAATTTCAGAGGGAATTAAAAAAAAGGAATCAGCCCTCTTGCTACGCCATTGACAACATGGAGCCACTTTCATAATTTAATGTTTTTGAAAGATTGTGTTCGACATTCGGTGTAAGTTGCGATTTTTTTTTTATTAAAATAACATTTAATATTATATCCAATGTTTCTATATTAAACAGGACTGAAGGGAATTATAGTACATCGACCCTGGCAAAACAAACGTCATTATATGACGAGGTAAACTTCGATGAATTAATAGAAGATTATGATGAAGACGACGAGGACGACCAAACCGAAAATTATGGTACTACTTCGTCAAGCTCCAATACCACTACAAATAAACAAGCAAAAAGAAAGAACGACGATACAGAAATTGGGGATATTTTACAGTTAATCAAAAAGAAATGTGAAAAAGAGACTGCAGAAGACCACATAGATCATTTTTGCTCCTTTGTAAAACACTACATGAAGCAATTACCAAAAAACATACAAGATGAAGCCATTGGCTTCATTACCAATTACCTCGTCGAAAAACAACAAGAATTTTCTAATAAATAAAATAGTTTAAATATTTATGTTAATCTTTTATTTGAACAAAAGAAATTATTTAACTAAAATATTTGTTTGCCATGGTACTGCCCCAGTTCCATTTACGTATATTTTTAGGCCGTCTCGGATTTTGTAGGCAATATTTGCTGATCGATTTTGCCCTATCCGATTTACTGATATTAATGGTTGCTGTAGTTCGTCCCTCCATTGGCCTTCCAACACTTCGCCGTTTTCCGTTGTCGCATCACCGTAATTTAAAGGGCAGTATTGCACCAACTGCCGGTTTGCCTCGGTTGATTTAATAAAATTGTGCAAACACACGGTGGCCAAGACAACGCGAGTCGCATTTTCTGGCCGCATATTGAGGGTCTTCAAAAGAATTCGCCATCTTGCAGCCAAAATACCAAAAGCATTCTCAATGGTTCTTCGAGCTCGTGACAGGCGATAATTAAAAATCAGTTTTTCATCGGGCAAACAATTTCCAGGAAATGGCCTCATTAAATTTTCTAAAAGCGGAAAAGCTGCGTCACCTGAAATAAAATAGTTTTATTTCTAATAATAAAAAAACTTCGGTAAACAACTTACCTACAAAAAAATGAGGACATTTCATAGCTGTATTTGGCAGCATCCGTTCGCCAGTTAAATTTAATTTATTGGAGATAACAGCTTTTCCAAACTTGGATCTTTTAAAAATGCCTCCATCGCTTTCACTGCCGAATAAGCCAACATCTACCATGACGAAATTATAATCAGCATCGCAAACTGCCAACAATACGATGCTATAGAAATGTTTATAATTGTAATACAGTAATCCAGTGTTTGGTGGTAGACGGAAAATTCCATTTATTTTGAAACCCGTCAGCAATTTTTCTCCATTCCTCAATTGAAGGGGGTGACAGAAATGTGTCCTTTAATGCTCGGTAAATGGATATACAAGTATCCAAAATAATTTTTCTGACGGTTGTTTTACCAAGCTGATAGCACCACGCTAATGATTGTACGGAGTCTCCTTGAGATAGGTAACTAAAATGAAAATTAGTTTATATGTAATTATTTCATATACGATAGTATTAATATGTATAATAAATTTCTTATAGTTACATTAATGTTACAGCAAGTTTCATTTCACAAGAAATCGATTTTTTCGATTTTGTGTGGAGCTTACTTTCTAACAACGACAAAAGATCATCGAAAGTTTCTGCTGTCATGCGCGTATATTTAAAAAATTGCTCTGGATCCTCGGTTTTCATTTTTGAAAAAACAACTTTAAAAAATCCCATTTTGTCTCGGGATTGATTTATTGGTCGAACTGCCCAACGCCGCCGTACACGTCGATATTTGTTTTTTGTTATTTTTTTTATTAGTAATAATACTAATAAATAAAAGTCCGTGTCCATTCTTTTTTTTCCAAAACTTATTTTATTGAATAATATTGTAATTGCACGAAAGTAAATTCATGAAATAAAATATAACCAAATTGCAAAACGTCAAAAAACGAATTCGTCAATTCAACCATGACTCTTTCGTCTTTCGTTTTAGCCCGTTTCGTTTTCGTCTATATAACTAGCCCTTTAGTATTTGGTAAGCGACAGTGTGAAAATTAAAAAGGAATTAAAAATGATTTAAAAAGTGTTTTAGTGCAAAATAAAATGTAAAAGTGATCAGTAAAATTGTGCGAATACTTTATATAAAGTGATTTTGTGAATTATAATTAATAAATTGTGTTGTAATAATTTTTGTGTGAAATAAATAAATTCGTTGGTGATAAATTGAATTGTTTTGTTTTTATTCACAATCCAGTGATTCGAACCTTGATTGACAAGGTAAAAACGTATAACAATGTTATCTTACCCTAACATTCAATTTTCATTTATTACTGTGTATAAATATAATTTCATTTAAATGTAATTTCATTTTACTTATTTTATAATTTTCATATTGGTTAACTATATATTATTTTTATTTTTTATAAAGTTGGTTGGAAAAGTTTAGACTGTTTGCGACATAATAATTTACATAATTTTTTTCTGTTGTTGTGTACTATTTTTAATGATTTACAGATAGTAGTGTTTTTTTTTTAATCGGTTTTTCCACTACAGGATATGGCCCTAACCACTTAAGTTCTGAAAGGTAGTTATCATATTTATAAATAGGATCTAATGGGAATCGAAGGTTTTATGCCGAATACTAGTTCAAACGGCATAATTTTCATGGTAGAATGTGGGGTGGTATTGTAAGTAAACATACCATAAGTTAGCCACTGATCCCATTGGAGAGAATCGTTTTGCGATAAATTCTGAAGATATTCGCTTCTAAAGCTCCATTAGTTTCCGGATGGTAAGCTGTCGAGTGTAATTTTTTTTATTTTGAGTAGTTTACAAATGTTTATAAATATTTGACTCATAAAATTTGACCCCTGATCAGTTAATATGGATTGAGGAATTCCGAAGATATACTATATATTAACTGTTCCACGAAAACCCCGGCAAATTTGTATCTCTAATGGAAGTGTAGCGAAAACCTAGATAAATCATCTTGAAGTGTCAGTATATACTTTTTCTGTGTATATGACTAACAATATCTAATAATATTTTTTCGAGTGGTTTGTGGGAAGTTGTTGTGTGATCTTCATTGGAATTTTCGTCTTTTTCGAATGTTTATTCTTTTGGAAGAGTTCACATTTTTTTATATAATTTTCGGTACATTTTAGGAAATTTATAAAAGTTTTTATGGCGTAAGTAAGTGCGTTGTATTCCTTGATACCCTCCACAAGGTGAGTTATGAAATTCTTGAATAATATTTGTTATTTCGTCATATTTTGTTCTCAGTTAAATTAGAATTGTGTGCTGACAAGGACGTGAAGGCTGATTGATGTGATTCTTGATCGGGCGATGTTGGTTCCAAATTTTGGGAGTGAGTTGCAATGGATGTGTCCAGTTTCTAAGAAGCTCGGAAACGAGTTAAAATGGCAATGTCAAAATTATTATTTATATCGGGGATGATAATGCGGCTAATTGAATCCACATTGGTCTTTGTTTTTCCAGGTTTATACAAAATTGAGAGCATGGATCGGTTTTGGTAAGCCACATCAACGGTCGATGATCTGTGTATATTGTAAATAGCCGTCCGTTGAGATAAGGTCGATATTGTTACACTCCCCACATAATTGCCAACAATTCCTTTTCTACTGTTGCGTAATTTTTCTCGGCTTTGTTAAGGCTACGACTGTAGTAAGCAACAGGACGGTCCAGATTGTTCAGTTTTTGTGATAAAACTGCACCAATATCTGTATCACTGGCATCACAGCTAATAAGGAAATCTTGCTTGAAATCAGGATAAATTAAAACTGGCGATTTTATCAGCGCTTCTTTTAAGATATGAAAAGATGCATCACAGAAAGCACTCCAGAGAAACTTGGCATCCTTTTTCAAGCGCTTTGCTAACTTTGAAAAATTATTAATGAATCGCCTATAATAACCCACGAGGCCCAGAAATGATTTGATTTCTTTGGTTTAGTTGTAGTCGGATAATCTTTAATACAATGAACTTTTACAGAATCCGGTTTAATACCTTCTGGTGTAACAATAAAGCCCAGATAAGCAATTTCCCTGCGCCTTACGAAAAGTTTCAAAGTATTTCTTAATTTAAAGTTGTCGTCTGTTTAATTTACGAAATTGAACCACTGAATTCAATTCAGGCCACTGAGCACATTATTCATCAACCTTTGGAATATTGAGAGAGCTCCCTTCAACCCTAAAGGCATTCTTTTGAACTGATAATGTCCAGTGGATGTACTGAATGCAGCCTTCTCCCTATCTGAAGGATGCAGAGGCACCTGGTAATAATAATTAGCCAAGTCGAGCGTAATAAAATAAGCAGCCTTTCCTAATTGATCCAATATTTCCGTAATATTGTGTAAAGGGAAAACTTCTGAAATTGTAATTTCATTCAATTTTCGTAGATCGACAACAACCCGCCATTTCCTTTGGCCATTGATGAATTTTTTGACACGCACAGTAAAGGAAAATTCCAGTGGCTGCGACTGTTCTCAATTATGTCGTCTTCTAAAATCTTAGCAACTTGCTTCTTCACCTCCTCTTTGGTAGCTTGCTGATTCAAGTTTCGCAAGACGGTTGGTTATGTGGTTTGACCAGATGTTTAAATTATATACTTTGTAATTATTTATCGAATCAGTTTCTAGCTTAATATTAGGTAAAATAACTTCATTTTCAGTGGTATTAACAATTGTAAAAGAAGAATTATTATTAATTTGTCTGACAGTATTGCCAATAAATACACCGGGCTCAATTTCTTGTGATTAGCATATTTGGTCACTCGCATTTCCGAGTTCAGAATTTAATTGAATTATTCTGTGCGATTGTGGTGGAATTACAATACTAGGAGCTGCTGAACACATTTTTAATCTGTGTAGTGTATCACCAACTGTTAATAGAATATATTTGGAGTGATAGTCAATATTTGGCTTAAATTTGTGAGTCACTAACAATTTGAAATGAATGAGATTCGTTGAGGGAATCAGACAAATTTATTATTGTTGGGCAACGCGGAAGTGTTTCCATTAACGTTGACGAGATGCCTTTGAATTTGCATTTATCACTCTCGAAACAAAAAACATCACCTCTCAACCAACGTTTTTTTACCAAACTAATGTCAGCACCCGTATCCACCAGGAATGTTAAGGTTTCACAAGATAAAACGTCAATTTCTAAATTAACAAACAGTTTATAATGAATATCAATTATAGATGTTACTGTGGCGATGCGAACATGGGAAAGATTCCCTTCAAAACAAAAAATTTTGATTTACCAATCTCAGAGGAGATAAGAAAATCCTTAAGATTTTTTGAATTGGATAAACTAAATAAAGAACGCTTTATTGTTTCCAAAGGGTTAGTAATTTTTGAATAGTTATTAGGATAAGAAATGCATTTGGAATTGGTTTGCTTAATTTTTTGGGTATTTTTTAGAAGTATTGAACGCTCTCTAGGTTCTGGAGTCGAGTTGGAGTGTTCTGAGAATTCTTGAGATTAGTTAAGTTTGTGGGGATATATTCCTAAATAAATCCTATCCAAAAATTATTTGTTCAGATTCGTATTGTCAACAAGTGAGTAAACAAATAGAAGCAATCATAGGGTTCAATAAAATATGGAACGCTTACATTCTCCCCTAAACGCAGTGTTCATAAAAACATAGCTTTTTTACCGAAAAACATTTTGTTTGAAAATAAACGAGAGGTTGAAAATAGATATTCGAAATATGCAGTTCATTACTATATGTACTAAAAATAAATAAATATAAATATAGTATGAACGATATGCATATTTAAGTGTTATAACGTTCTTTTAAAAAATACATTAAATAAATATAATAAATAATAAAGATTTATTTAAATAAATAAAATTTATGGTGTGTTTTAATAATCAAATGAATAGTTAATTAATTCCCCATAACTGGTGACCCCAAAGATCAAAAAACGCAACCAACCAAAGAACAAGCAGAACAACTGCATAATAACCAGCAATCAGCAAAACCGTATTAACCAGCAATACAGCACAACAATCAGGAAAGCCGTTAACCAGCAATACAGCATAACAACCAGCGAAGCCGTTAACCAGCAATACAGCACAATAATCAGCAAAGCCGTTAACCAGCAATACAGCACAACAATCAGCAAAGCCGTTAACCAGCAATACAGCATAATAACCAGCAAAGCCGTTAACCAGCAATTCAGCATAATAGCCAGCACAGCCGTTTTAAACAACAATACCGTTTAGCTATATCGGCCAGCCAAAACATCGCTATAAATCAACAACTAAACTGCTAATAACAGCGAGTTTAAATCAACCATTTTCCAGACACCAAACATCTGAATATTGCATTGACGACATAGCTCCCACCAGTGGTAAGCGGTCAACCGAAATATTCAGTGTAGTTAATACATAAACAGTTCTGGCCCCCACCCGTGGTAAGCTAAAAGAGTTTTTGTTGTTTAGCCGTGCAAGGTCGCACAAGGAAGACATCATCACTAACCAAAAAGCGTACACGACGAAAGGAGGAGAACCGTGAGTATTCCAAATTTTAAAGAACTACATGTTAAAAAATTAAAAAAAAAAAAACGAAAAATCAATATTATTTTGGTGTCGTTTATTTGTTGGTTTACTCATTTGTCGTCAGTTCACAATATTATTCTTACCTCGTTTGTTTCACTGTCCACAATTATCACCATTTTCTCACCTATTTAAAAAATTTTTTGTTCGTGTTAAATTTATTTTTATTTTTAAAAAAATTATGGATCCCAATACTCCTCAAATAGATAACACACCAGACAGAACCATGACTAACGAAGAAATTTTGGCTTTAATAGACGCACTACGACAACAACTGACAATCGATGATAACAGTGCTGAGGAAGGTCCAAGCCCATCAACCAATTCTCCACCTCCAGTTATAACATCAATACCAGCTAATGTGACAAATATCGCACATGTAGCGTTTAGACCTCCACAACACCTATACAGTCAAAATCCGGTCATTTGGTTTTCGATATTAGAGCAGTCATTCCTGTTAGCAAACATTACCACGGAACAGAAAAAATACGCACACGCACTCGCAGCTTTAGACGCACGACATCACGACACTTTTGGAAATATAATACTACGGGACAAAAAGACTACTCCTTACACTGCGTTCAAGGAGGAAGTTGTACGAGTGTTAGGAGAGACGGAACGGACGAAATTAAATAATGTTTTACACGGACTTACTCTCGGAGACCAGAAACCATCCATGCTACTCAATAAATTCAGACTGAACGCGGGAACAGTTTTCGATGACAACGCAATACGACAACTATGGATGAAACGACTTCCAGCACAAATACAGATGATACTGACTCCATTTGAAAATGACGTTGCACTAGCAATATTAGCCACTCGAGCAGACAATATTTTGGAGACGATGACAAACTCATTAAACATCAACAGCATATCAGATTCTACAACAGAAAATACAGAACTGAAACATTATAAAGCAGAGACGGACAGCAAAATTGATAAACTAACAGGAATGATTGCAGAATTATGTAGCAATTCTCGTGCACGTCCAAATTCTCGGTCAAAATTTCGAAGTCCGTCACGATCACCAATTCGAAAACTGAATCCAAAATTTAAAATTTGTTATTTTCATTTTAAATTCGGTGAAAACGCAAAACAATGTGTGATGGGGTGCGAACATTTTGAGGAACACTCAAAAAATGTTGACAAAAATTTTCGCTAGACCATCACGAATTAACGGCAAGTGTTGATGGTCAACTAGCGAGCCGTTTAGTAATTTTTGATAGAAACACGAGACTAAAATTTTTAGTGGACACCGGAGCAGATGTTTCAGTCATTCCAGAAAATCTGTATCAAACAACACTTATATCAAATTCTACAAAAAAATTATTCGCGGCAAACGGCACTCCGGTAAAATCTTTCGGCACTAAAATTTTAAAATTAGACTTCGGACTTCGACGAGAATTCCGTTGGGAGTTTATCATCGCTGAAGTTTCATTGCCAATGATAGGGGCGGATTTTTTAAAACAAACAGGCCTTTTAGTAGACATCCAGGGACAGAGGATAATTGATCCGTTAACCTCCCTGTTTGTCAGAGGTGTCTTATCACAAGAACCAAATCCGACCCTATCTTTTATTAACAAAACGAACCAAAATTCTAAAATCGACATTTTGATCGGGAAATTTCCGGGTTTAGTGAACAGTGGTCTAGCTACTAAATTAATTAAACACAAAATTACTCACCGTTTGGAAACTAATGGACCCCCTGTATCTTGTAAAACACGACTTTTGGCACCCGACAAACTGCAAATTGCAAAAGTTGAGTTCGAACACATGATGGCACAAGGAATATGCAGACCAAGTAGCAGTGCCTGGTCCAGTCCACTTCATTTAGTCAAGAAGAAAAATGGAACATGGAGACCATGTGGTGATTATAGGTCGTTGAATAATATAACCATCCCAGATCTTTACCCCATTCCGCACCTTCAAGATTTTTCGTATCAACTTGAAGGTTGCACCATTTTTTCGACACTAGACCTTGTCCAGGCGTTCCACCAAATTCCCATCGAACCAACGGACATACCCAAAACAGCAATATCTACACCTTTCGGCCTTTTTGAATTCACAAAAATGACATTCGGACTACGGAATGCAGCACAGACATTTCAAAGACTAATGCATTCCATACTTTTAGGCCTTAACTTCTGTTTTGTATATTTAGACGACGTATTAATTGCATCCAAATCACTTGACGAACATTTAGAACACCTCGAAATTGTTTTTCAAAAATTTTCAGACAACGGACTTATAATTAATACGGACAAATGCGTTTTCGCACAGACAGAAATTGTATTTTTAGGACACACGGTCACTGGACAAGGTATACTTCCAAATCAAGACCGCATCCAAATTGTCAAAAACTATAAACGCCCAGAAACTGTTGATGGTATCAAACGTTTTTTGGGCACGATAAATTTTTACAGACGTTTCATTCCCGGCGCCGCGGCAGACCAAATTCTTCTAAACGATTTACTCAAAGGTTATAAAAAAAACAGCAAACAACTAATTGAGTGGTCAACACCACTAATTCAAGCTTTTGAAAATTGTAAATCAAAATTATGCGAAGCAACGTTGCTGAATCACCCAGCGATTTTAGCTCCACTCGCGATCATGGTCGACGCTTCAGATACGGCAATTGGGGCAGTTGTACAGCAGTACATCTCCGATACTTGGCAACCACTCGGTTTCTTCTCAGTACGACTTAACGAAACGTAAAAACGGTACAGTGCTTATGAACGAAACGCAAAAACGGTACAGTGCTTATGAGAGTTGCTTGCAGCTTACTCTGGCATTAAGCACTTCAAATTCTTATTGGAAGGTCGTGAGTTCACATTGTTCACCGACCACAAACCATTAATCTACGCATTCAAACAAAACCCTGAAAAAGCATCTCCTCGTCAATTCAGACATCTAGATTTCATCGGCCAATTCACTACCGATATTCAACACGTCTCCGGCATAAATAATGTCGTTGCAGATACCCTCTCCCGCATCAATCAAATTTCTATTCCTGAAAGCATTGATTATGCAGCAATCGCAGATGCTCAAACCAATGATATCGAACTACGAGAGATTTTAAATAATAATACAAACACATCTCTTAAACTAGTGCAAATTCCTCTAACGTTCAACGCAACTAAATCCATATGTTGCGACGTATCAACCGGTGTACCAAGACCCTTCATTCCGCCAGCATTTCGGAAAATTGTTTTTGAATCTTTACATAATTTATCTCATCCGGGCGTAAAAGCTTCCATCAAATTATTGACTTCAAATGTTGTTTGGCCCTCCATTTCCAAAGATTCAAAAACGATGGCTCAAAATTGTATACCATGTCAAAAATCGAAAATTTCAAGGCACATCCAATCACCTCTCGGCTCTTACAATCTCGCTTCTCAACGATTCACAGAAATTCACTTGGATATCATTGGTCCACTTCCAATCTCCGGAAACAACCGATATTGCGTGACGTTAATTGATCGTTACTCGCGTTGGGCTGAGGCGGTGCCAGTGCCGGACATGACTGCTGTCACTGTCGCATTTGCCGTATATTCAACTTGGATAGCTCGAATCGGCGTGCCAGAATTCATCGTTACAGATCAGGGGGCTCAATTCGAATCACATTTATTTTCGGAATTATCTACACTTTTAGGCTTCCAACATCGACGTACAACTAGCTACAATCCAAAATGTAATGGCATGATTGAAAGATGGCATCGCACCATCAAATCAGCCATTATGTGTCACAACAGACCAGATTGGGCTAACATTTTACCGACAATTCTACTGGGACTTCGTACCACTTACAGCGAAGAACTAAAAACTACACCAGCAGAACTAGTTTATGGATCCACTGTTCGAATTCCTGGACAATTTTTTGATCAATCTTCCGATACCAAAATTTCACAAAACGATTTCGTTCAAAATTTGAGAAATTATTTCAAAGAAATACGACCAACACCAGCATCTCGGCATTCTACGAACAAAATTTTCATTTCGAAAGACTTGCCTTCCTCATCTCATGTTTTCTTACGGACGGACGCATTACGGAAATCACTTGAACCGCCGTACACAGGACCCTACAGAGTTATAGAGAAAACAGATAAAACTTTTACAATTGAAATTAAAGGCAAACCGGTCAAAGTATCAATCGACAGACTAAAACCGTGTCATTTGGAAAACACTCAAGACGTACAAACACCAACTACTAAAACCAATAGACCAAATTTCGACCAACAATTAATAGTTTCAGAGAACGGTAAAACTACATCAACAAAAAAAGTTACTTTCGATTTACAACAAAAACCACCTACAGAACCGACTCAAACAAGATCAAGACGAATTATCAGAACACCGTCACGATACAAACAATAATACCACAAGACTTCACACAATCACAAAATTCAATTATTTCAGACGAACGATACTTACTCACTTATACGTAAATTCATACAGAATCTACTGGAAGGGGAGTATTGTGGGGATATATTCCTAAATAAATCCTATCCAAAAATTATTTGTTCAGATTCGTATTGTCAACAAGTGAGTAAACAAATAGAAGCAATCATAGGGTTCAATAAAATATGGAACGCTTACATTCTCCCCTAAACGCAGTGTTCATAAAAACATAGCTTTTTTACCGAAAAACATTTTGTTTGAAAATAAACGAGAGGTTGAAAATAGATATTCGAAATATGCAGTTCATTACTATATGTACTAAAAATAAATAAATATAAATATAGTATGAACGATATGCATATTAAAGTGTTATAACGTTCTTTTAAAAAATACATTAAATAAATATAATAAATAATAAAGATTTATTTAAATAAATAAAATTTATGGTGTGTTTTAATAATCAAATGAATAGTTAATTAATTCCCCATAACTGGTGACCCCAAAGATCAAAAAACGCAACCAACCAAAGAACAAGCAGAACAACTGCATAATAACCAGCAATCAGCAAAACCGTATTAACCAGCAATACAGCACAACAATCAGCAAAGCCGTTAACCAGCAATACAGCATAACAACCAGCGAAGCCGTTAACCAGCAATACAGCACAATAATCAGCAAAGCCGTTAACCAGCAATACAGCACAACAATCAGCAAAGCCGTTAACCAGCAATACAGCATAATAACCAGCAAAGCCGTTAACCAGCAATTCAGCATAATAGCCAGCAAAGCCGTTTTAAACAACAATACCGTTTAGCTATATCGGCCAGCCAAAACATCGCTATAAATCAACAACTAAACTGCTAATAACAGCGAGTTTAAATCAACCATTTTCCAGACACCAAACATCTGAATATTGCATTGACGACATAGCTCCCACCAGTGGTAAGCGGTCAACCGAAATATTCAGTGTAGTTAATACATAAACAGTTCTGGCCCCCACCCGTGGTAAGCTAAAAGAGTTTTTGTTGTTTAGCCGTGCAAGGTCGCACAAGGAAGACATCATCACTAACCAAAAAGCGTACACGACGAAAGGAGGAGAACCGTGAGTATTCCAAATTTTAAAGAACTACATGTTAAAAAATTAAAAAAAAAAAAACGAAAAATCAATATTATTTTGGTGTCGTTTATTTGTTGGTTTACTCATTTGTCGTCAGTTCACAATATTATTCTTACCTCGTTTGTTTCACTGTCCACAATTATCACCATTTTCTCACCTATTTAAAAAATTTTTTGTTCGTGTTAAATTTATTTTTATTTTTAAAAAAATTATGGATCCCTATACTCCTCAAATAGATAACACACCAGACAGAACCATGACTAACGAAGAAATTTTGGCTTTAATAGACGCACTACGACAACAACTGACAATCGATGATAACAGTGCTGAGGAAGGTCCAAGCCCATCAACCAATTCTCCACCTCCAGTTATAACATCAATACCAGCTAATGTGACAAATATCGCACATGTAGCGTTTAGACCTCCACAACACCTATACAGTCAAAATCCGGTCATTTGGTTTTCGATATTAGAGCAGTCATTCCTGTTAGCAAACATTACCACGGAACAGACAAAATACGCACACGCACTCGCAGCTTTAGACGCACGACATCACGACACTTTTGGAAATATAATACTACGGGACAAAAAGACTACTCCTTACACTGCGTTCAAGGAGGAAGTTGTACGAGTGTTAGGAGAGACGGAACGGACGAAATTAAATAATGTTTTACACGGACTTACTCTCGGAGACCAGAAACCATCCATGCTACTCAATAAATTCAGACTGAACGCGGGAACAGTTTTCGATGACAACGCAATACGACAACTATGGATGAAACGACTTCCAGCACAAATACAGATGATACTGACTCCATTTGAAAATGACGTTGCACTAGCAATATTAGCCACTCGAGCAGACAATATTTTGGAGACGATGACAAACTCATTAAACATCAACAGCATATCAGATTCTACAACAGAAAATACAGAACTGAAACATTATAAAGCAGAGACGGACAGCAAAATTGATAAACTAACAGGAATGATTGCAGAATTATGTAGCAATTCTCGTGCACGTCCAAATTCTCGGTCAAAATTTCGAAGTCCGTCACGAAGTCCGTATGGGTTCTCACCAAAAGTAGATTGCAAATATTTGCAATCTATTTGATTTTCGTTCACATGGATAGTACACATTAAAAAAAATTATATATCGGTACACACAATATACAAATTTACAATGCGATTTGCAACCAAAACTAGTCAAGCAAACATCTTTTTACTTTGTAAATAAAAAATTTCCTGTAAATAAAAAAATTTCCCTTTGCAAATATTTGCAATCGACTTTTGGTAGGAACCAAGAGTCAGTACAAACGACCAGTGACACGACTAAGGGAATAAGGGCCTTTATTGAGTGGTTAATGTTATGTCGTCTTGCTTGTTTATGAGCAATATGGCATATCATACCGACAGCTTTTTTTAACTTGAGAAATAATTAATATTTTAAGACAATTAATGGTAATTAAAACCCTAATATTGTATTTTATTGCTCTATAAGTGTATTATTGTTGAGTTTGAGTGTTCTTAAATGAATTCAAAACTGGCTGAATTTGACAAAAACACAATGTTTTGGTGAAAATAGGTTCAAAGGGATGTGTTAACATGGAAACTGTCAACACGAAATTAATAATTTTGCAAAAGAAAAACTTAACGGATACAAGCTTTTCTATAAGAGTTTTCTCATCTTTTTTCAAAAATTACTACAAGTTTTTCTGTTGAAAAGCTACCAAAAAAATTTTTGCGGACAGTTTTCACGCAACCACTTTGAACCTCGTAGTTCTCCGTAATATTCACGAAACAAAGTGTTCATTGCACTTTGTGCTTGTTAGTTTTAAAAACAGTTGTTGTTCTAGATTTTCGGCCGCAACATCAAAATTCTTAGCTAAATTTTTAATGTGTTCACCATCTCCGGATCTTAATCTTAGAAATTTTAAACCGATTAGAATTGAGCCAGACTACAAACGTCGTGAAATATTAGCTAGGCCATCGGTACGGTAGGTATTTATACTTGCAGAACATTATAATTTTACAATTTTTCATGCTTTAGCGTTTAGCCATTTGTTAGCATCTGGATTTCATGCGATTAATACTAACAACGAAAAAATCTTAAGAAATGTGAACAAATTGTTGTGTATCACGCTGAGAGAAAATGCTGACCCATCCATGACGAATGATGAATGGTGTGCATCTGTGGCAACATTTATAGACCATCAACGGCCTGACTCTTCTTGTGATAAAAGTAAATTATTAAACGATGATCTATATCGATCTTTGGATTCGTTTTAACAATGCCAACATCAAATACATAAAATGTTTAATATTCCAGTTGTACCAAAATCGATATCACCTAGTGCTCTAAACTACACGCCAACACAACGTATCTTAGAGTTGTCAAAACCACGTCCAAATCTTTGTAACGGAAGAGCAGTATCATTAATGAAACTAAAATCGATCTCGGGACAACGATTAAATCAACAACATAGTTATATTAGAAAATTGGTGCATGAAGATCTTAAGATTCAATTTGAACGATGTCAACTGTTGCCATCCGGAGCTAAACCGAAAACAGTTCAGTATACGAGTAATTCATCAACTCGCGCATTTCTACCTCAATCATTGGTGCCAATAAGACAGTCTATTTTGGGGAGTAAGTCATTAACACAGGTAAAATGTCCAGGTGTATTTGTCCCGCAAACATCGCGCACAGTGCCTCGATTAAACCAATATCAGCAAACTTCTAAGAAGGAAATGGCATCCAAGGAACTTAAATTTCAATGTCCAGAATGTGAAACGTCGTCGCCTCAAGGAACTAGCGTGCGTTCAAGTAAAACTTTACCACAAAAGTTGAAAACTGGTGTTTTAAAATCTAAAACCACAAAGCCACAAACTGAAAAATTACCACAAATGTTACAGGATCAGTCATCGTCAGAAGATGAAAACTCATACTCGGATGATAATACGCCGTTGTCGGAAGATGATAATTTATCGTTGGAATATGATAACATGTCGTTGAAAGGTGATAATTCATCGTCGGAAGATGATCATTCGCCGTCGGAAGATGATCATTCGCCATCGGAAGATGATCATTCGCCATCGGAAGATGATCATTCGGCATATGTGTCTGTTCGAATATGTTCCAAAAATGGTGCAAGTGATTGTTCGAGTTGCGATTTCAGTGATAGCCTAAGTTCCCTGGACTGTGAAAACAAATTGTCATGTGATAATGCATCGGAACTGTCCTTAGATAATGAACCGGAACCCTCTTTGGACAACAAACCGAAGACGCTTTTGGACAATGAATCGGAACCGTCTTCGGCCAATCAAGAGGAACCGCCTTTGGAGAATAAATCGGAATTGTCTTTGGGCAAAGAACCGAAAACATCATCGACAACGGAATGTGTTATTTCCATAGATATTATCGTAAGGGCACCTGTCCCAATTGTTAATTGTCTATTGGCCAAAATCAAACGCCCGGATCAGTAATTTCTGAGATCGACCTGTTTCCAGGTTACTGTTACTCATTTGCCTGGAATTTATCAGAAGCCAACGTTATTAGTGATCGCGATGATTGCCGATTTTAGAGTACAAATCGGTCTATCAAATCCAACGTTTCTGGAAAATATACCGGACAGTGTGGGCGCATTAAAAAGATTAAATTTTGTTTGCTGCATTTGGTGATACTGAACTGGAAGTCGTAGCCTTAAATATAGCGACATTTTCTCCCTCCACCGTTCAAAAAATTAGTAAACACCGCCAAAAAATATTGTAAAATGAAAGTAAAAACAACTTATAGTGTTCAATAAAGGTTAACCGTTTTTCAGTTTTACTAACTCAAAACATCAGAAAACAAAAATATCAAGGGCTGAACTGAAAACTAACAAAATTCCCATCCTAACTTAGCCTCTTAACGCAATCTTCAGCTCAACCTGCAACATAATTTAGATCACAACCTCTAACTTAATTCAACCTCTAACTTAATCACACGTAATCCTTGGTATTTCTGAATACGAATACGTTTGATTATTGCACGAATTCGTCTAAACGTGATTCGAGACCAAATTTCCCTTATTTACGAATACGAATTCGAGCAGGGGATCTATTGCGAAATTTGTACGATATCGAAAAAATTCGATACGCCGCGGATTTACACCCTTATTGTGGTTGTCGTGTCGATCTGTCGATCAACAATCGACACGATTTTGCCTTGTCGGGTCGCTTTTAATTTGGCGTTGCCTTAGGACGTCGAAACGACTCAGAAGTATTGCCACATTAACATAAAAATCAACCGAGTTATTGTGAATGGTTGTTGTTAACTTAGCAATCGTGAATTACATTTCTGAAAATTTCTGTCAAAATGACAAATATTGTTTACTTTTTTTTGTGTACCATTCAATTTAAATAAAAAATGACAGAGTTTGCGTTCTTTTAATTAGTTAATTTTAAGAAATGGTATATTGGTGTAAAGTAACGTAATTTAAGTGTCCTGAAATGTTTAAAAATTTGAAATCTTTTATGGTTCAAAAGAGTGAAAATGGCGAAGAAAAAATTGCCGTGCACCCGAATAAAATTTTATTATAAATTTCAAATATAAATTAACTTATAATATTTTGGATATAGAAAAATTATTAAATTAATTAAATAAATATAAACTTCCGTTTATGTAGAATTATTTTTTATTTTTGTAATATCGATTTCGATTAACAAGTAATCATCTTCAGTTACCGAACTACTAAAGAAAATTATGGATTCTGTCATCTTTATATACCTGTTTTATCCCTACGTCATAGCCTACTTGATCAATAATTTCGAATTATTATGTCGTATATTTTATTTACAGGAGTATTAATCTTATTATTAAGTAAATTATTATTTCTTCTGTTTTTATAGATCAATAATTCTTCCATTCGGTCCATATTATCACCTTTTCTCATTGTATATAGAATTTTCATGTTAGTATTCATGTCTATATAGTTATGTTGTGTTGTATTGATATGTATAGCAAAGTTTGATGTCGCATACATTTTACCAATATCACGAACGTGTTCTTTATATCTTTGACCGAAGGATCTACCTGTTTGTCCTATGTAGAAAGCAGGACAATCTGAACAAATCAACTGATATTCATATTTTACCTAAAGATGATACCTGATTTTTTCATATTTTACCTAAAGATATAAAAATTCTAACGATTGGACGTAAACATAAATTTGAGAGGGACGTTCGAAATTGGCTGCTCAACATAGAAAATGTTGAAAGATTTTTCTGAAATTAACATTATATAGCTTCGGGTAATTTCACCAATTAAAGCTGTTATCGTAAACATTAAACAATTGTAAATTTAAAGGCAACTAAGTGTAATTATTATTTTTTTCCATATATACATATATAAATAAGAAAACTATTGTGTAATATATATTTAACTCAATGTGTCCAAAGATTTTATAGAATAGCATGTTTAAATTGTTTATTTGCTCCACCACAGATTTTCATCTAAACGGAGCTTTACTTTGTTCAACTATAATATGTTAATTAGTTTATAATTTGTTTGTATTATTATTAAGTTATAAGTTGAAATAAAGAAATAAATAAATAAAATAAAATAAAATATACTCCAGTGTCTAAAATTTCTTCTTTCTTAGGCTTTAATTGCATTTCGAGGTTTTGTTGAGTTTTAAAAGCAATTGTATAGCCAAAATTCCGAAATATTTTTTGTATTTTAGAACTCGTGAAGCTGTTATATTCCATTGAAATGTATATTTTAGATGTATCTTCTTCTAAATTTAATGTTGTATAATTTCGATACATTATTTTGTTTTTGTATGATAAATTAATTTGATCTATTATTTTAGGTCTATATCCATTTTGACTTGCGATGTATTTTATTATGTTTAACTCTTCTAGTTGATCCGCTTGTGTCATTGGTATAATATTTAATCGATTTATCATATGATTATACGCTGCCATTTTATGTTGTAAAGGATGATTTGATTTACTATCAATAGTTTGGTCCGTTTGGGTTGGTTTTCTGAATACTTTAAATTTATGTTTTTGATCAACATTTTTTATAGTTAAATCCAAAAAATTTATACTTTTCTCTTCCTCCATTTCTAGTGTGAATTTAATTTTAGGATGTATAGAGTTGATATAATTTAATAGTTGATTCATTTGCCGATTTGTACCCGTGTACATAAATAGTATATCATCTACATATCTGTGCCAATATTTAATGTTCTTATAATAAATATTTGTATGGCTTAAGATATGTTCCTTTTCAAAATTATTTAAATAAATATTTGCCAACGTTCCTGATAATGGGCTGCCCATTGGGAGTCCATCGGTTTGTTTATAATATTTCTCGTTAAATTTAAAATAATTTTGCTTTGTTATTTCGTTGAGAAGTTTCATGATATCGTCCAGAATATTCCTATTGATTGAACTGTTTAGTAATAGCTGTTTTGTAATAGATATTGTTTCTTGAACAGGTATGTTGGAATATATGTTAGTAACATCAAATGAAGCCAGTTTACCGTTGGTTGGTATATCAATTCCTTCTATTTTATTGACAAGTTCAATATTGTTTTTGACAGATTGGTCCCTCTCAAATTTTATGTGGTTGCAAAGCCATTTGTTTATGAATTTTGATATTTTATAAGATGACGTAGGGATAAAACAGGTATATAAAGATGACAGAATCCATAATTTTCTTTAGTAGTTCGGTAACTGAAGATGATTACTTGTTAATCGAAATCGATATTACAAAAATAAAAAATAATTCCACATAAACGGAAGTTTAATAGATAATTAAAATAAAATTTGTTTTATTTTATTTTTACAATAAATAGTTATTAGACTTAAAAATTAGTGTAAACTGTGTTTTTATTAAATTATTTGTTAAATACGGTCAATAAATTATCTTGTCGTGACCTAAAATCTCATCGACAGAAATGTGACATTTTAACGACAAACGTCGTTAGAGATCGACAATCACAATACCAAATTTTGCAGTCGATGTGATATTGTCGTCGAAGCGACAATCACAATAAGGGTATTACCCTGTGGCGACCCTATAACACGTCATAGTAAAGAATCAATAGTTCACGGTATCGCCGCCATAAAACGCACCAAAATCTACTACAAAAGAATATTTAAGAAAAAGAAAAAAGGTAGTAGGCAAAGCACACCAATAAATAAAAGATGGTAAAATTTCCGGGTCGAAAATCAAGGTCGAAAATAAAAAGCTAAAATAAAATACATTCCAATAAAGGGCGTAATAATTTTATTTAGTGAACCCCGTTGGTTAAAGTGGGTAAAGGGCCTTAAGCAGCAAACGTTGAGCCCGCAACATTCCCCACATTGGTGACCCCGACGTGATCCGAAAGGATCTAAAATAGCCAAATTTTCAAATATTCAACACGATATTCCAGCGTCATACGCGTTATATTGCGGCGCAACTATTACAACCACGTGCCGGCCACAAAACAAAGAACACCAAACACGGGCATAAGCCCGAAGCTCGAGCTTTCAAGCCAAACAACGTCGATACAACAGTGTTTCAAGTCAAGCAACGAGAACGAAGCAGCAGCAAGGCGATACGACATCAACGGACACAACCACCGCGGGAAGTAATGCGCCGTACCCCACTATACACCGCAATTTGAAATTTTTCTTTTTTTTCGCTCCAACGAGGGAGCATTTGCATTATATAAATTTAATTAAAGTTAACTAACGTAAAATTCATTTGGTGTAACAGTGTGCGGGCGCCCGGGGTAAGCGAAATTTTATTATATTTTATTTGTTGGTGTGCGATATTATTCAACATACAACACCTAAGTCAAAAATTCATTTCACTGCGACGTTTTAACTAATTTTTATCGGCGCGTGTTAAAATGAGCGAAGGCGAAAACGAACCTTCGACGTCCGGAACGACGCAAGTGTATAAATTGTCGGTGAAATACGCGCTATTCAATCGCGACGATCCAGAAATCTGGTTCACGCAGTTGGAGGCACAGTTCGGAATTGGAGGTATCACGGGCGATGCTACCAAATATGGGCATCTCATCGCAGCGCTGGATCCATATACAGTCAAATGTGTACGGGACCAGATCCTCTCTCCTCCCAAAGCGAATAAATACGAAACTCTAAAAAAAGTGATAATTGAACGGTTATGCGAGTCGGCGAAAATTAAACTCGAACGATTACTGTCCGGACTGCAGCTGGGCGACAAAAAACCTTCACAACTTCTACGAGAAATGGAAACGTTGTCCGTGGATCAAGTAACCGAGCCAGTATTGCGGAATTTATGGTTACAGCGACTCCCAAAACATGCACAGGAAATCTTATCCTGTATGGACGATGCCAACCTACAAAAATTAGCCAACGCTGCAGACAAAATAATTGACGTGCAGAAACCAGCCGGTATCTACAATATAAAGGTTACTCCAGACGAAGCAAAAGGACCGCAATCAAACAATCTGGCCGCTCAAATCAGCATCCTTTCACAACGCGTAGAGGAATTATTCGGGAGGTTCAACAAAACTGGAGACAAGTTCAATCGCGGACGATCTCCCAGCCCTAAGTTCGCCAATTTCTCTCGTCAGCGCAGTAGTTCACGTTCAAAAGAACAGGTCGAGAAACACCCAAATTGTTGGTATCATCACCAATTCGGCAGCCGAGCACGGAAATGCATAAAACCATGCAACTTCAACAGTACCAGTTCGGAATCCAACAAGCCGGAAAACCAATAGGCACCTCACTTCACGCGGCAAGTGATGGCAGCCATAACACAATAAGCCGTCTAATTATCATCGACTCGCAAAACAAACTGCAATTCCTAATCGACACAGGCGCCGAGGTTTCAGTCATACCACCATCAAATCTCGAAAAATCAAATCCAACTACATTTAAATTGTACGCAGCCAACTCGACAGTCATCGATACATTCGGACACAAAAACATCACACTCAACATAGGTCTTCGCAGATCCCTAACATGGAAATTCATGGTCGCTGCAGTCGACCGATGCATTTTGGGCGCCGATTTTTTAGCACACTTCGGTTTATTGGTCGACATCAAGAACAAAAAACTCATCGATCCAACCACGAATCTCAACGTCCAAGGAGTATCCATTCAAATCCCGTCGTATGGCATCACCACGATCAAATACGGGTTAGAACAAGCCGAGATACTGGAACTGTTACAAGAATTTAAAACAGTTACCCGCGAGACGACCAGTTTGAACGTAGTAAAGCATAACGTAACCCATTGCATCGAAACAACGGGGCAACCCTATCACGCAAAAGTACGACGCTTAAACGCGGACAAGCTAAAAATAGCAAAGGATGAGATCGAGGCGTGGACAGCACAAGGGGTTTGTCGACCCTCCAAAAGTAATTTGGCGAGTCCACTACATATTGTAAAGAAAAAGGATGGCAACTGGCGGTTATGCGGGGACTACAGAAACCTTAACTCGGTAACAAAACCCGACCGTTATCCAATACCATTCGTGACAGATTTCACGCATCATCGTCATGTCACCCGACAAACAGCGAGTGGAAGCCATTCAGAATTTTCCACGACCAGCTACAACCGACGGTATTCTCCGTTTCTTGGGGATGATAAACTACTATCGTATTTTCCTACCCAAGGCGGCACACGACCAGGCAATTCTATACGATTTCATCAAAGGAAAGAAGAAAAAGGACAAGTCAACGATAAATTGGACCGACGAATCCAACAAGGCGTTCGAAACATGTAAAATAAAACTAGCTGAATGCACTCAATTGACTTATCCAGTTCCTAACGCTAAATTCGCTATTCTCGTCGACGCATCAAGCACAGCAATAGGAGCGGTACTGCAACAATTCATAAAACAAGGCTGGCAACCACTTTTCTTTCATTCGCGAAAACTGAGCGACACCGAGACTCGCTACAGCACATACGACAGAGAATTATTAGCCGCTTATTCGGCCATAAAACATTTCAAAAATTTCGTGGAAGGCCGAGAATTCATTCTATTCTCCGACTATAAACCATTAACATACGCACTGCAGCAAAATCCCGAAAAGGCATCACCAAGGCAACGACGCCACTTGGATTTCATAGCACAATACACGTCAGACATTCGGCACATACCTGGAGACAACAATGTGGTAGCAGACACGTTATCACGGATCGACCAAATCCACCTCGGAGGCAGTATCGACTACGCAGCAATCGCTGACGAACAAACAACCGACGCGGAACTCGCAAGACTAGTGGAAACAAACACGTCTCTAAAATTCGAGAAAACGCCACTATTCGGGACAGACAAAGAAATCACATGTGACGTTTCAACCGGCACACAGCGTCCGTTCATCCCAAAACCATTTCGGCAACAGGTATATGAATCGTTCCACAATGTGTCACACCCAGGCATACGCGCCACGGCAAAACTAATCAAGAGAAAAGTCATATGGCCAACGATGAATCAGGAAATACGCGTTTGGACTAAACAATGCATTCAGTGTCAAAAATGCAAAATTTCGAGACATGTGCACAGCAAAATTGGAAATTATCCTCCAACAAGTAAACGATTCGACGAAATAAGCATCGACATCGTCGAACCTCTACCACCTTCAGAGGGCAAATCATACTGCCTAACAATGATCGATCGCTACACCCGTTGGCCTGAGGCTACCCCAATCGCGGATATTCGAGCGAGCACTATAGCAGAGGCATTAATCAGAACGTGGATCAGCCGATTCGGCATACCATCAACCATTGTGATCGATAGAGGAGCACAATTCGAGTCAAGTCTATTCGACGAGCTCTCAAAATTACTGGGATTCCAGCGCAAACGTACCACAGCCTATAACCCGGCTTGCAATGGTATTATAGAACGGTGGCATCGAAGTTTTAAAGCCACAATAATGTGCGTAGCAGATAAACAGTGGACAAAATCCCTACCAATAATACTGCTCGGTTTAAGAACAACCGTGCGAGAAGACTCTCAAAGCACAGCAGCCGAACTCGTCTACGGAGAAACCATACGACTACCAGCGGAGTTCATTCAAACAGGAAAATTTAGACCGCAATCCGAATTTCGTCAACACTCTACGCAAGCAATTCACAGACATAAAACCCGCTTCGGCGTCTCGAAACGCACAAGAGCAAATTTTTGTCTTTAAAGAATTGGCAACATGTAAACATGTGTTGGTACGAACAGATGCAGTCCGGCAGTCACTCCAACCTCCATACGAGGGACCATTCCCGGTGATCAGACGCAGCGAAAAACACTTTACGGTAATGATCAAGGGCAACGAGTCAACGATCTCCATAAATAGACTGAAGCCATGTTTCGTAGAAGCGCAGGAGCAACCTCCAATTGCATCGAACGAGATACCTTCCAGTTCAGACTGTGCGCAACCACCAATGCAGACAACACTACCCACCAATATCAACCACTCAATACCCAAGAAAAAAAAAAAAAGAGTAACGTTCAATCTCGCGGAGCAACCAAAGTCTAGAGTGGGTCGTTCCATCGTCAAACCGGTTCGGTTCCGCTAACTCGTGTATCGTTCACTAGTTCACTGGGGGTGGAATAGTGTGGCGACCCTATAACACGTCATAGTAAAGAATCAATAGTTCACGGTATCGCCGCCATAAAACGCACCAAAATCTACTACAAAAGAATATTTAAGAAAAAGAAAAAAGGTAGTAGGCAAAGCACACCAATAAATAAAAGATGGTAAAATTTCGTGGCATTCAGATATTCATTGTTTTTCGTCGACACAAGGTCGAAAATAAAAAGCTAAAATAAAATACATTCCAATAAAGGGCGTAATAATTTTATTTAGTGAACCCCGTTGGTTAAAGTGGGTAAAGAGCCTTAAGCAGCAAACGTTGAGCCCGCAACATTCCCCACAACCCTATTATGAAACTTGGAAAATCGAAAGTTGGAAAATCGAATTTGTAATATTATTTATTATTATAAATATTACAATATTACAAATAATATTTAATTTAAAATTGAATAAATCATTTACAAAAACGTATTTTCCACAAAAACACAAAATACCATAAATTTTACAAAATCCGCCAACTAAATAGCAGTCGAATTTTGCCATGTACGTTCGAGCGCTATTGCGATTGTCGAGTCGATCAACAATCGTCTCGCCTTTGTCGTCTCGTGTCGTTTTTAATTTTGTATTGCGTAAGCAAATCGAAGCTATACAAAAGTATTGCCATACTTGAATAAAAAATATATAGTGTATTGGGAATTATTTTGATAACTTTTAAATTGTGAATTGTATTTTTCTTTATAGCTGTCAAAAAATTATAGGTTATGTTCAATGTTTATAATTTACGATAATAGATTATAATTTGTGAAAATAGTTTATAGGATTTTCTTAACTAGTTTGTATTAGAAAAATGAATTCGGTTTCTATTTTTCGATGAGGATGACGACAAAGTCGCTAAAATTAAGCTGTTAAGGAAAACAAAATTATTAAGGGACTTATTTAACCCATTAGAATTAGATGAATACAGGTAAACTTTATAATTGTATAATTCTTAGAATTTGTATAACATAAGACAAATTAATTTAATTTTAGAAACTACTTCAGACTCTCCAAACAAGCATTCAAAGATTTGTTGGACGATGTATCTCCAAAATTAAGGCAAATGAAACGATTATCGTGGGTCCCAAATGTTTTAAAACTCGCTTCAGCTCTGAGATTTTTCGCAGAAGGGGCCTATCTGAAAGGCGTAGGTAACGATTTTCATTTAGGCATAGCACAGCCTACTTTTCCATTAATTTTAAAGGAAATGGTTGATATATTGGAGACACAAGTTTGCCCAAAGTGGATTTGTTTCGATTATTTCGAAGAAGATAAAAGGGCAGCTAAAATTTATTTTTTTAAAAAGTACCGTTTACCTGGTGTCATATGTTGTGTAGATGGCACGCATATTAGAATAATAAATCCAGGCGAACAGACGCAACATTTATTCTATAATAGGAAAGGTTTTCACGGCATCAATGCAATGCTAGTAAGTAAACTTGAGAAATTTGCATTCTTGTGTACGTTGTTATATTGATATTTTCTACTTTGACAGGTTTGCGACCACAAAATGGAGTTCCGATATGTAAATGCAAAGCACCCCGGAGCGTCACACGACTCGATGATTTGGAATGTATCCGGCTTAAAAGCAATCATGCAAAACCTGAAGGTAAACGGGGATAAATCTTGGCTTCTTGGTAATATAAAATTTATTAATCAATTGTAAAATTTATTAATCCCTTGTATTATGTATCAATTTTATTGAGATACATACGTATTTCAATCTTAATACATATGTAGGTGATTCTGGATACAGTTTGGACACATCAATATTGACACCATTTCGTGCGGCTACAGAAGGCACAAAGGAAAGCAAATTTAATAAACAACATTCCATTGGCAGGAATATAATAGAAAGAGCTATAGGCGTTTTAAAAGCCAGATTTAGATGTATTTTGGGAGCGAGCCAGTTACATTATTCCCCACAAAAGGCCACCCAAATTACAAATATTTGTGTAGCACTCCACAATATTTGCACCTGGTATAAAATACAGTTTCCTGATGAGCTTCATTTAATACCTACAGCTTCGAACATATTTGAACTTGCTGATGAGGAATATGCTGAATCTGTGTCACAAAGGCAAGCAGTTATATTACGAAACGAAATAGCAAATTCTTTATAAAACAAAAAATATTTTATTTAAATTTAATTCACCACATATATAATTAGTCTTTTGTATCACATGAAATATTTTACAAGAAAATAAAAAAAATTCGTTTAAGGAACTGTTAAACAATTAACGTTTGGATTATTTAATTTTTATTGCATTGAATCTCTAATTAAAGTTTCTGTAACTCCGAAAGTTCCAGTTTTAATTTTAATTTATCATTTCTATGTTTTCTCTTGTGGTTCAAATCTTTTTTAAGGAGAAGAAGTGTTTCTTCTTTTATTAACACCGATTTCCGCAATAATTTCATTTTATCCTTCTTTAATTCATATGTCTTTTTTGTGTATTTAAGCATCTCTCCCAAATGATTGCCGACATCTGATAAACTGTAATTTACAATATTGTATAATTTTTCTTGAATTTTGGTTTGTTGGTCCAGCAAAGTGAATCTTTTCGAAGAAATATCCAATTTATCAAAATTCGTTTTTTTGTTATGAATTTTATTTGTAATTGGTGTTAACACAAATTGAGTACCATCAACCTTTTCAGGCTCATTATTATAATCAAGTTCGACATACACTGGATATGTAGAAACTGACGAAACTTCTGTGCTAACTACGGGTTTTCCAAAATCCTATCCAGGGGGATCTACGACCAAATTAATATTAAGAATATCTGCTACAAGATCCTCTAAAGGCGTAAGAACTATTATTTTATTTGGGCCTCCACCTGTTGTATTAATTTCAGTTTTGTTTGCGGTCAGCTTCTTTTTAACTTTGAATTTGAGATCTATCCAAACCTAAAAAAAATTGAGGTTAGAAAACCGTTAAATTTACGGTTAAATTAATTTAAAAAAAAATAACGCTAACCTTCATCCAGCCGTGAGATTCTCGCATTGGGGGCCCTAAACTGTTGAGTTCTGTTGTGAAAAGATCCCACTTATTTTTAATACCCGATTTTACGTCCGATCCAGATTTGGTTATTCCCCGTGCAATGTCTACATTTTTCTGCATCAGACTTACAAGAAGCTCAAACTGAGCGTTATTTGTTATTTTCACGACTTTCATGATTTATTTTAAAAAATTAAAATTTAACAACAATTTTTTTTAACTTTTATTTAGTTTTTATTCTATCACTATTGCTGTGTGCCTCAGAAGACTTTTCAAACTAAACTTTTCAAATTTTGAAGTTTTCGCTATTTCCTCATAGATGCTAGAAGAAAAGTCAATTTATGAGGTTACTTTTCGACGAATTTTCAATTTGTATGACGTACTGTTTAAAACATGTAGTAGGCGTAGTATGTAAATGTAATTAAAAATCAAAAAATTTTCAGTTCCAGTGATTTTAAAAAAATCGCCCGTCATCGATTTTCATTATTCCAAATGCATTTCCCACAATGCTTCGTGCTTTGCTATGCATAACGTTAAAGTTTCTTTCTACCGTGGTTAAGTTGCCTTTTCTTATGGACGGTGTGATAATAGCTACCGGATCTAATGACATTTCTATTCACTGTCACCTAATAGAAAAGGGGGTGGGAATGTTTGTTTGCGATATAATTGACTATTCGAGTATCCACAACAAATATTAATAAATTTACCAGAACTGTCGCATACTGCCATTAAAATAATGTTTTAATCAAGTATAAGATTCATATATTGACTGTGTATTGCAGTAGGTACAACAATTTTTATGTGGTATCCATCGATAGTACTTAACGCTTTCGAAAATATTGAAGTGGCCGATCGTCGATTAAATTGTTCGCCGATAAGACTATATGAATTTAACTTGGCAATTTGACTAACTTTGGTGCGGGCTTTACAAACATCAAGAATTTTGTGAACAATTGTTCTCACAGAATATCTTGATATATTGAAAATTATACCAGTGACCCTATACCCCCGCTCTCCACTGGCCATCCAATATAGAAACACAGAAACACGGGATTTTATTTAAAATTTGAAACCTTTAAAAGTTTGATGTTGAGCGAATAGACCTCAAATTTTATTAAGCGAATTAGCAGACACTCAAGTGTTTGCGGATATAAGCATTATCATTAGCAAATACTTATATGCTTGTAAATTTCAGTTTTATTATAGTTTCTTGTTATCTACAAATAAAATAAAAATAATACTGTAACAAACCTTCACAAATTAAAGTTACATATAAAAAGTTTAGTTTGGTATAAGCAGAGCCTACTCTATAAATAAGAGCCTCCACATTGACTGAATTTTTTACTAAGCTTAAAATAAAGTACATAAAATTTTTTCTTTACTATGAAACTATATGGGAAAACGATTGTTTTCATTTACAGATTAAGTCTATAAGAATTATGAGCTTTTACAATATTTTTATACGAAAATGTTCATAAAACATATAATTTTATTTGATTGAAAAATCGAATCATGAAAATGTTTATTTCTTAGTGAAAATCCTCTTGAAATATAAACTATTGGTAAACTTTTATGGAATGTTGTTGTTGTAAAATACGTCATAACATAAAATTTATAAACAATTATAACCATCTCTTTTTAGTCTGCTTCTAAAAGCATTGCCACATAACCAAAATCTTCCCGAATACAGATTCATATCATGTGGCAATGCTTTATTAACGATTTTTGTTTAAACCATAGATGTCGCCTACAATTAAAAACATATAAAAAAAATCAAATAGGTGATCGAACCGGTCGGATTCTAAAATCGGTCTGATTTTTGATTCGGTTAAATATATTTTTGGTGGCTTCACTCTATAGTAATAACTAAATTGTAATAAAATTAATTTAATATATTTTTTTTTATAAATTTACTAGAATTAAACCATTGCTATGAAAGCAATTATGTTAATTTTACGTAAAAAGTTTTCTTTCAAATCGTTTACTCAGCCCGAATCCCTGTTGTTTTTATTTGTGTGTTAAGTGACATCTAGGAATGGGAATAATAAGTAAGAGCTATTTTATTTTATATACCGCTCTCAAATGTTATGACAATTCAAATATTCTAAACAAAAACTTATTTTGAATGTGTCATTAATTCTTGGGAATAAAAATCGATGCCAAATATTAATCATGTTGTATTTATTTTCAGCTGATACTTAATTTAAATAATATTTCTAATACTTGAGAAATAAATAAGGCATTTATGTTACAATTAATGTTTGTTGGTTATTTCGTTTATTTGTGATGCATAACAATCTGGGTTGATTTGATTTTTTTGATTTCTTCTCGCTCAATGCATATTATTATAATTTTTTCTCTTTGACTCTCTTTGATTTATTTTAATTTTGGCTGTTCAACGTATTGTCTTTTTTTACCATTGATTTTAGTTGTGAATAAGTGATGACGTCATTAAATAGAATATTCTCTTTTTAATACATATTGTTGTGTTGTAGAACGTTTTTTAATTTAATTCCTTTATTTTCTTTTGATTATTTATATCTGGAAAATGGGGAAGCTTGAGAATCTGTGCTTTAAATGAGTTAGTCATTGAGTTGTTTATTAGCGATTTCAGAAAAAATTATTTATCTAGGTTTAATTTTTAATTCATATTTTTTCGTCAATCGAAATCGCGTTTTTTCATACAAACTCTATGAAAATAAATTATTTTTTAGTGTTTCTATGTCCTTTATTTTAAGTTCATTTTTTACATGCCGGCTCTATTCAAATCAAGATGGTTCTGGTATAAGGCACAGTTGAATACTTTTAATCTAGTGACATCTATTTAAATATAGCATGAATTACTGGGTCTTACAAAAGTTTAGTTTGAAAAGTCTTCTGAGGCACACAGCATATGTAGTTAATACGGCGTCGTGAGCTCAAACTGCTAAAATGTCATCGACAAAAAAAGATGCAGTCGATCGACGAATGTCAATCGAAATCGACGTTCGCAATACGAATTTTCGCAAAGGCTTCGACACGATAATCGCTGTAGGGCTGAATAGAAGTTTTCCAGGATACGTTGATTTGCAGCAATTATTTCCTATTTTTTTTTTATATGCAGTTTTCGATCCGCGATTGATTCGCTCCCGCGGATTCTATAATCGACATGATTAGTTAACGACACCAAAATATACAAGTAAGAAATACAAGATGTACACATGAAATTTATATTTTTACAATTATTTTTATTTTTAATGAAACACATATTTTTAAAAATTGAAAGTTCATTATTTTTAAATGAAAATAATCACGTCGATTTTAGAATCCGCGGGAGCGAAACAATCGCGGATCGAAAACTACATATAAAAAAAATGGAAAACCAGAATTTTGTATCATGGAGGCCTATTATCAAAGCCTACTTAATAAATAAAGCCTCCATGATGAAAACAAGCTTTTTTTAAGGTATCAAAAAATCCAAAAGAAAATGTTTATTCCATAGTTTTTATATGGAGAGATATGACCTCAGTTTATTCAAAATATATTAATGAAAATTGACTCGAAATTAATTTTATTTTGATTCAATTGAAACTATAAACTCTATTTTCCACCTGACTTGGACGATTTTTTCGTGAGCTTTTCCAATTTACGGTAATAATGATAACAAAATAAGATATTTTATATCTGAAAAAGCTTAAAAATAGAGTACATGCATGTAAAAAAGAGATATAAATATAAAGGAAAAGGCGCGACGTTTACAATAATAAACATGACAAACAATATAGAAACAAGGTAAACATAAGAGAAATGAAGCAAATACATAATATGAAGCATATTATCAGATGACAGCTAATAAAAAGCAAAGCCTACCCAAGTAGCAATTTGAAACTGAAGTTCCAAAAAAACCAAAGTAAGGATTTCTGATCAGTTTTTATGCAACTATTATTTTTGAACCGGTTCCGCAATGATTACAACATCGTATAATTAAAACTTTTCAAATCGAATTTTACAAAACTCTATTGTAACTGTTAAGTTTTACTGAAATGGTTTCATAGTTCCAAAAAAATCGTAGAAATGGCTTGATAAACGTGCTGTTGTAACTGGTTTTCTTGAAGCCGTTTTAAATTCTTTTAATTTGGAAGATTTAAAAGATAAATCAACGGGTTTTAAAAAACTATATTATAACTACTACGTTTTATTCAAATAGGTTTCAAAGTTCCAACAAATCTAAATTTTATAAGGTTTAATAATACAACTGGTTTTTTTGGAATGGTACCTCAACTGTGTCAATTTCGTATATTTAAAACCATATTGTAACAGTAAATTCTTTTTGAAATGTTTTCGCCACAGTATAGGTGATAATCAATTTTTAATGTGCGTTTTCTTTATGAATCTCTGGTATTTAGGATACTATACGCACCAGCAAAGCTAAGACATTAAAAAAAAATATTTTCACATTTTTTTCATTGTTGTAATAATGAAACAATTAAAAAAATTAAAGAAAAACATTAGTCGTGTGAACGTGCGTATATTCGGTCGTGTCTTTTGGGAACAGTGAAAATAATTTTTACTTTTTAGTTTAAAATTTTGAAGTCTACCAAATAAAAGTTTTGTGTTATTTCATTCGTGACAAATAAAGTAATTTTACATTGCTATAAATTCAAGTCTAGTAAGGGAAATAAATATTAATTAAGAGTGTCCTATTTATTAATGTAAAACGCAGCATCAATATATGTAAGAATCGCGATTTGCAGTTAGTTTTATATACAAATATAATAAATATTTAATGTGCGTTTTGCATGCTAACTTATGAAATTTTTGTATTTAAGATATTATACGCACACCCAAGGATACTCATATTAACACCACAGAGATTTTTACTCTCTCTACATAATTCTCTGTGTTAATACAATGGAAAAAAAACTAAATAACAAAATCAGTCGCATGAATGTTTAATTGTAATTCGGTCTGATTTTGTACAACGAGACTTTTGAATTAAGTAATTAACAAATTTTAACGTTTAAGAAATTAAATTTGTGTTAGTAAAATTAGTGACAAATTATATAAGTGATAACATTCAAGTTGGGTAAGGTAATTAAAATTATTAATTGACAGTGGCAAGAATCCAAAACCCGCCGCTAATATAAGAATCGCGATTTATACAGTTAATTTTTACCAGGTTTAATGTGTTTTTCTTTGAAAATTTATTAGATTAGATATTTATATTCATTTTCATTTAGGGGCATATAATTATATTTTATTGTGGTTACTTTGATTGTTCGAAAATATTAAATATTAGTGGTAATATTCAAGATTAACATGACTTCTTTAGTTGATAGTGTGTCAAGAAGAATCATATAACGACTCGATTCGGTTAGTTTTTAATAGTTTTTCGTTTGAATTTTATTAGAAAGATACCTTTTAAGCAGTATTTCAAAATGCCTAAGCGTTCAATCTTTAAACATGTAAATCCGTCCACTTACAGACGAAGGGTTGAGGCAATTTTCAATCAATATACGACTACTCAAATTGAAGAATCTGCCGAATCGGTCATTGTTGAATCTTCTTCAACAAATGATTTAAATAGATTAGCGAACGATGTTCGAAGCTCGATTTGCGGTGATCTGTCCACAAATACAAGTCCAGAAAAATCTTTACGTCAATCTTCGAATTCGTCTGAACTACAAAATCCAGTACATTTGATTGCATCTTCGGCTGATTGCAATACTAGCGGAAATAATGAGTATGTAGGGTTTGAATATTGCAATGTAGAAGAAGATTCTGATATTGATCCTAATGCGCCCTCATTTTCTTTCGCAGAAAATTTACAGCACTGGGCAGTTGAAAACAGAATATCTCACAGCGCCCTTAATGATTTATTACAATTATTAAAAATAAATGAACACCCAGAACTGCCTTTGGACTCTCGCACCCATTTAAAGACCTCGAAAATTATTGTATCATTGAGCTTCCTTGACCCTGGCCATTATTGGCATTTCGGGATTGAGAAAGCATTGAAATATCTGTATTCTACCGATTGGCCAAAAGAACTAAATTTAGTTTTTAATATTGATGGTCTTCCCATTAGTGACAGCTCAAAAAGCCAATTTTGGCCTATTTTGGGTCTAAGTCCTAGCATTAGTAAGGTTCCATTTCTAGTAGGGATCTTTAAAGGTACTTCGAAACCAACGATACCCCTGCCCCGTCTTCCGTTTGATTTTATTCTTACGAGTTGCTGAGGAAGTTGAAGAGGAAGGCTAAATACAACTGGAGGGTGCCTGGTATCCAGAGTCCGCATACTTTGGACTGATTAACCTATCAGCCATTGTTCCATTGGCATATGCTGTTCCACCTTAGATTAGGGTTTTTTGTCAAGGTTTTATACTTTAGCGCCATATTTTAGCCTGTGCCGAATGGCCAAAAATGTGCCAAATGGCCTTAGTTACCAGTGGTTACCACGAGGAGGCAGCACGTACACTTGCGAATTGTGAACAGGTTACCCCTTACACAATTGTACCCATCACGCAGCTGCCTAATACATGACCAGAACAGCTCACGTGATGCGCACCCTACTGGACGGTTACGGAGCTGGTAGGTTAATCTACTCAATTTTGGCCTCCCCCCCTTCCCCGCCCCTCCAACAGACGCCAAACCACCCAGTTAAGATTTAAAATATGTAATAACTTTAGCTTAAGATTTGATTACTTCTTGTGAGTTTCTTATGTAGACAGGTTCAATAATAAAGCCATTGGCAACATTTAAAAAAATAAACATTATTTGATGGTGCAGAAAAAAAAATTTGGTACAGACACCGAACAGAAACAGTTGTTTCTTATGCTCGGTATGCTGCTCGAGTTAACTAAAATGTTTACTTGGGATTCACGACTCTCCATGAAATCGTAGATAGTTTTAGAGTATTATTAATTGATATGGACAGTTTGTCTTAGTCGAGCAGCATACTTACATAGCTTAAATTCTAAAATTGTAAAAGTTCAGCACTACGTCACTCGTTCTTGAAAAATCTACGATTTTATACCGTAAATGTGAGTTTAAAAGGTCTCGATTTCATTAACCATTGTTCTATAACGTTTTAAGTTATTCAAATAAATAAAATGATTCACACACTTAAATTTTTATTTTTTAATTTAATAAATTATTTGAAAGAGAAAGTTTGTCTGTATTAAATCAATAAGATTCTTTCGGGTTTTTATAGACAAAATACAGTAGACTCCCGTATAACGCGATTAATATGTTACGCGTTGTATGAAATCGCGTTATAGGAAGTCGCGTTGTATGAGTAAAAATCTTGTATAACACGAATGATGTTAGAGTAAAATGCTATAGCGGCTATTATCAAATAAAATTTGATTCTACAAAATAAGATATTAGAAAAAAATAATATTCAACCAAAATTGTACATATTGTATTACTTATGCGAATTTATTGGATTTAAAAAATATAATTTAACAAATTAATTCATAATACATATTTTGTATTTAGATAAACAAAACTTCACAGAACATTAATTAAATTCAAGTTGACCATTAGTCACTATCCCTGTCATCTAAAATTAAGTTCCACCGACGTTGATTCACTGAAAATTTTGTTTGTTTTCTTTTTGGACTTCTCTACAATTGATTGATTCATTTCCTTTTTTAATAATATTATATTGTATCTTTTTGAGTGGTTTTCCTGAGTTAAACGTTACTTGTCAATAGTTTCTCATTTTGCTTCGAACTCTCCCTGAAGATTAAAATATGGAACAAGACATTCTTGAAAATTCCTTTTAAATTGCATAGAACGCTCCAATGATGAATCCTTCTTTGTGAAAAATGTTTCTAAGTGTTTAGCCAATTCAAGTCCTTCGTTGAGATGTTCTAATGCAAAATTTGTTCTTGTTTCCTCTGAAATGAGGTTTTTTGGTGGCTGTGTATAGTTAAAAATAACTTCTGATTCATCTAAAATTTTGTCGTTGTTAATGAATTGTCATATGTATATCTTCCACGTTCATATCATCTAATCCTTTCCTACCTAATAAATTAGCTAAGGTTATAATCTGATCAATGTCTACGAAGATTTAAGACAATTGATTTTCTTCATTGCCTATTTCAGGCCAAATATTTTTCCAGCAAGGATTTAGAGTAAACCGCTTTAATTCCTTGATGGACAACCCAATATTTTCTACATAATTTAAAATTAAAAAGCTTTCCATATTTCTGTTATTGTTTTACTTGGATGGAATCAAGTTTTGCTAAAATTTCTTTAAATGTTTGACGCATATATATAGTAAGATTTCAAGGTTTTTATAATACCTTAGGAGTTAAAAAATTTACATTAATATTTGGATGGTTTAAGTCTGTTGGATGTCCAGGCGCATTATCATTGATTAATAAAGCTTTAAATCCCAATTTTTTTTCTTTCAAATAATTTTCTATATCCGGTACGATGCAATCAAAAAACCATAGTATGCCTAGTGTAGGTATAGTATGCTTTTTTCTTTGCTTGTCAGTAACGGGGAAATGTAGATTTATCACACCCATTTATGACATGTAGATTAAACGTAGATTTTCATAAGATAATTTCCAGATGCATTCGACATAAAAGTAGTGTTACAATGATTTACAAAATGCATATCGTCGACGAGAAAAGCCAGAATGTGAAGCCATTTTTTCCAATTTTCCGTTTTTCGTATTAAGCGAAAGCGGAGGATATTGTGTATACATATAAACCGTAAGGAGGTGAGATATGTATTGTAGTTTTCATTATCTCCTGAAAAAATTTGTTGTTTAAAATTAGAAAGTGGTCAAGCATTTAAGAAAATATCCCAAGATTTAGGTATACGGACGACATGTACGAGTATATACAAAAATTTAGAAGAAAATATGGTTTGGTTCTAGTTAGGTAGTAAACAAAACCGAATGCATAGTTTTATGTACATCATTATCTCGAAATAAATAATATATTTTTAAGAACACGTGAAACAAAGAAAAAAAAGGTACGCTTTTGTTTTCACTTTTTTATAAAATATTGAGAATAGAAAATATTGAGTTTTATGAATATCCTTATCAATATAAACACAAAAATCCAAATGATTTCATTATGAAATGCAATGGGAAACGAAAAAACCATTACGAAAATTTTAGTAATGTTCCGTTGCGAAAATTTTCGTAATCCGATTTCAAGAATACGATTTTAGGGTTTTCGTAATACTTTGACACTAACTCGCAATACGAAAGTTTTCGTAATGGTTCAAGAATAGCACCCCAGGTATAAAAAATCAAATATTAGCACAATTTATTTTAAAATTCCCTTATTTACGTACGTTCGTAGCAAAATTAAATTGTTGATTCCCTTAATTAATAAAACCATAAGCCATTTTTTTGTCAGTTTTTTATATAGTGGATTGAGCTACGTACATTTAAATATGCATTCATTCAAGTATGTGTATGCTGCACACAAATTGAAAATATTTAATGAATCATATATTTTTTCAGTAATTAATAGAAGCTGTGGAAGAAAATGAAGACGATCTAGATATTGATCTGTTACTTTCATCACAATAAATGTTTTACACCAATAAATAGTACACAAATAAATTTTAAATACGTACATATTTATGTAAATACGTATTTATTATTCACAAAACTTTTCACGTCGATGTGACATTTGAATTTGACATACATCAACATTTGTAAATCAAAATGAAGTTTGCCACAATTTCTAGGCTTCTACAAAAACCAAAAAAATTTCCAATTTCCCTTTGCTCCCGGTAGCAGCTCTAGATAAATAGGTAGAGCCATTGATTAAGTAGAATAAGATAATATTACTACGATTTCTGCCGCTACGTTTGGTCATTGTCTCCACTAGTCATTTAAATAGAGAAGAAATTTTTTGACAGCGGAATTCCTTTTCTAGCAACATACAAACTATAGAATTTAATTTGTGTTGCTTTTTCTCATATAATATTTGCATTAGTATTGGTTTATATGATTTGTTTGTTGTGTTTTCCGATTTAGTTTTTATTTCATAGTTTTTGTTACGTATAAATGCTTCGTAAATGGTTGATCATAGTTAGACAAATTGATGCAAAAAAATGATTAACATCGATTTTGTACGTTATTTCGTTCTTTGGCTTTGATGTCTGTTGCATTTTGGTTTGGTATTCCCATGAGATGGGGCTGAAGGAGAAAATTTAGTAGCCCGACTCATTGGCAACATTCTACTGAAACATTCTTAATTCTTAATTAAAACCAACTAAATTAGAAATTAAGGGAGAACGCCACTGTGACCTACCATTTTCAATTGCTTAGTTTGGTATTTTTTTTTTTTTGAAGAACGGGTTGGGTTTAGAGAAAAAAAACGTTTAGGCTATATTTGGCATATATTTAAGTTAACAAAAAAAATGTTTTTGTAAAAAAAAAAAATTCGAAATGGCGGCGCAAGAGTAGCTTTAGTAGAAGTGATTTTGACTCGAGTCGCTCCACTGCACGCAGTAGAAGTGTCTTAAATTTGTTCCTGGGACAAAAAATAAAATATTTTCATGAAATATATTAGTTTTAGCATAGAAGTACCTGAGGAAATTAAAAAATTCGAAAAAAAAATAGAGACAAGTTTAAAGAAAAAGTTTCATTTTTCGACTATAATTTTCGTATAAAAAGTTGTATATCTATTTTAATTTTTAATGAATCAAAAAAAAAACTCAGGTGCTTCGATTTTAAATCTATTTAAGAAGCTACAGTTAAAGTTTCAATTCGATTGAACAAAAATTGATTGAGTTCTGCTGCGTGCAGATTTCCAAAACACGGTTTCGAGAAAAACACGTTTAGTTTTTGGTATCAATAACTTCCCAATAACTTTAGACATTTTTTACATACCACTAATCAGCAATGCCAGCTCCATACAGTTGTCCTTCTACGTTGATATACGCTACATTTCTGGCCTTGGAAGCTGCCAAATTGCCTCTCCGAGCCTCTTTTGCCACATCCGTCATCGAGTACTCTGCATGTGAAATTCTCTTGGCATCAATTTCAACGCAAAAATTATAACAATTAGGCCCGATTTTCACACCTATTGTTTCTAAAACTTGAGCAAGGGATAGTAGACCGTCGTTAAAAGTCATTATAGCAATGACACTGTTATTCGTAAAAAACAATAAATATGAACACAAACAGAAGCGCACTCCGAAAATGCGCTTCAGCTGATGTACATTTTTTTTTCAGCGCACCCTGTAGGTCAAAAAAGAACTTATTTCAGTCGGTAACTTAATTTCTAAGGATAATAAAATTAAATGAAAAAGAAACTAAAAGTAACAGGGTTATATTGCCGACAGCGTTTTTCGGCTCTTAGAGAGCTCTCAGAAAAATGCTTGAAAATCTTCTAAAAAAACTTTTTTTTAGCTATAAACGAATTTGTATCATATTATCGAGGGGGTGGGAAAGGGGGCTTAAGTAATTGGTCTACAAATAGTCCAAATGTCATCCTCACCTGCACGTGGTGCACCTTGCTAGATAACTAACGAGGCTCTGGCGACCGAGACACGGCGGTATAACTGACTATCGAGAATTTAGTAAATGATCTTCTCAAACCAGACCCACTACCAACTCGTACTGGTCAGAGTGGTAGATGCTTTATGACCAGTAAAATAAACAATGAGTACAACGGATTCAGACCTCAAGACCTCAAAAACTTACAGCGAGAAAACAAGGAGTTAAAAGATGCTCTAAATGCAGTAATGTCTGAGAAAGAAACCACTAAGATAAACAACACCAATGATCATATAGAGGTTATGTATGAAACAGACGAGGAAGAACTCAATAGAGAAACGGGATGGATTCTGAACCGTAACAAAAAAAATAAGAAACGTAAGATGAGTAAATCACCACAGATTTCACCCGATTCGAAACAATCAGTTGAGCAGCTTCCAACCGGAAGTAGGCACGTGCAACAGGAGGATAAAGCTCAGGTTCCGTCGGAACAGAAACGATCAAGTAATGAACTTCCAACCGGAAGTAAGAATGTACAACTAGAGTAAAAAGTGCCACGGCCACCTCCAGTAATAATATCTAATTGCAATAATTATCAGAGTATTAGAAACATCATGGACAACAATCATATAAAGTTTCAAGCTACAGCGTTAAATAGTGGTGATATCAAAATAAATGTCACAGACAGTGATAGCTATAGAAAGTTAACAGGAGCTCTTAACGAAGAAAAGACAGCGTGGTATTCCTACGAAGATAAGCAGACAAGGCAAACCAAAGTCATTGCTAGGAAGCTACACGCTTCATGCAAACCAGAAGAGATAAAAGAGTATCTTTTGGAGAAAAAATACAAAATTAAAGAAGTCACACAGCTGCTAAAAAGAGGTGACAAAACACCTCTTCCATTATATATGTTGTCTTTTGAAAGAACAGAAGACATTAAAAATATTTATGCAATCAGCGAAATACTCCATATGAAAGTGCAAATAGAAGCAGTTAAAAAATCTAAGCTGATCCCCCAGTGCAAAAAGTGCCAAGTCTACGGACACACGCAAAACTTTTGTAATAAAGAGCCCAGATGCGTGAAATGTGTAGGAAAACACCGTACGGCTGAATGTACGAAACTAAAAGACACCCCACCAAAATGTGTTAACTGTGGAGAGACACACCCAGCCAACTACAGAGGTTGCATTGTTATAAAAGAGCTGCAAAAAATTCGCAACAAAACAAGGGAAACTTCAATAATTACCAGGCCAGAAATTAACTCAGCCTCAACAAGAATACCTACAAATTTAAGGCCACACCAAACATTAATCCAGCCATCAAGAACTAATCCAAATGTAACATTTGCTGATGTACTATCTACTGGAAGTTCGAGAAGACAACATAGTTCTCTTTTATTAAATGATTCAAATAATAACCAAACTAATAAAATACTACAAGATATTCTTGATAGACTTAGTTCACAAGAAGAAAAGCAAGAAAAAGCCCTTATATCAATCCTACAAAGGCTCACTCTACTCGAAAAACATGGCAAATAATTTAAAAATTCTTGCATGGAACTGCAATGGTATATTGCAACGACAAAATGAAATACAACTATTTCTTGATTTAGAAAAAATAGATATATGTTTATTATCTGAAACACACCTTACTACTCAAAGTCATATAAAAATCCGCGGCTACGAAGTTCACTCAGCAGTTCATCCTAATAATAATGCACGAGGGGGCAGTGCCGTGATTGTAAAAAAAGATATTAAATACCATCTGCAACAAAAACTTGAAAGTGATGAAATACAAGCAATTAGCGTTAGAATTAATACCCGCAACCACAAGTTAGTGGTATCCACAATATATTGCCCACCTAGATATAACATCAAAGAGAATGCTTATACTCAGTTCTTCAAGCAGCTCGGTGAAAAATTTGTAGTCGGGGGTGACTTTAACGCTAAACATACTGACTGGGGATCAAGACTAACCACAACTAAAGGGAAAGAGCTTCATCAAGCAATAATTAAATACAACTGCAACTGGCATTCTACTGGAAAACCAACTTATTGGCCCAGTGATCAAAATAAAACACCAGACCTAATTGACTTCTTTATAACAAGAAAAATCCCGGTTGATTATATACAAGTGCAGGAAGAATTGGACTCCACATCTGACCACTCCTCTATTTTAATGATAATAAGTGATACAATAATTACTAATGATAAACAGCCACTGTTAACAAATAAATATACTGATTGGAAAAAGTTCAGGAATGAACTAAACAATAGCATCATTTTAAACACACAACTTTCATCAGAAGAAACATTAGAACAGGAGGTGGAGGAGCTCGTCAAGGACATACAGCTAGCGGCGTGGAAAAGTACTAACACAACAAATAAAAAAATAGCTGGCAAATGCTATCCAATGGAAATTAAATCACTAGTTATAGAGAAGAGAAGTACCCGTAGGGAGTGGCAACGTACACGAGACCCAACCGTCAAAAATAGAATAAATAATTTAACACAACGAATACGTAGAGAAATAAGGGAATTTAAAAATAAATCAATATATTCATACCTACAATCTCTCACCTATGATAAAGGTAGTGATTATTCATTGTGGAAAGCAACCAAATATTTGAAAATGCCAGTTATGCATATACCACCAATAAGAACAAATAATGGTCACCTGGCTAAAAGCAAAGAAGAAAAAGCAGAAAAATTCGCTGATCATCTCGAGCGTACCTTTCAGCCAAATTTAACAACACTTAACCAACAGGATATATTGTTCGAAAACCAAACAACTATCCTGAGACAGGAAATTCCATTAACTAATGCTAAAGAAGTAAAACAAGTAATAAAGAACCATGTAGTACTTAAAAAATCACCAGGATATGACCTGATAACTGGAGAGATTCTAAAACAACTACCTAATAAAGCTATTAAAAAAATATCGGGCATAATTAATGCTTCCTCCAGACTCCGTTATGTCCCTCTATCTTGGAAATTTGCGGAAGTGATAATGATACCTAAGCCAGGTAAGCCACCAAGTGAACTGGCCTCGTACAGGCCAATATCACTTCTTCCAACTATGTCAAAACTATTTGAGAGATTGTTATTAAAACGAATTAAACCAGAAGTTGTAAAATCAGGAGCTGTTCAGTCCCATCAGTTTGGATTTAGAGAGGAACACTCCACAATCGACCAAGTCCATAGAATAACAGATATAATAGAAAAATCCTTAGAGGAAGAAAAGATTTTATTCAGCCATATTTCTTGACATAGCGCAGGCATTTGACAAAGTCTGGCTAGATGGTTTAATATTTAAATTGGAGAAAACTCTGCCATTTGAGTATTGCGAACTGCTAAAGTCATACCTGAAAAGGAGATATTTTAGAGTTAAACAGGAAGGAGTTTACTCCAGTATTAAAGAAGCTAAAGCAGGAGTCCCGCAGGGGAGTGTCTTAGGGCCTTTCCTTTTCATGCTGTTTACTAGCGACATACCGCAGATGAGCAATACGACTATCGCCACGTTTGCAGATGACACTGCAATTCTAGCTGTTGGTGACACAATCGGTGAAGTCACATTCAAACTACAAATAGCCGTAAATAATATACAAGATTGGCTAGCTAAGTGGAGAATTAAAGTGAATGAATCGAAGTCTACCCACATTAACTTCACTAATAGATCAATAGAACCACTACCTGTGACTCTCAATAATATCTCTGTACCACATGCCAATCAAGCAAAATACCTTGGTATAAACCTTGATGCAAAGTTAAAGTGGAAAGTACACGTGAAAAAGAAAGCAGAAGAGCTTCAGTTAAAATATAGAAAAATGTACTGGTTAATTGGAAGAAACTCTCAGTTATCCATTCATAATAAACTTATGCTTTATAAACAAGTACTCAAGCCGGTCTGGACATATGGTATTCAACTATGGGGATGCACCAAAATCAGCAATCAACAGATAGTTCAACGATTTCAAAATAAAGTCCTCCAAAATAAAGGAATTGTAAATGCCCCTTTGGTACACTCGTAATAGTGACCTTCATAGAGATCTCGGAATAGACACAGTCGCAAGTGAAATAAAGAAATGTGCTCAAAAACACCAGGAGAGGCTCCAACATCACCCTAACATCGAAGCTGCAAGACTACTTCATCAAGAGGGTATAATAAGAAGACTCAAAAGACTAAAACCTTTTGAGTTGCCTGAATAGTCCGCACAATGCAACATCAACCAAAACAACACTTTATGTAAAGAACACATATGAGTGCTTTATTATTATATTGTCAGAGTCAAACGCTGTTAGTCAAAAATGACTAGTTACTTTGTAAAAAAAATTTTATTGTTATCATAAATAAAATTATTAAAAAAAAAAAAAAAAAAAAAATATTATCGAGGGTCTAAAGGATTTTTTAAAGGCAAAAAAAAAACGATTTTTTTGAAAATCTCACAGTGGCATTCTCCCTTAAATATTTTGATTACTTCAAAAAAAATTAAATATGATTAATAATATCAAATTTTATTAATTTCTTGCTTTTGAATTAACAATTTTAATTTTCGCCCGAATAAGTACTTTTAGTCCGTGAGAGTTACATTTTCATTATGCAAATTATTTTCGCAAAAGATTTTTCAATCGTCTTGCACATACCAAATAAATTTTTTTTTAAATTTTTTTTTTTTTTTTTTAAATGTTGCCAATGGCTTTATTCTTGAATCTTTCTACATAAGAAACTCACAAGAAGTAATCAAATCTTAAGCTAAAAATTATTACATATTTTAAGTCTTAACCAATGTTAATACTTATTGTTAGTGTTCACAATTTAATTAATTTAGACTATACTTACATGTATATATCGAATTAAATTTACAGGTTCACAGGTTCATCAGTTCGAGTGGATCTGTTCTTCTCAGACGTCTAAATCGCGGCTGTTTTAATATCTCCCTGGCCAATTCGTTGGGATGTGCTTCTAGTTTTGAATAATATTTCGAACTAACTAGATTATTTAATAGTTTCTTTAACGGTATTAATCCCAAGGTCGTCATGTATATTACATTGGTAATACTGCGAAGTATTTTCGCTTTGGTTCGTTGCAGGAGTTCTCTGTTTGAAGTGCTGGTGGATCCCCATAACTGAATACCATATGTCCATATGGGCTTGATTACCGCATTGTAAAGTAAAACTTTATTGGCTAATGACAACTGAGATTTTCTTCCCATCAGCCAATACATTTTGGAAAATGTAATTTTTATTTGGTTACGCTTTGTTTCAATATGATTTTTCCACGTTAACCTTCTATCCAGATGCAAACCTAAGTATTTTACCTTCGTTTGTTGAGAATTATTTTTATCGTTTAATTTTACTGGTGGGCAGGTGCGTTTATTTAGCGTGAATGTGACATGAGTTGATTTGTTTTCATTCCTTTTATTCGCCATGCCTCCAGCCAGTACGCGACCTTGTTTAAATGATTCTGTAATTCCTTTGAGGCAATTTCAGGATTAGTGTGAGACACCAGGATGGCCGTGTCATCGGCAAATGTTGATATTATTACTTTGTTAGTTACAGGCTGCGTACAACAAGTAAAATATTGGTCCTAGAACGCTGCCTTGCGGGACATCTGCATTAATATCATTTAACCAAGTAGTTGCGCTGTTTTGTTTCACCATGTATTGCCTTTGAAGAAGATAGTTTCCCAAAACTGAGTGAAATTTCTTCGGTAGGAGCTCCTTAATTTTGTAAATTAGTTCATCGTGCCAAACTTTATCAAAAGCTTGGGCGATATCCAAAAAGGCAGCAGCACAATATTTCTTTTACTCGAAGGTGATTTTGATTGCATTTACAATTCTGTGTACTTGCTCTATAGTACCATGTTGGTTTCGGAACCGAAATTGATGGTCTGGAATAACGTGCCGTTCTTCTAATATTGGTTTCAGTTTCGTTCGTAACATTTTTTCAAATAGCTTTGAGATTGTGGGCAGCATGCTTATTGGACGATATGATGAGATTTGCGTTTCATTTTTCCCTGACTTATGAATCATTGTGATCAAAGATATCTTCCATTTCTGAGGAATATAACTGGTTCGCATGATCGCGTTTAATACAAATATTATTAGTTTTATGCATTTATTTGGCAGTTCCCTTATCATTTTTCCAGTAATGAGATCATGTCCTGGTGCCTTTTTCGGGCTTATGCAAGTTTTAATTGTATTCCTAACTTTCTTACAGATATACTTTATAGGTTTGTAGGATAAACCATCATCCGTTGGCTGGGGTAGCACGAAATAACTATCTTCTTCGTGTGGGACGAATACTGTTGCTAGATGAGCAGCAAAAGCATTGGCGTTTTCTTCATCACTTCTCGCCCAAGTTCCAGTTGGTAGTCTAATCGATGGATTCGAATTTGTTGGCCATTTTACATTTTTTGTTGCCTTCCACAAAGAATAATCTGTCCTCTCGGTTGCCGAGAGATCACTGAAGTAGTTCTTTACGCGCTGGTTTCCGTCCTTCCTCAAAGCAAATCTTAGGGCCTTAATAGCTCGATTTAATTTCCATTTCAATAACGGTGATTTTGTTTGCTGCCATTGACGGCAAATTTTTCGCTTTTCCTGGATTAGTTCCTATATATTATGTGACAGTTTATTAACTTTTCCCGATCTACTTATGCCGGGTGTAGCCCTTTTAGCAGATAATGTCATGACATCTTTTAGATTTTCTGCCGCCGCATCAATATCAGCTGGTGTGATCAGAGGAATATTAAGTAGACACTTTTGTTCGACTTGTTTCACTTTTGTTAATAAATGATGTTGATAACAAAATTGTTCAAAATTTTCGGTAAAAATATTAACAAATGTTTTTATTATTTTTAAAAATTTCGAGGTTGGCACTTTTAACCCGCCATTAACCGTATTTTCAAGTTGACGTTTTAGAATATATAAATCGTCTATGTATCCCGTAGAATAATTCATTGTCATGTTGTTAATTGTGTGTTCTATGTATTTTGGATTATTTGATTCGGTGTTATCTTCAATTTCTGAATCATCATATTCACAAAAATTCGTATTTTCATCATTCTCGTCGTGTGAGCCTGGTTCAAGTGATGTGTTCCCCTAAGTATTATAACATTAAAATTAATTATATTTAAAGATAAAGTATAATAAATAATAATTGGCGAAGTTTAAAAATCTAACGCTGACTCTCAATCGAGTTAACAATCTTGCTCTCTCGGTTTCGAAGCAGATGCCTGAGCGCTTGTACTTCTCTATGCCAGATGGGCTTTAATTTCACATTGTATTACCTAATTTGAAAATTTTAGCTCAAATGATTACTCATAAATTACCAATTTTGTCTAAATCCAAGGGTATAAAGTCTTAAATGATCTTCATCTGTAATTTATTTTTCTACCTCCGTTCGTTTGTTTTGACAAAATCTTAAAAATACAGAAAAGTTTTAATTTATGTACTTCATACTCGTACATATATTAAAATGTTTTGTCGGTAATACTCGGGCATCGGATTGATTGTATGAAGTAGTGTCGCTGATCATAATGTGATAAAAACGCATTTTTTTAAGGTTTTTTACTTAGCCGAAAAGCAGACGGGTTTCGCTCATACGACCCTCTATTATTTCTAATTACAGAAATTGTATTTTCTATACAATCAGAATTTAGATTGGCAGCTAAAATATATTTTTGTGCAGTACCTTTGAGCACGTTCCATAAAGTACACTGTTTGATTTTTTCCAGCTACTTATACACAGTACTGTCTCTCTTAAGTTTTCCAGAATTCCTTCTGTTTATTCTGACAATGCACGGTTATTACTATAGGCCGCATATTTTGATTTGCTCGTTAAATTATCAAATAATTTATTAAATAAAAAATAAAAAAAATCCTGTGCTAAGTGCCATTACTTTTTCGTCATCACTGAATGAATTTGTATATGCGGCAGCATATATAGCTGTTGAAACATGATGGCTAAATATTTGGGTAGCTAGTTTAACCTTTATTTTCTGAAACGTGTCAGGCTAAATATGCGCTTCGGTGAGTTTATGCATTGATCTGATTAAATTATTTTCACTATAAAAAAGCTTTGTTAAAATGGACCAAGTCACTTCATCCTGCTCTATTATCAAATTTGACTTCAGAAGGTTGTTCCGAAAGCTTTTAAATAATTGAATAATATCATACAAACAAAATATTTGTTTATTTGAAATTTGAATGTATGGTTTAGATACACTAACACCCAATTGTTTATAAGCGGTCCTGTTATTTGATCCTTGATTACATATAACGGCTTGAACGTCTATTTCATAGTCAATTAAAAGACTGAGGGTAGATTTTAAGATATCAGCTAATTGAGTGCCGCGAATGCTGCCCGAATAATATCAAATTACCTAAAATAGAATTTTTTTTAAATAAGCAAATATTTGTACAAAAAATATAAAAAACGAACTTGTTTCCAAGAGGTATTTAGTCCCCTCAGCATAAATAATAGGGCATAGTTAGCAAATGACCTTTTACGACCTAATTTTCCAAGATCAGTGAAACCATAAACAAGATCCTCTTTCGTACTGTACTCTAATTCGGTTTTAATGCTCATCTCATGCTCAACACCGTTTTTCTAACGTGGGTATGTCCTGAAATTTTTATTTAAGCATTTTCAGAATTTGAACAGAAATTCCTATAGTGAATTCTATGACGTTATATCACCGGAGAATAGTGCTGATGCTTATAAGTGCAAAGCCTTCTTGAATTAAAAATTTATAAAAGCTTGGTGAACGATAGTGAAATTTTAAAAATAGGTCTTTTTGCCCAAAGACCATTTAGAATTAGGCTTGTGTTTGAACGACCATATTTGTTTTTTTTTTGGAAGTGAATAAAGTTATTTATTGCCCGATTTTTTAAGCCATACATCACGACGATCCCCTTGAGGAAACAAAAATCTTGGAATCCCATAATATTTTTTATTGGAACAATTAAAATAAGAACAGTATTCCATTATTTAAAAAAAACGATTCTAATTGAAAACAACCTAACAATTGTACCTAAATCCTCATACGTTATTTAATAGCATATAAAAAAAACCAATGCATACATAAACAGAAAACTCAAAAACAATAACTGGTTGTAAATGCAAATAACACGTGCACTTTTCAATTTTTAAATTCGGTTTGTTAACATTTTCAGGACCTTTTTATATTTTTCATCGAAAATCAAAGTCACTGCCGTTTTATACTATGGGAAAAGTTCTGCTTTCAGCATGAAAGAGTTTAAATTAAATTTTTGATTTTAAGGAAAAAAGATAAAATATCTGTGGTGAAAAGGTAAAGTATCTTATTTCGATTTTATACAATTTTCAGGAAAGCAAAAAAACGGTTAAAATAAATCTGAGAAAAAATATATGACTATATAAGCTAGTTTTTCCAGGGTTTTCGTAAGATGATGCAATGCATTTTTTTTTAAAGTATTAGTTACTTTAAATTTTATTAGAGTAAATAAGAAAATTAAGAAAAATGCAAACAGGTTATTTTACGTTTGCAATTTTGTTAAGATAACTTATCTTATTTCACTTAAGCTATTTTACCAAATTTTTTTGCATATTCCAATAAATCTTAATATGACATAAGATATTGAATAAGCATATAATTTCAACAAAAATAAAAGAGAAAAATATCTTGTTTGTAGATAAGTTGTTTTAAATATGTATATAATTTTTTTGAAACAATGAATATTATGTAGAAACAAGGTGTTTTACTAAAATTATTTTGTTGACCTATATTGATTGATTGATTGTGAGTGTACGGCCAAGCATTATAGCAAGTCTCCCGGACTCCCGGGCACACACCGTACACCCGTTTACACATAACAAAACTGAAGGATAGGATATGATTATTAGTTGGGACAGACTCGACCCGGTTACAGACACCAATGCGATCGATAGTTAGTAAATTAACGGCACAAAAGACAACACAATCTAACTACATTTTTAGATGATCGTCTCTCTGGAATCCAAGGCCGGATACTCAGGACTCCCTAAACCTAAATTAAAAATTATTAATGTTGTAATTTCCCCCTGTTCGCCTTTCATTAATTTACCTGAAAAATAATTAAGAAAATTTAAAATTACGAAGCTAAAATTATAATTATAATTACATATTATAAAAAACATCATTATAACAAAATAAAGATAAAATTAAATAAAATAAAGTTGAAATTAAACTTTTATGATTGATTATGAGTGTACGACCAAGCATTATAGCAGGATCTCCCGGACTTTCGGGCCCATGCCGTACACCCGTATACATATAACAAAACCGAAGGATTGGATAGGATTATTAGTTGGGACAGACTCGACCCGGTTACAGACACCAATGCGATCGATAGTTAGTAAATTATTAGTACAATATATAATAAATAGGTTGGCACAAGACAGCACAATCTAACTACATTATTAGATGATCATTTCTCAGGAATCCAGGGCCGGATACCCAGGACTCCCTAAATCTAAATCAGGACTTAAAAAATTATTAATGTTGTAATTTCCCCCTGTCCGCCTTTCATTAATTTACCTGATAAAATATTTAAGAAAAATTTAAAATTACTAAGCTAAGATTACAAAAACAGCGCGTATTTCAATTTTCATGGTCCTTCTATATCTAATTAATTAATTATTACATACTGCAACAAGAATAAAAATAAACGTTAAACACCATTTTAAACATAAAATTTTACTTAAAACTAATCAAAAATTTCCTACCGATCAATAAAAAGAGAATAAATAATTAAAAAATTCAATTATTTTATAAAATTTATAATAAATAATTTAAAAAATGATAATGTTACAGCACCACATCAGCCTAAAATCATCAATAATTCAGTTAAGTACTATAAGTATATCAAGAATCAACAAATAAAATTAATATACAAATTCCCAGGCAACACTGAAAACTAAATTTTAATTAATAAATCACCATAATACCAAACTAAAATTTTATTCTGAAATTCAGGATTAATTTTAATCCCATAATAATGATTAATTCTGGAACTATGTTATATTCTGAAAATTGAATTATTTATTAGCAAATTAAGGAAGAGAAATAATAAATATTCTTTAAACTAAATTAATTAATATACATTAATGAGCAAAACATAATATACATATTACATATGAGTATTACAAAAATTAACATTTTATGAAAATGCATATGTAGAATTTCCCAATTCTAAGCTAAAAAATTCTAAAAGAATGTTTAAAAATTTTTAAATTGCTGAGTTACGATTTAAATTCACAGCGCTTGTTTCATTAGTTACCGTTATCCTGTCTGTTACTTAATTGTTTACCTACTGCAACTAGATTTAAAAATAAAAAGTTGAAAAAATGTGTTAAACCATAAAATTAAATTTAAACTAATCGGCAATTTCCTACAGACCTAGAAAAAAGGAAATTAATAATGTTAAAGTTAATTATTTATAAAAGTATATATATATATATATATATATATATATATATATATATATATATATATATATATATATATATATATATATATATATATATATATATATATATATATATATATATATATATATATATATATATATATATATATATATATATATATATATATATAATATAATTTAAACATTGATCATGTTACGACTTGAAAAAGTCTAGAATATCAATAATTTAGTTACGAGTAAGTACTTACTACATGTACCTATAAATAATATTTACTACAATTATAAAACTCAAATAGAATATCCCAGATATCTCTGAAAACTAAATTGCTTTACTACTTAATTAATAGAAATTAAGTGATATAAATTAGTTAGTGATAAATAAAATAAAACAGTTATCACGAGACAATACAATTTCTGCACTACATAACTATTGGATGCTTGGAGTTTCTGGGTGCTGAGCGAGAATGCTGATATGAAATTAACTTTGGCATATGGGTCATTATCTGTGAAATTGTACAATGGTGTCCCGGAGCTAGTTATTTTAATTATTTTCCAACTTGAACTTTTTTTTTAATTTAAAAGAAAAGTTTCGATTTATTAAATCTTTATAGCTTTAAAACGTATTAAATTAGAAAATTATCAAAGGATAAATTTCGAAAAATTTTAAAAGTTTGCCAATGGTATTCCAAAAACTCACTGTCCCAAACTACAATATTAATTGTACGATTATAACTTTTGACCATTACTTAAAATTTAATTTATTTTTGTAATTTTATTATTCAAGATTCAACCTTTCTTAAAGATTATCCTTAATCATAATTAATAGTTTCTATTTTTTTCTGTGATTTTTATAATTATGAAGTTGTGTCCCTATTAATTTTCAACTGTGTTACTTCAACTAAGTTACCGAGAAAATAAAAACAAAAAACTGTTATTTGAAAAAAACAAAATACGTTCGACGTGTCGTAAGGTGTTCCATAATTTCATCAGTTTATTTTAGAATGTGCACGTGTTAGCATCGCTTTGTAGTGTCAATGTTTTCTCGAAACTGAGGTATGTATTTTTAATATTATTCAACTGTGTTACTAGAAAGTTAATTAAATGATTTAATAAAATCTATGTATTATATTATGTAATAGAACAAGAATATGTTAACGATAAATATTAATAAAAATTATGTCTTAAATATTTTAATTTTAATGTGTGCAATTGATTTTCGTAAAAAACGTCAACTGTGTTACCGGTCACCTACGTTACTTAAATTTGGTAACGCGACTGACAATATAGTAACGCAGTTGATATTCTTTATGGAAGTAGACTGCGCTTTGTTTAGAAAATGAATTTTTGTAAATTTTATTTAATAAGAAATATTTGTTAACTCTTCACTATATCATATAGAATATTTTGTACTACATAATTTTATTTTAGTTTAAGGTCTTTTAATAAAATGCCACTTACACCGGCAGAAAAGCAAAAACGATATCGAGAGCGGTTAAAGAATAATCGCGAAAAAGAAAATATACAAAAACAAAAGGCAAGGGATCGTTATCACAAAACGAAGACCCAAGTGTGGCTCGGGGACGAAAAAAATTACGACGAGACAGAACTAAACTCTTCAGGGAAAATACGGTTCTAAGAGACGAAAATAAGAAATTAAAAAGAAGTGTTGAAAAATATAAAAAGCGAGCACAAAGATTAAATCAAAAGGAGCAATTATCTTCAGCGCCATTACAAAAAGCGAATGCATTAATAAAAATGAGCTTTTCCTCGCCAAAATCTTCAAGTGCTGTAAGACTTAAGCCAACATTACTAAAATATTATACTTTGATTGAATCGATGAAAGAAAAATATTGTCAATCAAAACCACTGAAAAAAAAATATTTAAAGTCAATTGTTGTAAACAACTTACTGAAGAAATATAAATTATTGAGATCAGCTTCCTTTGAAACATTAGGTCTCAAAGGGTCACTTCGCATAGCACCACAACCTCGTAAACAAAACGCAGTATTTATTAAATTAAGAGAAGACGTCCACAAATTTTTCATGAGAGACGACGTTAGTCGAGCTTCAGCTGGAAAGAGAGAAACCGTGACTCAAAACAAAAGTAAAGTACAAAAAAGATATCTGTTGGATACTCAAAAATCTCTGCATAAAAAATTCATTGCTGAAAATGATAATACTTGCTCTTACGTTTTTTTTACTAGGAATCGCCCTTTTTTTGTCGTAGATCCATCAATTAATGTCCGTGAAACGTGTGCTTGCAAAATGCACAGCAATATCATGTTGAAAATAAAAGCTTTAACAAAACTTAATGCTTTAAAAGAAAGTGACCTTACTTTACTGCTACAATCTGCGGTGTGCGATCCAAGACAGAAAGATTGCATGTATAATGTATGCAGTTTATGCAAAGACAATACTGTGATGTTAAATTTTGAAACTGATATCAGAACTATAGAATGGTATGAATGGGTGCGCAAATTGGAAATTTTTGAAAAGGATGGACATTCAACTAAAGTTTTCAGAACAACCAAAGAAAAGCAAACTGAGATAAAAGAAGATTTTGTACTAAAATTTAATAAGGAAATAATATGTATTAAAAAACACATATTTAATATTAAAAATCAATATCAGGCCTATAGAACTTGCATAGACAACATTGAACCAAACGAAGCAGCACTTCACATAGATTTCAGTGAAAATTATAATTGTAAGTTTGCAGAAGAGATACAAGCTCACCACTTCGGAGGATCCCGAAATCAAATCTCTCTTCACACAGGTGTGCTTTATATAGCCAATCAAGAACCTTACTCATTTTGTTCAATATCATCAAATAACGACCACGGTCCATCTGCGATTTGGGCTCATTTAGCACCTATTTTACAAATGATTAAAGAAAAAAATCCAAATATTCAAAAACTTCATTTTTTTTCCGATGGTCCTACAACACAATACCGTCAAAAACAAAATTTCTTTTGCTTTAGCACTAAAATATTTGATTTTGGATATGGTCAAGCAACTTGGTCGTTCTTTGAAGACGGACATGGTAAAGGTGCTGCAGATGGAATTGGTGGTGTTCTTAAACGAACAGCTGACCGAATTGTTGCTCATGGTCGAGATATTGTTAATGCTGATCAATTTTTTGAACTAGTACAGCCTGAGACTAGTGTAAAATTGTTTTTGATATCAGCAGATGAAATTGATGCTATTAAAACATCTTTGCCAGTCGATATTCCAGTTCTCAAGGGAACAATGACTTTGCACCAACTAGTTTTACGACAAAAGGGAACACTGGAATACCGTGACGTAAGTTGCTTTTGTGGAAAGTTCAGCACACTTGGTAGAGGTTTTTGCAAATGCTTTAAACCGAAAGTATACAGCGCATCATATCAAAAGAAAGCGAGTGTGTATAACTTAATTTATTCGCCGAATTGTAGTAATAGTGAAGATGATCAACCTGATCCTTGCCTAGGAGAATTTCTAGAGTCTTACTCCACAAAAATTACATGCGGAAGTTATGTGTTGATCAACATCTCCAGCGAGAATAAACGCAAACAAATTGATTATAGATACGTAGCCATAGCCCAAACCGAAATAGATAATGAAGGTGAAATCAAAGTAATTTTTTTAAAATCAATAAATAGCGCTAAAACCATTTTCAAAATCGAAAAAAATGATGTTGTGGATGTCCATTCCAAATATATAATAAAAAACTGCAAAATCCTTGTATTAAACTAAAAGCAAGTCGGATATTTTATGAATTTGAAAATTCAATAGATGTACTTGAAGAAATATCTTAGATCCAAAAATTCATATTATAGTTATATATCTAATTTTTAGTTTTTCTTATGGAAAGAATTTATTTTTGTTATGTTACTTTTAAAAATGTATAGCTTATGAAAAGCATTTTGATTTTATTTATTTTATTAATTAAAGGATGAATTTTATCATAAAACTGTCCATTGTGTTACTTTTATTTCCCCTGCGTTACTTTTTGTCACCAGAAAAATTCTTCCTTTTCTTTTTTTTTAAATCAATGAATGTAATTATTACAATTTAAAATGCAAATTCCGAATCATAGAGAAAATATCATTTAGGAAATAACTTGACATCTCAAACCCACAACCCTAAAATTAAATTAATTTTAAAAGAAAATTTCTTGAATGTGATCTTGGTAACTCAGCTGACAAAAATTTCAATTTTTTTACATAAACTGATTTATTTTTATATTTTTTTTTTTAAATCATATTAATCTTTAATTGAATACAATGAGAAGGGGAATGTGAAAGTGAAACCAAATATTAATAAGATTTTTGATATTCAATTTTTTTATCCGGTAACAAAGCTGACATAAATTAGGAAGAACGACTGCAATTTTTCAAATAACTTATAAAATATTTAGTAAAGTTACCTGCCAGCAACGGAATTGTGTTGTTAATTATATATTTAAAATGAGAAAAAACATTAAGTGCAAAAAAAAATATAAAAAAACAAAACCAAAAAATTTCTATTTGTACAATTTTACAGATATTGACCCATATATCAAATTAAGTTAACCAATATATGTAAGTAAGGATTAATTTTAATCCCATAATAATGATTAATTCTGGAACTATGTTATATTCTGAAAATTGAATCACTTATTAGCAAATTAAGGAGGAGCAACCTTTAAATATACTTTAAACTAAATTAATTAATATATATTAATGAGCAAAACACAATATATTACATACGAGTATTACAAAAATTAACATTTTATGAAATTGCATATCAAGACTTCCCAATTCTAAGCTAAAAATTCTAAAAGAATTGACTGATTGTGAGTGTACGACCAAGCATTGTAGCAGGATCTCTCGGACTTCCGGGCTCATGCCGTACACCCGTACACCTATACCCAAAACCGAAGAATAGGATAGGATTAATTAGTTGGGACAGACTCGACCCAGTTATCCACCAATGCGATCGATTGTTAGTAAATTATTAGTACAATATATAGTAAATAGGTTAGCGCAAGACCGCACAATCTAACTACATTATTAGATGATCATTTCTCTGGAATCCAGGGCCAGATACTCAGGACTCCCTTAATCTAAATCTGGACTTAAAAAATTATTAAATTATTAGTGTTGTAATTTCCCTCCCACATTAATTTACCTAATAAAATATTTAAGAAAAATTAATATTACTAAGCTATGATTACAATGACAGCACTTATTTCCTTTTCATGGTCTTTGAATATCTAATTAATTAATTATTACGTATTGCAACAAGTATTAAAATAAATGTTAAAAACCATTTAAACATAACATTTTACTTAAAACTGATCATAAATTTCTACCGATCAGGAAAATAAAATAAATAGGTACTTAAAATTCAATAATTTTATAAAATTTATAAAAATACTTTAAAATGATAAAGTTACAGTAACATAATAACCTTGCATCATTACTAATTCAGATCGGTAAATAAGTAAATCAAGAATCAACAAATAAAATTAATATACAACTTCCCAGGCAACTCTGAAAACCAATCCAAATTAATAAATAAATCACCAAACTAAAATTTAATTCTGATATTCAGGATTAATTAATACCCATAATAATGATTGATTCTGAAACTGTTATCTCCTGAAAAATTGAATTATTTATTAGCAAATTAAGGAAGAGAAACCTTTAAATATTATTTAAATTAAATTAAATAATATATATTTAAGAGCAAAACACAATAAATTACATACAAGTATTACAACTTTAACATTTTATTAAATTGCATGTGTAGGCTTTTATCTCTAAGCTAAAAATTCAAAAGAAGGTTAAAAATTTAAATTGCTAAGTTACGATTTAAGTTCACAGCGCTTGTTTCATTAGTTACCTTTAACCTATAGATCGTTAATTAATTTTTACCTACTACAACTAAATTTAAAAATAACAAGATGAAAATATATACTTAACCATAAAATTAAATTTAAACCAATCGGCAATTTCCTACAGATCTAGAAAATGAAATTAATAATGTTGAAGATAATTATTAATATAAGTATATAATATAATTTAAACATTGATCATGTTACGACGCAAAAAAATCTAGAATATCAATGATTAATTTTATCCCTACGACAATGATTAATTCCAGAACCCGTTATATTCTGAAAATTTAATTATTTATTTATTAGCAACTTAGGGAAGAGGAATCATTAAATATTCTTTAAGCTAAATTAATTAATATATCTTTATGAGCAAAACACAATATATTACATACGAGTATTACAAAAATTAATATTTTATGAAATTGCATATGTAAACTTTTCTACTTCTGAGCTAAAAATTCTAAAAGATTGATTAAACATTTTTAAATTGCTAAGTTATAATTTAAATTCACAACACATGTTTCATTAGTTACCTTTACTAGACACCAACTACCAAAAACTCAAAAACCCATAAAACTCAAATAGGGTTTCCCAGGTATTTTTTAAAACTAACTTTCTTTACTACTTAATTAATAGAATTTCACTTATATAAATTAGATAATGTTAAATAAAATAGATATCACAAGACAATATAATTTCTACGCTACATAACTGCTGGATGCTTGGAGCCTCTGGATGTTGCGCGAGAAGTCACCAGTATTTCTGCATCTTGAAGATGGTCAACACTTACCTATATATAATTAAGTGTAATTTATGTCAACTACTCCATCAGACGAAAATACTTGAACAAACTATGCCCCTTTGATATAATTAACTTAAACCGATCCAGAAAATGCTGAGACATTTTCCTCAATACCTCAAAACTTTTGCAATGCAATGAAGTTTACAATATCATATAAAAAGGCACTTTCCCTTATCCTAGATAAAACCCTGCCAAATCAAGCATGCAAAGTAATTAAAATAATAAATCCATGTTATGAAACTTAAACTTTAAATTTTTTTTGTTGACCTACATATATGTAACTCCGAATTTTTTGATAACTTTATTTTAATTTTTAAATAAGATGTTTTTCCTTTTGATTTTATAGTTTTTTTTTTTTCAAATAAGTTATTTGGACATAGTAATAACTCGAATTTTGTAATAGCTACAGGCAAACCGATTAGCTGTAAAAATAGCTAATTTTTAATAGAATATGATTTTGTTAAAATCTCAAATATGTCTTATCTCGAGATAAGATACTTTACCTTTTCACCACAGATATAATGATTTTCATTTTAATAGAACGAGTAAAATATTGGAATTTTATGTTATGAACATTTTTGTTTTATTTGTCATATTGCATCTGCGTTGGTTTATTTATTCTGTAATAACTGTAGATATTATTTATCGTTGTCTAGCTACATTATTTTTGCATAGTCTATCTTAGTTCATCTTAAACCAAACATAAAATTAACGTTGCTCTTCTTCATCCAAGTAAAAGGTGAGACACAAAATTAAAATTGTTGTTGTATTTCGTAGTGATAATATCTACATATTACATATTTAATCAATGGTAGAGCTAAATATTTTTTTTATAGATTTTTAGTTAAAATGTTGAATGAAAAATTATTGATTAGTTTTAAATAAATTAATTATATGCACAAATAGCTTGTCAAACATTAGTTTTATCACAGAAAATTAGCTACTTCGGATACAATTTATTTATTTATTTATTTTTCAAAATTGAAGTAAGGGTGAAATTGAGGAAGCTTAATGTTAGAGATTTTCGAGTAAAATGACATCCTAAAAGCATCTGCAATTTATTGTATTAGAAAATATTCTAAAGTTTTAGATATGTGCAAGTCCGTATTGTCAATTTCAAACCTCCGGTTTAGAAACTTCGTGCTACCTAATTAAGGCCAATGGCCGCCAACCCTCCTCCATTTATACGCGCTCAAATTAATTATTTATTGAATTTCTTTACAAACAAATTAAATACCACTTATCAAATATTAGCAAGCATATCTGGTCACCTTAATGGCAATTTACCAACAAGTAAAAACCAAACAAATTACAATTTATCACCTCTAACCGTGTCATAACGTAGATCAATCACCATCAAACGAACATAAAGTAAATACGTTATGTATAAAATGTACGTAGCACGGTATTCTCATATTATAAATTCCATTATGTTTATAACATATGCTAAAATATTCACGCGTACCAAACAACTAATCCATACACTTTTACTAAACATATCATGATTCTGAAAAAAAAAAAAAAAAAAAAAAATTCCCTGTATGCAATAAACTCTCTGAAAATATTATACACACGGCATTTTCATTTAAATAGTTTTTTTCTAAATTTAAACTGCACACAATATAAGATTTTCAATATAAAATAGATTTTTATAAGATTTGTATAGTGAAAATAACTGAAAAACTAAAATAGATCTTCTTAAGTCATTTTAAGTTTTTCGATTTTTTGCTGCTGCTGGTTAATGTTTTTTTGTTGTTGAACCAAACAGATGTGTTTAATTTTTTTGAAATTTCTTTTTACCGTTTTTTCGTTAATTTCTTCAATTTTCTTGTATTTTTGGCTAAAAATAAATTTCATAGCGTGTATAGAGTTTGGTGCGCTGAGAAGTATGATGAGAAGACGCACACGAATTAACAAAAAAAAAAAATCAAAAAAAAAAATCGCATATTTGGACATTATTTTGGTATGTGCAACTTCAAGCAAATTTCAGTTATTTTATCAATGAGTTCGACCAATTATAACGAAATTTGTGAACAATATTTTTTTTTTTTGTAAATTATGTGACAACAATTTTTTTCTCAAAAATATATATTTTTTTTTTTAATTATAAACGTGAATTGGAATTCCGTCGAAGTCGAAATACTTAAAATTGCTTCGCTCTAAAAAATTGGTTTTTTTTTCGTGTTTTATAAAGGTTTATTCTTGGCATGAGATCAGTTTAAGAAAATCGGTTGTTTATAACGGTCATGGCATAAATTCGAGATCGGGATTTTTTTTTTTTTACTTTTGTTATATTATAGATGTATGTATTATGTATGGCGTTTTGTTTTTATTTTTAATTTGTTATTTTAAAAAATTACTGGCGTGCTCTATCACTCATAATTAAAATTAAGAAAGTAAATAATTCGTGAAATAGAAAATAATAGTAGTAATTTATTTATAGTATTGTTATTGTTTTTAATTCTGTTTTTAGTACACGATGGTTACGTATTAGCTCTAGTTCTGTGTACACATACATGAACGAATTTATAAATGATGTTTACAGTGGATACGGTGTGATTTCATCGAAATCGAAATGATTGTCAGGTCTCACATGAATGTGGAATTTAATCAGATTAACCAGGAGAACATTTGCCTGAAATTATTATTTAGAATTCAGTCAAACGTCGCATGTTTGATAATTGCAAGAGTTTTTCCATCTTGATTTTTAGAAATTTCTGTTTTTTTTATAGATTTGCAGAAATAAAATAAAACAAGAAACTTTAGAACAATAATTAATGAACCAGACCTAGTGGTAGAACAAGCTTAGCGGTAGGAGAACTTTATGAGGAATGAAAACTTAATAAATTTGAAATGATCTCATCCCAGTTTAGACTTTTTTACTATCACCTTAATTTCTTTGATTTTATCATTATTTGTTTGGAGTGACGTACTGTTCGATTATGTTCGATAAGACTGAGTCACTACGTTTTAATTTAAAGGAAAAAGAAACTCACGTCAAGAAAAGTTTTAACTTTTTACGATATGCCCAAATGGTGCTTTTGGTTGTATTATATACGAGTAAGTAGATCGGAAGGTACCGAGAATCAAAACATTTACTTTGAAAACTATTCAAGTTCGACATCTGATTAAGAATGGTGCAATTTATAATTTTAATTATTATTAAAAAGGATACAAATTGAGCAATCCAACTGTAAAAAATTACTAAAATGTTAAATAGGGAAGTCTAAATTTGATTTCAATGCCAGAACTACGGTATAAAATTATTAAAATGATAAAGAAACGTTAAAATAATTGATTATGAGGATAACAATTTTATAAATCTGGTAAGGATTTTCACTAATTTTTTAGTTTAAAGTATGTTGTGTGTCCATGGAAATACATTGCTGGAAATTTTAAAAACCGCTGTGGATAAAATTAGAATGTTATGTTTACTGACACCACAGTACATTTTTGATTCCAAATTCAAATAACAAAACTTAAAGATTTGACATCTGATTGTTCTTTATTTGAATAACAAACATTTTTTTATTAACTTAGTGCGCGAATACGGTATTCGAATGTGCGGTTATTCAGGAATATATATTAAGAGAGCGTGACTTTGTACTATTTAAACTTTTTAGTAAACGTTGAATATAAATTAGTCATTATTATCGTTTAAAACACTACTTTTACTCTAATATCCTTCAATTAATTCCCTTAAAGCAGTTTAGATAGCAAATGACTATCCAAAATCGAGCAATCCCGTACTTCTAATGTTTATTCATACTAGAAAGTAGGACTGTAATCGGCTAATCCCGGTATTATCAATGCCCGGTATTGTCAAAATCAAATACTGGAATTTTCGAGATTCCATAAAATTCTAAAAAATTTGTGTTTCTGTTTAAAATTACAATACCATTGCACTAGAAGCTTAAACTATCCAAAAATTTTAATTTTGGCGTCACTATGACATGAAAGCTGTAGATAAAAATCGACTTTAACTTTCTTTTCGTGAATTTCCTTTTACTTAATATAGACTGAAAACGACTGGAAATAACTAAACTCTTCAGAATTTATTAAATTTGCAAACAAGAATAATTCTGTAACTTCAGGACATCTAGCATCAGCAGGGCGTACCTATAGTATTGGTAGAATCTATACAATGCTGGTTGAAAGATTTGTATTGTTGAGGTGATTATTTAAAAAGCGCGGAAACACTTTTTTTTTAATAAACATCCCTATTATGATTGACGAGTTGATATTAACAATATGAAAAACGAAAAGGCAGCACAGTCGTGTCGATTGATGATCGACTCGTCAATCATAACATGGTCAAATATTTTAGCCCATTTTGTTTATATTTACCCATTTTTGTTCATTTTTACAAATATTTAATCATTTGTTAGACTGAATTAATGATGGTTATAAATAATTTTTTATTTCAATGCCGGTATTAATAGCGGAATCTCGGTATTGATTTTATCGATGTTAAAAATCCGATATTGAATTTGTTACTGAAAATTTGCATGTTATACTATATAGCATCCACTGTATTTGAATCGTCTTGTACAAAAAACAGAAAAAGATCAGTAAACAAATACAAAATAGTAAGAAAACACGAAAAAGATCAAGTGCGATTGTACATTTTATTTAGTACGATCGGAAAAATATAAATAAAAAAATCAAAAAAAAAAAAAAAAAATGAAAACGAAAATTTGTCGACGAAGATCTTAATTTTTAATTTTTTCATTTTCTGTTTTTATTTGTTTGGAGTATGTTGTGATCCGTTATATTGACATTCAAAGATGCGTATTTGCCTCTCTAAAATAAATACACAATCTATAATTATAACGGCATAAAAATAATAATATCATCGAAATAAATAATAAAAAATCTGTTTCACATTATTCATACAAGAGAGTTTAAGACCGTGTTTGTGAGACTATAAAAAATAAAAAAATAAAAATTTCAAGTGAAAATTTGTGAAATATTTGAAATTTCTTTATAGCAAAAAGAAAAATTGTTTAGTGAAAAAAATAAATTTGTTTGTGTTCAAAAATGTAAACCGTGTGTGTGTGTGTGTTGTGGACCGGCTTAAAATGAAAATTATTAAATTTAATACACTTGTTTTTTATTTTATTATTGTATTAAGGATAACGTTAATAATACAGGCTTACAAGCTAAATGATCAAAGTGAACAAATTAAAGACAAAGTAGATTTAACCAAAGATTATCCAAATGATTTTCCGTATAATGATCGCGTTCAATCAAATCGTCGATCTCAGCGTTATCATTTCGAAACAATCGGTTATACAAGAGATGTTTTTACGAAAAAAGGTACCGTGAAGGGTGTTGTGAAAAGACATACGACGACGGCGATTATGTTGCCGAATATTGAACAATATCTTGGAATACCGTATGCAGAGGCACCGATTGGGAGTAGGCGATTTATGCCGCCAGGTACAGTGTGTTATATAAAATTAATTCTATTTTTAGTAAGTTAAATTATTTCAGATGATTCGTTTTAAAAAACTATTTAATAACAAACAGATGAGTCGTATTTAACGATTGGTACATTGTTAATCCCAATTTTGTTGATTCACCTTTCTAAACTATTTAACAATTTAATTTTTATTGTAATTGGGTTGCTAAATGTGGATGCTAAATTATAAATAAAATCTCGAGTTTTCAAATATATTTCTCAATAATATTGGTCGCCTTCGAATTTGTAGAGCAGAAAATGCATAGTCAAATTGGTTATCGCATTCAATTAAAGGAACAAAAATGCAAATTCGAATAAATCAGTTTTAATAATTTTTTCGACGTTTCCGTCAAGAATTTTGGAATCAGAAGGCTGAATTTGCTTTTGATATAAAAAATTATATTGAACATTTTTGCCGATTTCCGATTTACTCCTTAAAATTGTAATTCTTTGTTGTTAAAGCATTCAAATCAAACGTAATATGAAATTGAACTGTTCGAGTGATTATAATTTAGATAAAATTCGTTTACGATGATAATGTTTGAATTTGTAAAACGTTTAAACGAGTCGGATCTCTTAATTTAATGGGAATATTAATTGAACGACTAAAACATATATTTCGGAGAGGTTTTCGAATTTCCCAAAGACATTTTGTCATGTTCTTCGAATTTTTTGAATAATTTGGTTATTAATGTTATTTAAAATTGGTAAAACTGGTTTCACTCTAAAGGCCTTATGTATCACTTCTATAAGTGAGATTGGATAACTAGCCATTCTTTCAGTATTTATTTCATTCGGGTTAGCCATTAGTTTCGAATTCAACTAGGGAATTCTGATTCACAATAAAGTAGCTCGTCTACATAGCAGCCATTTCTTGGAAACAATTCTCCACTTTGATAGAATTTAGTTCAGTTTGGTGTTAATCCCAAACAAAGGAAATGAAATATGTCCCAATTTTGTAATCTGGAAAATGAAGATTTAATTTTCAAATGTTTTCGAAAATGGGGATTTAATTTTTAAATTAGAATGGAAATTTTCATTTTCGAGAGTATTCTAAAATTAATTCTTCTTTTTTCCATAATGAAATTTGCAATCATCTCCACGGCAACGGATTAAGCCAATCATAAACAACTTGAACAATTTTTGGCACAACTATCAGTAGAAGCGGCAAGATTAATGAAAAATTTCATTAATCAGATCATTATTATAACAATAAACCTAATTCTTTATATAAAATTTAAATAATAAATGATTCGGAATTAGTCGATCCTTCAAAGTTAGAGAATGTGTGAAATAAAATATGTCCCAATTTTGTAATCTGGAAAATGAAGATTTAATTTTCAAATGTTTTGGAAAATGGGGATTTAATTTTTAAATTAGAATGGAAATTTTCATTTTCGAGAGTATTCTAAAATTAATTCTTCTTTTTTCCATAATGAAATTTGCAATCATCTCCACGGCAACGGATTAAGCCAATCATAAACAACTTGAACAATTTTTGGCACAACTATCAGTAGAAGCGGCAAGATTAATGAAAAATTTCATTAATCAGATCATTATTATAACAATAAACCTAATTCTTTATATAAAATTTAAATAATAAATGATTCGGAATTAGTCGATCCTTCAAAGTTAGAGCATTGAAGATAATTGTTAAACCGAAAAATAAATGAATTATATTTGTAATAAATAAAAGTTAATTAAAAATTTTTTATTTATCGTTTCCTTCGCTACTGTAAATATAAGTAATTCGTGCTTTAATTCCACATTCGTAAAAGCCTCACAAAATTTATTTATTTATATTTATTTTTATTCAATCTGTGAATTCAAAGATCCAGTGGCGATTGAAAAAGTTATTACATGTATATTTACAATATTTACATCAATACTAACAAAAGTTTTCAAGTTATTTACTACACTTGGAAATGTAACAAATCATGTACAGCTGAGGCTTCAAATAAAAATGATTTTAAACCTTACTTAAATGTATTTAATTTTTTAATTCATCCAAGTGATTACATTGTGGCTAACCATATCAAATGTTTTTATTAAATCCACAAAAATAGACGCAACAGATCTTTTCTTATCAAGAGCTGCATATAAGAAAAAGGTGAATTCTAATAAAGCAGTCACAGTACTTTTAGTTTTCCTAAATTTTGTTTAATTTAAGGAACCAGTTACTCTTTGTTGAGCGACCTTTTCAACAAGTTTAGAAAACACGGATAGTAAAGTAATTGGTCTGTAATTTGCTACATCAAACCAAAACTAAAATTTAACTAAAAGGATATCGTTACAGTTATGAATGTCAGCGGAATAAGAAGATTTTAGTGTTGTTATGACTTTAAGCCATTCATATGGACAAGTTTCAAAGAAAACACATGAATCAGCAGATATTGCAATAAATTAGGTCCGACAAATCTTCATTAACATTACGTATGGTAAGTTTTAAATTATGAACTGCAATAACAAAGTAATTATTGAATATATCTGCCATTTCGCTTGTCTCAGTTACAGAACCATTTTCATCAGTGTCAATTTTCTAAATTTGAGCGTTTCTGCGGTTTTTGTTAAGAACCTCATCAACTAGTTTCCAGCATTTTGGAATATTTGCATTAGCACTATCAAATTTATTTTTATAAAAGTCCACCTTAGCTAGAATCACATCATGTTTAAAAATTTTATTTAATTCATTGAAACGATTTTTTAACTCGAAATCATTCAAATTTCGAGCTAACCTTCTGGATAATTTATGCTAAAGCCTAATTTTACTCAGTAATATAGGTGTAATCCATGGCTTAATAATTTTGTTCTTTGATTTAAATGCAACCACCGAGGAATTTTTGTTGATATACAATTTTAACAGAAAGATAAAATTCTCGTACGCTATAGACACATCTGTTTACGAATATACTGCAGACCAATTTTCCGCATATAAATCATTTGTTAAATTTGAATAATTAATTGTCTTTTTCTGGCATTTAGCTGTTAACGCTTTAAAATAAGATATACAATTCAACAAAAATTTTAGAGATCACATAGAATGATCGGTGATATTTAGATTATGAACTTTTGCGCTGAAGCTAAAATCAAAATTACATGAGCATCTAAAAAATAACTGGTCTAGGCATGATGAAGAATTATTTGTAATACGCGTTGGAGTATTAATCATTGATTTTAAACCATGTGACGCCACATGAACAAATATTCATCAGCAAAAATCTTCAATAATATTTATATTGTTATCACCACAAACAATAAGATTTTTTGATTTTATATTTACTGTTAAATTCATTAACAAAAACTGAGTTGAAAGCATAAACTCTATAAGTACATACAATGGAAAATAAACAGAATTACATTGAAAATCTAACCGTATAATTTCAGCACTATTAGCATCAATGAAAGAGGCAGTACTATTCTGGATGCTATCATCAAAAAATACAATAACAGTTACCAAATACATTAAAGCAAGGATGATTTGTGGCATAGTTTCAAGTGCGGCAATATTTGCTAGAAGTAGATTACAGTTTTTGCATATACTTCTGATATTTTGGTGTACAATATATAAAAACCCATTCTTTGACTTGTTTAATTTCCCGGGGAGTTGACCTGGGTACTCGGTGTCAAAGTTTTCCCCCGACCCACCTCTGCAATTCGTAAAAAATGGCGCCTCCGGATATTATTTTGAAACTCTTTGACTAGAGTTCCAGCTGGCCATACACTTGGAATCAACAACTTAGAAATAATGATTCCGATAGGCAAATTTTGAACGACGAGTAGTCCAAAGTGTTTGTTATTTGTGTTACAATGGAATATTTTAGCCGCTTGCTCCTTTATATTAAATTTACCATTCAAGTAATGTAGCAGGTCATTCTCAGTTATACTAAAATGGAGCCTTGAAATAAACAAATGTCTGCGTCTCTCCACTGTCCGCAGAACTTCACTATCCTCCCAAGTACCAATTAAAATTTTGTTGGAATTACTGATGTGATTTATTAAAGCAGCTTGCGACAGCTTCGTCACAACCAAGACCAGGTTTAATATCCCCATCACTTACGACAGCTTCGTCACAACCAAGTCCAGGTTCAATATCACCGTCACTTACGACAGGTTCGTCACAACCAAGACCAGGTTCTATATCGCCAATGTTATTAATTTCCACTGATAAATTAGCAGGTTGAATAGCTTTTTTAATTTGTTCTTTTGTAATTGCACTAACCTGCCAAATAGAATTTTTCAACTCGTATATTAGTTTGGTGTTTAATAGTTGCGTTCCGCTTAAAAAGGTTACTTGCAAAGCAAAATCTCCGCCTTGGTTGTCTCAGGAAATTTCGAATGCCATAAATATTAGAGTTAGTAAATATCGTGTATGGAAAAGGTGTCCTAATAGTCAGTCTCATTTAGATTACAAGCAGGCTCGTAACAGAGTTGTAGGGTTAATTCGAATTGCTAAACGTAATTTTTTCAAGGACAAGTTAGACTCCTCTCTTCCTCCCAAGGTTTTCTGGCGTAATGTTCGTAATTTAGGCCTAGGTAAATGCAAGATTAGTTCAAGTGGGGATTTCAAACCCAATGAAATTAATAGTTATTTTTGCTCTAGTCTGAACTCGGGCAGTAGTTCCGTCGATTTGTTCTCTAACGCGTCCTCTAATTCGTTTTCGTTTTCAAATATTTCTCTCGAGGATTTACTATCTGCTATTTGGAAGGTTAAATCGGAATCTTCTGGTCTGGATAACGTCAATTTAAAATTCGTTAAGGTAGTTTTCCCTTTCGTCTCAAAATACTTGTTACATATCTTCAATTTTATTCTCACGTCCTCTTCCTATCCAGATCAGTGGAAGCTAAGTAAAATAATCCCGATTCCAAAGATTAGTAATCCTTTAGAGCTATCCCATTTTCGGCCAATTAGCATTTTAAGTTCTCTCTCTAAGGCTTTCGAGATAGTTGTTAAAAATCAAATTCAATCGCATTTACATAGCAATAGTTTAATTAGTTGCTTCCAATCTGGGTTTAGAAAATTTCATAGTACTTCTACTGCGTTATTAAATGTATGTGATGATATTAGGCGTGATATGAATAATAGGGAATTAACTTCTTTAACTTTGTTAGATTTTTCTAAGGCCTTTGATTCTATTAATCACAGAATCCTTTTTAATAAACTCTTATCTCAGTTTAGATTTTCGCTTTCTGCTGCCAAATTGATTTTTAACTATCTTTCTAATCGTTCTCAGGCAGTTTTTTTCGACAATTCCTTGTCTGATTTCCTTCCTGTAATTTCCGGCGTGCCTCAGGGTTCAGTGGTGGGTCCTCTATTATTTTCTATGTACATAAATGACATAGAATCCTCCATTCAACATTGTTCATTTCATATTTTCGCTGATGACGTTCAAATTTATAGAAATAGTCGTTTAGATCAGGATTCTATTGTTAGGAATATTTGTCTGATAAATGAAGACTTAAGTAATATCGTTCGCTGGTCGGTCTCTAACAGGCTTGTTTTAAACGCGAATAAATCTCAGTCGATTATAACTTATAAAAAACCGTTAGATACCTCGTCCTTTCCTGGTATTTTTCTGCAGGGTTCGCTAATTGTATATTCAAATACTGTTAGGGATTTAGGCTTAGTTATTAATAAAACTCTTACTTGGGGCATAAATAAAAGGAATATATAAGATAATTCAAGTGGTGTATTTCTTGAATGGTAATTTTTTTGTAGCGACACACAACATATTCCAATTTTTGGAACTACGATGATCGTCGCTATTATATACGGACGAGTGACGACCAAGTTAACAACATAAAAAATACAATACATAAACAATTGTAAAATTGTGTTGATACAAAACCAACAAAAATGTTTATACACAATGAACACATACTAGTATACTTATAGAAATTATTTTTGTTTCAACTTACACACGAAAACGAGACACTAAATAAAAGCAGCTAGAAAGGAGTAAAAGAAAATTCTGAGCTCCGAAATACCCATTATTTTATTAGGTATTCGAGCCACAGTGAAGGAAGAGCTTAAGTGCTCACCAGCTGAGATGGTTTATGGTCAATCCATTAAGCTACCTGGTGAATTCTTTATCGATAATCCTCCTTTACCCTTGCCTGACAATACGATCATCGACCAACTGCGGAATGCAATGAAGAATCTTATACCGTCTCCTACGCGTAAAGCGAAACAAGAGGGCATATTTGTACCAAAAACATTGGACAACTGTGATTTTGTTTTCATAAGGACAGATAAGGTTCGAGTTAGACTTTCTCCTCCGTACGAAGGGCCGTTTAGAGTTATCAGACGTCTTCGGAAACATTTCATTATTTCGATCAAGGATAAAAATCATAATATCTCGATCGATAGATTAAAGCCTGCTTTCGGAATTGTTAGTTCAGTGGAACAAAATTTTTTGTCCCAAGATTTCAAAGCAGTTAACTTTGTCATTTAATATTCTCTTTTCAATTGAATATCAACTTGGAGGGGAGTCCTGTAGCGACTTCGATTCAATCAATTTAAATTCAATTATAAATTTATAATTTCGAATTTAAATATTATATGAACCGCGCTACCGAGAATCACAACTCATATTGTGAATTTTAATTTTTTTGTTTGAATGAGAGGAATCTATGTTTCATGTTTATTATCATTTTGCACAACCGTGTGCGAACCCTTATTATAGCTTTGTTTACTAAATTAATGCGAAAAAGATTTTTATTTTATTATAGGTATTTATATTATATTTAGATTTCCCCTTTTTGGTATCGTCGTGAATTTGTACAACGACTACACACACACGTATATGCTATTATATTTAAAAAATATATAGCCAGTTCAATTTAATTTTTCGACCGAATTGGTTTTTATTAAAAAATAATTAATGGCGTGAGAGCGTATTTAGAAGAAATGTATTTACTTTACTTTAAATAATTAAGTTCTAATAAAATAAACGTTTGTATTTTATAAATAAATAAATAATAATTATAATATATTAAATAAGAACGTTATAAGTCCGATCGTTTAACAGTCAGCCAGTCAAAACGAGCATGTCAGTCATCTCTTTGAATTTATTCATTACTGATAAATTCAACAGTAGGTTCACTTCCAATAGTTTACGAGTCATTCAGTCACAATCAGCAAGTCAGTCATTTTTTTGAATTTATTCATTACATATTTTCAATTGTAGATCCACTTTCGATCGTTTATCAGTCCATCAGCGCCTCTTTGGATTTACTTATTACTGATAAATTCAATTGCAGATTTGCTTTCGATCATTACCAGTCAAACAAGCAGAACCTCCGAGTCATCTCTTTGAATTTATTCATTACAGATAAAGATACAATTGAATTGCAGATCCACTTTCGATCGTTTATCAGTCAGTCATCTCTTTAAATTTATTATTACTGATAAACTCAACTGTAGATCTACTTCAGATCGTTTACCAGCCAATCGTTCATAACGGGCCAGTCAATCATTTCTTTGAATTAATTCATTACTGATAAATTCAACGGTAGGTTCATTTCCAATAGTTTACGAGCCATTCAGTCACAATCAACAAGTCAGTCATCTCTTTGAATTTATTCATTACATAAATTGAATTGTAGATCTACTTTCGATCGTTTACCAGTGAATCAGCGTGTCTTTGAACTTATTTATTACTGATAAATTCAACTGTAGATCTATTTTCGATAGTTTATCAGCCAATCAGGTACAACCAGTCAGTCAGTCAAACACCTCTTTGAATTTGTTCATTACAGAAAAAATTAGATTCTCAATACTTCTTCTCACTTTATCGAACAACAAAAAAAAATCACAATAGCTTTTTCAACTAAAAGCTTCGATACAAACTATATTATGGTCTTAACCCTTTCGCACGTAGTGGGTTCAATTCAACCCATCGTTTCTAAATCATGTTTACAATAAAACCGTTATAGAACACCTGCAGAATTTTTTCTTTTTGTATTGAATGATACTTATATTTCGTTATACTTGTGTTGGTTTATATATTCACAGTTAATACAATTGAGTATTTATCATTATCTCAACCAGTGTTCACGTATTTGACAAGTGAAGGATCGTGTGAAGTTTATCTTATAAAGTTTTACAGTAATTTTTAGTGCAAATTCCAAAATTTTAATAAAAACAGGTAAATAAATAGTTGATTTTAGAATTTATACAATAGTTTCATGAAATAATATAACTCAATATACGCAATATTTTATTGAAATAGCATGGGTTGAATTTAACCAAAATCGTATCAAATGATGTGGGTTGATTTTAACCCAAAAAATATTTGTATGTGTTTTTCCTTATACATTTTTTTTTTTTAGAATGAGTAATGATTCGGCAAAACGTTTATATAATTTAAAATCAAAAAAGGCTTTTACGATAAATGAATTAGCTGAAATCATGAATGGTGACGATTCCGATTTTTTTTTTGAGGATGACGATGACCTTGAAAATAGCGACTTTTCTCCACCGAATTCAACAAACGAAACACGCATTGAATCTACTAATGATTTTCCCGACATAAACTTAGTAGATGTTGAATATATTGGACCTTCTGCCCGAAAACCTTCAATAGATGTATCTAGTGACTCTGAATCAGAAACAGAGCAAGAGCAACCTTATGAGTATGTAGTGTTAGCAACAGAAGCAAACCCTGTGATTGACGAAAATGTCCAATTTGAGTTCATCAATGAAGCCAACTCTGACAGTCGTTTATACACTGAAAAGTGTAACATTCAGTGGCGTCGGGGGAACAAACCATTCGAACCAAACGAAATCCCATTCATACCGCTTGGAAATTCGGATGAAAATTTAGAACTAACACCGCTCCAAATATTTGAAAAATATCTTACCATTGAATTTTTTGAAAAAACCTCATTTTTTACAAATCTGTATGCTGAGCAAAATAACGTACGAGGTTTTAAGCAAACTACCACTGACGAAATAAGGAAACTCTTCGGCCTTCACATGTTAATGGGTAACTTAGGATTACGGAGAACCAGGTTGTATTGGAACACGAATATACAAATTGCATCGGTCATTAATTGTATGACAAACGACCGGTTTCATCAACTTCGCAACAACTTGCACTTTGTGAATAATTTGGAATGCGCAAACAACTCAAATGATAAATTTTATAAAGTAAGGCCGATCGTTGACATTGTTAGAAATAGATGTTTACAACATCCTCTAGAGGAAAATTTGTCAATCGATGAACAAATGATTCCGTTCAAAGGAAAGTTGCATGTGAAACAGTACGTTAAAGGCAAACCGTATCCATGGGGATTAAAAAACTTTGTACTTTCTGGTAAAAGTGGCTTACCATACGATTTTTTCCTTTATCAAGGTAAAACCACAGAAATATCCGAAGTTGACTCAAAAAAATTTGGTTTTGGAGCTGCTGTAGTGCTTCATCTTTCAAAAAGAATATCTTCATCTGGACATAAGCTGTACTTCGACAATTATTTTTCTACGTATCAATTATTAGAAATTCTGAAACACAACAATATCAATGCTATTGGAACAATAAGGGTCAACAGATTTAAAAATCCACCTCTTTTAGATATAAAGGAAAGAGGAGCTAGCGATGAGGTTCATAGTCGAGATGAGAAAGTTGTTGTTGTTAAATGGCAAGATAACAAGTCTGTGCATGTAGCTTCAAATTTCATTGGCATAGGTAATGAAGGGGACGTAAGACGTTGGAATAAATCGCACAAAAAATATATTTCGATAAAACAACCACAAATAATAAAAATGTATAACACTAATATGGGAGGAGTAGATTTTATGGACCAGCTAATTAGCTATTATAGGATATTTATGAAATCCAAAAAATGGACTTTAAGGGTCGTAACCCATTTTATAGACTTTGCTGTTTGTGCTAGTTGGATAGAATACCGGAATTATCAAAGACAAGCAGGAATTGCAAATAAAAATATCCCAGATCTGTTTGAATTTCGATTACAAGTGGCACACAGTTTAATGGTTTCCAGCACTTTATCCACCCGCAAGCGTGGTCGTCCAACGTTATTCGAACTAAATGATTCACCTTCTAGTTATAATGTATGTAAAAAGCAACGATTTGAAGTAAGACCAGTTAGCGATATGCAATACGACCAAATAGATCATTTTCCGGATCATAATCAAAAAAACCTCCCAATGCGGTGTAAATTTCCAAATTGTTCATCGAAATCACACTTCTATTGCATAAAATGTAAAGTTCACTTGTGCTTAAACAAAGAACGGAATTGTTTTCTTAAGTTCCACAAGAAATAGGTAACTAAAGTTTGGGCCAAAAATTTACAATTTTTTTGTAATTAACAGTTCCTATTATTTTATATTTTTTATTTTATATTTTTGTTTATTTTATAATTTTATGTTTTTAATGATATTGTTGAATTGTGATAATTTGAAATGAAACTTGTGATAAATAAAGTAATGAATTTAAACCAAACCAAAATTTTCTCTTAAATTTTTTTTACTGATAACACGAATTGGGTTGAATAAAACCCATTACGCTAGGCCTTATTCCGGGCATTTAAAAAAAAAAAAAATTTGTAGAAATGTTTCTATAATATTTCTTGCCACGAATAATGTATAAAATATTTTTTTACACCGGCCGAAAAAATTCACGACTGAAAGGGTTAATATGTACCAACAAAAAAAAACTCCGACATAATATTTTTAATTTAATCTTAATTTAATTCACTGCTTCTGCCCTTCATCAACTCAAAATTTCAACTCCCCGATCTCACCTAGCTCAAACAATTTTTCTTTTTCTTCTTCCCCTTTATCTTGTTCACATCTTTTCAATAAAATCAATTCCCCAGCACAAAAAAAAAACCAACATTTTTATTTACAAATAATAAATAAATAATTTGATATTAAATATATCGAAATGTAATTTGCGAACAATTTTGATTGAAATTAATAATTATTTAAAATTTTACATTTTTATAAAGTTATTTTGTTCTCAAAACATCATCATGCTTCGTGCTCCTTTAAACAATTTATGTTCATTTGCATAAAGTAATAAAACTAATCGTATACATAGTAATCTATGTACGAAATGAAATTTTAAAGAAACACGAAGCCTGAGCATGTTTGAGAATAAAAATCAATTTACTAAAATGCAAAATTGTGAGTTAAAATTTTATTAATTTCAATTAAAATTGTATTCAATATATTTAATTTCAAATTATTTATATTCATAAATAAAAATTTTCATTTAAATTGAAAATAAAGACAACACAAAATCATGAATTTTAAAATTCAATATGATTTTGCTTTCGTGTCGTAGGAAAATAAAAATCTTTATTCCCTTCTTTATTTTAGAGATTTGGGTTTTTTAAAATAATGTGCATTTTTAAATGCGTACACACACAAATAAAATATAATTCAAAAAATAAGAATAGGATACACTGCCAAAATTCTCAAAATAAAAAAAAAATAAAAAAATCTATAAGCGAATGGTATGGTATGGAAACGATCGTTCGTTTCTTAATATATACACATACTAGTGAAACTTAATCATATGGTTGGTTTTTTATTGTTTCGTTCATTCATAAAGTTTTTTTTACTATACTTGTATAGTATAATAACGAAAGAATCTCCTTTGTTTTCCTTCACAATAATGTACAACAAGGATAGGAACATAATTAAAACTACAACACTTTGTGTGCGCACGTGGACGTATTAAATAAAAAATAAAAAAAAAATTGGATGGATTGTTGGTTTTGATTCTATTCTTTTCTAAGGCATTTCAATAAAGTATTTTTTTTTCATTTTTCTTTATCCATTTACTGGCTATGTTCTTCATTCTTGTTTCTATATGCATAAACCTACATACACACAAATTCAAATTTAGGTATATTGTACAATTTAAATGTATGGTAGTATAAGTCATGCGACGATCAACGATTTTACATTTTTTACCGCTGATTATTTTAAGCGCCAGTTATATTCTTAATGTATCTTGCTATATTCCTTTTATTTATGCTTGGGGTGACCATTTAGTTACTATTAGTAAGAGGGTCTTTGGCATGCTTAGTTGTTTGTATAAAGTGGTTGGATTTTCTGATAGTCAGTTTAGGAAAAAATTGTTTTTGTCTTATCTTCTTCCTCATTTTATTTACGGTGACATAGTTTTATTCGGTATGCTTCAGGAAAATATGAATGTTCTCCAAAGATGTTTCAATGCTTGTACCAGATTTATTTTTGGTATTAGGAAGTTCGATCATATTTCTGCCTACTCTAGCCTTGTTTTAGAATGTAGTTTATCTATTTTTTACGAATTTCGCGTTTGTCTTTTTATTTTTAAACTTCTTAAAGCTAAGGAGCCTTGTTATCTATATAGGAAATTAATGTTTAGTAGGTTTCATTCCTCTAACTTCCGCCTAATTCCGGCTAAAAATTGTTGTAGGTCGTTAAACGCGTCATTTTGTGTTAGGGGAGTTTCCCTTTGGAATTCAATTCCATTGGAAATTAAGAGATTAGGATCGGCAAAATTATTTAGGTCAAAATTTTTGGAGTGGCGTGATTGATGGGCAATACGTAGTTTTTTAATTTATTTTTAATAACCATGTTATTTTTGTTAATTTTTAATTTTTAATATTATTTCACCTCGTGCTGTACATTTTATTGTAAATGAGCTACTGCTCAAAATAGAATGTGTAAGCACGAGGTGGAAATTGTTTGAAAAAATTTAAGAGGTTTTTATGCCTAATGGAAGCAACTTCTTTTTTCTTTTTTTGTTTCGATTGCTTTGTTTCCATGTGTGCTTTTCCTCTTAATACTAAATTATTTATAAATATTATAAATAAATAAATAAATAAATCTTTTATTTTCTCCTTCGGAGTAATATACACTGGTAATTTTAATATGTAAGCAAAAGTGGGTTTGTTATGAATCTGATTCACTTACACTATTTACTTTTTCACATTCTATTCCAATGGATTACCTCTTATCAAGGAATGAATTTCGAGTCACTTCCAACGTAGAATACGTTTTTTATTAGAATACCGAAAAATTAATATGTTCAATTAACGTGATACGAGTAAGAATAAGTAATTAACAAACAAATACAAACAAAAATAAAACTAGAACATTATTAATAAAATTGGATAGAAGAATTTTTTCTTTTTTCAAAAAAGCAAAAAAAAAAAAAACGACGTCCGATTTCCGATTCACAGCAAGTATGCAAAAATTAATATAATAACTCATATTAAGGCCCATTCGAGTCTAACAAGGAAATCCCATCAACCCAACCTTACCGATTTCCTTGAAACGTAAATATTAGGGCTTGCCCGTTCCCTGACCTTTGACATTCCCGAGAGGCGCGATTGTGATTTTCTGATTCCAGGGAGTTCCCTGGATTCGGGACAAGACAAGTTTTTGATTCAATACTTCATTATGCATCTAATATTAAAATTCAAACAATTTTAAATATTTGGTTGAGAAATGGAAAGGAAAGCAATTAAATAAGACTTAAAATAATCAACAAAAAAAAAAAAAATCGGCAGATTCCGTTCTCTCATCAAGGGAATTCTACTGGAGGAGAAAATGAAATTTAAACTATCAACTTTAATTTTACTCAATATATTGCCAACAGTTTACGGAGAAAGAAACTAGAAATCCACCCGCTAATGGGGAAAATTTGTATAATAATTCATTTTTAAATTTGGTTTGTTTTCCATTTTTGCCTTAAACTTAGCACCTTCCTTTTCCTTGTACCAGGTTTTTGGGTGCAACACAGTGCGATAGTTTGGTTTAATTCTGTAGGTAGCCTGCCTACGTTCAGCTCTTATTTTGGCTGAATTCTATTTGTTTGTTTGATTCCAAAGGTATCATATACAGGCCATTTCGGATTTTGAGCTCATCGCACATGCCTCATCCATGATTTCCTTTATCCCTAACTCTAGATTTTGTATGAATTTTATTAACGAGGCAAAATCTTTATTTCTTATAATGGCTAATTTTTCTTTAAGATTACTTTTTTTTTAATTTTTCTTTCAGATTTAAGGAACCGTTCTAATGTACTCTTTAAAGTACTCCAGCAGATATCGCTATCCAACCGAATATACAGTGTTTGTACTCTCTCTAAGTCTATTACGTCTGTTTATTTTTTAGCGTTTCACCCATCACCGGCGACATTCTGATTAATTTCATGAAGTTAAAAATGGCATAGAGGAGCCTTGAAATTAGATTTTGGGTTCCCGGGAAATATTCACAACATTCGCGGGAAACGGAAATAATTTTAATTTCTTAAATTCCCGGGCATCCTCTACTCGAGTTATAATTAATATTTTCAAACAAAACAAAATATGTATAGATGATTCGTCATGATAAAAGAAGCTACTGATTTACAGTGGCTTAGCTAATATTGGTGGCAACCGGTGCAAATATCGTGGTGTCTTAAAGATTCGCTGGTCAGTAACGGATCAGTCAGTTTGGATTAGTCCAAAACCAATTTTTTCAGGAGACAATGGAAACTATTTCACTCTCATTATCGTCTACAAGCGTCATCTACAACACTAAATTACTTTCTAAATTTCTCCCCTTAAAAAAACTTTTCATAATATTTTATAAGTGGCAATCGATTTAAAATGTTCCCACCTTTCGTTTGATGCGAAAAAAGCAAAATTGGAAAAATGGACTTACGCATTCCGCATTTCTCGACGACGACATGATTTCTCAATTATTTATTTCATAGCTTACGAGCAGTTATAAATTATTATAATTGATAAATTAAATTATTTACCATGGGTAACTTGGCTAAAATGGCTTCAAACCTAAGTGATTTAGGCCCGTTACGCGATGTGGGCTAGCGTTCGGTTGTAAATAAGGAGATTCAATGGAACGTTGCACACTTTAGTTAAACTATGCGAGCTATGTTTATTGTTTGGAGCGTTGAAAATTATCTTAGCTCGAGTTGTCTTCGCATTGCTATGTCAGCTAACATCGTTCACATATACACTGCTGTTTTTGTATATTTTATTATTAACTCGTAGGCTACTTAGTTAAATTAGGTAACGTATCATAAATCATAATAAATGAATTATGGAAAAACATCAATGAATCTGTGAGCGATCTAATTACCTGAAATGTGCAACGGAGTGGGCTAAGCGGGCTACACTATGCTAATATAAACTATGCTCGCTTAGCTTATCTGAAATGTACAACGGTCCGGTGTCACCACCAAATGGGTGGCCCCTGACTACTTACTCGGTGTATAGTAAGTAGTTCATGGAAGGAGGGGGGGAGGGGGGGTTGCATTTGTTTCATTGGTATTGTTTAAAAATATTAATTATAATAACTCAAGTTATAAAGAAATATCGGTTTTCGGGGGTGGACTTTAGGAGTGCTTCTCCCTCCATTAAAGTGGATATCAGCACATTAAAATATATGTGTCTCTTATTTTTTCATCTACTACAACATATCAACGTTTCAAGGAAATCGGTGAGTTTCGGTTGAGGGGTTTCCTTGTAATTTGCAGCGGAAAATCGATTTTTTTTTATTGTGATGAAATGATTGATAAAAACCAGTAAACAAAATTGTTGAATTAATATTGAGGCAATATTAATCTTTTCGAAGAATTATTTTTCTAATTCCAACAATTGTTCCATATGTGCCTTTAAGATAAAATGAATAGGTTACCGTGTAAAATACAATTTTTAAATTTACGTAAAATACTTTGCCAGTGGCAAATAATATCGTCAAAATTTAAGAAACTATAAACAGTGGCGAGCAAAAAATGGATGAATAAATAGGGATTTCTTATTTTTTCAGTACTAAGTCTTATAAAGGCAAATAAAAAAAGAACTATTTTATGCCGGTTTTAATATTTAAAATATTTTTTAAAACTTAAATAACAAAGTATTAATAATTCATTTAATTCATTCAGTCGTGAATTTTTTTCGGCCATCAAAAAAATTATTGTCAGGGTAAACAAGCTTAACAGAATCATTAATAAACCATAAAAATTTTAAATATGTTTTCTCTGAAGAGCTTAGCGTAATGGGTTGAACTCAACCCAATTCGTGTCGTATGTCATACTATTTTAAAAATAAAGCTGTGTGCCTCACATCGATTCGTTTGACTAAATGAAAGAATAAACTAAATTATGGTACATTAAGCTAGTTACCAATTTCAAATCATGAATAGAAAGGCACATTTGGTTTCTTGTTGACACTAGGACCATCTATGAATGCACATATGAGCTAATAAGAAATTTATTTTAGTAAAAAATCGACTTATGTTTAGGCACACAGCATTAATAATGGAACGCGGTAGCGTTTTATTTATCACATATCTATTTCAATTTATCACAATTCAATAAGCGGCTATAAAAATATAAAATAATAACAAATAACACGTAAAGATATAACAAAATCATATATATATATATATATACATTTGTATTTATATATAAGAACTTAAATTTGCTGAAACTTTTAAAATTCAGAATAATTTTTTTGAAATTTCTTAAAACAATTTCTCTCCTTATTTAGGCATAAATGCACTTCGCACTTTATGCAAAAGAAGTGTGACTTTGACATACATTTAGGCATTTTACATCGAAGTGGTAGTGGTTTCTGATTATGTTCAGGGAAGTGATCTGCCTGGTCGTACTGCAAATCTCTAGAGGACCTTACTTCAACACTTTGCTTTTTGGCATTTGTATTTGAAGGAGAATCGTTAATTTCCGTTAATGCTCGACGCCCATGTTTTCGTACTGGTAACCATCAAACTGTTTGCAAGTTGTAACCGAAAATTCAATAAATCAGGAATATTTTTTTTGCAATGCCAGCTTTCTGTTGATAGCTACAATACTCGATCCAGGTAGCACAGACCGCAAAGTCTATAAAATGTGTAACTAAGCGCAATGTACATTTTTTGGATTTAATAAACACTCGATAATAGCTTATCAACTGGTCCAAAAAATCCTCCCCTCCCATATTCGTACTGTACAACTTTATAATTTCTGGTTGTTTAATAGTTACATATTTTTTTGCAATTTATCCCAGCGTTTCACAATCCCTTCTGCTCCTAGACCCTCGTTCTGTGAGATCTATAAGAGATGGATTTTTGAATCGATTTAGGAGTTTAGTTCCAATAGCATTGATATTTGTCATCCTTAAAATTTCAAAAACTTGGTACGACGAGAAATAGTTGTCGAAATATAGTTTGTGTCCAGTGGGTGTTATCCATTTGGACAAATGAAGCACAGCAGCAGCACCGAAACCAAATTTTTTTGTGTTTGCCGCAGAAATTTCAGTTGATTTGCCTTGGTAAAAAAAAAATCATAAGAAAATCCACTTTTTCCGCAAAGCGGAATTGCCATTGACGTATTGGGTGGCATAAAATTTCCCTCTAAATGGAATCGTCTATTCGTCTATGGATACATTTTCTTCCAAGAGGTGTTCCAAGCAACGATTTATGTTCCAATACATTCTGCTCCTTGGAAATTTTAAACATCCCATAAAAATATGAAGCCCAAAAAGTTTTCTGATTTCATCAGCGTTAGTTGGCTTATATACTTTGACATCGCTTTATTCTGCGTAAACGTTAGTGAAAAATGCAGTTTTTTCGAAAAAATTCCAATGGGAAATATTTTTCGAAAACTTGTAATTATGTTAACTCGGTATTGGTTTCAGAAAATTTATTCGAACAAAATGGAATTTCGTTGGTTTTCAACAGCCCAGTATCGCGGCGCCATTGAATGTTGTTTTTTCTGTATAAGAATTGTTTTGAATATTGGCTTCATCTAAGAACTTGAACTGAACATTGTCACAAATTGCAATATCATCCCCCGTAGCCAACACAACATAGCTTTGGTCAATATCAGTTGGGTACACTTCCTGATCGGTTGGTAAATCTTCTGTGGGCTTACGAATCTACAGCGTTCTCGTGAACTTTAAAAAATAATTTTATATTTGACGTTAACATTATATTTTAATTCAACCAATCTGCACCCTACATTAATATGATTAAACGTTATAAAAGTTAATGTAATCAAAGCAGATGATGAGAGTGACGTAAACAACAAAATAATGGCATTCGAATTATGTTTGTATTGTACTAAAGTAAAATTGGTAATTTGGCGCAATGAGAGATTATTAACGCGAGTTGTGAAGTACTTATTGGTCGCGGACTCGATCGCTCTCTATATATATTGTATTCACTTTTGGGATTATTTTATTTGTATGTTGACGACGACATGAATTATTAAATGTACTCTTTTTATTTGTACCAAAAAATTTTGTATTGTATAAAAATTTTCTCATTACATTTTTGGTTTTTGATATCCTCAACATCATTCAAATTAGGATCTGGTAAACCAATATTCTCTTTGTACCGAATTCTCCTGTTTGTATTTCGAAAGTTTCATCGTTGTCTTCTTCCAAACCATCAACCGTTGCCGATGTTTCATTCATACTATACCGAAAGGATGCGAATTTAATAAATTGTGTAGAATATATTTTGTGGGTTAAAAACAACCCATAACCGTTGAAACGATTTGGGTTTATTTCAACCCAACGTATAATACGATACGTGCAATCAATGTCCAGAACTAAAGCTAAAATCGATATAAGCACCACATCGAAGCTGATTTAGGTTTTAAAAGTAAAGAGAATTACAAAAAAATATCAATTTTGGATCCATCCAACCTTATCTACAAACCTCGATATTTTTCTACAAACGCCAATTATGGACATACAATTTAACCGTGCATGATAGTGCCACAAATGTTCCTTATTGTTTCATATGGCATGAATCAGTAGCTGGACCTGGTGGAAATAATATCGCATTGTGTTTCTACAGATATTTGGCAACAATACCCCAAAATATGCGATCTGTCACTCTATATAGTGACAACTGTACAGGATAGAATAATATCTCCTTTTTTACCTACAGTGTTTATAATTTTTTTTTTTTGGAAAACGATGAGCTTATTACAACAATTAATCATAAGTTCCTAACAAGGAGTCATACTCACATGGAGTACGATTCGGACCATTCTGTAATCGAAAGAAAAAAGAATAAAACTGGAGTAAAAATTCACCATCCGCGCAACTGGTATCAGTTTGTTAGAACATGTGGCACTACAAAAACGTTTAACATCATCGAAATGGAACAAGAATATTTTTTTGTTATTTCTTCTGTTCTTAAGGGAGGATTCATGTCGAGAAAAGTCGATCAAGATAGAGAAAAATTCATTTCGCGCGGGGTTAAATGGTTAAGCTATTCCAAAGAACACTCTTGAATGTAAAGCCACTCTAAACGAAGACGGACCGTTCAAAAAGTTAAATTTACGTCGTAGGGGGTAAATACCTTTAAAATATCTGAACTGAAAGATGCCTATTCAATGCCAGTCTATACAAGCAAGGAAAAAAAAGAAAGATCTTTTCGCCTTGGTTCCATTAATAGATCCAAATTTTCATCCATTTTAAAAAAATTTGCCAGCATTTGATATGCTAAATGTTTATCCTGACTTAGTCGAGGATGAAGAACCCAGTGATTTTTAATTGCATATTGCTTTATTCACTTGTTTATTTCTTAAATAAGTTTGTTTAATGATTGAATTCAATAAATGCAATTAATAAAAGCATTTGATTTATTATAGCAAGTAAATTTTTAGCATAAAAAAGAGGCCTAGGTGTCAAACAGCTCAAATTAAAATAGGGAAGAAGCACTTAACTTCAATTAGTTAAATGAAATTTCCATGTAACATTTTGTTATAACCGTTTAAGTTGCTTAAGCTTCTGTAATTCTGAAAGGTCAATTCAGAAGAATCACTTAAGTCGGATTTTAAGAAATATCTCAAAATTCTAAAACATTATTAATCATTTTTCATCTTCTAATAAGTTAATAAAATCATATTCTATCTTTAGTGAAAATTTCAGCGATTTGTATTTTTTATTAAATGTTAAATTCAATTTTCATTTTGCTTTCCTGAAAAGTAAGTGAAATTGACTTAGGCGATTTTGGCTTGTGACCACAGAAATCAAAACGCATAAAGTATTGTCTCTATAAATGTCAAAAATCTGAAAAATAAGAATTTTCTATTTATTCATCCATTTTTGATTTCCGCTGTGTATCGCTACCTTTTAAGAATAGCGACTAAAGTCAAAAAGTAGAAATGTAGAGAAAATGAAAAATGTTAATTAAATTGTAATTTAATTATGAAGCCCTGAAAAAGCCAACCCGAAAAACACCATTAGCAATGTATTAAAGGTGCTTTTAGCCAACTTTAATGAAGGTGGTTTCATTTGTAAGTTTAATATCAACCCTTTATTTTGTAAGAAAACAGAAAAAAAAACTTTATTTTTGACTTGTGAGTCACAAGTTGTCACTCTTTTCAATAAAACAAATAATAATATTATTAATTCAAAATTTTTTTTTATTAAGTAATTCAAAGTAATAAAAATGCAATTTATTTTAAGAAAGAATCACAAGTTTTTCTACAAATCTAGATAATATTTGGGAATTGTTCCTTTGGCAATTAAACGTAATAGGCCTTTTTTCTTCTCCTCAGTGACACACGTTTTCGAAGTATAGTCCTTTTCCAGTTGATCTTCCTGTTTTTTGTTTCGTTTGGTTTTCGTTTTAGTTTTAAATTCTTGATCACTCTACGAATTCTTATATAGCAGTGCCTTAGTTTCTCCCGCTCCAGTTTTATAATTTTTACGTTCGTAATTTTAAAGATTTCTCCTTCAGTATTTTTATTATAGTAATCAATATTGCAGTTTTTAAAATCATAAAAGTCGTCGTAACAAAGTTCGTGCACTTTGTATGGCTTGCCAGTTTTTTGCAGATCTTATTAGGTTCACATACTGTAGCCTTATTCTAAAAAAAATAAGATAATGTTTACACGTGATAAACAGTGAACGAAAAGAAAATCGAAAAACCATTTAATGTAATTTTAGTAAAAAATCACAAAGTTTACCCGTTTTCACGTTTACACATTATCTTATTTTTTACAGAATAAGGGTGCTGGTCTGGTACTCAAATTGGAGCTGATTTTCTAGCTCTTTTTATCTGTCTTTCTATGACAGAGTGTGTGCTATCCCTCTGTTTGCTTGGATCTCGTGCCATATGTAGCAACCTACATCATTTGATTTCATATCAAAAAATGTTAAATTAAAACGATGATACATCGATGATAGTAATATGGCTTGAAGATCGTATACTGCTGCTACTTTATTGTCCGATTTCTTATCAGTCTCCTTCTCAATCCGAGATAATTTTTTTTTCATTTAAATGATCATAATACTTTTCTTGAAGAATGGATTTTTCATTTTTATTGGAATTATTGAACTGCGAGCAGATTTTGTATTAGTCTTTCTTAGGCTGAAAGAATGACAAATTAAACTCTTTGGTAAAAATATTATAGTACATCAAGTAATTGCCATATTCTAGGTTTTCATCCTGACATGACTTTTTGTAATCTCTGTAAAGCTCGCTTATCGTTTTATCTCCTTCAATATATTGCTTAGCAGTACGGGCGCGACAATAATGCTATCAATTCTGGGGATTGAATTAATGTGCTTAATCTAATTGTTTCTTTGACAGCTAAAGCAACCGCTGGGTGATTTCCGTGTTTCCCTCTGGACTCTGGAGCAATTATTCCTACTTCAAAAGCAATTCGTCGTTCCTGAACAGTACGCACTATTCTCCTACTGATTCGTAATGTAGCAATGAAAAATTGTTTGCATACTCGTTCCTTGGTATCAGTGCGATTAAAATAAAAGGCGCTATTTAATCGCCGATGGCTGTGTTCTCTATTGTAGCCGTATTTCGGGTTAACTAACGTCATGTTCGCAGCAATAAAATCTTTTTGCCTTTGTAGGTCTGCCAATTTCCAGTATTCTGTAAAAATAGTTTCCCTCCCTTCATGAGAATTTTTTTTTGTACATTGTAGCCTGCAGTTTTCTCCACAGGGCGCAGCAATTGTTTTGCATTTTTAGTTTCCCTTGTTTTAAAAGTTTACGTACATCATTTTGCTTAATAACTTTAGTGTACTGGTAAATTTGAGCTCTGTTTCTTAGAAGTTTTGCCTTATTTTTTTGCCAATTTTAAACGTTTTTTGGCCTCTGCATTACAAGAAAACGAGACTTTTCTTTTTGCTCGCTTGTTTAATTGTGTTTTACATTATTATCACTAACGGATGAAGTTTCAGTAGATAAATCACTTTTTGAAGAACCGACATAATTAGGGTCCACGTCTGAATCGTCAGAATCTAAAATGTTACGAACATTGTTCTGTTTATCATATGTACGTACTGCAGTGTGGGATGTTTTGATCGCTCATTATTATACTACACGTATTTGTAACATTTCCGGTATTCAATGATTCATTATCTGTGAGAAAAATTAACTGGCTTGTCTCGTACTACAAGTATTTTTAGCGTTGCCGATATTCAATGGGTGCGTCCGAATTGTAAAATGTGCATTTAGCGGAGACACATTTCAAAACCTACATGCGATATAGTTTTTCTGTGCATTTTTAATACATTTATTTGATTTCAATTTATATTTTAACTAACCATATTTATCTATCGATTTATTAATTTGGTATTGACCAATTTTAATTAATTAATGATTTTAATGTAATTTAATTTAATCAAAAAATGCGCATTTTAAAAAATGTGCATTTAAATTCGCATTTCGGGCACACCCAATGATTCATTATCTATGTTAAGTGTCGAACAACCTATGAAATTATTTAACTAAACCCACCTTTTTCAGAAATGCACTTTGTTGAGTGTTTAATTTGCCAAATGTTTGCATTTTCTGCATTTGTTACGGTACCAAGCTCGACTTTACTTCTAGCTAATTTTACCATTAACGCCCCTCTTGATTGTTGCGTTTAATAATTGTTATCAAATTTTTTTTTTTGAGCCACTACAAACCTTTTTACCTCCTTGCTACGTTGAAAATCAAAATGTTCCAAAACGCTACGTTGAAAAATCACTAAATAGAATAGAATAGCCAAGATAAAATTCATACTGATTCTTTAAACAAAACTGACACAACACAAAACCGTGTACCAAAATTATTAAAAAAAAAAATAAAACATTTATATGGAATAATGTTACAAACCCAAATGAGAAACGGTACTTTTCAAAATGGTTTATGAAAATTATAAAAAAAAATATTTTTATCAGGAATGTTGTCACAAATCTAAATAAGACACTATTCTCGAAAGAATTTAAAAAAAAATGTATTTTTGTTCAACGGTTGATCGATACATTATTTGTGAATTGCTGCCCTTTAAAGACCGGTACTCATTGAGAACGAGTAACGAAAACGATATTCTCTTTTTTATCAAATTATGTAAGAAAATTATAAAAATATGTAGTTAAAACTGCATGATCTTAATTAATGATAGTTAAAATATCGTACATTTACTAAAAATAAAATGTTAACAGTTTTAATACAAAATTTCAATTTATCGTCGATAATTTTTAATTAACGATGATTAAATTGAAATTTTGTATTAAAACTGTTAAAATTTTAAATTAATTTTTAGTAAATGCACGATAATTTAACTATCGTTCATTAAAATCGTACGGTTTTCATTATTTTAATAATTTTCTTACATAATTTGGTAAAAAAAAAGGAATATCGTTTTCGTTCGCAATGTGTACCGGTGTTAAAGGTATTATTTCCGAGTAATCAATTCTCTTGCTATTAAATATCGTATATAAATCTAAATAGCAAATTTCTAAGGGACGCCTTTAAATAATATCACGCTATTATTGCGGGGAGTCGAGGAGGAGGCGGTAGGAGATACAGAAAATGTAATACTACGTGACAGAGAGGTGGAGTATCGGTCAAAAACGATAATTGACCATAATTCCGGTTTTGTATTGTTTGTGTTTCATTCTTTTTCTATTGCTGGAACGGTCCACAGTGATGATCTGTCCATACTAAACCGTTGGGTAAAGAATTATATCACCCAATTCTCGCTTTGCTCTCATAATGTTGTGATCTGGGCAAACGGCTCAAATCTTCAGAAAAGAAATTTTAAACATTGTGGATGCTCTCTGAACAGAGTAATTCAAATTCTTAAAGATTTTCAAAGAGATGCATAACTGGAGCTAATTCTTGAAGGCCGAACTTGAAAAAGGGCGAATGCGATTTTGAATGCTGTTCAGCACGGCTCAGTTCTAAATAGACATTAATTATGAGTCTGGTTAAATTTCATTTAGTAATCGTACAATTTGATTTTATAAAATATCATTTTAGAAATTAATCAAACTTCAATGATTAAACAAATTAGATTAAAAACTGTCAACAAATTTTGGTGAAACTTGTAAATTTGGTATTAGTTAACCGCTTTAATAATGTTTAAGAAAGATCAGATATCGCAACATTTTTAATGTCGTGTTGTTGTTTTGCTATCGATGATCACATCTTGCTCTTTAACTTGCTTTGAAAAGTTTTCCAGTTTATATTAAAAATATTGAAAATAAGATAAATTGAAACCTAGGAAGGGTTTTATAGCACAAATTGAATATTAATTTCTATTAGATCAAAAAGATTGAACTATTTAGTTTTTTGTTAAAATTTTATGTGTTTATTGATCAAAGCTGGTTTCGTAATTAATTGATTCTGAAAAATCAGCACGAAGCAGTTTTAATAAATTTTCTATTTACAATGGAAATGAAAGGCAAACGGATATATTTCCGTTCCCATTTTATATTTAGATAAGCATTGGTTTGACTCATATATCTTTTAATATTGGCAAACCGGAGTATTTATATAATTTTTTATATTCACTGTCACACGGTTCGGGCTCCTACACATTTAACCATATTTATATTTTGAATTTATTTTTCAAGTTTAATACTCGTATAATGTAGAGATTTCCTACTACAGATCTGCCTTAGTAATATTATTAATAATACGTATACATTGGCTTTATATAAACAAACTCTCCTATTAAATATATCATGGTCCCGCATTACCATAAATTTAGCCTTCTCTTCTGCTCGTATACATAATCGATTTATAAATTTACATAACATGTCGTACATTGGATAAAATTTATGACAAAATCGTTTTTTAAAGCTCATTTAATCATTTTGTTTTTTTTATTCAATATTCTCAAATCTGAAGTACCCATCCGCATACTATGGAATAATTTATTGATGACAATGACAATAAATGTAGAGCATATACTACACATACAAAATATCGTTATATCGCCCGAACATAAAAGTTTCTTTCCATCTTTCTCATATTTATTTAAGAATCATATCTCAAATACCTTCACTTTTTTTATTTTCCAGCCAATAAATGTGACATATGTGCGCGGTCAAAAAAAACGCTACAATTTCCATGTTTTTCCATAAATAGATTTTTAATTGGCAATACCCTTTTCTACAAAACACAAATTCATATTTGTCTGTATGTATAAATTATGTACGTATGTATGTTAGATTATAATGTCTCTTTAATTAAGCGGCTTGAAATATTCAATTTTTCACAAAAAAAAAAAAATTAAATAAAAAATAATCTACTGTAAAGTACAACGTTTGCCAAATTGCTTTGCCATAACATGCAGGAAAATTATTTATTTTACAAAAAAATGTGCATGCTCAACACACTTTTGTTGTAGATTCAAATTGATATTGATAAATGTAGTTTCACAGATTTCGTTTGAATAGCGAGATAGTAAGTGGAAAAAAAGAAGCTATTTAGCATACAAACATAAACCTTGATATTGGATGGGAGAATAATTTCATCTGCATAATTATGGGATGGCGGAATAGTTTCAAAACTGCTTTAGTACGGATCTTGTACAGTTGGCGGTACGTATACAGTTAGTTTGCAGCAATTTCAAAAGGACGGGTTAGGGTTGTCTAAGCCGTAAGGTCTTATTGGTTAGCTCCCAAGTTCGTATGTAGTGATTCTTAGAGTTTAAGGTCTAAGTAATGAAGATAAGAAACAACAATTCCAAGCGTTTGCCGGCAATACCATTGCGGAATCCAATCACCTGTTTCACGAAGTGAATTATGTTTGGGAGGTTTTAAAACTTCTGTTGTAAATACTATCCACGGGAATCCGGCTTAGGTAGAAACAGTGTGGTAAAAACAAACCCAAAAGTGATTAGTTATATGAGGAGTGCCATCTTGCGTTTGATCAACAAAATGTAGCCTATAGAGCACACCCAAAAAAGAAAGAGATCAATAGTAGGAGAACCGCTAAGCGAATTTGTAGACGGAAAAGCGTGGGTACTGGAAAAATGAAAATTTCTTCAAAGGAATTGTAGAATTGCACCATATTTTCAGACCTGTGCACATGACTCATGCCTTTACTATGGTGCCCACCTAAGAGTCACTTCGAGATTTCAAGTCACCACATTCAAACTTTGGTATTTTGGTTCTCGTCGCGAATGTAAAATGAGTGAGAGTAATGTCAAAATTGCTCATCTAATATTTCTCGGTGACTAGTGCGGTTTTTTTAAGAAATAAAAAAATTGTATGTTTACAGGTAAATATATTTTAATTAATATTTCCTAATTAAAATATTGAATACAAATTTATTTTTTATTTAAAAAAAATGTATTTTAATTAATATTTAATGGGTTAAAATTGTTAATAAATAGTGCAGATAAGCAAATGCAATGGATTTTTTCTTCTGTGGCGAACGAAGCTGGAAGAAAAAAACATTTTTGAGAACTTATGCATTGTGTTGTAAATATGTACAATAAAAACATTGTATATATATTTACAACAAAATGTATAAGTTATTAAAAAAAAGATAGTACTGACGAAGAATGAAGTATTCGAAACCGGTCTAATTATAAAAAAAATTATTATCACACTGAAAGAAAGAAAACTACATTCATAATTATATTTTTTAATATGTTTTTTATTTTTTAAAAAGTTGCATACATTTGTTTAAATTATTCTACGTGTTAAAAAGTGTTTTTTATGTAATAAAAAATAGTGTAACATATACAAATAAAGAAAAAAAAAATTTCTATTGTGTTTTATACCACTATAAATTAATTGTTATCAAAAATGTTTGTTTCTTCCAGCTTCGTTCACCACAGAAGAAAAAAATCCGTTGCATTTGCTTATCTGCACTATTTATTAACAATTTTAACCAATTAAATATTAATCGCAATATACACTGTCTCACTGTATTCCATTGGGTAAAACCCCCACAGCTTTCCAAGCAGAGATTTGTGCGATCGAGGTATGTGTGCTTCGATGTCTCACAAAAAAATATAGAAAAACCGAGATTTACGTAATCTCGGACAGCCAGGCGGCATTGCTTGCCTTAGGAGCATCTGTCTTCCATTCCAAAATAATCTGGAGCTGCTATTGCAACCTTCTAGAACTCAGCAGGGAGAACAAAGTAACCCTTTTGTGGTCCCCCGCAAAACCTCAAACAATACGCAATATTTTGCATAAAGAAGAGTATCATCTATCTGCAACACTCAAGAAATGTATTTGCCGACAAAAAAAATATTAAAAGCGCTTGGAATATGCATTGGGATATGTGGTGAGCCCGAAGAGTTCTGGGAAAATGTTATTCCCTCGGACGAAAGTCAATTTAACGTTTTTAGTTCAGATGGGCAAGTTGTGGTGTGGCAGAAACCCAACATTGAACTTGAGTGAAACATGGTGGCGGAAGTGTAATGGTTTGATGAGCTTTTAGCTGAAGGGTGTAGGATATTTGACCTTCATTGAAACCATAATAAACTGGTTTAATTATTTGGATATTTTGAGGGATAATTTGTTAATAAGAGCTGAGAAAATGGGACATGGGTAAGATTTTCGCTCCGTACATGACAATGACCCGAAGCATTCGTCAAAGCTGTTAGCTGATCAAGGAATGGTTATTGTACAATGGAAGTCAAATCCTCCCCAGCGACTAGATCGAAACCTCATTGATAATTTATGCCATTATTTGAAGCGAAAGTTGGCTTTCTCAATATAAAAAGGTTTGCAAAGTGTCATTGCATGAATAGGTTACAACATCAAATATTAGACCTAACTTTTTTACCAAATTCCCTCAGCTTCTTTGTGTGTACGGACAATTATTTGACATCGTTTTAGGCGGTTTAAATAGTAAATTATATCAAACGTGAAAGTAATGATTATTATTATTTTCAGTTTTTTAAATGTAATTTGAGTTTCAAAAAAAACTGAATTTTTTGTTTGATTTGTAATTGTTTTTTTTATCAATGTTTTCTTAACCGAGTGCTGTACGGACAATTTTTTGATTCAGTGTATGTAAATAAGTGTTTACAAAAAAAAACAGAGTACATATAAAAACTGTAAGGCATACGTCAAAAAATTTAAAACTAATGAAAATTGACATAATTAACAAAACTAAACACAATTGTAATTCACAACTCGCGTCAAAATAAAAGCAACATTCATAATACCAAAATTAAACTCACACGACTTTTTGAGTCACGGCGACTCGTCAGTGAGATAAAAAATCGTATTACAACTTCAGAAAACCCGACACAAAGAAGCTTCATCTATATCTTGAGGGGATTAACTGGGAAAAGCAATATATCAGCAGCAACATAGATGTTAACGTGGATAAATTCTACAAAATCATTTTTACGGGATTTAGAGTTATTTGTTCCTACTGCTGTGGTCAAACCAAACAAACATCCTCCATGGTACGGTAACATACTTATCAATTTAAGAAGAGGAAAGACAAGGCTTACAACCAAAATCTGAAATGCTGTACCGAGGAAAGCAAACAAAAATTCACTGCGTGTAACCGATATTTCGAAAGTTACCTTTGAGATAAAGTATAACACACACATACATTAATCATATTAAGGAAAAAATAAGAAAGGATACAAGACATTTTTGAGATTTATTAAAGAAAAACGTGAAATGAATGGTTACCCAGCGTGTGGACATTCAAGTAACGTAAATCCTGTGCCCCGCAGGTTGATAACGTAACCATACTAACATCACGGATTGAATTTGAGGATATTCATCGATCTATAGAAGTATTCGGGGATGGATGTGGTATTGATGGCGTTCCAGCTTCATGGGAAGGATTAACACGATTTACATAATGGCAACCACTCATGGTAACGTAGTAAGGAAGATAGCAAGGAGTGTCTTGCGGCTGGCAGTCGTGCTTTGTATTGGTGTTGACGGATGGGTAAAAGGTGGCTGATGACCTTCGAAGGAAAGGTTATCAGTTTGATATTTGGTCCTACGTTACCGAGACCTTGTTAAAGTTAGCAGAAAGTAAACGTCGATAATGCAGATTATGTTATTAGAATTCCAGCCGAAAATAAACATTTTGGTGGTGATCAGCCGAAAGTAAATAGGATACATGGATTGAAATAAAAATTTTTTAAATAGTCCGGCATAGTAGTGGCAAGTATTGGAAAATCAGAAGAATCTGCAAAATGGGAATAAAATCAGCCTCTAGAGTGTACATATATCTGAAGTTGAATAGTTTTTATGTGATTTGACAATAGCTATCGCAGGAAAACATTCAGTTCCATTTTCCCGTGGGAAATCTCGGAAAATTTAAAAAAGTTTACAGCCGAAAGTAAGAAATGAATTTATAAAATCAGCCTCTAGAGTTTTATGTGTGGAGATGGATTGCATTGATGTGACTTATCAATAGCTATGGCAGGAAAAAAATTCGATAAATCGGAAAATTCGATTTTCCAAAAAACCGTTAGAAAATTTGTATAAAATCAGCCTCTATAGTGTTATATTTGTATACGTATTTTATTGATGTGACTTTGTCAATAGCTATAGAAGGAAAAAAATTCAGTTCAAGTTTTCCTTGGGAAATCTCGAATAATTTGAAAGTTTCCAGCCGAAAGTCAGAAATGAATGTATAAAATCGGCCTCTAGAGTGTTATGTCTTATCAACAGCTATCGCAGAAAAAAAATCAGTTAAAGTTTCTCGTGGTAAATCTTAGAAAATTCGATTTTCCAAAAATTATTAGAAATATTGTATAAAATCAGCCTCTAGAGTGTTATGTCTAGATATGGATTGCATTGATGTGACTTGTCAAAGCTATCGCAGGAAAAAAATTCAGTTCAAGTTTCCCGTGGGAAATCTCGGAAAATTCGTTTTTTTTTCAAAAATCATTTGAAAATTTGTATAAAAGCATCAAATACGTCTCCAGATATAACACTCTAGAGGCTGATTTTATACAAATTTGCAAATTATTTCTGGAAAGTCGAATTTTCCGAGATTTCGCACAGGAAAGTTAAACTGAATATTTTTCCTGTGATAGCTATTGAAAAGTCACATCAATGCAATCCAGCTCTAGACATAACACTCCAGAGGCTGATTTTATACATTCATTTCTTACTTTCGGCTGGAAACTTTTTCAAATTTTCCGAGATTTCCCACGGGAAATTTGAACCTGAGATAACTGTTGACTAATACATAAAACGATTCAACTTCAGATATACACTCTAGAGGCTGATTTTGTTTCAATTTTGTGGATTCTTCTGATTTTCCGATATTTTCCACGACTAGGTTCACCAAAGTTTTCCACGTAAGACTATCTACTAAATTTTTTATTTCAATTCATGTATCCTATTTACTTTCGGCTGATAACTACTATATTTTTATTCTCGGCTGGAATGTTAATAACATAATCTGCGTTATCGACTTTTTACTTTCGGCTTACTTTATCAGGGTCCGATTGATAATGACTCCATTTTTTATTTTCGGCAGGGATAACACAATCTGCATTACTATTGTTTTTACTTTCGGCTGGTTTCTGCTGGACTACTGGAATTTCCGTAAATATATGAAGATGGTTGAATTCCACAGATATAGAGACGCGCAAAGGAAAAAAATGTTTTAGTCAATTGCATAATTGGCTGACGTTGCAATGCGCTAAAAAACGAAATATTTTTTCAAAGCCTACTATAAAAATGTTTTTGAACCGGGGTCATTTAATGGTCTGTGACATATTCCTACTGATCTGCGTACTCCTCACGTCTACAGTGCTGTAATGTGTCATATGTCTACATATTTTAGCTGCTTTTTTAATGGTAATAACTTTTCACTGTCCCACAAAGGAATACATAGTAAATATAATCTTTTTTAGCTTTAAGTTTTTCAATGAAAAAATCACAAACCTTATAAAACATTTATATAAAAGTTTTCTACATATATTTAACGACAACTTACAAGATTAAATAAATATTAATTATAGAAATATTAAAGTTAAATTATGTCTAAAATATATTTTTCGAACATTCATTTTGAAAAATACATCAAAGTTGTAAAATAGTACTTGCTAAAGTTATCTTTAGTTGTACTAGTATAGTTTCCGAGATTAATTTCATTTAGTTTTATAACCTTGGGTACAAACAATGTTCCAAAAAACTAGAATTACACTCGGAGAACACAGTTAATACCATATATTAAATTTCACAGTTAATATATTAAATATTAAAATTCCCTTAAGTGAAAAAATTCAGGTGCCAAGGAAACATCTTTAACTTTTTGCCTCATCGTATGAAAGTTGCTTTTTCTGGCATCGTAATGGCAAAAAAAATCAAAAAAAAAATCGTAAATTCTGGAAAGAAGAGGTTCAATTTTAATATTAATACGGAAAAAGCAAGAAACTCTAAAAAAACAGCGCTTCAGACAAAGAGGTAAAAATGTAAAATTTAGCCTAGCCAAAGATAAAAATCCCAGAAATTATCTCACGAGAATGGACTCGCCAAATTTTTCGAGATTAATCTTCTTTTATTTCCGAGTTTAAATTTGTTACCGATATTAATTCCTGCTTACAAAATTTCTGCTGTCGAGAAGCAAACACTTAAAACGATTGTTTGTCTTAAGAGGGGAAGCTTGTACATTTTACATCTACACAAAAAAATTAATTTTCTCCATTTATTGAATAGAATCTGCAAATCTAATTGAAATAAGCACATATTTTGGGTTAAATCTCCTTATTTAAAGCCACGAATAAATCCCTGCCGTGAAGATTTTCTAAATTTTTCGAGCAATCTTTAGTAATGAAAATAATGGTAATGAATTTACAAAAATCTTTTTTTTAAGATTATTTCGATATCATTATACAAACCTCTATCGTTTGATTTTTTTTCTCATAATAAAAAAAAAACTTTTAAAAATTAAAACAGCTTTTTTGAAAGGAAATCCTTCCACCCAAATTTTTAAATCTGTTTGATCTGTAAATTTTGATAAACTTAGTTTCGAAAACAACAATTGTTTAGACACAATCTCTTTATTGCCCCAGTTATAAAGCACAGCTGATGATATGTAAATATCCACAATTATAATTTTGGCAATTGTCCAGAAATTTTTTTGTGTATTTCGGTTGACGACCTTCTAAAATATTTGGAATGAATGATTTATGGTTTCAATCTGCAAACTAGAGAGATCACAGTGGAATAATTGGACGCTATTTGCGGTGAACAGAATTTTTACAACCGAAATCTAATACTTGTTGTGATTCAATCGATTTAGCACGTGCATAAAAACCCCGTGCACTCCCGTGATATCTTCCACGTATAGTACTTATTGTTAATCGAATTATATATATGAAAGTTTATTGTATACAATTTTTATTTCTACGATTTTCTATCACCGAGAAGGTGAAAATATAATTTTAAATCGAATTAAAATAGTTTTTCGTTTACGTTGTGTACTGAAAGAAATTAATTTTAAAAGTTTAAATTTAGGAGACAAAGTTTTTTGTGTGTTAAGAGAAGTTTACAACAGAATAACTTTTTAAGTATAAAATTTAATGTTCGTAATTCAAATATATGTATTGTATTTGGAAATTTATTATTAATATTTTTTTTTATTTTAAAGTTTTTGCTAGTAAAAGAGGATTTTTATTCGAGATTTGGGGCTTAAAGTTTCTTGTTAAAGTTTACGTGTAAGCTTTTGGCAAGCGAATATAAAAGTGCTTAACGTTTTAACTAACTGTTGTGGTCTTACCAATTTCTTCCAACCGGCTTCAAATTGTTGTTTGTCTGCAGAACGTTTATAGAGACGTACGTAGAATGTACTATATTCTCGTATGTAGTTCGTGTTTATCTATGTACTAACGATGTCTGTCTACAATATATACATCGTGCAATTTCTTACAATTTTCAAAGATCGTTTAGTCAAGACAACTGTCGCCAAATAGTATTCTAAACTTAAAAGAGGAATTTATTCAAAAATTGTTTCATTATTCGAGCAGCAATATAAAAAAATTTGAATGAGGGGATACTTAAAATATTTATTATAGGTATAAAGACAGACCAAACCTTAATGTTTTAAAAATGAACTCTATAGGCTAATCCCCATATTTCAGATGCTGACTCTAATATTAAATGTGCTTAAGGCTTTAAGATGTCAAAACGTTAAAATCTAATAATCTACGAGTAACAGTAGGTAAGCGAGTAAAGAAAATCGCTTTGACTCTGTTTTTAAATTTAAAATTTTAATTGAAAACATTAAAGTGAGGGATGGAGTACTCATTCCTAAAACGCGGGGTGACACACCACAATTTCCATTTTATTTGTTAGTTCAACCATTCGAAATTTAATAAGTTTATTTGTATATACACTTACCTATACTTACAAAATATTTTATAAATTTAATATTTAATTAATCAATTTACTTATTAAAATGCATTAGATTATTGTGAAAATATTAGTGGTTTAGATAAAGATAGCAAATTAAGGTGAATAGTGATCAACAATTCCGTTTTAAAGCAAATTCGCGCTATCACACTCAGAAAAAACTGCAGTGAGAAAATATCACATCCCTAGTGCTCTGCGACATAAACAAGATTTTTTTTCATTTTTGTACATTTTTTCTCTGGGCAAGGCCGAGAACCTCGAAAGAAGCATCGAAAGCTGTTTAGCACCAAAGCTGGTTAGTATTCTTGGAGTTAGTCGTTGTTGCAGCCGACAATGCCAAATTAAACTCATCCTTTTGAAAATCAATTTCAATCCTTCGCGAATCAAATCCAACATTTTCAAATCTAATTTCGTATTTCCTTATAAGTTAGACCACCGACTCTCTTAATGAGATGGCAGATCAGTTCAACATTCGTCTAATATAAGTGCCAGGGCATTTCAATAATACAGGAATATAAAAACCGATGAGCTTGCTCGACGTAGCACCATTGGTCACAAAAAGCAGAAAAGATATTGGAATGCCTCTTCCTTAGCCTTTCCGCTTACTGCTTCAGGATGATTGTTAGTTAACGAAAGACAGATTGTCCATGCGGGAGCTGCGAGCACTTTGTCAACAGCTCAAAATAGTTTCAATGAGTAGGTAGACATATAATAAATTGTAGTATGGCTACGAACCAGTTTGTATCTATGCCGGTCTTCATTGACCACCATCTTAACCCAACCTAATCTAGACCACCCACTTTTCTTAAAATTTTCCTAGAAATGTCGCGTTTTGTAAATTTGAAAATGTGGTCTAAGTTAAGCATAATCTGAGCTACTATCTGCCTAAACTTATCTTTCAACTAATATTCGAATGGGTGTAAGTGCTGCGGGTACCTAGTTACGCCACTAGCATTTATTCCATAAATCACATTATTCGAGTATGCCACGCTAAATATTCTGATTAATTTCGATGAATAGAAAGAATTGGAACTAGACAGTCAATTCGATATTCGGCCGATGTATTCGGCAAGAACTGTTTTAATTATCAGCTGACTTTTAAATTCATAAAAAATTATCGAACCCTTATATTAGAATTTATATTGTCCTTTTTGGGAGTAAATTCATGTTAAAGCATATAAGTATGTACGCCATAATGGTTCCTTATTTGGATTTTATTTAGTTTTTTTGTCGGAATGTGTCTTCCGAAAATATCAGCTCTAAAAATATGGTTGCATTTCATTAGTTTAAATTTTCAAGGACCGGTGTCTCCAGAATAATGCTTGTTATCCTTCTCTCTTGAGAGAGAGTATTTATTGTAGTTCCACTTTCTATTTAGTGAAGTTAAACTGAAAACTGAAATCGTAGATGGAAAAGGGTGTTTCTGTTTATCACGAAAACACAATATTTTAAACGTTATTTTAAAATGAATCTTTCACAAAAATAAATATTTAATGAAAAACTTAAATTAGTGAAAATTAAACGTTATACCACTAATATGGCACATAAAAGCTCGTTATGAACTAACTCCAATTCAACACTGCACATAACGATATTATCTACTCTCCATTTCTGCTTATGATAACGTATATAATGAAAATGTAGTTTATTAAACAGTTACACATACACACATATGCATCGTGGATTTAATTAAACATCTGTTGCGAAAAACTTTTCCAAAAGTGACACACTTCACCTATCATTTTTGTACCCACTCTTATCTAAAATACATATACTGAGAGATGAGGTACACTATATATAAAAATAACATTATAAGAAGATGCTATGCGAAATGAAAACAATTTTTTTCATTTTCAATACAGGAAATTCTATTCTTCTATAACAACATATTATAGAGATATTTTTATATCTAAAGAACGAAAGTATGTGGTAACTGTGTGTAGATATACTAACCAAAAATATCAAAAAATATTTTTATAGAAAATATAGATAGTTATGTAATCCAATAGTAGAGTAAATGAATAAATAAAATTATTTAAATATTTCTTTTGAGGAAGAATAAGCTCTGGTATTTACAGCAATATGGACAGGAAATATTATGTCTTCCTATATCAAACCCTCCATTACCTGCCTGTATTGCTTTTGTCATGTTGTAATTTTTATTATAGAAGAATTTCAAATATTCTTTGCTTCGACTATTCAAATTTACTGTTACCAACTATATGCCTATACTGAAAATACTGAAAAGGATAATTTTTTGAAAAGGGTCTTTCCAGGAAAGAGATTCTATTTTATTGAATCAAAAGGAATTTATTTAGATGAATTGAACAAACAAATTGATAAATTACTTTGTTTTGACAGTTAACTTAGGTGGGAAAGTTACATGAAAATTAGGATTAGAGGATTTGTGAAATAATAAACACAAACAAATTAAATTCCAACTGATTCCATCAATCAAGACGTATCGTTATCGAACATTTATTTAACTATTGATTAGTTTATATGATATTCCATGAAATATATAGCAATGTAATTTATCGAGAAGTAATTCGTGGTCAACTGTGTCAAATACGTGTTCATGATTTTAGGAAGGATCTGGCCGGCCACCCTTTTTACTATTTGGAAGGCAAATAATATTAAAGACTTGGAGTAGTGACAGGCAAAAACATTTAATCAGAATTCAAGCCCAATACTTTTTACACTCGACAAAATAATTATTAAATAAGTTCACTATATCAGAAGTATTATTGTATGTTTCACTATTAACTACAATACTACATTTTCGGAGTTATTTCTATTTAAAAACTGATTAATATTTGTTCATAAGTTTCTTGACTAACATTGTTGTTAAACATATTTTCAAAATATCGTTAAATATAGTTTCTAGGTTAGAGTGTAATTTGTATTTCTTTAAAATTCGATTGTGTCTACCAATGAGCTTCCACAATTTGTATGTTTGTCATCATCCAGGGGCAACAATTATTCTTCAATTTAGCAACGACACTTTTAATAGCTGTAAATTAAATAATTGCTTTAGGATCGGTACTATAAAAATCCATTAATGCAAGAAAGTCATCAAAATAAGAATCAACCTTATTAAAATCAAAAGTCTAAAGTTCTAATTTGTAGCGGAAGAATTTAGCGTTGTAAAGGATGAACGAAAAATGAAAGTTAAGATCACTAATAGCTGAAAAAATGGTGGAAATATGAACAGAACTGATGTTTGAGAAGCTGCAAACTACATGATCAAGTGTATTATTACTAATTGATGTAGTGTAAAATGTATTAGAAACAATCATCTCAAAACTCATTAAAATATTTTTATAATATAATCGAAGGCCTTATCCAAGTTTTTATTTATTGAAATACTCCTACAATAACCGTATCAGTCTTACTTACATCTAAACAGTTCAAAAAAAACTTAAAAAAAATTTAATATCTGAATTTTGCCTATAAAGAGCCCATAGTTTAGTACAAGTGTAATTTGTTAATTGGATTTGTCAGTGGATTTACCCTGAAAATTACTGATCTGGGCGGGACTTTTAAACTTATTATTGATACGTATAATCAGTTAATCGACAGATTCACTATGATTAGGAGTGTTGTTGCTAATTTGAAGACTAACTCATGTCCTTGGATCACATACAACTTGTGGAAACTCATGGGAAAACACAATAATGCTTTAAAGAAGCAAAAGTTAGACCCACGTAATTGAGTTATTCATAATATACTTAGTGCTCTCAATAGGAAAATAAAATCTGAGAAGTATTATGCAAAGAAATAGTTTTATGAAAATACGTTTAGTAATGGGAGTCAAAAAAAATTTATGGAAAAATATAAATCTGTTTTTAAATAAAAATAATTATAAATCCGAGATCCAAACTATTGTAGTTAATGATCTAAAATATAATAATAAAGATATTGTCAATAAATTTAATGACTATTTTGTTCACATAGTTAAATCACTGGGTATTCACAGGGATATTCATAAATTTGGAACATTGTGCCGTAATCCAGATTCAATATTTCTAACCCCCAGTAACCCTGCGGAAATTTGTAATATTGTTTGCCTTCTGGATAGTGGTAAAGGTGGTGAGCCAGATAATATTCGTAGTTTGGTTTTGAAGCATAGTGTGTCACCTTCTTCTCGGAAATTATAGCAAAATTAACAAACACAATTCTCGAAACTGGTGAATGTCCTAATATTCTAAAAATTGCCAAAGTTGTGCCAGTATTTAAAGATGGTGATAAGGATATTGCTTCTATCTACAGACCTATTCCAACTTGGTCTGTATTTGACAAAATCATTGAAAAAATACTAAACTCTCGGTTTATGAGCTTCCTTAACAGTTCAAACTTTTGTTATGCACACCAGCAGCTGTATTCTGAAAAAAGTAAAAAAAAACGTGATGGGTAGCGTGATGTTCCTTAACGTGAACGTTTTTTTTTTTGTCAAATTCCTATTCCGATAAAAAAAACGTTAACGAACATCGAAAAAAACATAGAATACTGGAAAACAGAAAAATGGTCTGTCAAATTATGCCATTTGACCCAAGTCTGTTTGCGAATATAACAGCAATAAAATGTATTTTTTGGTGAACAGGCGACAACAAGAAAGCCACCGAACTGAAATGTTTATTAATTTTAAATTATACACATACATATGCACTATATAATATAGTAATGCTTCCAGTGGATTCATAATATACGAGTATAACATCAATATTTTCATATTAATTTATAACATTGTCGGATTGGCCAAACCGTGCTCGAATTTCTTATGAATCTTTTAAATGAAATCTAACAGAAGGTTAATTAACAAAAATTAAAATAAAAATATTTAGTAATAAGATATGACTGTTAGTTTTGTTTACTTCAAGTCATCTTAGCATATCCTCTATCCCGCTGGTTGCTTGTCACTGGAGTGCTCCGCTTATTATCTTACTTGTCCTATGTACTGAATTATTATTATTGTTAAGCTCCAACACTTAGCGCTAACCAAATTGTTTTAGTTTTAATATTACAAAAAACGAAAAACTTTTCAAAAACCCAACCAAAAAACGTGGGTTTTTTAACGTCGGAAACGTGCACGTTTTTCTTCAATCAGAATAGGAAATAACGTTAATTTTGCGATTCAAGTTTTTAACTGTCAAAAAAAAAACCTAAATCAGCTAGTTACGTTTCTTCAGAATGCAGCTGCTGTATGGTTTTAGGAAAGGTGCGGGTACTGGTTGGTTGACACCAATTGCTTCTAGATAAAATGTGATGTTTTGGATTTCGTGGAGTAGCCAATAGGTTGATTAACAGTTACTTAACTAATCGTCAACAATACGTCATGATCAACGGATCCACCCGGGAGAGCCTCAAGGCAGTGTGCTAGATCCGTTACTATATTTGATATTTATTAATGATATTTCGCTATTACCTTTAACGGGACAAATTCGAATTTTTGCAATATTTTATGAAACGAAGGACTCTTCTACAATACCTAATAGTATAAGTCCTATCAGTTTGTCATATTTTACTATAAATAATATATAAAAGTAAATATTCATCCTTCAAATATTCACGAATGTATCCCACTTTACCGTAACTCTTTCCAAAAACATCAGAATATCTGAAAACCTCCTCACATTTCAAGAATTTCCAAATTGAAGGAAATTTACTGAATTCATAATTTATTAAACTGAAAAAAATAAAAATTCTGATCCATTTTAAAAATTTCAGTGATGTTAAAATTTACTGAACATTTCTTATATTTGTACACTAGCTGAAATATCCATTGTTCGTTACCGTTATATCTGTGGTCACAAGGCGTAACCGCTTAAGTCAAATTTGATAATTTTTCTAGAGACGTGGAAAAAGTTGAATATTAAATTCATTTTCGTTTATGCCGACTAAAGCTACTACGGCTTGCGACCACAGCATTTGGCCACAAGGCTTTACCACTTAAGTCAATCATTTAGTGAAGCTAGAAAAGAGCTAGAAAACGTTACACACTGAAAATTATTTTTGTCTTAAGTCGACTTAAGCGGTTATGCCTTGTGACCACAGATATAACGGAGAGGAAATTTTGTTTCATTACGTTTTAACATTTCCTGACGTTTGATCTGATCCGGATTAAATCATATTTCATGAAGCGACAGACAAATACAGAGCTATTCGGATAGACATTTTGATCCAAAAACAAAAATATGTCCTATTTTGTTGTTGCTTTCAATGTAAAGTTTGATCTGATCTGGATCACTACGCGTCAGGTAATCCGGCTAATATAACTTTTATTTTATAATCTTTGAAAATATTCTTTCGACTGACTTTTGTAGATGCATGATTTATATGAGGTAAAATGGTACATTCATTTGTGTGGGGCGCTCGGGTTAAACTTAATTTGTACACACACATACGAGTATACAATGTATAAATTATTAAGATTAATTTATTATGAATAACCAATTTATTTATTTGTCCCCAAAATGTATTATTTATTTGTACCATTAAATTAAATTTATTTTATTTATCACCGCGTGTCCGGCATGTGGCCGCGTTGGCATCTGAGATGAAACATGAAACTGATTTTTTTTAAGTTCGTGTTGTTTGTATGTTGTGTTTTTTTGGTTTTTGGAAAAGCTCAAGCTAGTCAGCTATTGCTCACATGTGATAAAACCTAATACATCAGTGGATTATGTTATAATTTTATTGTGGAAAATATATTGTGAGTGAATATAAGTATTATAGTGGTGAATTGTGTTAACCGCTACAAAAGAAAATTGATTTTAAATTGTGTAACGTTTGTAACACTATTATTAAAAGTCATTACTTAACACTATTCTTAAAAATCATTACTTTGTTCCATTATACGTTACGTGTAATATTTTCCTTCACCTGAGACATCATTTTTAGATCACAGAATAAATCGAAAGAGTTGGATTTTTATATCTGACAAATGCTCTCAAACATAAAACAAAAAATGGTTTAATTGAGTTTTTATTTATTAATATAAATTTTCTACATTTACAGTGCTAGTCGCGTAATAAATTGATTAGGACAAAAATAGGTTTCCGATCAATCCATATTGGATTTCCATTATTAAACATTCTGATCCATACAAATTCGATTATTCTTCTGTGGCGAAACTGTTTCTTTATCTCTGCAACCCGTCCTCGGTCTGGTGGATACATAGCCAATTTTATTTCAGGTTAATTTTAAAGTTCTTAGGTTACTATCGAAGACCCATGATGGGTTCAACAAATCGAATGCCTGGAAGTTAAGTTCCTTTTGAATTCCGCCATGCGATCAAAACGTCAGACCAATAACCATTTCTTTCAATTAATAATAAAAAAGTTGAATTTCGAATGGGCAGGATTTATAAATGTAAAATTTGAATAATTCCGACGTTTTTTGACCAATTTTGAAGATGTTCCTCCCCGGTGACTAATTTTTTGTGTTTTATCCGAAAAAGGAATGGTTTTTTGGATTTTTTCAGCAATTCGCCTTTGATTTTGACTTAGCGAGCTACATTTTAACTCTTTTGAACTCTTAAGCAGCGGACCAATTTTTAGAACATTAAAAAATTAATAATCTAATGTGGAGTTCGATTGGGCAAAATAAATCAATCTAATGTCAAAAAGAAACATCAAATAACATTACGTAAATCATTTTTTTGAGAGTAAATTTATTTATTTTGCCCAATCGAACTCCACACAAAAATAAAACATTTACCATTATTTATTCCTTTTACACTCCTTCTAAGAAAGGTACTGTCACCAAAATGTTGATATTTATAATATTATTAGATATATATATTAACATCTTGCGATGTAACCACGAAAACTTTTCACAATATTTAAAAATAAATTTCCAAATTTTCTCAATACAAAAATTGAAACAAAAGTTTTAAAATTTATAACTTTCTTTTTATTGTGAATATTTATTTTATTTGTAATAATTATAAAACTACTAGTTTCGAGCGAATTTTGAATCGAACCATCCAATAAGTCATAAATTATCAGCTTATTCACACATGATTAATAGATTAAATAACATCCCGATGAATGAAGACAATTACACTAGAGAACTAAACACAATCAAATTTATAGCACAAAAAAACGGTTTTAATACACAAATAATCGAGAACATGAATGTAAAACTAAAACAAAAAATGGCACGATCATTGATGACGACACTGACTCCAAACTCCAGAGAAATTACAAAATACATATCCACCAACTATAACAAAACACAAAGCAAAATAATACAAAATTTTTTTTCACAATTTAATTATAAAATAGCTTTTAAAACAAATAATAACATTCAGCATAAACTCAAAGAGAAGATCGGACATACAAACGACGCCGGAATATATAGACTGAATTGCAACAACTGCGAAAAATTTTATATAGGCCAGACTGGAAGGACCTTCCAAAAAAGATTTAACGAATATATACAAGAAATAAAAAAACCAACACATTCCATAAAATCAAACTACGCCTTGCATATAAAAAACGAGAGCCACACATTCACGGACTATGATAATAATCTCAAAATTATACATAGAATCAACAAATGTAAAACCATGGATAGATTGGAAGAAATGGAAATCTACCGACACAAAGATAGCACGCACATATTGAACGACAGAATTAGGAGAAACGAAATATACGAATATATAATTAATATATAAAAATCTGCATATCGACGCAATCTCTACAATAACAACAATTTTATTTATTTTATTTACTAATATTTTTAATTTGTTTAATTGTAGTACAATATATCGTTTTTTAATTTGTATAGGTATTGTAGCACAGACAGAAAGTATCTGGCTTATTTAAAAAAATTTTTAATCGACGTTTTAGTTTTGAGAAAACCTGATGATGAGCGGTCCATACGCTCGAAACTAGTAGTTTTATAATTATTACAAATAAAATAAATATTCACAATAAAAAGAAAGTTATAAATTTTAAAACTTTTGTTTCAATTTTTGTATTGAGAAAATTTGGAAATTTATTTTTTATATTATTAGAGTCTGTGGGCATTAACTTTATAACCAATAAAAATTCAGCATAAAAAGGTGTAGAAAGTTTCGTTTTGTCTGTCAAATTTTTTTGTTTGGAGTATTCTTTTTACTTTAGCTAATATGTGACAAAACCAACAAAAATGTTTATACAAGCCGTCTCGTTCCCTCCTTACACAGATCCTATCAAAAAAATGTACACTATATTTATTATGAATGTATCACCTATACTTATCTGTTTTGTGTATATTATACTTTCTGATTTATTTATATGCATCACTAATACTACGCCTTAACGTACTTTTTTATATCTTAAGTGTTTGTACTGTTTGGCTTGTATAAACATTTTTGTTGGTTTTGTATGTGATATTAAAACATCGACCCAAATTACACTAGAATTCTTCCCCACGCCGGTGTATTCCGGTTGATATCCAAAATTAAGACGTAATATTTTTCCGCTTAGCAATTGATGCACCAAATATATGCCTCCAATTATAGCCGCTATAGGCTTTGAAGGGCTCTATAGCCTTAAAATAGACTTTGTATCTTTAGTAACAACAATTTCAGTATATTCAATTGTTTAGCTTTAGGCATTCTTTCTAAATGTAAGACAAGATTACGTAGAATTTCATTTTTTTTTAAATTTCGGAAATATATCTATATGTTCATGTGTCTGCGCATCGAAATGCAAGTATCTGTTATGCAGCTACTGTAGTAAACTAGATTTTATGGTACCATTTTCGCTAATTTGAATCGATGACACTGATTTAATTTCATCTGCAAACGGAGTTTTATATTTATGTAAAGTTTGCAGCATGAAATGGAATGTAGCATCGGCTATTAAGAGGTTAGCGCTTTGTCGACAAAGCGACTCAACACCTAATTTCATTGGTCGAAGAACAGATAATATTTCGAATAATATCTGAAATTCCCCTTCGGAGAATGAATGGTTTACTCTTAGATCAATAAGCGCCTTTTAAATACAGATTTTTAACTCATAGCTTTCCAGCATCAGTAGAATGGGGGGGGCAGTAGCAGGGACAGCAGAGATGCAACAATTTCAACAACAACGTCAAGCAACATTCGCTACAGTTAGTACAAATTTGGGTGACCGCATGCATAGTATAAATACATATAGTACTTCCATGCAAACTTCATCGGTGAAGTGTTAGATGGAGATACTGATATCGTTTTCGATTTTTGAAAATATTTTTATATATAAATCCGCCCAAATATATGTTTGAATTAATACGCCCAAATGTCATCTTATTTTTCTAACCGTTCATTGAATAGTTAAGTGTGTAAAATATAGACATATCCATAGATATTTGTTTATTTCGTTTCGGTTCAACCAACACTAAACAATATTATTTATAAAAAATTTTTATTTATGCACTGATGGTAAATTTTAATGTTGATGAAAATTCTTGGCAGTGCTATTTGATTAAATATGTACAATATCAAATGCACCATAAAAACCATATACAAAACATAATTTTTTTTTCTTCTTTTTAATTTCTATTTGTATGAAAAATCCTAATAAAACCATGAATATCAACTCTACACAATAATATATTTGTAAACAAAATCAGCTGATGTTAAATTTTTCGTGTTAGTTCATCTTTAGAGAGAACAAGGGACCAAAGCATTTATTTCCCTTATGATGGAAAGAGAAAAACATTTGATGTGAAAACTAGTTTTTATAGACGGTTTGTAATAAAACTTGTGCGGGGGCCTTATTCTCGAATTCCACATCCATTTTCCACATGCGGACATCTGTCAAAATTCATCAAAACGTTCTGAAATTTTAATTCGTATACAAAACACATGGGGCATGAACATTTTTCTTTTTGGAGAATTTCTTCCACCTGCTTATACCCATTCGGAAATATTCCCTTAGTACCAAAAAAATTCACTTTTTATGAATTTTGACAGATGTCCACATGTGGAAAATGGATGTGGAATTCGAGAATAGGGCCCCAGGTTTTGACCTACTTAGCTCTTGTTTCAGTATTGGTATAAAAAGTAAAACTAAAAATCAAAATCAAAAATGTTTAGTATTATTTTAATATTCTTACCTAGGCCGTGCCCGAATACTGTGATAATACCGTAATAAATAATAATTTGTGACATTTACTTGAGAAATTTTCCCCTTCGTAGACATTTTTTATTTTTACTGCCCGAATTTAATAATAAGGCTGTGTTTCAAACGTTTTTTTTTACTTTTCTCTACACAAAATAAAAATAAAAAACGTACACGTTACAATTTTAACCAGTTCCATTTAAAACACCAAAGTGATTAAAAAGTAAGAAAAATTTAATATTTTTCACCACAGTTAACAAATGTAACTTTTTATCCGATTGAAACACAGCCTAATTTGTACGTGATAATTGTCTCGCCTATTTTTTTTAATAAAATTAAATTGAAAATAATAATAAAAAATACGACTCCGCGGTTCCACAACCCGATTATTGGTGAAATATTATCCTGTAATGATGAGGAAACGAATAAATACGTAAGGATTTCTGGGGATTCGTTTCACGAAATCACAGATTTTTTACCACGCAAAACGCATGGATGGCAACGTTAGTTACAACTCATGGCTTTTTGTGGCTTGCAAGTGGGACAAGGTATAGAATGGTGGGAGCTGTTAATATCAAATTATATTATTGTTAATACCCAAATTATATTTTATTTAATATTGTAAAAATTAATATGTTCTCGCTCTTGTTGATTGCTGTTGCTAATAAAATATTCAAATCACATTCAGTAGTAAAATATTTCACATGGATCTGTCAAAATGTATCATAGGGAACGATTGTAATAATTTGGATGAGTGTAATATTTAACAAGGTATTCAGGCACGGCCTAAATTAATGTTCGTATAAAACAAACCAAAACAAGTTGTCGCTATAGTTTGAAGTATTTCTATAGAGGTATTTTGAAAATAGTTTCGTATGTATAAATTTTATTTACATTTTTAAATTATTAATATTAAAATAGTGTGTGTTTATAAAACTTATTTAAACAAAAACGGCACCAATGCCACAAGAACATTTTTTATTGTGCCATTGTGCATTTTTGGTTGTGTGTGGGATAAACTCCAAGAGTGTTCAAAATACTATATATTACATTTTGTGAAAAACACTTCAGTGTCAGTGAGATTAAAATAACTGGGTATACAAAAGTTTTGAAAAGAACGGCGCTTAATAAAATATTTAATACTTTTGTTTGTAAATGTAAAGACAATAACATCGACGTTGCTTGTCAAAGATTAATAAATCTAAAACTTTATACAACTACCAAAGCTCCTATTTAAAAAAAGCCTTTGCCGCCAACCATTACTTTTAACACAGAGTATTCTGAGGTTGAGCCAGTACTCTGAGTAGGGCTGACTCGCCACCACTCAAATTAAAATATGAAGCAGGGCCCCGTATCTAAGGAACTATGATATTCCACAAGTTCCTTTAGCGTGTCCTATATCGCCCTCTCTGTTCCTCAGTCCACATCACCGAAGGAGGGCCGAAACCAATCAAGAAAATGAGCAACTGAAAAACATTTCGAGGTTCCTTTTAAACACTCCGCCTAAAAAGAAGCTCGCATCCGTGGATATTGTGGTAAAAGATTTTATTAGCAACTTACTTGAAGATCGGCCAGAAGTGAAAACGTTTGTGTTTAAACAAATATTCCACAAAAAAAATTCGACATGGACACAAACAGAGCAAAAGTAATTTCTAGGATTTTATTTTAAATCACCTGCTTTTTTAAGAATAAGGATTGGTAACCAAATTTTAAAAATATGATTTGTAATATTTCACATAAGTAGCTATTTTATTAATTTAAAATTAATTTTTTATTTTTATTTAAATAGCTGTGCAACCAGATAGGAAATACTTCATTTTGTGTAACGAGTGGGATATTGCTCTCTTCGCTTATTTCGAAAATCACACAAGTTACACAAAATGATTATTCATAACGTTTCGTTACAAAGATTTTTTCTAATTTTTGTAAAAAAAACAGTAAATTATTGAATTTTGGCAAAAAAGTCTTAAAGTCGTAAAATTCCAAATTAATTTAATTTTTTTTGTTTTTTTGTTTTAAATCAAGTAGAAACAAACTGGTGAATATTTCATCACCAGTTGTGAAATAAGGCAGTGATACGTGCAACGTGTTTCCATGCTGATTTGTTGAAATACGAGGGCGGATTGAAAATGAAGCTACCTAGCGCTAGATGGCAGCACAAACACAAATTTTTTTGTCTCCACTAACACCTGAAACCAAAAATCAATCGAAACAATGGGTGGAAGCTGGTGGAAGTGCTCCGAAGAAGGCAAAGGCAGTGAAATCGGCTGGCAAGGTTATGGCTACTATATTTTGGGATGCACACGGAATATTGCTCATCGATTATCTTGAAAAAGGATCCACAATCACAGGAAATATTATCGTGCATTATTGGATCAATTGGTTGATGCAATCAAGGAAAAACGACCACATTTAAAGAAGAAAAAAGTGCTCTTTCTTCAAGACAACGCACCGGTTCACACAGCATTAGATACGATGCTAAAATTACGTGAAATACACTTCGAATTGATTGATCATCCACCTTATAGTCCAGATTTAGCTCCTAGTGACTTTTTCCTGTTTCCAAACTTGAAAAAATGGCTCGCAGGACAAAGATTCATCTCAAACGAAGAAGTGATAATCGAAACTAACGCGTATTTTGAGGGGTTCCCGAAATCGTATTATTCAGATGGTGTAAAAAAGTTGGAATATCGTCTTACTAAGTGTGTCGAATTAATGGGTTTTGGCAAAAAAAATTTTGTTTTCCTACTTAGGTAGCTTCATTTTCAATCCGCCCTCGTAGCTGTTACTTTTTTAAGATCATGTAATTTTGCGTGGAAGGCAAAAAAATGTTCTGTGTACAAAATTGAACAATGTTCAATTTTTGCCTTAATGCCGCATACTTGAAATCTACCAATGGTAACTTGGTAATTTCAAAGCAAAAGAACTTGACAAAAACGTCACGACAAAAAATTATAAACTTAAGAATTTTAGTGGAACCATTATTTTTCGATATTTGTTTTCAAACCAAACTTTCTTTACTTCTAATAAAATAAACTTGAATATTTTAAACTATTTTACTGTGGCATAAAATAAAAAACTATTAAACTACAAATTGTTATTGTTTATGTGCAAAGCAAAATGGGGCTACATAATTCGCCAATCACAAAATCTTGACATTTTTTACCTTTTAGGAAAAATACACTAGAGAAATTTTTTCAAATTAACAAAACTTAAAAATGCGGTAGATAGCTTTCTGTATTCTCGCCTAGCGAAAAATTGACGTCACTTAAGAAATTTAACGAAGCTTCGTTAAATTAGATCTGTCAATTAAGAAAAATTAAGAATGAGCGATTTTGTGTCCAAATGTAAGAAATAAATAAAAAAAATAAATACATTTTTGATGCGGTAGGTGCAAAGATTTTTATTTCATGCGATTTTATTTATATTCAATTCATGAATTTCATTAATTTAAATTTCACTTTTATAGGTTTTATTGTGGTATTACACTGTATATATTCTTCATTTCTTATCTAGTTATGAAAAATCTGCTGTTTCGCAACCTACTACAGTAACCATACGTTATATTAAAATGAAAACCAAATTATAGTATATTTAATACTCAGTCATATATTTTTTTTTTACTTAGGAATATCGACTATTTTGCGTTGGCATTCGCTAACAAGATTTGAAAGTGGAGTATCCAAGAATATAATTAGTCATTTAAAAAATAAATGTGACGGCATGATTGAAATAGACCAACGTTGCATTCTGTGATGGATAAAATGTCAATAAAAAAAGAATTGGAATATAATACAGCAGATGACCTAATCCATGGATACCAGGACCTTGGTGAACTTGGAAGGGGCAATTTGATTTCCGACAAAGCATTTGTATTTATGCTACGTGCACTCAACCGCAATTGGAAACAAGTAGTCGGTTATTACATGGGTTCATCAAAAGGCGACTAACGGAACAGAAACAGTTGTCAACAAAGTTCACAAAACCGGTTTGCAAATAGTTGGTATCAAATATGGTCAAGGTAGTACAAACAGAAAAGCATTTTCAAGTTTAGGGAGCCATGGGCGAGGTTTGGTCCACGAAAAATATTTTGTTTTTACGACATCCCTCACCTTTTTAAAAGTGTTCAGAATTGTTTATATTCTGATAACATATAAACCAACGACTGCGAAAAGGCAATATTGTGGCAGATACTATGTACAAACACTTTATTCAATGGAGCATGGATCAGTGAGAGTTTTACATGACCTCACTCGTAAGCACATTTGCCCCGATATTTTTGAAAAACTTAAATTAATTAAAATAGTTATGTATATAAGGAATATAATACAAGAAAAGGTACAAAAATAATTGAGGTGTGGCCAACACACGACTTTCTTTTACGAACAGAGAATTTTGAGAAATTTTATTTTTTTCTTAATTTTTTTTTTTAATTTTTTATTTTTTATTGTTATTTGTTTTTAATTTTTGGAAACATTTTGTATTAGGTAGTTTTTTGTAAACCTTATACTTTTTTGAGATATTTACAAAATAAATTTTCTGGACCAAGGGAGTGGCCACTTCCGGTTAGCCGATTTGAAGTAAAATTCACTGGGACGTCTCAATTTATCAAAAAAGCTTAAATCTGAAGTTTCAGTTCGATTAGTTAAACCATCTGGGCTGTAGACAGGACACAGAGAGACTGACAGACTGACGGACAGACAGACAGACACCATTTCGAAACCCACTTTGTCGGACTCAGGGGACCTCAAAATAAATAAATCTCTAAAAATCTCAAGGTCCAAAATTTTCATGATTACTATACTTTATTTTACTAGAGTAAAAGAAAGTAAAATGTATGCAACAGCTAAAGGAAGCTAACGCATACAAAAAACATACTAAGTTGCGATCGCAAACAATTATTTTCATAAATCCAATTTAAGTTAAAATTTAACAGTGGTTAAGAAAAAACAAACCAACAAAGTTAAAAAAAATTAAAATTACATATATGTGTATGCATAAAAATATGTTTTGTTCCTAGATGTTGAATTATTATTAGTACTGCAAGTTGACAATGTAGATCTGCTCTCTAGTTTATTTAACAGGGTTTTTCAGTAACAAAGTTACTAAACAGTTTAATTGTGACAATTGCTCAATATTTGCGGTTAATACAAATAATTAAGAACGAGAAAATTACGCTCTTTAAAAATAAAGACCCATGTAACTGAAAATACGAAATCAGCTGCCTATGGAAATTTATCAGTGCCCTCCGTAGAATTCGAAGAATTCGTCGAAAACATATTAATTACATTTGAAAAAAATATCTCAAATATGGGTTGCGAAGAAAATGTCTTGACAAACTTTTTACGAAATTTATTGACGGGAAATATCCACATCGATTAAGTGATGCGCACGCTCGAATTACCAAATATATAATTGCTGAATTTATACGTCTTAGCTTAAAGCAAAAAAAATGATGAACTCAAGCAACCGAAAACGCATCAAAATAAAATTTTTCAATTTAAAAGAAAATGAAAACTAAAATTCTACTAATATTTAACTTTTTTTTTGTTACATATGGTATTTTGAAATGGATTTCATGGTATTTACTTAATGTTTATGCTACCAAAACAAAATACAAAAGGTCAATGGCCGTGTGAATCGCAAAAATAAAAATTATCTTGTCTCATTTCTTAACAATACATATTCAATTATTTATTAAAATATAAAAAATAAAAATAATTAGTGAAAATTTTAAATAAAATAAAAAATTGAGTTAAAATTAAAAAATGACAAATTGATTTTTATTGCCATTTTGATCAGTTTTAGGCAATGACGTTCAGTATTTAAAAAAAAAAATAAAATTATGTTTGAATAGTACGTACAACAAAAATACACAATTAAAATGTGTATTTAAAAGGATGTGTAGTCGGCTATGTACATATGTTTATTAGTTACTAAGTGTTAGAGTAGGATACAACTACACGTGAACAATTCGAATTTAAGTTGTATGTTCAATTAACCTTACAAACATTTAGGCGATTGCCAAAGTTTGTATATTAATTTTATATGCGATCGGCGCGACATCTGGAATTTCACCGATTAAATATTTTTTTTGTATGATGGTAGTACTATATGTATTTATACTATGCCGCATGGGAACATAATGATGGAACGAAATCTCGCCCCCCTCACAACCGCCGATGGATAAAATGGTGGAGGGAATATTAATAGTTGTTTTCAGCCTTTCAGGAAAAGAACTTGCGGCACCAGGAAATTGTGTTGTCATTGTGCTGTCATAAAAAACACTAACTATCGATCGCTTTGGTGTCTGTAACCGGGTCGAGTCTGTCCCTACTAATAATCCTATCCCATCCCTCGATGTTGTTATATGTAACAATGGTGTACGATGGCTGCCTGGCCAGGGGCGGATATCACACTATTAGACTTATGTGGTTATCGATGTGGCGCCTTTCTTTACGGGGTTTGGCTTCATGAAGAATGGTGTCATGTTGTAACATGGGTATAGTGGTGTGGTATTCGCATTTATAATACGGGAGACTTGCGTAATGCTTGATCGCGTACATTTGAAATCAATCAATCAATAGCTTTCCAGCATCAGTAGAATACCATTCCAACGCGTCTTTGAATCCGTAATTAAATTTCGCTCTTGTCCAAACTCAAGACGAACATATCTTTGAAGCATATCATCGTTTTTTATAGAAAATCGTCTAAAAAGCAACAAAATTTTTCGAATTTTAACTATCAGGGGATTCAACAGCTGGTTGTGATTTCTTTTCCATGTCTTCTAAATTTGGTTTGATTCTCCTTCATCACTTACTGACAAATACTGACAAATTTCGTAAGAAACTATTTTCATTTTGAGATTTTGGATATAACACTAATTGTAAGCCATGTGCAAAGCAAGGTTGTTGGTCAGCTGCCAATAATTTCCCAAATTTTCGCATCATTGAAGCACCATCTGTTGCAATACATATGATATCATCAATATGTTGTAAATTAAACTCCGATATCTTTTTGTTGATTAAAGTAACACACTTCTCAGCCGACAGACTTCTATGTACCAAACATAAATTTCAAAAAATTACTTCGACATGAACATTAATATATAAGTATATCGTCGATTTCTTATGGAAGCTTATTCATCAAAAGTCAAACTAAAACAATAACCAATTTTATTTCTTATCTAATAAACTACAACTACTTCCTATCTAATAAATTACAACAATTGTTTCCACTATTGTTGGTGATTTAGGAACTTCATGGAACCCCTTCGCAAATAATAACCTTATCAAGTCTTGTGATGCACAAAATACAGAAAATGGCATGCTATTACTAGTAGTCATTCGTGATAATATTCATCACAATTCTGTGATCAACTTTTGGTTCATTTCTCGGGTAAAATGTAGCCATCCCGAAAAAGTCTATATTTTGTAAAAAGTGTATAGGCTCATCACGAAAAACTATTATAATTAAAATTAATTTGGCACGAAAAAAACATTAAATTAAAACCAAATGAAAACTAAAAATTTCTTAAAAAATATTTGTAATCAAAAATATAAATTCATATAAGATGGTGCAAAATTCCTCAACTCACAAATTCAATATATGGAGCCGGAAGTCATATCAAAATTTTATGTTTTTTGGTTTTTCAATGTTTAGCGTTTGACTAAAAAAAAATATTATGGAAGACGATTTTTTGTTGTTGTTGTTTGGCGAGATACAGGGTGTCAAATATTTGAAAAATACGCTGAGGTGGTAATGCATATGTCGCTGTCAAATGAAAAGTTGTTATCTGATAATTATGATAGAGACCTCGTTTTATAGATAAAAGTATGAGGATTAAGAAAAAAATTTAAAAATTATATCATGTTTAAATTCTTCCCTGAAAAATTTGCCGCTAAAATTTTGTTTTTCAATTATTTAACAATGCATAATTTTTTTTTTTTATTTAATTTTTTTTTGGTACCTCATTTAATATTCTAACATATACCAAAAATCCAGGAATATATTATTTTTTGTTTTTTTACAAAATCGGTTTAGGTGCGTTCGGATCACGCTTTTTATATAAAAAAATTTTCATTGAGTGTTACTGTCTAAGGTAACAAGTTTTCACGTTAATAATTATTTATAATAATAAATTTATCAATTATTAATTAAATTAAAATATTGTATATTGTAACACATAGGAAAATAATAAATTTTGAATTTTACGAAAAACATTATGAAATATATTTTAATATGATCCATATAGAAATATTAAAAGCCAAGAAATTTTATTGATAAAAATTTTTTATTAAATATAAAAACAAAAATATGAGCCAAATATAGTAAATATTTATTGTTTAAATATAACACAATTCTCGAAATTTGAATATTTTTTACATTTTAAAGAGCCATCCTCAATTGGAATGACTGCCTGAAATCCATTCGTTCCTTTAAACGTTTTCAGTTGCGCGAATCTCTTGGAAAGCACCTTTTCTTTACATTTATATCTGAATTTGGATAAAACTCAAACTTCATATTAGAAAATTTTGTTTTCATAAACTGGATCCACTTCTCAATCTTTCAATCAGATATTATAATATAGCTGTAGTGGCGTAGTTCTCCTTCTACTTTCTTGTATATAACAAACGGATGAATTGTTGATTGCTTATTATTCTAATGAAAATCCTGTGCTGCATTTTGCATAATAAATGAATAGTTCTCGGAAAAATCACATGAAACAAGAACCTCCGTGTCCTTTAACACCAAATTCTTTTGTTTGATGAAGCTAGATTATTGAAGGAAATATAGTAGTGTGCTATTAGTTGTTTCAGCCTATTATAAAATAATCCAGAAAGTTATCTAGCGAATTTGAATAATTTTCCAAGCTGCATCTGTCGGTTGAACCCCACTGGTTAAATTTTATTTCAGCATACTTGTATATAACATCCACGTAATTAAGAAATAATGTCTTTAAATAATCTCGAAACCTATCCAATCCCGGACAATTGTTGCATTCTAGAAGGTGTCAGGTTAATGTTAAATGATCAGCAATACTTGATAATAAAAATTTATTAACATAAATAATTATCAAATACATAGGGTAACACACAAAAAAAATTTCCATTTATAAATTGTGACACCTATGTGCCTAAATAAATTTTGTAAGAAAACAAAAAATAATATATTCCTGGATTTTTGGTATATGTAAGAATATTAAATGAGGTACAAAAAAAAAAATTAAAAAAAAAAAAAAAAAATTTTAGCGGCAATTTTTTCAGGGAAAGATTTAAACATGATATAATTTTTATATTTTTTTCTTAATCCTCATACTTTTATCTATAAAACGAGGCCTCTATCATTATTATCGGATAACAACTTTTTATTTGACAGCCACAAATGTATTACCACCTCAGCGTATTTTTCAAATAATTGACACCTGTATCTCGCCAAACAACAACAACAATGTCGTCTTCCATAATTTTCTTTTTCAGTCAAGGGCTAAACAATTATAAAAGAAAAAACAAAAAATTAAAATATGACTTCCACAAATTTGTGAGTTGACGTATTTTGTACCATATACTAATTTATGTTCTGTTGGTAGTGTTGTCATTTACTATGAAGAAACTTTTAATTTTATACATCCAATATCAGAGATATTGCTTAATGGTTTTTTTATATAGGCGGATAGGCCATGATACTAGCTAAGAGCTGACATATGTATATCTCATATCATGAGATATATGTACATATGTTTTTGAAAAATTTGTATTTTTAGTGTAGCGTTTGTGATATGGAGAAACCTAAAATTATATACAGTCATTACTAATTGTTTAGGTTTGTGTCTTGACTAAAGTGTAGCTGTTATCCAGAAAAAATGCATATATTTCTTAAAATGTAACTCCATCCCGAAGAGAACAAAATTCTTTTAAAACGTAAGTGATTAGAAAAAAATCTAAATTGAAAGAAAACGTTTTTCAAAATAATTTAGAAAATGAAGTTTATTAAAAAATAAATGTTTTGATTTTTTCTGAATCAATTTAAATCTTGTAAATCTTAAAGTGAATGGAACCAATACTAGAGATAAATCTAATAAGAATTTTATAGGGCCAATTAGGCAATAACAATATCACGAGACGATGAGCCCCATACACCCATATGGGGATAACACCATTTTTTTAATTTTCCTAAATCAATTTATTATACATAATAAGATAAATTCTTAAATTATATGGAGCCAATACTAGAGATTAATCTAATAAGAATTTTATATGGCCAATTAGGCAAAATTAAAGAATCAACAGCACAAAATTTTTTGTAAAAACTACACGTTTTAAGAGCATTTCTAATAAGCGGTAACCTAACATTAATGTGTCTTTTAAAAATTGATTTAGGCTTTATTATTTTTGCTTATTTTGGTGTATCTGATCAGTTTTGGCTTAATGTCGCCATTGTGTTAATCTTATGTTCATCATTTGTTAAACCCGTAAAATTGTTTATAAAATTAAAATCAAAGCTGGTTTTTTTCTGTTTACAGCTTAAAGGAGATATAAAAGAACTATTCCGTTTCCATACTGATTGACAGTAAGTTGTGAATATCGAGGAGGCTCTAGTCGGAATGAGGGGATATTGTCTTTTGATGTGTTACCGAAAATTTTGGTACAGAATAAAATATTTGTTTACAGATGGTTTTGTTTCGCTGGTTTAAGTCGCGTACCAAACAACCAACATTTAATGGCATTTTAGTAAGCAAATTAATTTTCTGCGTGACCGTTACTTATTCGGCTTCCATTACGTAGTATACCTGTAAAAAGTGGTAATACTACGGCATATTTCTTTAGAAATATATTGTGAAATTCTATATTAGACAAATTATTCAAGGGGGCCTTCATCATTTAGTTCCAATTTATTTAGATGTAGATTTTTGCTAATATAATTTAATCCAATGTAGAATGAACTTTGCTTAAAATTGGGCAGGAAAAATCATGTTTAGTCAATTCATTGTCTGGCAGGGCAATTAAAGCTATTAAATTCTCGAATTCACATTTCACAACAACGGTGATGGTTTTTGCTGTTAATAAAAGTGCAAAACTCTGCCATATTTGTTTAAGATCTTGATAATTATTGGCAACTATCATTGAAGCCATGATATCCTTAACAAATTTATATGCTTGTGGGAATTTCTCGTAATGTTTATTAATATTTTTGGCAATTGTATGATAAGCATGTGAACAACATAAATGTATTTTCACCACTTTGTCTGGGAACAAGTTTTATAAGGCTTTCGAATAAGTCCGCCTGTCGCGTCTAGATAACCGATTAAATTTAGGTCTTTAGATTGTTCCTTAATTTTTTTAAAGACTGAACATTGCATTTTGCTACAAGTCGTAACACAAACCGAATTATACCGAAACATTTATTAAAAGCTCAAATATATTCTCCTTTAATATTAAAAATTTCTCAAACGTCTTCTCTTGTAGAGATGACAGGTCTGGGGGGAGGGGGGGAATTGCCATGTTCATCAGGGAAGATCTTGCCTAGAATATCCTAAACACTGACGATGGGACCTTGCCGTTCCAGTTCATTTGTATTCAACTCTCGGGGTTTAATCCAATTAATGTTTGTGGGATCTATAGGCCACCTGGCTCTGATACTACTTATTTTTTAGAAATCTTGGAACAACTTCTATGTAGCAACAATTCCAATTCTGACTTTATTATAGTAGGAGATTTGAATATACCGATTAATAAAAAATTAAAACTAATTTCTGAGTACAATTCCACCTTATTAAGTCATGGTATGATTGTGACTAACACATTTGCTACCAGACCAGTAAGTGGTAATATCTTGGATCATGCTATTAGCAGTTTTCTTACTATAGAACGAGTTTTTAACTCAACAATTGAATCTGATATCAGTGATCATAGTTTTATTTTTTCAAAATTCGTGTTTAAACCGAAATACATAAATAAAGAATTAGAAAAGAAAACGGTAAATTATGACAAAGTGAATCAATACTTCGATGAATTTTCATTTTCAACCTCATTTGACATTCACAACCCTGATTCAACCCTAAAATTTTTCTTTGGAAAATATAATGAGTTGGTTGGTAAATTTTCGAAGTCTAAACAAGTACAGGTGAAAATGGAAAATGCTAGTATTTGTCCCTGGATGAATCTAGATCTTTGAAATCTAATAAAAGAAAAAAATCGCACACTCAAAAGGTTTAAACAAAGCACAAACAACTCTGCGTTAAAGGACGACTAGATTTACTCAATAAACAGATCAAATCTAAAAAATACTACGCAAAAAAATTATATTTCAAAAATTTGTTTAATAATTTAAATCAAAAGGTATGGAATCAAATAAATCAATTCATAAAGCATAATACTAAAGCGGATATCCACTCCATTGTACTAAATGATGTCGAATACAAAGACCTTCCCAGTATTGTAAATATATTCATTAGCCATTTTGTAAATGTTAGCAACAGCCTCTCTTCTACAAGTAATGGTAACACTGAATTGTACAATCTGCACAATAACAGTCCGAATTCATTTTTTTTGCGCCCAATCTCCGTTACGAAAACATATAATATAATTAATAATTTAGACAATAATAAGGGTGGTGGGTATGATAATATTCATAATACTGTTATAAAACGTAACTCAGCATTCTTTTCTCAAATATTGACGGATTTATTCAATGTAGTGTTTGAAACTGGCATTTATCCTGATTGTTTGAAGATTGAAAAAGTGACACCAATACTTAAATCAGGAGACTGCAAAGCTGCTAGTAACTACCGACCAATTTCTGTTTTGTCTGTGTTTGACAAAATACTTGAAAAATTAATTGCAATTCGCCTGACTGAATATCTAAACGCTTTAGATTTTTTTTACTGTCATCAATATGGTTTTAGACAGGGGTCTGGCCCAGATACCGCTTTAATTGAGATTACTGATCTGATTTACCGACTTTTTGATAATCAGGAGTATATATGTGGTCTATTTTTTAGATCTGCATAAAGCGTTTGACTGCATTGATCATCGTCTACTTCTAAATAAGTTGTATTGCTATGGTTCGGGGCTTGGCTTATAATCTTTTGATGAGTTATCTTCAAAATCGTAAACAATTTGTGGCTTTAGATGGTGTAATAAGTAGCACTCTAACTATTAATTGCGGCGTCCCTCAGGGTAGTGTACTTGGCCCTATTCTATTTCTGTTTTTCATAAATGATATATCACACCTACCTCTGGCTAGGAAAATTAGAATGTTTGCTGATGATACCACAATATTCTTTAATTCCAAAGATTGCTCCCAAGTCATGGCACACATGGAAAACGACGTTACTGTACTTATAGGATATTTCAATGTAAATCAAATATCTGTAAACCTCAACAAAACCAAATTTATTATCTTTCAATCCCCATTCCTCCCTCATTGTGATTTCCAACCCTTGCAAGTTTCAAATGGTATTATCCAGGGAGTTGATAAACTCAAATATCTTGGAGTTTTACTTGATAAGCATATAGTATGTCTTGGAATGAACACATTCATATGTTGAGTTTAAAAGTCAGTCCGTTTATTTATTTGATTAGGAAGCTTGCTTCCTTTGTTCCACAACATATTCTAAAAATGATTTATTCTTCATTTATTCACACAAGATTCTATGTTGCGATTGCTTTTTTTGGCCATATTGGAAAATCAAAGATAAAAAGGTTGCAAATTTTACAAAACAAAAGCTGCAAAGCTATCTATAGGCTTCCACAATTGTTTCCCTCCGTCGAGCTGTATAAGAATGTAACTGAAGGAATCCTGTCAATAAACGCATTATTCCAATTTCATGTTTCACTATATATGAATAAATATTTGAGGTATCGTCAACGCTATCAAACATTGAGTTTCAGTATGTAAATCATAGCCATACAACCCGACATTCTAATTTTTTAAAATGTTATAAAATCAAAACTGAATTTGGTAGAAAATCCATATCATACTTTGGTCCATATGTATATAACCATTTACCGACTGTTATTACTAGATCTGTGAATGTTTATTATTAGAAAAAAAGTTTAAAGTCGTATTTGGCTGAACTGGTTGAAGATTATCTTTAACGCGACATATTATCTGTATCTTTTAAATTTGTTTATTCACCTTATTTTATTATTTTATTTTATTATTTAATTTTTTTTGTATTATTATATATTTAACTTGCAGTTTATTACTAAATTGTTATTTTATACCTTGTACATAATTTCTGTCTAATTTTTGTTTTAGAGGAGAGCTGTTTAGTTTTTAAAGGACCATAAATCCATTAGCTATTCGCTCTCCTCGAAACTTTTAGTTTTAGTTTAGTGTTAAAAATTGTTAATTTTTAATAAATAAAAAAAAACACAAAATGGATTCTTCCCCACTTGCTTAATGTAAGATTCATCACTAATAATATCAGTTTTAATATTAAATTAAAAAAAAAAAAATGGTTTTATCCCCATATGGATCTGATGGGGCTCATGGTCTCTTGATATTGTTATTGCCGAATTGGCCATATAAAATTCTTATTAGATTTATCTCTAATATTGGCTCAATTCAATTTAAGAAATTACAAGATTTAAATTGATTCAGAAAAATTCAAAAAATTTATTTTTTAATAAACTTCATTTTCTAAATTATTTTGAAAAACGTTTCCTTTTAATTTAGATTTTTTTCTAATCACTTACGTTTTAAAAGAATTTTTTTCTCTTCGGGATAGTGCTACATTTTAAGAAATATATACACTTTTTCTGGATAGCTACACTTTAGTCAAGACACAAACCTAAACAATTAATAATGGCTGTACATATTTAAAGTTTCTCCATATCACAAACGCTACACTAAAAATATAAATTTTTCAAAAACTTATGTATATCTCACCATATGGACGGACCTCTGATGCTGGCCAGCTCCTAGCTAGTACCATGGCCTACCCGCCTATATAAAAAACCATTAATCAATATCTCTGGTTCTGGATTTATAATATTAAAGGTTTCTTCGTAGTAAATGACTACACTACCAACAGAACATAAATTATTATATGAATTTATATTTTTGATTACAAATATTTTTTAAGAAATTTTTTAGTTTTCATTTGGTTTTAATTTGATCTTTTTTTCGTGCTAGATTCATTTTAATTATAATAGTTTTTTCGGGATAAGCCTACAATTTTTACAAAATTTACACTTTTTCGGGATGGCTAAATTTATCCGAGAAATGAGCCAAAAGTTGAGGCACGGGCTAACTTCACTGACTTTAACTTACAGTGTAAATGGAATATTTTAACATACATTACGTACATGTAAAGACTTAAATAATAATTACTTCTTTTACAAAAAATAACAACTTGTTTACCAAAAAAATTGGTTTTAGGTAAATAGACCTCTTTCCTCCAAAAATGTTGACACTAAATTCATCAAAGCCGTAGGGCAATAAACTAAGAATTATCGATGTAGGTCAAATAAATAAGAATTATTGTTTATGGAAACAACCTCAAATCAATATTAAAACGTTTCTAAAATTAAATCTACCGTAATAAATTAATGTATTTGCCTAAAACACAGAAAACCAAATATCAACATGACGCTTGCCCTACGCATTCGGCTGTCAATTTACATGATTTTACGTTTGAGGAAAAAGGAAACTTTGACCGCTTGTATGTATATTTGAGTTTTCACGATAATAATGACTTACGATGTCGCTAAAGAGGAAAACGTAATATAAAAGTGGAATTTTTAACCAATAAATGTAATAGGTGCAATAAAACCTAGAAGAATCGGTCCAAAAAGGAAATAGAAAACTGAATTTACATAGTAATCTGTAATATTATAATGAGAAGAAAAAAAAAACGATTTTATCAAATATTTAAACCGGGTTTTCGATTTTTAGAAATATGCTAAAAACCAGTTTTCCATTTTTCGGAAACCGGTGTTGGAATACCTAGTCACAATCACCATTATCATCAACATCACCTTCACCATCATCGTCACCATCAACATAACCATCACCACCCCCACCACAATAATCACAATTAACATCACCAACACTTTCACCATCACAATCATCGTCGACATCATCTGTAACATCATCAGACCATTATAATCAATAGCACCGTAATCAACACAATCACCATCACCAAAGTTCCAACCCATTTGGCCATATTCCAAAACGACTGACCATACTATTTCTAATTTCATCATAATTGGTTAAGAAATAGCATAGTTCTATATAGTTTGCCCATATTCCCAAACTTCATTTACGAATCCCTTATCCATCGTACTTGTCAAATTTCATCATAACCGGGAAAGAAATAGTCATGCTCCATCATGTTTGATCATATTCCATAACTTTATTTAAAATTCATTTAAGAATCCCATTTCCTCATTATAGATGTTGAAAATGTTGTCGATGAAACTAATGCATTGTCTTCTAAACCAATTCGTATTGCTTCTATTTTGCTTCCCAATAAGCACTGAAAAGCTAATTTCATTACTTTCTCTAAAGCTAAAATTATTAATAAAACTTCTTGCCGTGAAGAAGCCTGAAATTATGAAGGTAAATAAGTCTTATTCTTTCCATTTCCAATGTTATAGTAAATCATCGAAAGAAATCGAAGTTGAAAAGTTGTTCATTGTAATATTTCTGTCGTCATTTATAAATTGCTCAACTTTATAATCTTTTAGATCTTGCTTTCCTTTGTTGACATCCCGTACATTAGCAATTATTTCGGTATGTATTTGCCCAGCTAGTTGAAGTAGGTATTATAGTCGCAATCCCACCACAATTTAATTAGCTTGTTTTATGGGATGTATTGGGTAAATTGAATGCGATCTCTATCTAAGTGGCAGCGGTTGCCATAATCCAACGTCTGCAGGTAAGAAAACAAAAATAATAATTATTCTAGTTATTTCCTTATCTTTCGGACTTGTTGTGTGAAAGACCAAAACATATTCATTATAATTCAACCGCCCACAATTCAGTTGTTGTGAAGAAATTAAAGAACCCATGCGAATAGTGTGAAAATTATAAATAAAAAATTGTGTTAATTTTTAACGGGTGATGCAATTTTTTATTTAAACATAAATTAAATGTTTCATCCTAGGCAATTTTTTTTAATTAAAATTTAAACCAGTGACTGATATTTTTTTAAATAAACATACCTATTTTAGGCAAAATGGATTCATCCACGTTCCTCTCAGTATAATAACATATTATTTTAACAATGTACATATGTATATGATAATAGATGTTACACCCCCAAAAAATCGTGTTTGTCTGTTAGTAATGCTTCGCTAATTTTACTTCTAATTTATAGTAATGTATTAGGCTGCGAAAATATTAGTATTCTGCGCCAGAACAAAAACAAAAATTTTCACGTTTTAAATTTATCGAACCCATGCTGTCCGATCTAAAATGTGTAATAGTTCTGAGTCATCGCTAAAGGTCATCTCTGTATTATTATTATTCATGTGTGTGCTATTACAAAATTTTTTTTTTTTTGAACTCATTGTTTATACAAAATATATATTCTGTATAAAATAAACCAATTGATCATTGATATCTACATAAGTTACGACGTACGAGCAATGAGATATTATTGTCGGTGTGTTTTCTGAAATATTCTATTACAAGAATGGATGTACGAATGTATACCTACATATTCAAAAAACATGTACCATTTACTTAACAAAAAAAAAAATAAAAAATAAAAAATGAAAATATAACGTAATTAAAAATTAAAAGTAAACATGTTGTATACCTACTACTGTGTGTAGTTGTTAGTTTTCTTGTTATTCTTATTTTAATTTCTAATTATACACACAAAATCTAATTACGTTACAGACACGTGATGAGGCAGATCCAGATTTTGTTGGAATGTTGTTTCGAAAGAAAAACATTTTTATGTTGACCTGAAGAATTCTAGCACCCACTTTTGGGTGTCGCCGTGGACTCGAATAGTAATTTATCCAAAAAAAACAATATTTGATTGGACGATATTTCCCCAAAATAATCAACTAAATTCGACTCTGTTTACAACAACACACATTGTACATATAACTCTTCTGTACATTATATTATATTGAATAATAGAAAATAATTCCTAGATTCTATTTTACGATTGTGTACACATATAATTAAATTGATTGTTAATTCTATTATTTTTTATGTTTTTTTTTTCTGTATTTTAATGTAAATTTAAGAAATAAGAACTGAATAAAATGTTTGTTTTTCTTATTCTTTAAAATAATTTATATATTTTTATATATAACTATTTTTTAAAATATACTAATGGCAAAGTGAAGTACAATACTATATGTATATAATATAATATATTAAAATATACTGTCTGTATCAGTGTTTCATCATTCGTAATATATGTTTAATAGGGTTACTACTTTAAATGGGGTTTTTATTTAACACAGACAACTTAGATGAATATATTGTGTGAGGAAAAAATTCCCAAGAAATAATAGTATATGGTATTGTACAACGAGCACGGAATGATATTCATTTCCCAGGAGTATTGAAGTTTGAAGCACGAGCCTTAGCGAGTGCTGCCATTCAGTACGATTGGGAAATGAGCATTCCGTGCGAGTTTTACACTATACTTTTTCTACGCTTACACTACTCGTATACTCTCATATATACATTAAAAAATCGGGAAACCTACAAGAACCTGAAGCACAAAATCCTCAAATATCATAATCCACATTTTCTCAAAGATGAAAATATTCAAATACAAAATCCTCAAAAACAAAATCCTCAAAATCCAAATCCTAAAAAATCAAATAATTTTAATTTGTATTTTATTTTAAATAATGAACCGAAATAGAAAATAATTTTTTGCTAATTTGAAGAGTGTTGTTCATCAACTATTTGCTTGGCGCAATCATAGTTTTCTAAAACTGGTATGGAAGTAGATGGAGTATCAACCGAATTTTGAATAGAACCCATGGTTTTACTCGCGACATGGAATTTATTCGTTAAGTACTGATCGATGTATCCTTCTGCGACCTTTGTAGATTTTCCACCACCGTGCCGTTTTAAAGATGTTATGTTTTCACCACTGTCTAATCAGAATTGTTGCAGAATATCTGCGAAAACAGTGGAAGGTATACAGTTGTGGATTTGGAAGGTTTAAGTAAGAAGCAATCTGCCTTCCCAAATTTCTAAGTTTATTGATACGGACATTTTGTACGGTATATTTGCCTTTCTGGTAGTTCAAATAGAAACTGCAATGCGTATTATTTTTCGGGCGCACGCTTACGTAATTTTAAAAATGTCGTAAAATGGTCCCGTTACAGTAAATTTTCGGTCAACTTTTTTTTTTTTTTTTTCGGAATGTCCAGGTCCACCATAACTGCAGAACCTAAGTTTTTGTTAATTATCTTTTATTTTAATTATTTTAAGATCGAACTTTTATCAGTAGATATTTATTATCTGGAGCCGCTTTTATAAATTTGTGAATTTCCTTTGATGTCAAAATGTTCGATTTTTTCGGGAGATATCCATTTGGATTTATAAGACATTATGTCGTTTTATTGTGTAACTTATTCCACTTTTTATTAATTATAAAATTAAAACAATAAAAACAATTTATTAATAAAACAAAGTTACATTAATATATATATATATATATATATATATATATATATATATATATATATATATATATATATATATATATATATATATATATATATATATATATATATATATATATATATATATATATATATATATATATATATATATATATATATATATATATATATATATATATATATATATATATATATATATATATATATATATATATATAATATATATATATATATATATATATATATATATATATATATAATATATATATATATATATATATATATATATATATATATATATATATATATATATATATATATATATATATATATATATATATATATATATATATATATATATATATATATATATATATATATATATATATATATATATATATATATATATATATATATATATATATATATATATATATATATATATATATATATATATATATATATATATATATATATATATATATATATATATATATATATATATATATATATATATATATATATATATATATATATATATATATATATATATATATATATATATATATATATATATATATATATATATATATATATATAATATATATATATATATATATATATATATATATATATATATATATATATATATATATATATATATATATATATATATATATATATATATATATATATATATATATATATATATATATATATATATATATATATATATATATATATATATATATATATATATATATATATATATATATATATATATATATATATATATATATATATATATATATATATATATATATATATATATATATATATTATTATTATTAACCGGAGGGCCATGTGGGCGATAAGCCACCTCGCACCGCGACCTAAAAGATCTATTGTGCTGGACCCTACTTAATTATCCGTCCAGTCAATATTCAGGCTCTTAATGAATCTGACAATACTACTGGCCGGTACAAGATACATACTATCCGGGCTCATTGTTCTCCCTCCTAGATGTTGCAGTCTTTGCTGGAAAATGGCTGGGCAATGGCACAGAACATGTTCCGCTGATTCCGCTTCCAGACCGCAGAAGCGGCATCCATCTGTCGTACTTAGGCCCATCTTCTTAAGGTGATACCTTAAGGGGACATGACCTGTGAGGAAGCCAGTAAGCAGCCTCAACTCAGGTTTCCTAAGTTCAAGACACTCCTTAACCCTGACAGACGAAGGTGATATAAATTTCTTCGCCTGCCGTAAACCTGGAATTCTGCGCCAGTAGGAGGACTTTTGAACATCCTCCCAGCGTTTTACCGCTGCTCTAAGGTGTCCCTTAGTGACACCGCAGAAGGGTTCTGGTCCAAAAAATGGAGAGGCAGAACCCTCACGGGCGAGGCCATCAGCTGCCTCGTTTCCTTCGATTCCAGTATGACCTGGCACCCACATAAGTGTTACCTTATTTGAGCCTGCCAGATGTTTAATAACCTTCAGACAATCCCATACCAGCCTTGACTCAACGGTACAAGACCTAAGAGCTTTTAAGGCTGATTGGCTGTCTGATACAATATAAATCTTTGCATCGTTTAGGCCTTTTGCTATGCCTATCCTAGCGCAAAGTTCTATAGCATGTACTTCTGCTTGAAAAACGGTAGCATTGGTACCCAAGGACTTCGAGAGGGTAGTGCCACTCCCGTGTATTCCTATCCCCGCCCCATCTTCCGTTTTTGATCCATCTGTAAACCATACCATGGACCCTCGCTCAAATGATGGTCCACCTGCCCTCCACACATATATATATATATATATATATATATATATATATATATATATATATATATATATATATATATATATATATATATATATATATATATATATATATATATATATATATATATATATATATATATGTATATAAGTATAAAAAATACATATTTTTTGCAACTAGAAATTTCAAAACGTTTTCATTATTTACAATACATAGAAATTTTAAGATTAATCAACGAAAAAGTGGAAAGAAAATTAAAACAAAAACGAAAAACTATTAAAAAGAAACTAAGAATTTTGTTAAACCAAATCCAAACAATCCAGAATAGTGAAGAGACAGTCACCACAAAACATCAATTTTACAAAAGATTGCACAACAAAACTGAAATTATATTTGATGATAAAGAGATCACCTTACTACAGAAGGGATTAAAGTACAATTTAATACCTAATAACAACCAACATCAACAAAACAAACATTTAATGTCAATAGAAAACGCCATAAGAAAAACAAACTTAGAACATCAAGCAGATATAAGAACATTAATAGTCAACAAAATAAATAATATAGAAAATTTAATACCTATACATAACAACAACGAAATAAAAGTGATAAATAAAATAAATCAAAAATTACGTTTAAACAATGCAATAGTAACAAAGGCAGATAAAGGCAGCACCACGGTCATAATGAAACTCGCAGAATACAACTTAAAAATTGATGAATACATACACAACAACAATATTTTGCAATTGGATACCGACCCTACCGAACAATACAACAGAGTAATTAAAAACAACATGAACAAATCAAAACGGTTACTAGACCGAAAACAAATTTTAAGCAATAAAATGATCAAACCAAAAGCTCCGATGATTAAAGGGCTTCCGAAGATTCACAAGCAGAATACACCTATTCGGCCATTGATAAATTTCACAACAGCACCTACATACAATATTGCAAAACACTTCAACAACTGGTTGAAAAATAACATAAAACTTAAATTTGATTATTCCGTTAAAAACAACATTGAATTGGTCAACAAAATTGAAGGCATACTATCAGAGCACCCTGTATTTTATAGAGCCATAATCAAAAAATCTGAGCTTTTATAAGGGAATTAGAAACGAGGAAAAAAACGGAACTTTTCATAGTAAAACACACAAAACATATGGGAAATCACTTTTTTCCCTAAGACAAATTTTTAAATGAAAACGTTACAAATTCTTAATTATGATTTCTGAAATACTTTCATAAATGTTTGAATTTCAACATATATGAATATCGTTTAAGTAAATCGTTTTCATTTTCTTGTAATATTTGATTTATTTAAACCAAAATATTAAAAAAAATTCATAACAACAGCATTCTGGTCAAATTGAAATAAAAGCTTACTACGATTCGTTTGGTCATTAAGTCAATATACATTACATAGATGGCAGTGATGGCCCTAAAAACTTGGAAAAATTGTACCAAAAATTACCACCTGGGGAAATTTCAAGTTCAAAAATTGTAGGAAAAGCAAAACAAATTCACAAAATATAGGAACGTATGATTATTTTGTGATTCAATAATTTTTTTTTTTGTATTTTTCTTTTATCATTTTAGACATCTTACGTACACTAGTAAAACTAAAGATAAATTTAGCAAGTATTATTTTAATTTGTCAGAGCCAACTTTGATGTATTTTTCAAAATGAAAGTTCGATAAAATATATTTTAGAAATAATTTAATTTTAATATTTCTGCAATTAATATTTACTTAATACCAATATGGCCTTCTTATATATTGTTCTTAAAGATATGTAGAAAACTTTTATATAAGCATTTTATAATATTTTTGCTTTTTTCATTGAAAAACTTGAAGCTAAAAAACACCATTTTCACTATGGATTCCTATGGAAATCAGTGAAAAGTTATACCACTAAAAAAGCTTCTAAAAAATACGTCATTAAGATTATGGCTCTATACTCTAGAAGGCTCTGATACTATACATCCGAATGAAAAACTAGCATCTTTTGACGTCACCAATATGTACTGCAACATACCCGTCAACGAAACGATAAATATAATGAAGGAACTGCTGACCCAAAACGAAATAGACCCAACAACAAGGAGTGAAATAATAAATTTATTAGAGGTAATAACTAACCAAAATTATTTTAAGCATTTAGATAAATATTATAAACAAACAGATGGCCTCCCAATGGGAAGCCCTCTGTCCGGTACATTTGCTAATTTCTACTTAAATTATATATGTATGTAGAACGCACACATATAATTAATGCAAAAAATAAATTTCATAAATATATAAAATACTAGTTCAGATACGTTGATGATGTACTTATTTTATTTACCGGGACGCACAGACAGTTAGATTTATTCCTTTTCTTTCCTTTAGGTCCTCCTTTTAGTTAGAATAACAATTTCAGTCTTCTCAAGGGCCAGTGCTCGACCATGCGTCGCCATCCAGCTACTCACGATCCTCATCACCTGGTTTAACTTCCATTGGGCCTGTTTAGTATCCCGGGCAGCAATAAGTGCCGCAACATCATCCGCATACCCGACTAGATGTGTTTGTTCAGGCATTTCAGCTCTCAGCAGGCTATCATAAAATGCGTTCCAAAGGTCAGGTCCCAGAACCGACCCCTGGGCCGCTCCCGCGGTGACTTTCATCTTCTTCGGCCCCTCTTCAGTCTCGTAAAGTATGCTGCGATCGCTGAAATAGTCATTTAGAATACGCAGTAAGTATTCCAGTGCCTGAAACGTGTGCTCAAGTGCGCTAATCATATCTCTCCACGCCGCGGAGTTGAACGCATTCCTCACATCCAGTGTCACCAGTAGGACAATCCGCTTTGAAAAGTGATTGTGACTCTCAGCCCTTCTAACTGCCGAAACAACTTCCTGGAAAGCATCAATTGTGGATCGCCCCACTCACCCGCAGCCTCTATCGCAGCCTTTAGTTTGTACCTGATTTGTCTTTCCAGGATCTTACCCGCAGCATCGAGCATGCATAAGGGTCTGTAGGATGAAGGTAAGCCAGGGTCACCCTTACCCTTCCTAATCAGCACCAAACGTGCACGCTTCCAACAGGAGCTAAAGACCCCGACACCAAGCACGAGTTGCACATCTCTAGCAACAGAACGGGCTCTTGCCGAAAGACCATCTTCAATACTTCCCTGGGTATCCCGTCCGGCCCGGGAGTTTTCTTGTCCTTGCCCGCTAATACCGCCTTTTCTAATTCGTCTTCGGAGAAGAGGGGAACAACTATTGCTCGTTCACAGCTAGTCCTGGATCTAGTGTCCAGCTGTGGCATCCCCCACTCGATAGCCCTAGCGTTAAAGTCCCCAGCTACGACGACTCGTCCCGCCACCCTGACTACTTCGTCCTCTAAGGCGTCCAGCTTTTCCTAGAAATCAGCGATAGCCTCATTTGGGGTAAAGTAACAGCTGAAGTACGCAACCTCCCTGTTCTTGACCCAAACGAACCCTCTGCCTGCTCCAAAGCTCGTAATGTGCTGTGCCCCCGCTGGAACCCATATGGTGGCAGTACCAAGAAGGTCAGAGTATCACGATGCAGACCCCTTCCCTTACTCTGATTCTCCTTGCTAATGAGCACCATGTCGGTTTGTTTCTCGGCGACCAACTGGTGCAAAAGCTGATCGGCGATTTTGCTCCGTTGCATATTTCCCTGGAGTATCTGCATCATCGTAGTCGATTTTTTACGGCCTGCAGTGTTTCCCGATACACTGTGCATTTACCAGACTCTGGGACATGGCATGTATCTTCACTTCCTATTTTTCTCTCCGTGCAGAGTACGCATGGGATCGTGGCGGGGCAAGTTTTTTCCTTATGCCCGGGTTCCAAGCACCTGTAGCACAGCATTCTGTCGCGATATGGCCATAGCCAGAGCATTTGTAGCAGCGCGTAACAACCGCCATTCTCCTCACCCGGCAATACAACCAGCCAATTTTAATCCTATCCTGGCTTAGAAGTTTTAACGCCCACTTGTCTGGGATTTCAACAACGGCCACTTTCTGGTCCCTTGAGCTCGGGAAAACACTCACTTTCAATTCCTCTACATCAGGGAATTCTCGTTTTACTGCTGTCTCTACCTCTTCCCTTTCTGCAAAACAGTCCAGGTCGCGAATCTCCAGGGATATCTTCGACTCAAGGCTAACTACACTAGCCTTGTCTCCCAGTGCCACTTTTAATGCCCTGCAAAAACACCTTTGTTCTTGCTGTTTGGTCCAAGTTCCAGAAGGACGCCGCCAGCTCTGGTCTGTGGGATCGCCGTTATGTCCGCCTCGGTCTTCTCTGGCTTAACTTTACTGCGGATCTCCCTCAATATTTCTGCGTATGATTTGCCTTCCGCCGGTCTTATAAGGAGTGCGTCGGGTCAGCCCTTGCGCGGCCTTCTACGCCTTCCATTCCTTGATCTTGCTTGGGTGGTAACGGCAGGCCGTGTCGAGGTGGACACAGGAGAATTAATCGTAGACTTGGTACTCCCCGTCCACACGTTCTCCGCTGCCTTCGCCTCCAGGTTTTCCCGTCTTTTCTCCCTCTTTGACATTTGTTTTCCCCAGGCCCCTTCCACTGTACTATGTAATGCTTCGTCCCTCACCCTCTTCTTCTGCTGTTTATGCAGGTCTGATGGGCTTGTGGCGGGTCTCTTCTGGCTTTCCTCTGGAGTTTCAACATTTTGGTGCCGCTCGATAATTAATAAGAAAATGAGATATTTTAATACATTTTTAATAATTAATAATCAAGAATTAATAATTATTTTTTTTTTTTCATTAATGAAAACGAGATATTTTAATACATTTTTAATAATTAACAATTAATAATTAATAATATTTAATAATTATTAATTAATAATTATCAAAAAAATCAGTAATGTGTGCATTATTTTCGTCAATTATTGACGATAATTGTAAATATGAAATTAATATTACTTATAATTTTTAGTTTTCAACAAAATTGAATTACGTAAATATTTGTTTTCTGTTTCTATTTTTATAATAAAATTACGTAAATAATAAATAAGTGAGGCAACAATTAATATATTTATCAAATAATATGTAACAACGAATATATTTCTACGTTTCGTTCCGTTTTCTAACATATAGTGCTGGGGAAAAAAAATTGGGCATACATATTTTATTATAAATTGGAGTCTTTTTTTGCTAAAATTGCAAAACTTTTGAAAGCAATTGACTTAATGTTTTATTTTAAATACATTTATGTTTCATTTAAAAAAAAATGAAAAATACCTGCAAGTAAGGGGCAAAATCGATAAATTGCTAAAATATTCAAAATATCCCATTTAGCACTTAAGGGCGTGGAAGTAATGGAATAAAATAAACACACACAGCGTTTTCCCTCTATTACGGCGGTACTACCCCGCAACTGATGTGTAAAAAAAAAATGGTCAAGCAATTAGTTTATTTTACGCTTACCGTTCTTGGCCGTAATTAGGGTGCAGATATTTTATTGCGTTTTTTATTGAGTATAAATAGTGCATATTTTGTAAGATTAAGTTATTCTGTAGATGATCCTAGTCAAATAAAGAATAAAGTGCAATTTTAGTTTAAAAAAAATGGGAAAAGTTAGTGAGCAGTGTAAAAGCAATATGTTGATTTTTGCGCGAGAAAATTTAACCACGCGTGAAATAGCAGAAAGATTAAACATTCCTAAAAGTACTGTCGCGTGGAATATTAAAAAAATGCGAGAGATGGGCAGTACACAAAGAAAGAAAGATTCTGGAAGGCCCAGAAAGACAACACATGTGGAAGATCATTTTTTAACAATTCATTTTTTAAGTCGCAGTTGATTTTTTTAAACATAAACATTGGTGTGTCATTATTATTATTATTATTGGGGGGGGCTATGCGGGCGATCAGCCACTCCGCACTGCGACCTAAAAGATCTATTGTGCTGGCCCCTGCTTAATTATCCGTCCAGTCAATATTCAGGTTCTTAATGAACCTGACAATACTGCTTCCCGGTACTTGATACATACTATCTGGGCTTATTACTCTCCCTCCTAGATTTTTACTACAGCATGTAGTTCCGCTAGAAAGACGGTAGCATTGGAGCTCAAGGACCTCGAGAGGGTTGTCCCACTCCCGTATATTCCTACTCCTGCCCCGTATTCCGTTTGATTTTACTCTTACGAGTTGCTGGGATTGCAAATCGCCCGTAGGTCACCCAGCTTTACTACAGGTAGGCTCAATAAAACTGGAGGGTGCCTGGTATCCAGAGCCCGCATATTTTGGGCTGATTAACCTATCAGCCATTCATCTTTCGGCATATGCTGTTCCACCTTAGATTAGGGAGTTTTGTCAAGGTTTTCTCCTTTAGCGCCGTACTTTAGCCTGTGCCAAATGGCCAAAAATGTGCCAAGTGGCCTTAGTTACCAGTGGTTGCCACCCACGAGGAGGCAGTACGTACACTTGCGAATTGTGAACAGGTTACCCCTTACACAGTTGTACCCATCACGCAGCTGCCTAATGACAAGACCAGAACAGCTCACGTGATGCGCACCCTACTGGAAGGTTACGGAGCTGGTAGATTAATCTACTCAACTTTGGCCCCCCCCCCCAATAGACGCCAAACCACAGGTAAACCAAGATATTATAATCCCAAAATTAAAACAGTATAGTATTTTTCTCGCGTTACGGAATTTGTGATAGACTTCGTAGCGACAACGGTTCTCAATTTAAAATGAAATTCAAAGAATTTGCTTCAAACTACAATTTTATCCATGAGACGTCTAGTCCTTATTACAGCCAGTCAAATGGAACTGTAGAAGAAGCTGTCTTCACAGCTAAATGACTCATAAAAATGAATAAGGACATAGACATGGCACTTTTGAATTATCGGGCTACTCCTTTGGCAAATCGTTTCGCACCAGTGGAGCTAATGATGGGACGACATCCTAATTTACTCGAAGTGACCAATGGCAAAGAAGTGATTGCGATTGAAAATAAGTTAAAATCAAAGTTAGAAACTAATTATAACAAACGTCATAGGGTTAAGGATTTACCGAAACACAAAAAAGGGGATTCTGTTTGGATTGTAGATTTAAGAATTTATGGTACGGTATTGAAACAGTTATCGGAAGCTCGATCATATCGTATTGAAACTAATCAGGGTAAATTTAGGAGAAATAGATGGCATTTGATTCAGCGACTCCGAGTATTGAAAATTGTCACAATAGAAATGATAATGAAGAAATGTTCAATCAAATGAAAATCCAAATGTTAATTACGAAACTCAGATCGTTATTAGAAAATCATCCCGTTTGGATGTCTGATTGGGTTAATAAATAAAAAAAAAAAAACTTAAAATGAGCAATGTGCTTTTACGGCCTTATTCGTTGGGAGCTATTTGCACTATGTTTATTGGCTGTTCATCCGTGCGATGTGCACTGTAGTTTTAGTAACCTAGAAAGTAAGTCGCACATGTAAAAAAGCGTTAATTATATGTAATAAAGAATTAAAAGCAATAATTATCCGGGAGTTTATTAATTATTGGAATAATTGGGTCGTCGCATTATTCTACAATATATGCGAACCAATTTTTATCTTAATATTCATTCGAAATAAAAGTTCGCTTAGCAAATTTGATCGAGCAGCCAAGATTATCGGCTTGCGATTTGCTATGAGTGATCCAGTATGCCAATACTTCAATATTACTTCAGTTGTTTTCTTACTGCTTAGTTCAATATTTTTCTCAGTAACGGGCTCACCATTAATATTAAACTAACATTTAAAAGTGTATTGCTTTCAACCAAAATGAGTTAGGTATTTTATTTGGTTAACGGCTGGTCAAAGCAACAGCAAAAATTAACCAAAATTTGGTCTACTTTTTTTTCATGTATTTTCTTGTCAATTCGACTCTTGTGGCAGGTATTAAAACTAAAAATTTGGTTAAGATTTGTTTAACCACTAATTTTTTTTGGGTTATGCTAAACTATTTTGTGGTCACGATTATTGTTGTAATTTTTTTATTTTTGGTGAAAGCAATACAACTAAATTCACCAATGTGTTTGGCTAACTTGGTTTTTTAAACAATATAAATAAAAAACCTTTTGAAAAACCAGGTTTTATTTTAATGTTTACTAAAAATGAGAAATTACCTGTTTAGGTCTCTCAAAATTAATAGATTTTTTCTAATACAAATAAGTGTGAGATGTAACACGTAAATTCGGAATTTGATTGGCTGGAGATTTGTTGTTTGCTGCAAATTATTCGATGCCAGCAAAATTGTTGGAAAAGTATACTTTTTCAGTTTTTAACGTAAAACTAAACCTATATGTAAATTAATAGTTATTTGTGTATCAAGAGCGCAAAGTGCCAGTTTGTCACGCGAGAAAGGAAATTGCTGGCCGACGGGACGGAGGCCAGCAACCTTTCGAGCGTGACAAACAACTTTGCGGACGTGTTTCACACTTTATTTTTCCTACAATCATTTTAAAAAATATAATAAAAAGATAATTTTGTAGTAAAATTTACTATACTGACAATACGATTTTATTTTAGGACCGACATTTTGTTCAATCGAGTAGTCAAAGATTTTTTTTATTTTCATAAAGAAAAACAAAAATTTGGTTTGATGTTTTATACAAACATTAGTCTTTCTTAAAAATTGCGTGCGGTTTCAAGTTTTGTCACACGTTTCTAAAAGAAACGTGTGACAAAGTAATTTGTTTATTAACTGTCAAAAAAACAGACACTTTGGGCTTTGAAAACAGAGAAAAAAAGCCTGCTTTTCACGGCGATTGTAGGAAAACAATGTTTTCTTGTTTAATACACAATGCAGGCAACAGGAATTTAAAAATACAAGAGGACCGACATTTTCTAACGTTATGCTTGGGGTTTTCAATATTTGTTACTATATTGTTACGAAAAAGTAGTCTTAACATTCCGAATTTACTTACTGTACTTGTATTTTGTCATTTTTTGTGTAAATTAAAACAAAAATTGGTTTTTAACCTTCACTCTGTGTATAGCTTACTATCACGTTGTCTGTGTATAGGGGTCAATCTGACCCCATAGATATCTTCATGTATTTCATAGGGAAAGTAAATAAAAATTCTTTATTTTCTACAAATATCATAAACAAAAATTAACAGTTCAATTCGCTGAAAATCACATTTTAATTAGTCAAGTTTATATTTTAATCAGATGCATAATCTGATGCCACTTCCTCTTCATCCGAAACCATTTCCCGTTTTTTATGCAATCTATACATATGATTTTGGTGTGGTTTGGACAAAATGGCTCATTACAAAAATGGCATCTTGTTCTGGTTTTCATATCAGATGATTGATGGCTCAAGTAAGATCTTCGTTGTTTGCTAACAGTCTTAACCGTCACTTCTTCGCCTGTTGATTCCCGCCTAATTGGTAATGCTTTATAACCTATTAAGTCGATTGCTGTCCTTATTTTTATTTAACTTTCGAGTATTTGAGTGCAGCTCCAATACGTTGGCCTGCACCAATTGCAAAGCCAATTCTTTTAGAAATGATTTTCTTTCGGATGCTTTCCGAGTTTCATACAAAGGGGCGGTTGGCGCTTTTATACAAAGCGTAAAGGCTGCAACATCAGAAAGGTCAGTAAGGTTAAAAAATAACACTATCGGCCATCGTTGAGTTTTCCGTTTGCATGTACAGGTTCTCACTAATTTAAAGAAGGTGTCTCCAGCCCTCATTTTGTTGCGTTATAATCCAAAATTTAATTAGTTATATTAGACTCACGGTCTACTCCGTTATAGTTGTGTAAAGTTGATAATAGCAAACGTATTTATTTGGTTTAGGAATAGAACTCACAAGAAGTGTTAGGTTGATATCAAAACAGAATATTGAAATGAATTTGATTTTGAATTTATAACCGAACTATGCTCCATTGGTTGCCTACCAATATAATACTTCTGCGTTCAATGGGTAAGAATTCTTTGCGTCGCATAGCCAGAATATTTTAATTCTAAACTTCTCTGGCTTCGAAGGTAATACTGTCGGAAAGAATATCTCCCTCGACCTAGTGCCAATGTTGATCAATGATTAAATTTCATGATGGTTTATGCGGTCCTCGAATGTTTGCCAGGGACATATTCCATATATGTATATTGAAATGCTGCCAATCTATCGATTTTTGGCCGCTCCTATCTTAGACAGTTATAATAACTGATTGGTTTGATTTATTGCTGTTTGAACCGACAAACCTTCTCTTTCTCGCAGTAGGAGAAAGTTGCGTGTTTTGGTTACAATCGGATGTTTTAAGCTCCACTTTCCGATAGTTTTTTATTTTGGGTATATACATAGTACCACATACCAGTGTTTGTTTCTTTATCCTCAACAGTCGCATTTTCAGCATTTTCTTATTCATTTCCTCGATCGTCAGCGACAAGTTGAAAATGTTAATCGTTATCAAAATGTATCGGTTCAACATATCGGTTCAACAACTTGTTCACGCTCATCGCCATCGGAAACTACAAACAAAAACTGAACCAGAAATATCATTCAACGATCAATCGAAATATCGGTAACGGTAAAATAATACAAAAGTAAAATGAGAAAAAATATTAGGAATAGGTAGATATATACATATATGCCAGAGACGGGTAGTGTCAAAAACTAGTATTTGTGGCACAGTTTATGTTACGTTTTGACACGAGTTCTTGACAGTCTTTTAAAACCTTTGTTTTCGACATTTTTTGACAGTTCTTTTTGACAGCGGAAAAAACTGAAAAATGTTCAATCTTGCTTCATTAACGTTCAGAACTGTTTCAACCAGTTAGAACAGTTTTTAAATTAACCGGTATATTTCAATATTGTATGCTCACGAAACAATACGAATATTTTATTTCCTCTTTTTTCAAATATCATACGCACAGCTTTTGACAGTTTCCGACAGTTTTTGACAGTTGCTGACATTTTTCGACAGTTTTTGGCCATAATTTAAGGTTTTTCACCCAGTTTTGACCAAATTTTCGAAAACTCAGATTTTTTAGCGTTTTAATGTATAATACACATACAAAAAGTGAATAACAAAGCAGTTTCTCTCTTAGTCTCACTTTATAATTAGCAGAAAAATTGCACAACACATCACAGACATATACAATACATTCATAGATATAAAAAGTAAATAATATTTTGATTTATATAGAAAATAGTGCATGGAAGTAACTTGGGGTCATTTTGACCCCAGTACACAGAAATGCGCTTGGTTTATTTCAGACTATGGTAATTATAAAATTTGCAAGTAATTTGGGCCTGATTTTCATTGTATTGCGTGTATAAGATATTAGTTGAGGCTATCTTATAGGGCATGGGCCATTTAAATAATAAGAAACGTATTTTTTTTAACTTTAAAATCGACTGGGGTCAATTTGACCCCAATACACAGAGAGAAGGTTAAAAAGGTTCTTTATTTAAATTTTAGTTTTATCCTTTTTAGTCCTAGGTATAGTATTTCAATAATACTTTTAGTCCAATTTTTGCCGGTTTTTCAGGTCTGACCTATTTATTTGCCGTATAAATATTTTATAAAATGTACACTATGTACCTACTTTCAATTTTTGATAGTGTTGAAAAATTGGCATATGTCTGAAATGTACTCATCAAGTTCATAAAAGAGATACACCGCTGGCTAAATAAACCTTTTAAATATATACTTTCGATTTTTGATAGTATTCAGAAATTTCAAAAAACTTTATATGCCTGAAATATAATCATCAAGCCCTTTAAAATGATACACTACCTTCCATATAAGTCTTTAATAAAATATACTTTTAATTTTTGATAGGCTTCATAAATGTCAAAAAATTTCTTATATCTGACATATTGTATGTTCATCAAGTCCGTTAAAATGATATCTCGTTTTCAAAAATGTCAAAATAAAAATTTATATCTGAAATATACTCATCAAGCCCTTTAACATAATACCTCTCTTGCCACAAAAATGTTTTATGTACAATAAACCACGAGGCTAGTTAAATAAAAGCTCCTATTGAAAAATAAACTGTATGGGACTGGAAGACCGAGCAGTTTTCTGTCAGACTTTGCTTTCCTTAAAATATCTAAATATCCAAGCTTTAAAATACTTTGTGGTCCCTAAAATCTGAATACGAATTTGAACCGTTTTTTCATAGTCCATTTGCGTTCAATTAATCCATGAGTAAGTAAATTTATCGGACTAAGTATTTTACTGTTTATAGGTTAAACATTTTGCTAATGATAAATAACCGGCAGAAGACTGGAAGACCACAGAAAAACTGTAATAATAGTATTGATTACTGTCTTAGGAAGATCACAGAGTTTTAATTTTTCTTTCTTGTACGAGTTCAAAGTTATCTACATACTCAGCGTTTCATTTCCGTGTTAAAATCGGTTGCTGTCGTAGGAATAAAGACATTGAATCCAAATGCCTCTATAGATTGAAATTTAAGGAAAACAAGAATCTACATTTAGTTTAGCAAAGTAGAGAACAAAAATAACAAAGTAGAAAAAAATCGCCTCTTTAGTATAAATTGTGATATTGCCATTTATAAAATTGGCGCCTTGACATCAACACTTTCTCAAACATTTTTCAATGTTACTGTATGTACAATAATTTCGTCAATGCCTTATCTTATTGGAACTTGTCCAATCCCCCAAAAAAAAAAAAAAAATTCACAAATTGTCTTGAAAATGATGGATTATAGTTTGTGCGGGTGTTTATTTAAGAATAAATTTCTCTCTGGTGAGCATAACTCTAGTTATCATCACCAGGTGGGTTATAAATCAACCATTGAATTTTGTGAAGAACACTGTGTAGTCGTGTACCGCGTTATATTTTGCTCGAGATTATGTAAACGGCGCCATTACACCTACAATCAAAAATATATTGGAACATGTCCAATTACAACATGAAATATGTTATAGTTTTCGTTGATTGATAATTGACATGTCTTTTCGCTTTGATGACACCAAACTGTTTGGTGAACTTAGGACTTTTGAAATATTATATGCTGGTACAGTAGATGTTATTTAACATAGTTTTAATTTATTTTCGTTTTATATTTTCAGGTGAACCACTTCCCATCCAAGGATCTTATGAGGCAATTAAACTAAAACCTGTATGTCCGCAATTACTTCCAAGTATAGACAACACAAACAATCGGTATTCAGAAGGTCGTATCAAACAGCTGAAACGATTATTGCCTTACCTGAAAAAACAATCAGAGGACTGTCTCTATTTAAATTTATATGTTCCTAGTCTAGGTATATGATCTGGGTTCTGTTTAATTGAAAGTACAATAATTACCATTTTATTTTTAAAATTACAGGCCATTTAAACAGTCCGAAATTCCCAGTGATCGTATACATCCATGGTGAATCGTACGAGTGGAATAGTGGTAACCCTTATGATGGATCAGTATTAGCAAGTTACGGTGGTGTGATTGTGATTACATTGAATTATCGTTTAGGTGCGTTTGGATTTATGAAACCTGATACCCGAGAGCAGACCGTTAGTAATTTCGGACTGCTTGATCAAATTGCGGCACTACAATGGATTAAAGATAACATTGAAATGTTTCATGGTGATCGAAATTCAGTGACTCTGATGGGGCATGGCACTGGAGCGGAATGTGTTAATTTTTTGATGGTTTCGCCGATTGCCCGAACGTTATTTCATCGAGCGATTTTAATGTCCGGTTCAGCATTGGCCGATTCGGCAATGGCTACACAATCGGCGCCAGTAACGCTCACAATTGGTAATAAATTGAATTGTCCACTAAACGATGATGATATTGCTGAATGCTTACGATCAGCTAGTATACAAGATATTTTCCAGGCAATTCCAGTGTTTCCCGAATATTCAGTACCTTTTGGACCGATTATTGGTGATGTTGTAGTTCCTAAAGCGCCGGAGGATACCATGAACTTCGACCAAGGTTATTTCGCTGAATATGACCTGCTATTCGGCACTACCGAAATGGAATCCTACCACAGTTTAAATAACATCGGTCTATTGAAAGGATTACTGGAGAGTGAACGGAACAATACGCTTCAGTTTTACATGCAAAATCGATTTGATAATCCAGAACTCGCTGTCGAATACACATTACGAAAATACGATCAGGTAAATCGAACCGATTATCTTGAAGATAATCGTGATATTTTGCTCGACATATTGTCCGATGCGCGAGTTGTGGCACCTCTAATACAAACAGGAATTTTTCACTCTAAAGTGAATCCACGAACGTATATGTACGTCTTTGGCCACAATAGCCGTTACGGAGACTTTCCCCATGTAAGTATTTCAAATGTATTTTACATTTTATGTTAAGATCAGTTCGATGGTTTTGTTTCAGCTACATCAGAGTATTGTGGGTGAGGAGCTTCCTTATGTGTTTGGTGCACCACTAGGGGCCACTGGGCCATTTCCGGTTATATACACAGATCAGGAAAAAATCTTTTCGCAGGCTATGATGGAGTACTGGTCAAATTTTGCTAAAACTGGGTAAGTATACCATGTTTGCTTACTGTTCATTCAATAAACCTTAACAATATTTTTATACTTAAAGGAACCCCAAAGCACCGTGGAAAGAAAAGTACGTGGATCTTGAGAAGCAAAACCAATGGATACCTTACGATGTAGATTGGCATGAATTTAACCATAGGACAAAACAGTACCTAAACTTAGGAATTCCTCCGGCTGGTGCCATGAAATATCGAGAGACGTATCTCGATTTTTGGAACTCTGAGCTACCTAAATTACTAAAGAAAGACTTCCTTCAGCCGTTACCACCATTTGTTGGTGTGCTAAGCTCAACTGAAACCACCTCTTCTAATTTTCAATCTACGATTTACGGTTCAATGAATAAAATAGCAAGGAAAACAAATTATCAACATACCGAGAGCCCGTTTGATCTCATCCGCATCATTAATAGAAGTGGCATCGAAAACTCAAATTTGCATAATTCAGATGATTTTGCTAAACCTGATGATTCAGTCACTACATCTTCAACCGATTCGTCATTCTATATTTTGATTGGGGTCGTCGTAATTTTCTTCACCCTCAACATTATAATTTTGTTCGTATACCTGTGGAAGAAGACCGACCGATTACGAAAATTGATTCGAAATTTCGATGAAAGTACTAATATTGATGGGGCCACAGACGATGATATTAAACGTCCAAAACACAATGAAACCGATGATAGTTTTATAATGGATATTGTACGCAAGAGTAACGGAAATAATACGTACGAACCAGTGAAAACAAGTTATAGCCCAATAAGCGGTTACAAAATGTCACGGCAATGCAGTACGAGCACAGTGGATCCGCATACAAAAGTAGTTGATTGGATTGCACATGAAATTGTCAAATATAGTCCCAAAATCTCGAAAAAATTCAATTTTGCTGAAACATCTCGAAAGCTGTTGGGCAAACCGAAAAAAGTTAGCATAGCTATTGATGCAACGCCATACGAACGGAGTGAGAGTGTACTGCGACAGGAACCAATTGAAATCACGAAAGCAAAATCGTTTAGTAATGGAATGGTCTCAAACACAAAATTAATTGAGAGTAATGAAGACGATTCGTCAGAGAACCAATCTAGCTCATCGGGAAGTGGGTCGATTGATTCCAGTGAAGGGGTTCAACATGAAATTGCCCAGGTGCGGATTAATCATAAACATGCACATTCGGATCCGGTCGAAATGTTGTACACTAAAAAGTCATTGTTTGAGAATGTGACGAGTTTTATTGATGGGAGTAACATTAACGTGACGTCACGCGACAGCATAGATAGTGGATCAAACATGTTAAACCCAGAAGAGGCGCTCGTCAGATTACAACGAAGAAATTATCCAAAAGTATTACCCGACTTTCCGGATGACGGTGATGCTGGTACAACTATTAAAAGGCGGTCACTTCCAGCGCATACATTCTTTCCAAGTTCTTATGGGGTGCACAGCCCAAATTTATGTAAAATGCCGCCGGCTCCCCCACCTCGCACTACATCAACACTAGGTCGTAAATTATCAAATCGTCGATGTAGTAACAATATAACAACATCACCGTTGATGCTTGCCGAAGAACCGCCCGATATACAAGAACCTGAGATCACACTGAATACATTACACGTTGGACCGCTTATTCCAAAACTCGAAGGTATCTATTCCAATGTGAAAAATAAATATTCACTAACAGGATCGACGGGTTCATCACGGGATTCAGATGAGGATTTATTAAGCGATCGTAAGACTGAATTTTTATCAAAACTAAAGGAACTCGATAAAATCGAGCCAAAAATCATAATCAAACCGACGATGAGCAAAAATATTGGTGCGCAGAGTCACAATCAAAATCAAAATATTCCAAGAGTTCAAATTAAAGATGATTATGCAAGTGTAGCACGGCCGGAAATGATAAGGACGCCCGCTCTTCGTTCACCATCAAATTCATCGTCATCGAACGATACAGAAAGTAGTATAGAAACTGTTAAGCCAAATATAACAATTACTAAGTAAATTGATTATTGATTTTTTGTACCGCTCTATATAATCTTAATTTATAAATTTTAGGTTTAAGCTATTTTATATATTTTTACAAATAAATGATCTTATTTATACTTGGATTTTCATAATGGGTCCTCTGGAAAACGAATTTGGTAAGCATTTATTACTTAGGATTTTTTGTGATTGACCCGATCGATTAGAAAAATAGCGATTAAGCTAAAATTAATCAAGAGTCGGTTCCTCAAACGAAATGGACGAAATTAGTTAAATATATTATCTAAGTAAACGGTCCTAATCGTAATCTAGAAACCATTAAAATTTTTAATGATATTGCATTCGAAAGAGAAAAATTGACAATTAACGTAAAGGCAAGGCTCCATGAAGGCTAACACGAACGATTTCCTTAAAACGTTTTTACATGTTTTACTTCTATTGTTATATTTTTTAAATCGAGGTTATTTAAAAATTGTAACGGAACATGTAAATTTTAATATTTTATATTATTCAAATAAGTAATTTTTTTTCTTTTCGTCGTACGATTTGGCGATTTCGGGAAAAAAATTTAAAAAAAAATCGTTCAACCGGAAAACGAACTCATCCGCCGGTATGACGATTTTTTTTTTCGTCGTATACATAACCTCTAAAATCAAAACGTAATTTAGTAAATTTTTGACGATTTTTTTTCGTGGTTGGAACCAGGATCACGAAAACCCGATACGAATCATACGTTTTGCCGTATCATGGAACCTTGCCTTTACAGTTCGATGTTTTGTCATCGAATGTTCGTAAAAAATTGTACTAACCGTCGGACAGAAATCGATTAAACAATTAAAATTCACAGCAAAACATTGGACAACAACAATGTTTTCTATACAATAATTGAATTATTAAGTATATACTAACCTAAAACATGCAATACTTTCGTAGAATAAAACAACAACATCAACAAGAATATAACGAAGGTTTTTAAAAAGCCCGGATAGACGATTGCTTTTAAAATAATACACAAATTAGAGAATCGACTTAAGCACCAAAACATAAATGCACCCAAAGACACCGGAATTTATAAGAATACATAGGTATAATGATTGCCCCAAATGTACATTGGACGAACTGGTAGAAGTTTCGAAATCAGATTGGATGATTGCGAACACAATTTGTAGAAAGTATGAGTAATGGTGTATTTTAAAGCGGGTAGAGTAGGTTTCGGTGATTAGCTGTACTTTGCTCTTGCTCACCGAGACATGGTCATACTGAAGAATAGTGGTTTATACTTCTGTAAATTATAAAATTTATAAATTAGATTTTTTAATTTTATCATTTAATGTCAAAAGTTCGTCCTTCAAACCCAAAATAGCATAACCTATTGACTTTTTGAACCACAAATGTAACTTAATTTAAATACTGAGTGAACAATTGTCAGGTAACTGCAGGGATTAATTGAATTTTTCAAAGAGGCTTAAAGTGATTCAATAGGTAAATGTACTTACGTTTTATGGAGTTCGTCACTAAGGGGAATCATAAATGAATTGGATAAATAGTTAATTATCATAACATTATACTTGTGTTAAAAGGTTCATCTGTAATAAATTTAAATTTGAGCAATTCAATGCTATCAGAATGGTTACTAAGGTGAAGAATGGTGGCATATACAACTACATCCTACCGCCTTAGTGTTCGTGATGGATCATTTAGTTCAATATTAAATTCCAAATTATGACTACGGGAATATTTAAAACAGAATTCGAGTACAAGCAGAAGGCGCCCTTTCACAGAATACCAGTATAGTATTTACCAATTTAAAGGTTACTGCCGCTGATGCTCGAACCAATGCACCACAACTTAAACCAAATGGATCTAGTGGAAAATGTTCAACAAGAAATTCGAAATTTTTTCGATATACTACCGAAACATCAACAAAATGGTGTCTAAAGCGACAAATTTTCACAATTTTGTTTTTAAAACCAAACATAGCTCTGAATTTTGTCCAAACAGCTGTGTCTTTTATAGATGTGATCGATCGGCTATGATTAGTAAAAACAATCGGGGGGTTGTGTCCTCTTAGCCATTCGCATGCCAATTAGTAATGTAGAACACGAATGTGTTAAAATAGCTATGGCAATAAGATAAAGTGACTACATATACATTACCAAAATTCCACCACTATCTGGAAGCGAGCCGCATGCTAAATGTTGTAATGCAATTGGGGAGTTTCCTGCGCTGCAGAACTTGTACCTGGCGATTTCAATTTACCTTACCTCGAATGGGAATTTGACGAGGAGGCCAACTGTTGCCTACCGTTCAATTTAATGTTGGACGAGTATTTGTTTGTTGGTAGAAATATAATGACATACAACTTTAACGACAAACAATCCACTGTGCATTTGGAAAACATCAATTGGCAGGATAAATTTACGAACGTTGAAAAACCTATGATATACTCTCTTCCTTTGAAGGAACAGTACCATTAAAAATGATCAAACTAAAACAATAATCCTCCGTCGTAAGATGGCGTTCCAGTTAATTTAAATATTTTAAATACCGAGGTTTATGGAAAAATGAAAAAAGCAATTCTGAAACAGATACAGTTGGATTCGTTAACATCAACATCAACTCTAAATTCGGCAGTTATTTTAACATCAGACATCAAAATTACAACAAAAATGTTCAAGAAGCGAATAAATGTGATATCTTGCAGTAATGTACCTAGGGGAATCTAAATCGTCTTTCTCTCCAGAAATAGCCAATATGTTTGCAAAATTTTTTCAATTGACATTCAAGCAGGAAGATATCCATGACTTCAAAAACCGACAACCAGCAAATTACAATAGCTCTGCTGTGATTGTAACGCCTACTATGGTTGAAGACGAATTCTTAGAAGCACTAAACCATATATGAGACGGTTACGGTTCGGACAGAATGTCATCTTTTATATTTAAAAACTACGCAGAACAATTTTCTCCACCTCCGACTCTTCAACATATAGGCATGTTTCCTATTAACTGGAAACCCGCTAGAATTACCGGCATCTTTAATCAGGAGAAAGGAATTATGTCTCAAATTACAGAGGTATGGCAATTATATTAATGATACCGAAATTGTTTGAGGTGCTTGTGTGCAAGAGCTCTAAATTTATAATCCCGATGACGCGAGATAACTGGCAACTTTGGTTTATGCCAGATAGATCGATCACAACAAAATTAGTTGAATTTACTACTAGTATGGTTAAAGCCACCGAAGAACATCAGCGGGTTGACACAGTCTACACTGGCCTCAGCAAAACTTTTGATTCCATCAGGCACTGCAAAGCGCTGGAAAGCCTGCATTCCTTGGGCTTTTCAACTAATTTTGAAGTCTACCTAGTCCTACTCGTAGTGAACGTAAATCAAAACTAGTAAATGCTTTGTCGGGAGTTCCTCAAGGGTCACACGAGGGACCGTAATTTTCCTACTCTGGAATTTATCCAAGAAACCAGAAAATGATAATTTTCGAAATAAAGTTGTTTTATTATTCCATCGGGATTTATGATATTCACCCCTATTATGATTGTCGAGTCGATCGACAATCGACACGACTCTGTGTTGCCTTTTCCTTTTTCGTATTATTTTTATCAAATATGATAAAACAAAAACGCAATACAGAAGAGTTGTGTCGATTGTCGATCGACTCTTGAATAATAATAGGGGTGATTATTTGCGAATTCTACTAGAGTGTAAAATACCAACAATATCGATTATTGAATTTCAGTTTCAAGTGGAGTGGATTGGACATTGAAACTCATGGTAAGTACTCTCTGTCTTTCCACACTTTCTTCAGTCATGTTTAATTCATAAAATTCACTGCGAGAAATCACGTTGTGATGTGATAAAGTGATTTTTTTGTTCCTCTGTTAGTAGTCTGTCATACAGTTGCTGCATTTTACAATAATTTTGGTGACATTATTGCAAAACAGTTAAAAATGCAATTGCAAACTCAATCAACATACACATATGTAGCTACGAAATAGAGTGAAAACTCTACAAATGTTCATGATATGACCAGACTACACCACTTGAAACATTAATTGTGGGAATGGATACTAGTGAATCAAACTTGCGATCTGTAGCTCAAGAAAATAATTTTTTTGTGGCTACCCACCTCCATCCCTCTACCTCAGATGTGGATGTCATACGACACATAACAACAAAGGTTAATATAACAGCAGACGACGTATCTTGCCATGCCTTAATTGCAAAGACAAAAGATAGAAGTCAGCTGAATTTCATTTGGTATAAAATCGGAGTGACCCACTGCCCTTTGACAGAATTTATTTATCGGTGATTTGGCCGACAGGTGTTTTAATAAAACCATTTATCAACTATAATAGAAAAAACCACCAGGGAGTGTCTCTGTCAAATTTAATTAATTGCAACTTCTTCAGCTCCTTCTAGCTCAGTGATTCTCACAAGCTGTGCCGCGGCACTTTTGTGTGCCGCGAAATTCTAAAAGTGTGCCGCCAAATTTTAAATATATATAATTATGTTAATATTATTAAATAATATGATTTAAAAAGAAAAATCCTTTTAACAGGAATAGATATTTAAATCCATAACATTTTTTTAAATAAAAGTGTGCCGCAACGTTGAGAATCACTGTTCTAGCTCCATTCAACATAAATCGTGCAATGATGAATATGAGTTTATTTCTATTGCCCATCGCCCATCTAAATGTACGAAGTTTAGTGAAACAAATTGATGAAGTTAGAATTTTGATGCAGACTAAACATTTTGATATTTTGTGTTTGAGTGAGACTTGACTTCATTCAAAAATATCATATTCTAGCATGGCAATTTCGGGTTATAAAATGCTACGTCATGATCGTGTTGCTGGTAAGAAAAAATCAGGAGGTGGGGTGGGTGGCCTTGTATTTTAGATCGTCTTTAATATGAAATGTGTTGATCGTCTTGTTTTGGGGAAGACTGAGTTTATTATTTTAGAACTAAACGTTAAAAATACTAAGTATGTCATAATTGTTGGCTGTAATCCACCACCAAGCATATTAAATTACATCGACGATATTGTGACTTTGTTTATGGATTACATAAATAGCTATTCCCATGTGATAATTCTCGGTGATTTTAATATTAATTTAAATACTACCTCGAATCGATTTCTCGACAATTTAAACAAACTCAATTTATTTGTTGTTCCATTTCAATTTACAAGAGAATCAAATTTTTTAGATTTAATGCTGGTGAATGAAGCTGATTCTGATAGAATAATCCACTTTGGCAAAATTTCCCTTCCGTCGATTTCCGACCATTATTTGATTTAAATGTCATATAAAGTGAAGTTCAAACGGCCAAAACCAACATACTCCTATATCCCGATGTACAATAATATTGACGTGGAGCTAATGGAAAACACCTTTGTGGTACTGAATTTTGAAATGTTAAGGACCATGGCTAATTTGGACAACAATTGTAATTTATTTCACAATTTTATAGATATCATACACCAGCGTTGTATTCCGGTAAAAAAAGTTATCGATTTTAATCCAGCAGCACCCTGGCTTAACACTAAAATTATTCAACTAAACACATCAATTATGGAAAAAGCACCGGGATCTTGCTCACAAAGCTAAGTATTGTAACTATAGAAATCAAGTTACTAGCCTTATCCGTGAATGTAAACAAAAAGATTATTTCGATAATCCAAGGGTGAAGCGGCTTTGGAATAATCTTAGATCAGTTGGCATAACTGATAAAAATTCTAGTAATACTATACCGTTTTCGGCTGATGATATCAATTTACATTTTTCAGCCATTCTTTCTACTAGTGTCGTGTTACCATTAATGGATTTTAATGATGATTCTATGTCTGGATTTCAAAGTTTACGGTTCCAATTTAAATGCGTCACAGACCTTGATGTAGTGAACCTAAATGGAAAAATTAAATCAAACGCGGCTGGACATGATGGAATGACCCTTAAGTATCTAAAATTAATACTGCCATTAATTTTACCTTATCTGACTTTTATAATTAATAAGTGTATTGCTAACTCGTATTGTCCAATATTATGGAAAAAGGCCATGTTATCCCTTTAAATAAAAGTAAAGTAGTTCACAATTTACATGATCTAAGATCAATAAGTAGTACCCCTATTCTATTACCCTTTTCTAGACTTTGAAGTATCAAATTTCATTGTATCTTAGTGAGTCACATTTATTAAATCGTTATCAATCTGGACTCCGTAAGTTTCATAGTACAACTTCTGCCTTGGTTAATGTTGTAAATGATATCTCGTGTATCCTTAATGCGCCTAAATCTTTTGCGGTAATTGTCCTCTTGGATTTTTCCAAGGCGTTTGACTCTATTAATCATCAGCTTCTTCTGCAAAAGCCTAAATTATTTTATAATTTTTAAGGCTGTGCTATTCATTTATTATCTTCCTATCTGTCGGATAGGACTCAGATTGTAAATTTATTAGGGTCATTATCACAAACAGCTTCCGTTACTTGTGGAGTCCCTCAGCGGTCTATTATTGGGCCAATATTATTTTCCCTTTTCATTAATGATTTAGCTGATTGCATTTCTGGTTCAAAATTCCATTTCTATGCGGACGATGTTCAATTATCTATTGGTGGTTCATTAGAAAATATAAATGAAATTTCTTCAAAAATTAATGAAGATCTGAGAAGTATTTATTCTTGGTCAATGTCAAATGGTATTATGTTAAATACAAAGAAAACACAGGCCATGTTTATTTGTAGAAGCAATTACTCGGGTTTAATACCGGATTATATATTAATAATGATAAATTAGCATTAGTTGATACTTATGGTGGTCAGGTGTGAAGTTGCTCGGGGGATTCAAGTTGGCAATTGCGGCCAGCACCGTAACTTGCAACTTCCACAAATGCTCGTGTTACCTCCACGTGGTGGCCGCTGGTAACTAGGTTGCTGATTCTTTGGCTTCTAAGCTAAAACACGGCGCTAAAGGAGTCAACCTTAAACAAATCGCTGGGCTGGGTTAAGGTGTTAATCGTACCGTGTCGATAATCGACCAGACTGACCGCCCAGCTTTAAAACTAGCTCAGTCGCTAACGGTGGATTCGGATACTTGGCGCCCTCCAGATTAAGTAGCCTTATCTGTGTACTGCGGATCTCTGCACAGATGCACATTTCTTTCTCCGCTACTCGTGGGACCAATAATGGATCCAAACAAAAACACACAACAACAAAAAGAATCCGGCTCTCTAAAATATCCGGAAAATGTGGACAACGAGACTCGGGTGTTCAAGATCAATAACATCTCGCCAGAAGACAGAACGGATAAAGACAAAGGCACGCTAAAAAAGTCACCGAGAAAAAGTAGGAAGGCCCTTCAGCTGGGTCACAGCTTAAAAGAAACTGATCTCAGGAGGAAAGTCCTAAGATCGCAAAGTGAACAAAACTCCAGGCTACCGCTATGAGGCCTTTAAACGAGGTCCTCAAAGATTAGCTGGTTGTGGCAGTTATTGACAAATCCCAAGAGGATGGCAGAATCACGCCCGCCAATTGGAGGAAGTTGGAAGGGGCCTTAGCCACCACCTACCTGAAAGTCCTATCGGAAGACCCAGGATCTGCTCCGACTTGTCGGGATGCGGACTGGCACAGAAATCAGGTGAAACTGACTGCATGTGCAGATCAGAGGTCTCTGCTGCTTTATAAGAAGGCAGTGGGGAGACTTGGCGAGGTATGGACTAGGCCCGGAGCCAGCCTTGCTGTGTATGATGGGAGGAGATCCCTGCCCGCTGCCGACCTTTATAACTAGTAATAGACAGAAGGTATTGGATTTTACTCTTGTCTCAAGCTTTTTGACGATTAGTCTATTAAACTGGAGAGTGTCGAAGGACCACTCCTTTTCTGATCATTGCTATCTTCAATTTGAAATGGACTTGACTTGACTCCAAAAAGTCCAATATACAGAAACAGAAGGAAAACCAACTGGGATACCTTTAGAACTATTCTGAGTGGACGAGCTGTCCAGCGCTTTTAATGAAGCGATACTGGGCTCTAGTCCCCTTAGCAGGCCTAGGGATAAATCTCGGCCACCCTGGTGGTCCAAGGATATTCAACAAACACGTCGAAAATGCAAAAGACTCTTAAAAACAGCATGGAAAACAAAATCTGCTGTAGACTGGGACTCCTATAAGGAAGTCCTCGAAATTTACAAAAATTGAAAAGTGCTAAGAACAGCTATTGGAGATTATACTGTGGCAAAATTCGGGAGTCTTCGGAGATGTCTAGGCTACGTAAAGTACTAGCAACTGGTCCTTCCATCCCAAGTTATCTTCTACGGCCGGATGGGATATGGACCACTAATAGTGTGGAATCGCTGGTACTTCTTAATGAGGCTCATTTTCCTGGTTGTTCCGAATCTGTACCTAGCACATCAGGAGGTAAAAGGGCAAGTAGCCTCATAGGGCAAATTATTAGCAGAAAAGAGATCCTGTGGGCGATAAACAGTTTTAAACGATATAAGTCGCCTGGACTCGATGGTATTATCCCTGCGGATATTCAACAAACTACGGATCTAACAATTTCCTAGTTAGAGATAATTTTCAAAGGCACCCTAGAACTATGTCACATTCCTAGTAAATGGACAGAAGTGAAGGTTGTTTTCATACCTAAGGCGGGAAAACGCCCACACTGCAATCCCAAAGACCTTAGACCGATTAGCTTGTCTTCCTTCCTTTTTAAAACACTGGATTGTGTCGGACGACTGTGTCGGAAAAGCTGTCTAAATTTCAACATGCCTGTTGCAAGAAGAGATCTGTAGAGACTGCTCTTCATTCTCTTGTATTTTTCATTGAAAAATCTTTCGAAAATAGAGACTATGCAATGGTAACCTTCTTGGATATTGAGTGGGCCGTTAACAATGTACTTGTAGGCGCTATTACTCGTGCACTTTCAGATCTGGGAGTGGATGAATCACTCAAGGACTGGATAGATCAGATGCTAAGAGGCAGGATCATAAATGCCAGTTTTGGGATATCCTCCGTCAGAAGATTGGCAAGCAAAGGTTCGCCACAGGGTGGCGTACTGTCCCCCTACTTTGGAACTTGGTCATAAATGACCTGTTGCTGAGACTGGAGGACGGTGGCTTCAAGGTGGTTGCCTATGCGGATGATGTTGCTTTTGGTGTCCGTGGTAAATATCCCGGCATCCTTAGTGAGGTTATGCAAAATGCCCCGGGCACTCCTTCATTATGGGCCAATGGCTGTGGGTTGAATGTGAACCCACACAAAACCGAATTGGCTCTCTTCTCTAAAAAATATAAACTTCTTCACATCGATCCTCGCACTGTAAATGGGTTCAGCTTGACTTTTACAGTTGAAGCGAAGTTTCTAGGTTTCGTTTTGGATAACAAATTATATTGGAAACCTAATATTCTGGAAAGGGTAAAGCAAGCTACGGTAGCGCTAAACTCTTGCAAAAATGCCATTGGGAAAGGATGGGAGCTGGATCCCCGCATCGTACATTGGCTTTATACCGCAGTAGTCAGACCCATACTCTTGATTGGGGTAATAGTCTGGTGGCCTGCTCTGGACAAAACTGTCAACCGAAAACTGTTGACAAAAGTTTAGAGAATCTCTCTGTGGATTAGTATGCACTGAGGAGCACATCCACTCGGGCACTAGAATCTGGTATTTTTGACTCCTCTAGATATCTTGGTCAAACAGTTGGCAGCTTGTACTGCCATACGGCTGAAATCCATCTTAATGTGGACCTGCAACACTACAGGGCACTCATCTATTTTGTGCAACAAACAAATTCCAAAGACCACCGACTATACTGTCCCGTCACTATCTTTTGACACAAAGTTCCGGACTAGGATCCCATCCAGGGAGGACTGGATGATGGGTGCAGTTTTGAAACCAGGAGTTATAAACTTCTTTACTGATGGGTCAAAACGGGATGGGAAATTCGGGGCTGGAGTGTTCTGCGAGGGACTTCTGTTAAATCTCTCCTTCCGTCTCCCTGACTACTGTAGCATTTTTCAAGCTAAAGCAACTTCCATAAAGGAAGTCGTAGATTGGTTGAAGTATAATGTAATATCAGTTTGTGATATTAGCATATAAACGTACAGTCAGGCTGCCATTAAAGCGCTTCAATCACACCTCATCATGTCGAAAGTAGTCCAGAATTGTCTCTCATCTCTTAACGAGATGGCAGATCAGTTCAACATTCACATTTTATGGGTGCCAGGACATTTCATAAGTACAGGGAATATAAACGCCGACGAACTTGCTCGACGTGGTACAACGGACCACTTCTTAGGAAGCAGAAAGGATATTGAAATTCCTCTTGCGGTATGCAAACTGCTGCTTCAGGAAGAAGCTAGTCTAGTAAGCTGGCGAATGACAGATGGTCACGTATCACCTATTGCGTAATAACTCGGCTGGTCTGGCCAAAGTTGGACTTGACGAGATCCAAACAGCTGATGTCACTTCAGCGAAGTCAGATCAGTGTGGTTGTTGGAGTGATTACGGGGCACTGTCTCATAGGGCATGCGAGTAGACTTGTTGTCTTCTCACATGACTACTGTAGTAGTTGCGAGGACGAAGAGGAGGTCATTTTGTGGTGATATATCACATTTGATTATAAAACTGTGATAAACTAACTCACATTTGTCGTAACTTACTGCGGTCCCATCTTGGATGAACAACGTCACGTCGTATAATGATTTGAATGAAAATGACCACAATATCTTCCGTCTTACTTCTACAAGTTACTTCTACAGTATATTTTGTTGTTTAAATTTTTTTTATATGGAGTTCGGTTAAAAACACCTCTAACGCGAAAAGAAAACTAAATGATATTTACTAACAAAATAATAATTTATATATTATTCAAATAAAATTAATGAGTTATTATTAAATTTACAGAAAAACAGAGTACAGAATTATTTTAATTTTGTGTAGTAAATTATTTGTTAAAAAAAAATATTCTAGTTGCCTAGAGTAAAAAATTTCATCGGGAGCTCCTAATAGCAAAGGACGAAAAAAATTCTTGAACAAAAATCAACATAAACCATCTGACATAACCCCACAAAATGCAAATAATGGTCAATGTTTAAACATCAAATTCTAACACACCAAAGGCTTTTCTAGTTATGTTATGTTAAAAATATATTTATTAGCCTTTTTTCAATCTACAATTTTGTTTTGCACTTCGTATCATGATAATTTTCATTCATTTTTTTGAAACGTTAATTTAGTTGCTTTTGATCAAACTCCAAATAGTTTGATAAAAAACAACTAAATTAAAGTTTCAAAAAAATGAATGAAAATTACCATGAAACCAAGTGCAAAATAAAATTGTTGATTAACAAAACACCTTTGCATTAAAGTATTAGTTTATCACCACATAAATAGCACTTCGTTTAAAATTTTCATATAATTTAATTTGAGGTTATGTGGAAACGTCAACCTATCACTTTGATTCATCATTTTCCCCTTAAAATTCATTTTGCAGGGATGTGTTTGTAGACTTTCTCCATTTTTTATATCACACAAAAAAGTCTCCACTAGTGATTTAAAAGTGTGATATAGCACCACAAAATGACCACCCAGCAGAATTCCTGCTGCAGATTTAAGTATCTGTTTTAATTCTGAAACTGCTGCCATTGACTTTTTATTAGGGTATAACTCACATTGCAGTTGTATAACTTTTATTATTCCCGTTAAACTGAGTATTTTGAATTTTTCAGATTCTACCCAAGTTAAGGCTCAACCCGCGAACAATTATAAACTTAGAAATTTTAACGACACAAATTCTTTTTATTTTTTTGACATTCCAACCAGCGAAAAATTATAATCTTATGAATTTTAGTGGAATCATTTTTTTTCGACATTTAATTTCCACCATACTATCTGTAATTCTAATGAAATAAAATTGAATATTTTAAACTATTTTATTGTATAACAGAATGGGAAAAATATTAAATTACAAATTGTTATGGTTTCCGTGCAACCAAAATGGGGCTATTTAGAAAAAAATTCAGCAGAGTTGCCAATAAAAATAAATAAAACCATATGAAATAAGATACTTCGTATCTCCTGCATTAAAAATAAATTTTTTTAAAGTGTCAGATCTAATTTAACGAAGCTTTGTTAAATTTCTTAATTGACGTTAATTTTTGACTGGGTGCGAATATAGAAATAATATCTACCGCATTTTTAAGTTTTTATAATTCTTAATTTTTAAGTTTATAATTTTTCGCTGGTCACCACTTTACGTTAGGAAAACATTCGTTATGAAAATGTTTCATTTAAATTATTGTATAAATCGTAAAAATACGTCGGATTTTTTTTATTAACGAATAAATAAAAAAAATAAGCTAAAAAAACCACAAATTAATTTATTAATGAGACATTTTTAGAAATTTGAAGATTTATGTTTCATTTTTGTATCGGATTTTTATAACTTTCAGTTAATTAAATTTATGTTTGTAAAATTAATAAGGCTATAAGGCTACATATTAAATGATGTAAAAAAAATCAAATAATTTAAATTTTCCAGATTGTACTGAATTTCACTGTAATGAATATTGTATTTTTACAAATAAATTGTATCGTAAAAAGTACAATTGTACCCAAAATCCCATGACTGTTATGTATTATAAGCTATAACGAAACTTCACAGCAGGCTAAAGTGAATTTTATTTCGATTATTGAATATGGCCGACTGAAATGGAATATCAGGTTATTTCTTGTCTTAAAACAGATTTTGGCCATTTTGTTTAAAATTTTGGGGCAATTTTTTTTTTAAAGCAAAACATTAAATTTTTCAGGAACATTTTTTCATAAATTTTCTGGGGGTACATTTACATTGGATGGAATTACTGAACGCTTTTTATTTGGCTGATCCATCCAATAAGATCTATAAGAAAAATATTTTCTAAATCGTATAGCATTTAAATTGCCTGCTAAACTAGGAGTCGAACCCGGTACCTTTAGATCCGGTTGCGATATTTTAGCTGTTCAAGCAATTAAAAGGAACACGGTTTTCTGAAATGAGGTCAGAATATTTTTGGAGGATGATTGATTAACAAAATCGATTCTAAAGGCTTACTTAATATTTTATAGACCAGTGTTTCCCGATCTTCTGACGGGCGCAGAATGTCTAGGTTTTTTTTAAATAGAAATAGTCCAGATAAAGCATACTGTTTACGAAGGATTTAATAAAGTTTAACGTCTAAAACCAAAATTCCACATCTTGCTGTTTCATATAGGTTTAACGGAACATTTAACGAAATAAAGTTAGCAGGAAATGAGTTTAATATAAAATTTTCGGGATGACTTTTGAAGGTGTCAAGCGACATCATTTTGCTTTCGGTTGCTATAAAGTCAATGCTCGCAGATATAACATTACAACAGTTTTATCACATTTTTGTTTAAATTTATTTTTTGTGTATTAAGAAACCGAAATTTTGATATAGAATTTGCATCTGAGAAGAAGCGTCGATCACCTTCCATTTTATTATATTGAGTAAAATTAAAGCAAATATTGATTTGTTCGATTTTAATATACTTTAAACTGGGAGCTTCCGGACCCCACCAAGGAAACCCAACAGATACTACATAAAGTATTGTATTAAACGTGAATCAAAAACATTCAATCAAACATAAATTTTGCAAAAATTTAAACGTTCCTGAAACATTTCATGAAATTTCTACCGTCGTTACTAACGTTAATTTAACTTATATACATTGTTACTACCGATGGGTCAAAATGACCCAAATTTAAAAAGCCCTAAGTTCCGGTACTGTTAACATTTTTATTCGATCAAACCCAACTTTTAAATTAAACGCTTAGTATAATTACAAATATCATATTACATAAGTATCCTAAAGACATAAGGTTATTTGAATTTCGTTTTCTATGTTTTTTTTTTCATCGCAATGGGTTAATTTGACCCAGATGCTAGTAACGGAGGAAAGTTATTCGACGAATAATAAACTGGAATTTGATCTGGAAGGTAAAACTTTATAAAAAGTCTTTGGATTCTTAAATTTGTCTTTGACCAATTATATGGAGAGTTCTTCACGTAGAATTCATTTCCCGAAAGTCTCGCAAATATTTTGTTTCGTACTAAACACTAAACTATTTCTTTATACGGTTCAAAGTAGTTTTGTCGTATCGTGACACGCGTCGTGATCATTTTGGTCTTGTGAACCATTTGGTTACATTATGTTGGTGGCCCTGACTAAATTTTTGTTCGAGTTGAGTATAGTTGAACTCATTTAGCTAACTTCATGATGCTTCTTTTTCTTCTTTAGTCTACTTTTACAAAACGATAGACGTTGAAAATAGTCGTTTATTGTGTCGTTATACTCTAATTAAGGTCATGATAGTGATAGTTATCCAAATTAATATAAGGTAATTTTAAAATTATAAATGAAGTTATGTTTTTATGAAACTGCGTTATTTCTCTAGAACGAAGCTTATGAAAGTTTTCGGGTATTCAAACCTTTCTTAACATTACACAAATAAATACTTTACAATCAACTAATTTTAGCTTTTATGTTACCTTTCATGATCGCCAGAATAGGTTTTGCATGCAGTTAGAAAAACAGAAAATTAAATGTAATTTATTATACAACGCTACACCACAATTTAAACCATTTCATATAAAATGTTATCATTTTTATTTATTTATTACTTTTTTTATAAACAATATTTCATTATAAATGATTTAATCACAAAATGTTATCATGTCGAATTTGGAATATTTCCAAAAAAAAAAAAAAATCATTCAGTTAATATACATATATGCAGCTACACATTACTCTCTGTATTAAAACGCTTAGATTAACTCAGTTTTATTTTACGAATTTATTTTTTCAACATAAAATGATTTCAAAATATCGATTATTAAATTTTATGCTACTGTTTGCAATATTATTGCATGTGCTAGAACAATCGATGGCGGCATTTGAGAAGATATCACCAAAAATGAAACGTGAGGCACGACACTTGTATCATATCAGCGTCGATTATAAACAAAATTGGTATCGAGCAAATCACTACTGTAAGTATTATAATATGGATTTGGTTACAGTTACGAAAGTGGCTGAGTATGAGAAAATTAGGGCCGCAATTGATTCAGTTAATTATGGCAATGCAACATTTTGGACTGCGGCGATTAACTTAGGACCAGCTGAAGAATTTTATTGGGCAACAACCGGAAACCCTGTGGATAAAACCAAGTTAACGCATGTTATTTATAAAAATCAAACGCTAAGCGGTGGCGGCAGGTCAACTGGGTTATCATCATCAGCAGCAGCGCAAACAAAAGGAAATAACAATTGTTTGGTATTAAAAAATATGGAATATTTACGTGAAAATTGTATGAGTGAAAATTATTTTATATGCCAGAGCTATGAAATTGTGAATGAGATTGGAAGACGTTTAATATTTTCTTAAAATATAATTTTATTTATTTTTAATTTTTATTTATGACTTTTTCTTATGAATGAAAGTATGCAAATAATAACGTTATCAGCGATAAAGTGGGTCAGTCTGGTTTGTTGTTATTCAAATTGCTGACCATTTTGAGTTGCTAAAAATAAAATCATCGACTAGACTTAACAATTTTTCGAGATGATAAATTTACAAATGTGCTGATTTTGAACATTTTTTTTTTTTGTTTTATTTGATTTTTCTCGTTAATATTCCCCATTTTTGATTACATTTTGCTTCTATTGCGTTTCTAAATGTCTAGAGTAGACAAAGCGATAGACGGAACAATATGGTGTTAAATGACGCAATATTTATTACATTTTGTTAGCTAAATTGAACCAAAAACAAAATCATAGAAGGGAAAGAAAACAAATATGGTGTGAATCACGGTTTTTACAAATTAGCTGGATGAAATCTTTAATCGGGTATCTAGGTTTAGCCTAAATAATTTCCATCTGCTGTTTTATTGGGAATTCAGAAATTAGAACAAATTTGGTAATAAATGCCTTATAATCGGCTTGGTGTGCTCAAATTACATTTGGTGAATGGGGTTTTGCTTAGCTTATTATTGAATCTGATTAAATATAATTTTTTTTTTGTTTATTCCTCTGGTTTTTAAATAATTTTATAATAACCGTCCATGTAATTGTCACTCTAAAACGTGTTTCTTTAAAGCTAATTCAATTCTGCTATAAGTTACCATGTATTACATAACGAGAGTTGTTTTATTAAAGTTTGGTACTATACATACAAAAATCAATCTAATTTCCCGAGTCGTCACAACCTTTTACTTATTTTTTCAACACGATACATGAATAATTTTTGTAAAGCGATTTTTCCGTATCCTTACGAATTATTTCTTATTTAGGAAAATTATATTTTCTTAATAGTGAGCACATGTAACAAAAATAACTGCACATTGTTGTTAATCATGCACCATAACAAATAGATTTTATTTTTATTTATTTTATTTATTTATTTATTTATTTATCAATATATGACATTTTTATTTTTTTTTGGTTTTAATTAATTAAATTAAATAATAGTAAGTTTTACTTAAGTTTATCTAAATACTAATGCTATCTTTAATGAATATATTTAACAAATTTAGAAAATTCTCGTACTTTAATTCTCTTAATTCACCTAAAGTATAAAAATTACTTAGTGAATTATATAGCTTAACTCCATTGTAGGCTAATGATCGTTGGCAAAATGATTTACTATATAGCGGCAATCGAAAATGAGTGTTTCTTGTATTATAGTTGTGAACTTCTCTATTAGTGCAGAGCATTGAATCTAAGTAATTTGGAAGTACTCCGTTTTCAAGGCGAAACAACAATTTCAGAACGTTAAAGTTAATCCTCTGCTTTATGGACTTCCACTCCAACACTTCAAGCATTTCTCGTATATGGGTTCTACTTTCTGCCCTTAAAATAGCTCGCATAAATCTATTTTGTATCTTTTGGAGACGATATATTTGTGTTTGGTTCATTATAAAAAATACTGATGAACAATAGTCAATATGTGGGGCAACAATTGATTCGTAGAATATAATCTTTGTTTCAAGCGGCAGTTTGTCCTTAATTCTATTAAAAAGTCCCAATTTTTTATTCATCTTTTTAGCAATATAGTCCAAATGATCGTTGAAATTTAAATTTTCATCAATAACAACACCCAGGTATTTATATTTTTTTACACGATCTATGATTTGGTTATCTACTTTTATATTTTCATCACATTCTATTGTAGTCCTTATTGACATTACCATATACTTAGTTTTTGAAATATTAAGTGATAGTTTCTGGAACATTAACCATTTCCTTAAATTCTCTAAATCTTGGTTTATTTTTTGTACAGCTTCTATAAGGGTTGGTGCAGAAGTTGTAATTAGCGTATCATCTGCAAACATATTCACTTTACAATCTTTTATGACTGTGACTATATCATTAATATATAGGATGAAAAGCAATGGTCCTAATATAGATCCCTGGGGAACTCCTAGATTGTTTGGTGTCAATTTAGAGACACAGTTATCTATCTTTATGTATTGTTGCCTTCCTTCGAGATAATTAGTGAACCATTCAAGTTCTTTCCCTTGTACTCCATATTTAATGAGCTTTTTAAGCAAAATTTTTCTATCGATTGTTTCAAAAGCGCGTTTAAAATCCAGGAAAACTGAAACCACAACTTTATTATCATTTATTTCTGCCTTCCAGTTATCTAGCATTAGATTTAATGCTGTTTCGCATGAGTGCAGCTCTCGAAATCCGGATTGTTGGTCGACTAGTATATTATTTTTGTTAATGTGGTTGATTAATTGATTTTTAATTACACGTTCCATTATCGCTTCATACGGTGGCAACATATTGATTGGGCGTAATTCTTCTGGTGTCATCGGTTTAGTAGTTTTGGGAATTGGTATTATTGTTGATATTTTCCATGATTCAGGTACTTTAGCTTGATTTAAACTTTGATTAATTAACTCTGTGAAATTTTTTGAGAATATTTGATTTTTCATCGCATCCATCATGACAGTTCGATTTATTCCATCTATTCCTGCATTAGAATTCATGCTACTTATAATTTTGGATAAATCCTGATGAGTTACATTTTGAAAACAGAATTTCTGAGCATTTATCCACATCCGAAAAATCCCAATCCTTTACTTCAGGAATACTATTGTGAATATTAATCACACTGGATACAAATGACTGATTTAGAGCCTCAGCTAATTCGTGCTTCTCAGTTATTATTTTATTGTTAAATTGAATATTCCACTGTGTTTTATTTTTAGTTTTATACATCGATTTTAACGTTTTCCAAAGTTCTTTTGGTTTATTTTTGTTTTCGATGAATTTACTTTTGAAATAAATTGATTGCTCTTTCCTCAGTGATTGTTTATACAAATTTCTGGATTTTTTATAATTATCCCAGTTATCCTTTGAATTAAAAATTTTTAAAACGCCATAGTTACGTAATTTATCTTGTTTCAACGACTTTAAGTTTTGAGAGAACCATGGTATTTTATTCTCTCTTCGAATTGTTGCCATATGTGTCAATTCATTCACACAGGTTTTTAACTTTAATACTAAAACTTCAGCTTTTTGGTTTATTTCTGCACCTCCTTGAAATCCCAGTAGTTTTTGATTTAAAGAGTTGTTTAGTGATTCAGAAGAGTAATTTTTCCATGATCTTATTTCTACTGCTGCAACTTCTTCTGCTGGCATTTTCGTTTTATTATTTATACTAACAGCTAACATGTAATGATCGCTAATTTGTTGTTCTTTGACTACTTCATATCGAATATTCTGTGAATTAGTAATTAATATATCTATTAAGCTCTTGCTGTTATATGTAACTCTAGTATGATCATTTACTATCTGAATCAATCTATTATCTGTGATCAACTGTTTCAATTTAACACTGTAAAATTCATTGGATTTAACATCAATATTGCAATCACCGAAAATAAAATTATTTTTGTTGTGGTTTATGACATTTTCTAACCATTCATCGAAGTGACTTAAGAATACTGCATTCGTTGTTTGAAATGATCGATAAACTACTCCAAATATGCCAGTTGTATGATATCCTTTAATAATTTGAATTGCTAGAAACCAAGCGCGGTCTTTCTCACACTTGGAAATTATTTTAAAATTTATGTTTTCGTGAATATACATAGCAACACCACCCGTATGTCGACTATCCGAATCGCAACGAATAAAGTTGTAATTATTAATATGAAATTCTGCATCGTACATTTCTGGAACTGTTCTGGTTTCACTGAGTAACACTATGGCTGGTTTAAAATCTAACATTATCTGTTCAAGCTCCAAAAAATTTGAATACAAACTAGATCGAACATCGATTAACCAAAGATCGAACCCAAGATCGAACATCGATTAACCAAATTCATACAAAATTAATTTACCGTGCGATTCTGACGTTAAGACCGTTAAGAGTATCACAGCTAAGAGATCTCTTAATTGGTATTCCGTTGATAGTACTCTTAAAATATCTCTTAAAAACTCTCCAAATATATTGGAAAGTATTTGGAGACCTGTCAATTTGAATTTAAACATTTTTTCCGGTGGTTGATAAATAAATAAAAACAATTCTAGCAATTTTTATTTAAATACATTTATCTTTTATGAAGTACATAAATATCTGGAAAATTTACACTAAATACAAGCGTCGAACAAAACGCCGTTTCTAATTAAAAAAAAAACCACTGGAAAATACAGAAAATTTATCTTAGGTTTATAATTAAAGGTTTATAAAAACTAATAATTTATAAGAATAAAATTTTTCATAATTGTTTTTTTTTTTAATTGTATGTTATGTTTATTTTTAGAACAAACAATAAATAAATATTTTATTTTTCGAGTACAATATTAAATATTATTTTGAAAGTTACTACGGTGAAATTGTTTTTCTTTAATACGACTATTTCGTATGTCTTAGGTAAGAGAATTTTTAAGAGAATTTCTTAGCTAAGAGCATTAACAGAATCGCAAAATAGTCTGACAAAAGATAATTCTCTTAACTAAAACTTAAGACTTCTATGACTGTACGTTAGAATCGCACGGTTAATTGGATTTGTTGCATTTTATTTTTATAATTCTCTGTCTAACTTTGTAGGTCATTAAGTACTTAATTAAAATAGAAGAAACACTGTAGAAGTGTAGAATTACTGAGATATTATATGTTTGGTAAATATAGATGTAACAACAAATGATAGATTTACAAATTGTTTATTCTCATTTTTAAAAATAGTAGGACAGCACTTCTAATTTGTTGAGCTTGTTCCATTAAAACACTTAGACATTTATTTGAAAAATATTCCCCTACATTCACAAAGTTTTAATAATTTTTTGAAGTATTTCCCCTTCTGTCATTTTGTTGTTTGATTTTAATGGCAAGTAATCCTTTTTTATACGCATCGAATTGGCTTTCGTCTAATGTTATATATTGTAGCTTAGGGCTGTATTTGTTAGGGCATAGTGTAACAGGATGATAATGCAATAGTTTTACGATAGTTTTAATACACTCTTAGAAAAACGGAGTTGATGGGGCTCCGAAAACGAGTTCAATAGAGTCCTTGTATATTCGGAGTTAATAGCTAACTAATAGTGATTACATATTTATTAACTCTTTTTAAGTGCACAAATTTAAACACCATTTAATTGTTGATTGTGTTTCCTTTTCGGAGATTTATTATATTCCTTTTAAAAGTTAATTTTTGTCGCTTTACGGAATAAAAATTGATCTCCTAAAATAGTTTGTTTAGTTCGCCAACTATAGTTAATGCAGAACTCTCTCCGACGTTTATATATAGCAATTTTAGGAGTGGAATATCAGCTCTTATATAGGGATAATGTTAGTTTCCCAATTTGGAGTTAAAGTAAATTAAGTTTGTTTATTACACATAATAATATATTCAGTATTTCAAATCAAAATTAAAAAAAAAATTTATTTCAATTTATAATAATTTTTGTTGTATTTCTTTATTGTACATAATATTTATAAATTATAATATTTCTAAATAAATTTAATTTTTTACAAAATATACTTTGGAATAATAAAACTTTTACTGTTATTGATAGGACTATGGATTTCAAAGGGACTTTTTACAGTGAGCTGATCTAAAAAAATTATTTCAATTTCCCCAGTATTTTTGACCTCATAGCCCATAATATTTTTATCAAATAAAAGAGTGTTAAATTTTTCAATAGCAAAAAAAATTATATTTTCATGTTCAAATATTAATATTATTTTGCCAAATTCAGGCATTTTCTTAAAGTTAAGGTACAAACACAAAAACTTGTTCGGTACAAAAATCCCTTTTCTATTTTTTTTATTATTTTTATTAAGTGTGTGTTTGGATTCAATGAAAATTTTTCAATAATAGTGTCTTTCACATGTACGGGGAGTAATTCCGATATTGGTAATTCTTCTTCAATATTATACTCAGCCTCAATAATATATTTATTCATAGTGGATGATTTAGCATAAAAACATTGATGCTTTATTACTAAAGTTTTGCATACATTAATAAAATTATGACAGGTGGAAGCCATCTGTTTAAAGGTATTATGTTTACCTTCGAATCTCATTGTCCAAAGATAAATTAACGGTCCCATTTGTTGAATTATTCGTGGATAATGGATAAGAAAATGTAGCTTTGGAATGATTTTATGATCAGGATATTCGGTTTGAAAATTTTGCAGGTGGGTTGATATTAATTCAGATAATTTGTTTAGCATAGTATTAGGAATGCGTGGAGAAAATACAATTTGCATAATTTCTAGAAGAGAACATATGATACTAAACTTTGATTCTAAAACACTTTTCTTTTTAAGTAGTATATCTATAAAAATAATCGGAAAATACCTGATGAGACACCAAAACTGGGATGCTTTTTGCCCTAACAAGTGGCCCGGCTTATCAAGGTTTATAAAACTTGGCCGGTTTGTGTTATCCAAAAGTCCGTAATTGAAACATGAAATTCTATCATTGAGCTCAGATGCAGTGAGAATTTTTTGTTTTTAACCATATATATCAAGAATAATTTTAATTCATATTGGCCGATGCCTTCTAAAAAATCATGCATCACATCAACGCTTAGCGAAGCAAAAGTGTTGAAGAATTTCAAATCATTTAAAACACAATACGTTTTAAATCCAAAATCATTTTTGGCTAAATGTTGAGCAGCATTTGTTGGATTCCTTAAGATAACATCATTTTCAGAAAACAAATGTTGTGTCTGATCTTTTGAAGAGAGACAGAATCTGCAAAAATAGTTAGAATTGAATGATTCATGAAGACCATATAAAGTATTGGCGCCTAAATTGTCATGAACCACTGATAAAATAGAACCTTTTACAGTAAATGTTTCTTCAAGGTATTGAACTTCAATACCAGTATGTTCAAGATACTTTAAGTCTTCGACTATTGGCTGTAATATTGCGCCAAATCCAGTTGACTTAATGTCCTCAGCATAGCATAAGGCCACTAAAAATATATTTTCAAGGTGTGAGTTTAACTCGAATGGTAAATTTAATATCGTAAAGTAAATGCCACAAATTTTATGAACTTTGGTTTTAGATCCAAAAGGATTTACGGCTTCAAATTCATCAGAGAATAATTGTATTTGAAAAGAGAATTTTTCTTGTGAAAAAAAATGGATTAGTTTTATAATACAATCCATCACTAGGTTTTAATATGATGGAAGGGTCCGAAGTATCATTATTGAAAATGTGAAATAGAAATTTTTGATTTAAAGAAAGAAATTTCAGGGTCTCTACTATGGATATAAACATAAAAGTATTCGTTTTTGATACATAAGTGTTTTGTTCCTTGCAAAAATATCTATCTCTTCGAACAGATACTGACATTTCTTTTGGTTGGGGAATTACACATTTTAAAATAAGTTGTTTGTGCTTATATGTCGAGTTTATACCTTTAAAAGGATTATCAAGAAATTGTTGAATACTGTTATAACCCATTGCACATCTAATGTAAATTTGGCAACACTATTGTTATAACCCATTGTACACATAAGGTGAATTTGGCAACACTATACAAATGTCATTATTGCTAGTGTTTGCTTCTTCTTATTATTCGTTTTAAGTCTTGTATTAACATTCGTAGAATAAAGAGCATTATAATAAGCCTTGTAAATTACGCGTGTATTTTAATTCGAGTTCACGGCCATAAGGGACAAAACAGTGGCGACGAGAAAAAAAAAAAAAAAAAAAAAAAAAAGATTAAATTACAAGAAAAAAAAAAAAATTACACAATAAAATTCAAGGAGGAAAAATTTACTTCTACAAAATGGATGCCTCACAATTTGCGCAATTGTTAGAAGCCTTCAGCAAATCACAACGTGACTTGCTAAAGCAAGTAAGTACTAGTAGCAGTCAACAACAACAACCACAACAACAGCAGCAGCCACCATTACAGGTTATGTGTGCTCCATTTGAGAACTTTGATGATAAAAAAGAAAACTTTAAGCTATACCATCAACGCTTCGAAAATTATTTGACCATGAAGGGTGTTATTACTAATAAAACACTTTGCCGTCAAATGCTTATAAACTCAATTGGACCTACACATTTTAAGTTGTTCGTTTCATTAATTGCCCCTAAGACAGTCAACGAAGTCGAGTACGACGACTTAATGAAAATGTTGGAAACTCATTTGTGCCCGAAAAAAAACATACTAGTAAGTCAACACCGATTTTTTTCCACATATCAAGGCGAAGAACATACAATAGCTGATTATGTGGCATTACTCCGGCGGGATACAAATGAGTGCGAGTTTGTGTCAAAGTGTGCCTGCAAGGCTGACATATCAAACATTTTACTTCGAGCCCAATTTATACGGGGCATTAACGACAACACAATCCGGGAGCAATTACTTCAATCGGAAGAAGACGATTTCGAAAAAATAGTACAAAAAGCTTTATCATTAGAAGCCTCAAAAATCGATTGTCGTGAACTGACTACAAAGCAACCCATCAATAATGCCGTAAACAAAATTCAAGCCAGAAATTCAAACCGTCAAAAAAGTCGTTCCAGGGCTCAGTCTTCAAGAGCACAAGGTTGTTCAAAATCTAGAATAAACTACGCCCAGTTGGGAATCGACAACTTGTGCATACGCTGTGGTAGAGACAACCACAAAACACAGGACTGCCGTACTAATCCACGTAATCTCAAGTGTAAATCGTGTGGAAAAAGTGGTCAAATACAACAACTGCACAGCAAATGAGGAGTTGTATGTAGTTCCTCGCGAATACGATGCGCTCTTAGGCCGGGTATGGATTCGCCATTTAGGAATCAACCTTCATGAAGTGAACAGCCATCATTTCAACAATATCAATGCATTAGAGGAAAATAATTTTGATTCAATTTCAGATATTGTTGACAAGTTTGAGGACGTTTTTACAGAGAAAGTAGGTTGTGTTCCAAATTTTAAGGTCACACTCCAGCTTCGTCAAGGTTCGAAACCAATATTCTTCAAAGAACGAGAAGTTCCACATGCACTTCGAGAACGGGTTGAAAAGGAACTCGATGATTTAGAAGCAGCTGGGATTATTACAAAATGTGAAAGGAGTGATTGGGGATCTCCCCTAGTGATCATTACAAAACCAGACGGTGGTATTCGACTCTGCGTCGATTATAAGCCAGGCGTTAATCCTCAACTAGTTTCTGCAAATTACCCAATACGGCGTGTCGATGAAATTTTAAATAATCTCAAAGGGTCAAAATATTTCTGTCGACTTGACCTCTATAAAGCCTACCTGCATCTTCGAGTAAATCCAGAATCCAGGGAAATCCAAACAATATCAACCCATAAGGGAACATACAACGTAAATCGTCTATCGTTTGGCATTAAAACTGCGCCAGCGGAATTTAATCGCATCATTGAGCAAATTCTATCTGGATTAAACAAAACTATGTCATATTTCGATGACATTATAATACATGGCACAACCGAGGCTGAATGTAAAAACAACTTGATAGAGTGTCTGAAACGTCTAAAACAACATGATCTACATCTAAATAAAACCAAATGCTCATTTTTGCAAACTCAGGTGGAATATCTGGGACACGTCGTACGCTATAATAAAATTTCAAAATCGCCTTCAAAAATTCAAGCAATCGAAAATATACCTCGACCGACTACAGCAGATGATGTCCGAAGATTTTTGGGCATGATAACGTATTACACCAGATTTATACCCGAAATGTCTTCGATAACACATCCATTACGTCAACTGCTCCAGAAAGATAACAAATTTAATTGGTCCGCAAAATGTGAAGCTGCGTTTATCAAACTTAAAAATATTGTTGCCAGTGATCAAGTCCTGATGCCTTTCGATCCGGAACTGCCAGTTATAGTCGCTTGTGATGCCAGCCCTACAGGTATAGCAGGCGTACTCTCACACCTAGTCAACGGCATAGAACGTCCAGTTGCTTACGCATCAAGGTCATTAACAACAGCTGAAACAAATTATAGCCAGTTAGATCGCGAAGCATTAGCAATCATCTTTACAATAAATCACTTTTTTATGTATCTCTACGGCAGGAAATTTCAACTAGTCACCGATAATCGTCCATTAACTCGCATTTTCCATCAACACAACAAGATGCCCGCCATGACAGCAGCAAGGTTACTGCGCTACGCCGAATTTCTGTCAAGCTTCGATTACGAAATAGTCTACAAGAAGGGGTCGGAACACACAAATGTTGATTGTTTATCTCGTGCAACACGATTGAATGAAAAACCATCTACAGACAAAATTATCAATGAAGAGGTAAATGAATTATGCAGTCAATCAATTTTCGAAATCTCCAGTGAACACATAAATGCGGCGACGTTAGCAGTAGAGACAGCAAAAGATCCAGAACTTTCAACAATCGTGGCAAATCTACAAAATGGTGCTGATAACGAGGGAAGATACACGCTCGATAATGGTGTTATATTCAAGGGTCAAAGAGTTCTCATTCCAATTAGCCTCCAGTCGCAAATACTTCAAGAATTACATCACACCCATCCAGGGATTACGAAAATGAAGCAACTGGCGAGAAGATACTGTGTTTGGAAAGGAATCGACCGGGACATCGAGAGAATGGTACGTTCATGTGAAGCCTGTGTTGAAGTCCAAAATAAACCTTCAAAAGCCCCACTACACCAGTGGCAAGAACCAGATGAAAACTGGGAAAGAATTCACATCGATTACGCAGGGCCTTTCCAAAACCATAATTTTTTAATTGTCGTCGATGCCAAGTCAAAATGGTCAGAATTTAAAGTCATTCGCGACTCACCTACGACACAAAGTACTATTAACCTTCTAACCGAAATTTTTTCTACGCATGGATTCCCATCAGTAATGGTATCAGACAATGCTTCAATTTTCACCAGTGAGCAATTCACATCTTTTTGCAGTAAAAATGGTATTTTCCAAAAATTAATCGCCCCGGGACATCCTAGTACAAACGGATTAGCTGAACGCAACGTGCAAACATTAAAACGCAAATTAAAAGCTATGTCATCGGAACCAGGGTCGTTACAAAATAAAGTTAACGAAATTCTTCAAAGATATAGAGCAACACCTCTCAGCTGTGGGAAGAGTCCAGCTGAACTTTACTTCAATAGACGAATACGAATTAAACTAGATGCGTTAAAGCCAACAATGAAAAATAATACTACAAAACCAATACCGGGTGTTCGTCAGATAAGCGTGGGAGAAAGAGTTCAAGTCATACATCTTCGAGACAACAAAACTGTATGGAAAATAGGTACGGTACTACGGAAACTTGGACAACTCCATTATGTTGTAAAGTTAGATGATGGATATACACTTAAACGTCACATAGACCAACTTAAAGCTACGAAAGTTCAACAACGTAAAGTACGTTTTGCACCAGACATTACTGATGGCGACATTGATTCAAGTTCCTCGTCAAGTAATTCAAATACACCTTTAAATCAACAAAATCAATGTTACCGCCAGTATATTCTTGAAACTTCAAACCAACAAACACAACCTAGTCAGGATCAAGCTGCACCCGTAAACCCTCCAGGGATCCAGGAGCTGCACATATCTCAACCAACTCAACCAATTCAGGGTCAAGCTATTCGTAGGTCTACAAGACCACGCAACATGCCAACTCATCTTCGTGATTATGTTCCTTGAATAATTCATATTTCCAGTTCTCAATTAAGCGTGGGAGATTGTTATAACCCATTGCACATCTAATGTAAATTTGGCAACACTATTGTTATAACCCATTGTACACATAAGGTGAATTTGGCAACACTATACAAATGTCATTATTGCTAGTGTTTGCTTCTTCTTATTATTCGTTTTAAGTCTTGTATTAACATTCGTAGAATAAAGAGCATTATAATAAGCCTTGTAAATTACGCGTGTATTTTAATTCGAGTTCACGGCCATAAGGGACAAAACAAATACTCAAACCTAATTTTTGTTTTCCCTCAACAATTGGTTTTAACTTATTTAAAATGTTCTTGGTAAAAGTAGTTACTGATTGTACTATAGAATCTATTTTTGTGTCAGCTATATTTAATTTATTCATTTCTAAGATGAATTGTTCCGAAATATTATTCATTGACACCTCTTCTTCTAAAGATAATTCTGAACGATTTATTTCTAGAGGTTTGTCCCTTTCAATATTTATGCTAGTGTTGGGAGTGTGTACCAAAGCTGAATTAATATTTTCCTTTGAATGAATTGAAACTTCCTTTTTTTCATGGTAAATTAAATGCTTTCGTAATCCACTAAAAGTTTTAAACTTAAATTTACATTTATCATATCCGCAAAATAAGTCAGTCTTATTCTGTTCATGCAAAACATGTACGAGTATTAGTCTTAAATGCCTAATATACATTTTGGAACTACATAGTTGCTTACAAATAAAACAAAATAACTTCATTATACAACTTACATGTGGTTAAAAAATAAAAAAAATAATTATAAACCAGCCTCGTTAAAGCTCGTTAATTCTAGGCGATTTTTAATATCGATTATTCTGGCAGTAGGCAGTTTTAAATTTAATTCATAAATCGCATGGTCCATAAAATTAAAAAATGTTTGATGTCTATCAGTGTATTCGCACCCGAAGACAAAAAATGTCTTAAATAACGTGTCAAATGCTACAAGTGAGGAGCAACCGTCTATAGGAATTTCTTGTGCATCTATAGCAATTGTGTATCTTGATATGGCGTTGCACCTTCTTCCGGTCGACATTTTTGGCAAACAGATGGCGGCAAATACGGCTGTACGACTTGCAGCCGTCTCTCAGTGGAGGTGTCTTAGTATAGGACACTCTACTATTGTCAGATCGTTGAAGGATGAGCTGGCGAATCTTGACTACATTAAACCTACTCTACGCTTCGAGAAGCGATTTCGGACCTCCTTCCCTTCAAGGGAATCCTGGAGGAATAGACCGTTATCGGAAACCGAAGCGTTGCAATTCTTCACAGATGGCTCCAAGCTAGACGGCAAAGTAGGAGCTGGAGTATTCTGTGACAAATTAAATGTAAATATTTCTATTCGTCTCCCTGATTACTGCAGTGTGTACCAAGCTGAAGTCGTAGCGATTGGGGAGGTCATGACGTGGTTGAAGCATAATGTGTTATCCTCAGACGATATCACAATCTATGTGGACAGTCAAGCGGCGATCCGGTCGTTAGAATCGGTGTCTTTGGCGTCACGGGTGGCGTTGAGTTGTCACTCATCTCTAAATGAGATGGGTGAGCATTTCAACATCCAGGTAGTCTGGGTCCCAGGTCACTCGGGCGTCATGGGGAACTGCAGGGCAGATGAACTTGCTAGGCATGGTACGACTCTCCAGCTGCAACCGGAAAGGGCAAGTCTGGGGAGGCCTATCACAGCACTGAGACAAGCACTTGGGAAGCAGGCGCTATCCTCAGCGGGGGAAAGGTGGTCTAACACCCTCACCTGTAGAGTTGCAAGACAAGTTTGGCCAAAGCTGGACTTGGGGCGCACTAGGGCATTAATATCCTTACGCAGACGTGAATTAAGAACGGTCGTAGGAATTCTCACGGGACACTGCCTTTTTGGAGAACATGCAAGAAGGCTGGGTCTGGAGGCTAATGACTTCTGCAGAAGCTGCTTGGACGAAGAGGAGGAAGAGACGTTGGTCCACTTCCTTTGCTCGTGTCCAGCATTGGCTCTCAGAAGGCACAAACACTTAGGTAAGTTCAGGATGGACTGCCTCTCGGATCTCGAAAACATTAAAGTGCGGGACGTCTTACGCTACATAAGTAGCTCGAAATGGTTCCAATAGGGGTAAAAGGCGATACATCCTGTGGTATCACAATGGACCGTCACCGGTCTAAGTGTGCGTAAGCAGCCACTCCAACCTAACCTAACCTAACCCTTGATATGGCCGCTTTATTAGTACCGTAAGCAATGATGGCTGGTCCACTAAAATTAGGTGCTGGTTTCCCAAACTGCCATAAATGAAAAACAAATTAGTTATTGAGTTTCTTATTTAGAATAGAATGTTGCTTAATTTACCTTATGAAATTTAATAATAGAAATTTTTCGATTGGCAAAACTACTCTTCCTTCCTCTTGTAGGAAGTAATTTAGACAGTATCAGAAAAGCATTAGTTTCTAAGTCCCGCCCTTAAATTATATTAAATACATTTTGTATTAGTAACAATTGATTAGTTTAAAATAAAAATAACTTACGGTCTTCATCGCTGATCTCGTCATCGTAAAGTTTTATTTTAAAACTATCTCCAAGTTGAATAACCTTCTTTTTTAATTCAGGCCATTTTTCGGTAAGATGGTAACAGTTTTCCGGATATCTTAAATTAAAGTCTTGTTGAATCTGTAATAAATTTTTAAAAAATATACCAATTAGAAATTGACAAAATATAATTAATTATAAATCACCAACCAATCCAGGTGTATCAAGGAATCTTGGAAAGTTTTTCAATATATCCTGGCTACCAGATGATCTTAAGGCAATAGTTTTTGCCATTCGTTCAAAAATTTCGTTTTTCTGCACCGAGGGGCAAGCATTCCTTAAAAACCGTATATCTTCTTCAAAGTCTTCATGTACTTCTGGAGAAGTTTAAATGGCTTCTTCGGCTATAAATTTCTTTATTTTTCCACTGCCTGAACTAGTTCGATTTATTGTTTTTAATCGGTTCCCGATGTAACCTCCCCTGGTATTTGGATCATAAAATATTTCCTAACAAATTAAAAGAAAATTAAAATTATGCAAATATTAAGCAAGTGGACTCATATTACGTATTTTGTAGGATCACCGCCACACAAATTGCTAAACAGTCTCGCAAGCGCTTTTGCCCAATTAATTTTTTCTTCACGAGTTGGATGGAGACCGTTTACTTCGGTTAAATGTTGTACGGTTAAATTTATTAATTTCTTTCGAGTTGTGTCTTTTAAAGTCTGTATTTCCCTGTATTCCTTAAGTATGTTTAGACCTGATAAACTTTGGTTTAAATGCCTTTCGAGTTCGTTTGTAATAAAATCGAGGTCAAGTTGAACTTTCTTAGGAAAATTTCCAATAAAACAATTTTGTCTTCTTAATATTCCTCTACTACTGGCATCACTATCACTTTCAATACCTATATTTATTTCCACAGGATCTGTTTGGGTTGCTTCGTCTTTGGTTAATTCTAGAAAAGTAATAATATAAACGACAGTGTTTCGGTATTTGATAATTTGTTAAAGAAACCCACCTTTGTTTTTAGATTTCCTTATATAATATATCTTCTCTTGTACGTTTCCAGATTGAATATGATACTGAAGTACTTCATCCGTTATTTGGCAACCTTCTTTATCCTCTAAAGAAAACAAATCTGATTCAGTCAAGATTAGTGATGTGCCGAAAGCTATAAACGCTACCAATTAGAAAAAAATATATACAAAATAAAAAAACAAAACACATATAATTTAAATTTTGTTTAAGTGTTAATAAACTTGGCCGAAATAAATTGTTCACTTCATGAGCTGTAGAGGTAATTTGGCTGACAACTACCTCTGCGTTTCTTTCTACAAAAATTGTTTTATGTTGGTTCTGGTTCGTTATTTTTAAATTTTTGTTTTTTTTTTAAATTTCTGATGTTTAAATTTTGCTATGTCGATTCACAGAGCTATTGTTTGAAATCGAGAAACAGATGGTAAACATTAAAATTTACTGATTGATATTTGGATATAATTAACTAGAAAACATCATCGGTAATCGATCCATTTGAAAGTCTCCATTGGTAATCGTCGATGACGCTTTCCAGCAATAGATTGTAAAACAGTATAGATATGGTTACACAGAAAAAAAAACGGTGTCGCCCTGACCCCGATTCGGTGCCACATAGTATCCCACCGATAGGATACAATTTTTCTTTATCCCATAGGTGTCATAATTTCAAATGTGATTAACTCTGTCTGGATAAATATATTTTCACTCCAAAAATAGAAGCTACTTTTTTCAGATATAACTGATTACACCTATCGGATAAGTAAAATTTATTTTAATCGAATAATGTTATATACATATTAAGATAATTTTTTTTTACGGTTTATGGGTAGAATTGTATCTTACTTATATGTTTAAGTTATAACCCCGATGTAGGATATTATTTGACGCCCCTAGAAGAATAAGATCACTTGTAAAGGAGTGAAGAAAACTAAATTATAGGATAATTTAAAAAAACGCAAATAATGTATTTTGAATGTTTTAAATTTTATTTCTACTATATTTTTATTCCTTTTTTATTACATTTAGTTTATTTAAATTTATATCTATATAATTTCATATTTAGGAATTAAAAATTTATTGGAACTGTTTGCATGATAGTAATATTCTAATGGTCTGAATTCCATACTTTCTAATTTTTTAACATTGAGTTCATTAATACAATTGGTTTCAAATGCATTTAAATTGTAAATAAAATAAATTTCACCTTTGTTTTCAATTATATATTCTATGAAACCAAATATTGGTAGTTCCGAATTTAGAGGATCCTTTTTAACAATGCAAATAATAAAATTCTTTTTATATAAAATCCATATTTAATTTCTTTTAAAATGTTAATTTCATGATTTTGCAAAAAATTAAATGAATTTTTAAGATTTTTTAATTTTAAATTTAAAGTGTTAAACACAAGCCGCTTTTCCACTTTAAATTCTAATTCTTTTTCGAATTTGTTTTTTTCGTAATTAATATAAATTGTTTGTTGGTGCTTTAAAGCTAAAAGCTTCGTGATATTTTTAAAATTTCGACTAGTTCTTGCCATTTCTTTAAATTTAGCATGTTTTCCTTCATAACGCATTGTCCACATATTTCGTCCACACTCTCTCCATTTTATTTAGTTTTTGAATTTATAACCCACTTGATTTTCACTTTTAGTCAGGCCACAAATATTTATTAAAAACAAATTTCAATTAAAACACTATACTTAATAAAATGAAAAATTATTTAAACTATTTTTAATTTCACTTTATTGAATTTAATTTCCACTGCACAACCGCATGCAACTAAATTTATACGACTTCTGTTTTAATTTCCAACATTTCAATATCTATTTTGAGTAAAAAAAAAAATATCGTTTAATTTTATTAACCAAGTACATCTTCGGCACTAATAACACCAAAAGGAGTTAATGTTTAACTCCTAAAAAATGCAAAATATTTTTGAAAATCACCTTTTAAGAAATTTGGGGGATTTTCTAAAAAAAAACTGAAATAATTTTTTTTGTCGCACCGATCGGAGTAAACCAATTTTGATTCGACTTTTTCGAATGAAGTTTAATTTGCAAAGGGTGTTGCGGTGTTAATTTTATACAATTGGATAATCGTAAAAGTATCCTTTTGGATAAAATCCAAATAACACCGTCTAATTTTTTTGTGTGTACAAATGTATAAGCGATTGTTCTCCCATATCGAGATCTTTTAATAGATAATTAATGAAACACGGATTAATGTAATACAATCTAGGTGAACAGGTGAACAATTTGTTCCCCGCGATACATTTTATGGGAACCAATTTTATTGAAACAACATGCAGCACACATAATTTATCGAAACTATTTCTTTTAATCATTTACCAGATATAATGACATCCATTGTGGTGATTTTTGATTTATCGTCAAACTCAACGAACACATATTTGATTAATTCGTTATGCGAAATTCGAAACAATAATTGTTGTGCCATCTTTATTTAAAATTTAACACCGTTCTTTACATTAAACTTCTTTGGGAGTTAAATAAGCTTCTTATGAAGACTTGAATATAACGCACATTAATTTGCACAAAAATTCTCGATTTATTTTCTAATTTTAAACAGTGCGTAGTTAAATCGCTAAGATACTATCTAATCAACTATAGTTAGTATGGCACTTTATTACTTACTATGCTTATATTCACTAATTTGCACTTTAGTTTTACACTATATTAAATTGTAAAATAATTATTTACTTTTCACTTACAGCACTTAAACGATCTATCCAATTCGGGGGTTACCAGAATACTATTTTTTCACAAAATTTATAACGGTCATGTTTAACACCGATCGGAGTTAATTTTTATTACTTTCGGAGTTCTATAATTTACTGTTAGACTCTGATCAAAGTTAAGTAAAACGACATTCTAAGTTAAATGTTAAACTGATTTCTAAATAAATAAATTTTAGCCCAAAGAGTGTTTAATATTATTATTTAACTGTTCTGCAGGGCTAAAAAAAATAACTTTGCCGCTATGTCAAGAAATTGCACAAAAAAGGCGTTAAATATGGTCAACTCCTGCTGTTGGAGTTGAAGCACACCGGATATTTCTAAGAGTGTACGATAGTTAGTGTTTGCGCAACGATCGTTAGTAATACTAAAATTGACCCCAGTTAGATTGCATATAAAATAAAACCACAAGTTCCAATTTATTCTCTGTATATATATTATTGGACAACAACTGATGATGAACAGAGAAGAACCACAGTAATAATGATCGGTAACCCCAACAAAAAACATGTCTGTCAAAACAATTATATAAAAAAAAGAGCTGACTACAAAATTTAATTACAATTATACCACTTAGCGGCAGATTAAATGCTATATTTATAATAAGCCGAATTAAAGGTCGACTTACACTAACATGCGTAGGTGCTAATTTGGATAATTGACATGTAAATTAAATTAATTTAGTTTATTCGATTAATTCAATTTTTTTTAAAATAGAGTTTCTGCTTTTGCATAAACAGTTAGGTTCCTATACAGAAAATGGGAAGGTCATGGGTAGTCTCAAATCAGAATTGCAACGCAAGCTAAAAAACATTGAAGGCAACTGTATTACGGATTAAAATATATTGTTCACGATGTAGTGCATACAATTCAACGTTCTAACTCAAACGATCAATTAATTCTACAATAGATTCAATAATCTGTCAGGCGATAGTCGTAGCTCTCACATTTACTCACTAGAACCTTTAGTTGACATACACTAGAAGAAAATAATTGTCATCAAGCTGCTGCAGTTGAAAATGGGAAATTATCATGTTGCTATTATTTTTTTGCTGCAAACGATAACATAATCATTGGCTAGTTGACATTTTATTTTGATGATGTAAAATGCTAAGGCGACCATATTAAATGTCAACCGAATAATTATTCTGTTTGTGCCAAAAATTATCATAGCAAAAGACCGTGATAATTTGAGTCTATGCGGTTTTTTCAAATAAGGCTTTGTTCCAATTGGTTAAAAAGTTAAATATTTTAACAGTGGTAAGAAATATTTAACTTACCTCATTTTCTAACCGATTTGCTGTTCCAAATGCAACTAGCTAAAAAGTTAAAATTTTGACGTTTATTTTTATTTATTTTTGTGAGTTTTGTGAAGTAAAAATAATTTAATTTTAAAATGAATAATAATATCGCTAAAATATACCGATAATAATTCTGTTGTATGTTTTATACAAGTAATTATTAGAGCAGATTTCACTTAAAATATACTGCGAGCCTGCTAAAAATTGTTCAGATTACATGAACTCGCAGTATACATAAATAAACAAAAGATAACAAATTTTAACTGGTCGCCGACCACATAAAATATATGTCAAAAATTTAACTTTTTAACTTTTTATGCGATATTTTTTTCGTTTACAACACAGACTAAATGTCAAAAATGTGTACTAAAAAATATTTATCACAGATTTCGGGCACAGTCTTAAGGCGTTACCCCATGCACAAACGAAAAACCTGCATTTGAAACCGTCAAATCCATTTTTTGATAAAAAGAGAAAACTTACAACATAATAATTGTTTGAAAAAATGTTTGAATTGATGGTAACTATTACATTCAGGGAAATTTTTAGTAAAATTAATACAATTTCATTCAAAAAAACCTAATGATATATTTTGCTGGCCGTCAAAATAAAATCCGACCGTCAAAATTTTGAATGGTATAATTTTTGTCGGCTAAAGAACGCATTTTTGCTGTTTTACGAACCCATCATTTCTCACCAGATTTTTTTGTCGGCTTTGCTTTTGTTTTCAGTTTCAAATAATGCCGTTTTCTGTTATATGTGTATAATAATTTAAAATGAATACGGTAAGAACATTATATTTGTATAAAAATTTTACTAAAATTTATTTATATAAATTGATTAACATTAACAAAAATATATTTCAGGAAGAATTTGAGGTAAAATTAATTATAGAGGTAGAAGCACATCCTTGCCTTTACAATAAAAGAATGAGTGAATATAAAGATAAAAATAAGAAAAATGAAAGTTGGGAAGAAATTTCCAAAGGTTTGGGAAAATCCGGTAAAATATTTAAATGTAATACTAAATAATATTTTTTATCTAAATTTTATAAGTGAATTTTAGTGTTTGATTGCCAAAAAAAATGGAGTACTTTAAGGGATTCTTTTTCACGCATATTTAAAAGTTAACAGCGTATCCCAAGCGGACATGGCAGCGTACCAGATATAAAATGGAAACACTACAAAAGTTTACAATTTATTAGTGAGTTTACTAGAACTCCGAGGTAATCATCAATAAATCAGCACATTTAACCAAATTTCGAGTACTTAAATATTATTTCGTCTATCGTTGACAAATTTAAATTTCAAAAATTACATTAAAATATATTTCAGCACAATAAGCAACTACACCAATGAGAAAAATTCACAAAATTTAACCGACCAATCCAGTTTGGATGATATCATTGAAATTGCCGAACAGTGTGACGTAGAAAGACCACAAACGAATTCACCACCGCCTACCAAAAAAACTCGACGCAGGAAAAAGGACATGGGGGAAAATTTTTTCGATGCTATAAGCTCATTAAATGTTGATCCTTCTCCAATACCACCATCACCACCACCACTAGAACAATTTTTTATTTCGCTGGCTCGTCAATCTGCACATTTAACTGAATTTAAAAAATTACAACTACAAAAAAAATGCTTGCGTGCACTGGAAGAAGTGGAGTATTACGAAGTCGATTTGTGAATAAATGTGCTGAATACACTTGGTTTTTCGGATTAAAAAATAAATTATTTTTGTTATAGGTATTTTTAAATATTTTAATTAAAATGAAAAATGAATTAATTATGAAATAATTAAAATGAATTAAATTATATTATTTATAATAATGAAAATTTTAGTTTTTTTATTTAAATCATATCATACTGAAACGTGACATCACCCTCATGTATGCACCAATTTGCAAACTTCTCTCTAATGTCGTATCCACGCGAAGCAGCAATTGTGCACGTATTAGTAGTAGTTGAACAATCTTCGGTGGAATGTGAAACAATGTTAACTTTCTCCAAAGCATTTACATCTGTCTTTACAACATTGTGTAAAATGACACAAGCCGTGATAATTTCATTCATAGTTGTTTGTTGTTTCACCTCCAGTCGCTTTAAGAGGATTCTCCATTTACTGGATAAAATGCCGAATGCATTTTCGACAATTCGTCTTGCTCGTGATAATCTATAAATAAATTAAAATAAAATATACTCGTATGTGAAAAAAAAATTGTCATAAATATTTTACGACTTACCTATAGTTAAATAACCGACGAACTTGAGGCAAATTTTTTCCATAATACGGAGTTAAAAGTGAAGGTTTCAAGGAAAACGCTTCATCTCCTAGCAAAACGTAAGGCACCTTTATGTTTGTATTTGGTAAACAGCTATCATTTGGAATACTAAGTTTCTCTGGCGCATTTAACCACAGGTGCCCAAATTCCGAGTTCTTAAATATGGCTAAATCGCAATTCGAACCATATGCTCCTATATCTACACTGATAAATTTGTAGTCGGCGTCAACGATTGCCATTAGCACTGTAGAAAATCTCTTTTTATAATTAAAATTTAGGCTACCAGAATTATTTGGAGCAAAACAATCTATATGCTTGCCATCAACGGCTCCTAAACAGTTGGGGAAATTCCATCTAACGAGAAAATCATTAGCTGTACGGGTCCAATGTTCAGTGGTTGGTTTTGGTAGTGTAACAGGCATTAGGCATTTAATAATGCCTCTAATGGTTTGATAAATACATTTTGCAATTGTAGATCTTCCCATTAAGAACCTCAACGCTAGATCGGTGAAGCTGCAGCCAGTAGCCAAAAATCTAAATAAAATAAAATTAGTTAGATATTTTCTTTATAAAATCTGTGATATGGGATTCTTCTGTATATTTTTTGCTAGGATAATAAGCTTACCTCAAAGTAATGACTAATTTTTCTTTAGCTGATATAGTATCTTTCCGAAATACCAAAGACGAAGCTTTAATTTCATTTGAAATCATAGAATATATATATTCGAAATGTTTCTTCGGCATTCGAAAATAATTTATATATTTCTCTCGATACTGCTGAATTAATTTCACTATAGTGTAAAATTCTCCATGTCGTTTTCTCCGATAATTAATGGGGTGAACCCAATATTTACGTTTATTTTTATAATAAAAATATAACGCGGAATACAATGTTAATTTTAGTTCTTTCGGATGCATCAGCCTTTATTGAATTTATAAATTGAAATGGTGGAATTGTCAAATTTTAGTTTTGTTTGGGTGGTGACGTCATTTTGCTGTCCGACAATTTTTTTGAATGTGGCGATGTAAACCGATAATCCAACCGAATTTTCCGGTTTCTCATTTGTATGTGGCATGCACTTTAGACTGTGCCCGAAACCTGTGCGTAATATTTTTTAGTACACACTTTTGATTATATTTGAAAAAACCGCATACACCCAAATCATTACGGTCTTTTGCTATGATAATTTTTGAAACAAACAGAATAATTGTTCGGTCGACCTTTAACATGGTCGCCTTAGCATATAAAATGTCAACTAGTGAATACGATAGCATAATCTATCGTTTGCAGCAACATAATAATAGAAACATGATAATTTCCTATTTTCAACTGCAGCAGCTTGCCGACAATTATTTTCTTCTAGTTTATATATAAGGTTCTGATTTATATAGCATATTGGTCTAGTGAGTAAATGTGAGAGCTTATAGGGGGTCTGGCTGTCCCTATATGTAGGAATATGCAATCTCCCTATTATCACAAGATCCTTGTTTCGAAATAAACAAATAGTATAATTTTAATTCGTTTATTTGTATAAATTAAATTATATTTGTGGATTGCGAGGAATTATTTTAGCTGGATATGTTGCTGTTGGTGTAATGGCATTTACCAATCCAAGGTTTCCGCCATCTTTCTATGAAGCCATTGCACTGTGGGTGATATGCGGTCGTCCTTTTTCGCTCAAAGCCCAATAATTTTGAAAATTCCGAAAATAATTCTGATTCAAATTGTGAGCCTTGATCAGTTACTATTGAAGTCGGAATGCCAAAACGTGAAATCCATGTGTTGAAAATAGCTGAAGCTACCGTATCTGCTCTGATATCTGGTACTGGAGCTGCTTCAGTCCAACGAGTAAATCTATCTATAATGGTGACGCAATAACGCTGCCCTTCAGATTCCGGAAGCGGGCCAATGATGTCGAGATGGATTTCGGCAAACCTTTTAACGACCGGAGTAAAACTTCCCACTGGAGTTTTATTATGACGATGTACTTTGGCTTTTTGACATGCCAAACAACACTGAGCCATTTTTTTAACGTCGTTCTTGATATTCGCCCAAATGAACTTATCTGTCATGGCTTTGACCGTAGCTTGAACACCTGGGTGCGCTAGATTGTGTATGGATTCGAAAGCTAGCCTGCGGAAATCCGTTGGGATGAATGGTCGATTTTTCCCTGTTGAGGTTTCACAGTACAAGCTAACAGAAGAAATAAACGCCAATGGAACTTCTTCGAATTTTAACGATTTATTAGTTTCAATTAATTGGGTTAATTCGTCTGTTTGCTGCTCAATCGCTATTGCCTGGTAATCTATTGATTCCGGTAAGGATATGACTTCGATTCTGGATAGTGCGTCTGCTACTACATTCTCTATTCCGGATATGTGTTGTATATCTGTAGTGAATTGGCTAATGTAGTCTAGATGACGAAATTGTCGAGGCGATGCTTTCTCAGGATTCTGGTGGAACGCGTATATTAATGGTTTGTGGTCTGTGAACAACGTAAATCTGCGGCCTTCGATCAAATGACGAAATCGTTTCGTGGCAGAATATGCGGCTAACAGTTCTCTGTCGTAAGTACTGTAGCGTTGTTGAGTATCTGTTAACTTCAACGAATAAAATTGCAGAGGTTGCCAATTGTATTCGACTTGTTGTTGAATGACTGCCCCAATGGCTTTATCCGATGCATCCACCATAACTGCGAGTTTGGCATTAGGTAATGGATGTGCTAAGATAGTAACCTCGCTGAGTTGTTTCTTGCTGAGTTCGAATGCAGCTACAGCTTCGTCTGACCAGTTGATGACTCGTGAGTCGTTCTTTTTGCTCCCTTTTAAATATTCGCATAGAATCGCTTGATTACCACCAGCGTTAGGGATAAAGTTTCTATAGAAATTCAACATGCCCAAGTAGCGCCTTAGTTGTTTAACGCTCTCTGGTCTGTTGAAGTTTAGTATATCGTTAACGCGTTCGGTCGATGGTCTGATTCCTGTGGAGGTAATTTCGTGCCCCAAAAACAGAATCTTATCTTTTGCGAAATGACACTTTTGAACGTTGATCACTAACCCTGCTTCTTTTAACTTTGCGAAGATAATCTTTAAATGCTGCAAATGTTCCTCGAACGACTGTGAAGCGATTAATAAATCATCTAAATATGAGAAGCAGAAATTTAGATTGTTGACTATCGAGTGAATGAATCGTTGAAATGTATTTCCAGCATTCCGTAATCCGAAAGTCATTCGCGTAAACTCAAACAAACCGAAAGGTGTGGAAATGGCCGTTTTGGGAATGTCTACCTCCTCGATGGGTATCTGATGATACGCGCGAACTAGATCGATAGTTGAAAAAACTGTACAACCACGTAGTTGATGTGTGAAATCTTGTAGATACGGAATAGGATATCTGTCTGGCACAGTGACATTGTTAAGCGCCCGATAGTCACCACATGGTCTCCATTCACCATTCTTCTTTTCAACCAAATGTAGCGGGCTAGACCAAGGGCTTTTGGATGGTCTGCAGATACCTTGAGATACCATGTATTCGAACTCTTTTTTGGCAATTGCTAATTTTTCGGTACTTAGTCTTCTCGTCTTGCATGCAATTGGTGGCCCACGAGTGGTAATATGATGTGTAACGGAGTGTTTGGCGGGCGAATCTCCTTGAATTTCACGGGTTATCTCGATGAACTGCTCCAGAAGGGGTAACACTCTAACGTCCATTGTATTAGTGTTAATTACCCTTAGTGTGGGAGAATCGGATTTTACGGAAATGGCTCGTACTTCTAGCGATGTTAGTGGATCGACCAAGCGATTGTTCTGGATGTCAACCATCAGCCCCGAATATTTTAAGAAATCGGCACCTAATATGGGCATCGTAACATCGGCTAGAATGAAAGTCCACGTGAACTGTCTTCGAAGACCAAGATTTAAATTCAACCGACGAGAACCGAATGTTTTGACTGACGATCCGTTGGCTGCGAACAATTCTAGACTCGGATCTATGTTCCTTTTTTCCTTATTGTCCGCAGGAATGACAGAGATATCAGCGCCAGTGTCAATTAAAAAATTGATTTGCGAAGGAGGATCGACAATTTTCAGGCGACAACTGTTTAATCTTCCCTCACACGTCGCCATTTGTGAGGATCGATCTAGTTTTTTGCCTTGAATTCGCTCCAACGTGAGCAATTCGGTTTGCAGTTTCTAGCTTCGTCCTTGAAACGTTTATGGCAATAACATTCGGACGGAACAGAATCCTTTGGTGCAGTGGAAATCTGTTTGTTATTGTGTTTCCCAGGCGTACGTGACCTATGACGGGAATGACTACGAGAAGAGTTACGGAAATCGCTGTGCTCCATTTGATCTAAACGGCGAGTAATTTCATTAAGCTGAACCGCTAATGATGACTCGACTTGGTTTGACTGAGTATTTGTGGATAACGGCATCACGTGGTTTTGGGACATGGTCTCCATTAATCGATCTGCTAACTCTGCGAGTTTTGTGGTGTTTAATGCCTCTGCGGTTGGTGTTAGGATTTCTTGAGCCCTAGGTGGTAAACGCTTTAACCAAATCATTTTAACGAACTCATCGTCGACGTTGGCCCCTCCATTAGTCTTCATCCTGCGTAGTAATTGGGACGGCTTCAGATATCCAAGTTCCAGACCTTGTAATAGACGGTTGATCTGAGTTTGCTTTGAATCTCCGAGCCTCTCCAGAATAGCATTTTTCAGATCAGTATAGGGTGTTGCACTCCTTGGTCCGATAATGATGTCGCTTACATCAGCGATGACACGCTCATTCAATGCCCCGAGAAGATGGTTATATCGGGTTGACTCTGAAGTAATTCTTCCTATGGCCAATTGCGATTCTATAATATGGAACCATACTTTTGGATCCTGAGACACTAACGGTGTTAGTTTGAAGGTTAGTGACGCGACGTTTCCGTTTGCCATTTGTGATGGGCCTGGTACGGTATCCTGTGATTGTGTAACCGAAGGTGTCTGTAGCAATCTTCGTACTTGCTCCTGAACCAAATGCTCGATATCCAATGGTGACATCGCACCAGGATGCGACTCCGAAGCGGGTTGGTTGGCTGCGGTATCAGACGTTCCTTGATCGTTCATGATTGTCCTTTCTGTATGATATCACTTAAACTCACTCAATTGGTTTGTGTTCGAATTATTGAAATTAAACCGACAAAATAAACCGATTTTTTATTTATTTTTTTTTTTAAAACAACAAAAAATGAATTGTGAATAGTGCGACAGGAAAAGAAATGACAAAAAAAAGGAAAGCGAAGGTAAGTAGGAGCGGAGAGGAAGGTGAGAACCAAACGGAAAATAATAATATTATTTGAAACAACAACGTATATATATAGGACCTTTAATTAGGTGCTTAATAGCGCGATTTATTCGATTGTTCGTGCTCGAAATTAATATAATAAATTGGTCACTTACCCGAATAACTGCAGTGGTGTGGTCGTCTCGTTGGCTCGAACTTGTGGCGATGAGTACAATCGTCCAATAATACTGGAATACGAATTCCGAACTGAATGCGGTAGTTGATGATGGAACCCAGTTCTGAGCGGTTCGCGCAATGATGAAAAAGTTAAATGGACTGGATATCAAGCCACGTCGGTGTAGTTTGACTGTCTCCAGGGAGTAGCGCGGGCTGACGCCGAAGTTGAGCCGAAAATATTAACGACCGTGTATAATTATGACCGTGTATAAATGTTGGTTTAATAACAGCCGAATTCCTCGGTCGGGACGCGTGTTCAAATCACGTCGGGGTCACCAGTTATAGGGGGTCTGGCTGTCCCTATATGTAGGAATATGCAATCTCCCTATTATCACAAGATCCTTGTTTCGAAATAAACAAATAGTATAATTTTAATTCGTTTATTTGTTTAAATTAAATTATATTTGTGGATTGCGAGGAATTATTTTAGCTGGATATGTTGCTGTTGGTGTAATGGCATTTACCAATCCAAGGTTTCCGACCATGGGTTGGTCATCTTTGAGTGATGCTTGTTGACGTATATTTAGCTTGCTCGAAGATAGTGATGTTCCTGATTGGTAATATCGGGGAGCGACCGTCGTTATTTCGAATTAGGGCGCTTACTCGACAGTAACAGCGGCGCTCGTTGTTTTGAAGTATTGGTGCTATTTACTGGCTAATTCTCCTTAGACGAGGCGTTACAGCGACCAATTAATAAATTAATCGTGAGCACTAACTCGCGTTATATTATTTAAAATGTACGCTTTGCTCGTTGCAATATTTAGTAATTAATATTTTTGAAAAAACAATTCGGCTTATATATATAGGTTGTTGTTTGTTTATTTTTCAAATGAAACCCTGATTGATGCGAATTATACGGAATCGATGCTAACTTCGAATTGCATTTCGAATTTAGCATCTAGTACGCGGGTTAAAATTTTGTCAATATAAACACAATGATAATGTCATTGGTCATTGTGTTTATATTTGTGACTGACATCCGATTATTGAAGCTATTATAGAAGTAATTGGTCGATTGAATTAAAACGTTGAATTGTATGCACCACATCATTAACGATTTATTTTAGTCCGTAATAGAGTTGCCCCTAATATCTATTATTTTGCGTTCCAATTCTGATTTGAGAATACCCATGATCTTCCCATTTCCTGTATAAAAACCTAGCTATCGTATTATATTTTCCAAATGATTGGCGAGAATTATTGCACAATATATAATATTAGACGAAAGCCAATTCGATGCGTATAAAAGAAAGGGTTGCTTGCCACTAAAATCAAACAACAATATGACAGAAGAAGAATACTTCAAAAAAGTATTACACAATTCGGGCAGCGTAATAAAACTTTGTGAATGTAGGGGAATATTTTTCAAATATTGTAAATGTCAAAAATTGGTACTAAAAAATATTTATCACAGGTTTCGGTCACAGTCTTAGTGTGAAGTTTATAACAAATTGACAAAAAATCTTACCACAGCAAAAATAGTATAAAAGCAAGTACATATTACACTTTCAACATATTTTTAGAGCTATTATAATTCTTATAAGACGTCTCATTTCAATAAATACACATAATTTAGTACACATTTAATTATCAAATTATCAATTTTCTCACCATTAATATTTAGTACACAAAATTCATTGTTTTCATAAATCGTTTTCTCTTTACTAGGGAGTCAACATCAATGCAATGTAATTTAGTATGTAGTTTGTATAGTAGTGGCTACAAAAATTAAAGTGGCAACCTTTATTCTCATTATTAATATGTTCGATTTTTGTTTAATTTCGTACGTGATATTTAAGTTGTTATTAAATTGCATGGAATATTATAAATTGTGAAATTAGTTCATCACCTATTTATATTTATATTGAGCCAATTCTTTATATTTAAACAAAATCATTTTATTGGTCTAGATTTCTGATATCATTATCAGAAGCAAAATGAAAATTATTTCGAAAATAGTTCCTTTTTATAACCGATAAAAACCGATTTTCATGGAAAACCGATTTTTTCTGGAAACGCACAGCCTAGAGTTCATAAACCTTTCGCTAGTTTCGCTAGTCTGTGTACAAAAACGATTGTTTACGTATTTTTTTTTATATATTTTAGTACAGTTTATTTACTTATTTCTGAAATGTCATTTTCCCTGTCAATGTGATCATTGAACGCCACAAATGAATATTGCGCTGAACAAAAAATGAATGAACAAAAAGGAAATAGGAAACAAAAAAATCTCAAAATCAACAAAAAAAAATCTCAAACGAGAAACACAAATTTTTTGTAAAGCTTTAAAATTGTAGCACAATAAATTACCGAATAAAATTTAAATCTAAAGTAAATTGTTTTTATACTGTGAACACATATACATACATATATGGACCATTTATTTTTAAAGTGGTGTATGTCGAATTTTCCAAAAAATTAAGTTAATGATACGGCTTCGGGTATTCCAGTCAAAAACCGAAAGTAGTTTTAATCGAAAAAGGCAACTCAGTCAAAATAGTTTTAAAAGATAAACTAAAAAGACATTCAAGTCAAAACTTTTTTGACTAGAATTCGGTTTGGATTTGGGGCCGAAATACCTTTTGTAAAGGAGATTCAGTCAAACAACTAAAAGGGAATTCCTGAAACTCCTTTCTGTTTTTGACTTTACTGCTTTTGTCTGGGATCCCGGAGCCAACGTATTGGTCTACAAAGGCATTTCAGTCAAAAAAACCAACCAAACAAAAGGTATTCCTTTTAAAAAGCTTGTTCAGTTCAAATACACAAAGGGCATTTCAGACAAACTGTTTTCTGATCGAAACACCTTTTTTTAGAGTGAAGTTCCTTTTTAATTGGAATTTTAGTCATAATATTTGTATGGGAAATTTTATGACTGAAATTCCTTTCGTTTTTTCAGTGAAATATTTTTGACTGGAATTCCCGAAACCAATGATAACAATAGAGTATAATTTTTTGATCGGTAAACAATTTATAGTTCAAATAAAAAGAAATAAATCCCTAATACTTATGCAAAAAATAAGAAAATTCAAAATGATATATACTTTTTCATTTATTGATTCTCAATTCTTTCATTATCTCATTTCAAGAAAATAGGGACCTACGAGTACACCACTTTCAAAATAAACGGTTCATATAATACGGTGAAAATTCATAAAACATAAAAAGTCAACTAAAATTCATGCATTTTATTCTATTTTAATGTACTCTTAAAATGGTCAAAAGTCAAAAAAACCAGTAATTCATAAATAAATAAATGAACAAATGATTAATAATTTGCAATATATTTATTGTACTGAAAATTGTATTATTCCTACTTGTGTTTGTGGGAAATTGATTTATTGTGGCTTTTTCTAGTAAAATTTGGTATTATTTTTTCTAAAGTGTATTGTTGCGATTGGTATTTTTTTTCAAACTTTGTGAAAAATAATTCCATTTCACAGCAATTTTGTTGTTTATTTTTCCATAGAAATTTTGATGGGAATCCGGTGGTGGTAGCAGCTTAAAAATGGATTTATTTTTCCAAATCTTTGAAAAAATACCTATCGCCAAAGTACACTTTGGAAAAGGAATATCAAACTGCATAGGAAAAAAAACCTCGATTTAAATTTATTGTAGTTGGCTAGAAAAACGTACGTTCAATTTCCAATTTTTTTTTTTTACTGCAGATGCCTATGCAATTTTTATTCATTTTGCTATGTTTACAAAATATTTTGATGTTTTGACAAAATTGTTGTGGCATAAAGATTAGACGCGGATACTTTTAGTTGGCGCGATTTTTATTTTTTTACAATAAAAAATAAATACAATAAATTGTATTTAATATGATTATTTAAATCATCGTTTGGCCAATGTGCACCAAATTTTGTTAATACTTTTGCGGTTATAACGGCATGTGCAGTCAAATAGACATGTTTCTATACGTATCATTTAAATAAAGTTGATTTATGATATGCAGTGCAATCTTCCAATGAAATGCAACAGAAAGTGTATATTAAAGTCCCGGTAAAACGTCGTTTAAATGTTGAGTGTTTTAAAGTTTCATGGTGTTTCAAATCCCTATAAGAAAAATTAGCGCTTGTCCCAGCGGATACTAGAATAATTTTTTTTATCCACGAAAGTGTAAAGTAATCACAAATAATCCAGTCATATACTTAAATTATATATGTAGCGTCTTCTTTGGTAGCTGACATAGAAATATATGTATGTAATATAAAGTATAATTTAGAGAAAAAATATAAAGGATAATATAGGTTTTTCAGGTCAACTTAATTTATTTATTTACAATAATTTGTCTACACTATTTTGAGTATAAGCTCATTCACAATAGAGTACGTCAATATACAAGACCGAAAAAATATTCCAACCAAGATGAAAAACAGCGTCTTCGGTCATCTCCGGAATCCAATTGTTTGGAAAATATCATATTCTTCTAAACTGGGTATAATCACCCGATTTATCCAATGACCGTTGCAGTGCCGAAGGGGCCATTTTGACATTACAACCAAGTTAAATTTGATTTAATTTAAAAAAAATTTACAAAAAAAAAATGCAACTAGCTGACTCGCAAGTCAAAGCCGGTTAACGTTTTTTCAAACAAAGTAACGTTTATTCAAACCAAAGTAATCTTTTTTCAGTTCAACCTAACATTTATTCAAACCAAAGTGACGTTTTTAAAAATCAAAATAAAGATTTTTCATTTCAACTTAAATTTGTTAAATTTCAAATTAACGTTTTTTAAGTTCAAATTGGTTTTTTCACGAATGTATCTATAATTATAGATACATTCTTCATCTATAGATGAACACTTGCTAAAATAAAGAACCAACTCAGTAGTCTGATTACTTTTATTGCATGACTCAATTGTTTAGGTTTTTTTAAATAATATCACAGAATATATGTATATAAACAGAACAATATCTTCTATTGCGCTTTAATCCTAAGTTTGTGAACAAATATTTAAATTAAGATTTAGAAAAGATAGAAAAACAATTTTGTATGGAATCAATGAAACAAAACAAAAATACAAAAATGTTTGTACCCACCTCTTTGTTTTGATCAATAAAAATCAGTACAATTTTAAAAGGAAAGGGAAATCTTTACACTTTGTAATGTGTTTAAAAGAGATAGACGTTCATAAATAATTTTTGATTTCGATCTAGTTAGCTTTGCGAAACTTTAAAATCAAATTAAAAAATTAACAAAGCACCTGTTATTGTTTTCGATAACGGCCCTCTATGCTAAACTTCGTGTTAACTTTGCGAAACCAAATTGAAACAAAATTTACATTACAACTTTTACATAAAAACACTACACATTCTGAAATTTTTACATACATATCTATGTATATTTACTTTTGAAACATTGTCAAGCACGTGCATTGTTTTCTGCTTTTTTTTTGGTTAGTTTTCTTTGTAATCACATTTCGTTGGGTAGTGTTTAATGTGTTTTGTGCATTCATTGTAAAACTATTTAAAATTATTATAGTACAGGATTATGGATAAACATAATTATTATAAAGTTAATAAAGAAATTCAAACTATTTGCGATGATGCTAATAAACATTTTGCAAGAAAAAAGAGAATAATAATGAATACGAAGAAGCGACTTCATCAACGCATGCGGTAGTGGAAACGCAAGGCGATGAAATGGTTTATGAAGAATAATTAGTGTAAATGAGGAGACTGAAAATGAGAGTGAATCTGATTCTTCAGCATCAGATAGTAGTGAACAGCTCAATAATCTGGAAATTATAAACAATTCAAATGACATAACAGAGTGGTATGTTAATTATAACATTACCAACGACGCAGCGAACGCGTTGCTTAAAATTTTAAGAAAGCATCATCCTAATATTCCAAAAGATATCCGAACTTTGAAGCAAAGCAATAAAGAGAGTTCCGAAATTATTCCAATGGGCAGAGGATTTTATTCTTTTATTGGAATAAAGAAAAATATAGAAAATTTTCTTCAACTAAACCCTCTTTCTGGAAAATGTATATATATATTGACGTATTGGTGGTGTTCCGTTGGCGAAAAATTCCAACAGCCAATTATGGCCAATTCTTGGAAGTGTATATCCATCTGATATTGTATTTTTAATTGGCGTTTATCACGGCTACAAAAAACCATTTTGGGCAAATGAATATTTAGATAAATTTATTCAGGAAATGAAGGTTTATTTTAATGATAAGAGGTACATCGTCAAAATACGTTCCTTTATTTGTGATGCCCCAGCGATGGCCTTTATACTGGGTAAGTTCAATAATTATAAAACTACAATTTTATTTAAAATAATAAATTTATAAAAATAATTTTTCTTTTAGGAGTTAAAGGACACGCCGGATATTATAGTTGTACGAAATGTATAATTAAAGGAATGTACTGTAATAACCGTGTGTGCTTTCCTGGACGTAATTATCCCTTGAGAAGCGATAGGAGTTTTAGAGAGAGATCACAAATGGAACATCACATTCGTTTGTCCGTGAGAATAGAGGAACTTACCATTGGATGTGTTACAGCTTTCCCAATTGATTATATGCACTGCGTATTACACCCAGCAGTGTAATGAGACAATTATTACAACTTTGGCTGAAAATGCGGAAAAAACCATTTTCATTAAAAAAAATGCACTTGATGCAATAAATGACAAACTTAAAAGTATTCGAAACTGTATACCAAGTGAATTTGCTAGAAAGCAGCGTACGTTTGATGACTTGGATCACTGGAAGGCCACGGAATTTAGGACATTCTTGATGTACACCGGTTTTGGAGCTTTAAGCAATATTTTAGAAGAGAAATACTATAATCATTTTTTGCTACTTGTTTGTAGTATTCGAATTTTGAGTGATTCTGAAGATTATGAGCAGAATTGTTAAATGAATTTGTGATCCAATTTTCTGTATTGTACGGGATTGAGAACGTTACATATAATGTACATAATTTACTTCATTTACCACAAGATGCAAAACAGTTTGGCAACCTTAATAGTTACAGCGCATTTAAATATGAAAATTGTACACAACAATTAAAAAAAATGGTTAAAAAGGGAGCATTTCCGATCCAGCAGATTATTAATAGACTGCAAGAAAAACAGGAACACCAAAAAGCTGCAGCTCCATTACCATATTCCGAAATCTTCTCATTGTCTTCAACGCAGTCAAACAACTATTGTATAGCGGAGGGCAAAATAATAAAAATTTTAAAAATAAAGAGAAAATATTTAAGCGGACTTGTACTAAAAAAAATTGAAACTTTTTTTCAATACCCAATTTTTTCTTCTAATATAGGAATTTATAGTAGCCATCGAGAATGTTATTCCGACATAATTGAAACATTTGAAATTAGAATTATTCAGAAAATGATGAGAATTGCAACAAAATCTAAATTCATCTATATTAAATTGCCTCATTCATAATTTTTTTTTTTTTTTAAGTTTTACTGCTAAAATGAACAGCGATAATTATTATGTAGATATTGCAGAAACCCAAATAATACAGCAGGTAAAATATTTTAAATATCACGCACATAATTATAATAATGTTTTTCTATGTAATTTAGACGACATTTTTCTAAAAGAAAACCAGGACAACAATACCACAAACCTTGAGTCAGAATATTTTGGACCGAACGACCACTGTAATTATAAACATAAATTTTTAAGAATAAATAAAGTAATGCCAACAACGAGTACTCCATATTCGGAAAATTTTGTATACGATAACATACATAAGCCAACATCAATAAATGAGGCAGTACCATCTCTGCATTCGGAAAAATTTACTTACAAAGATAAGGTTCATACGGCAATATCAATCCATAAGGCACCATCATCTCTCTAAAAGGCACCACCAACTCCACATTCGGATAATTCAATATCGGCCCCAGATACGCCATCAAATAGTTCAGAATTAAATCAGCAATTGTTGATAGAAAATAATTTATTAATGAAAACCATTTTAAAAGAAATCAAATTTCTTCGCCGGGATATGAAAGCGAGGGATGATAAAGACCGTACATCCGATCTTCCTGTAAACTCATTTAGCGTTCCATGTTCTACAGCAGAACAATTTGAAGAGTTGGAGCAGCGCATTAAAAACGATGCAAGCGCCAGTAAACAATTGGTATGTTTTTTAAATGGTTCGTCAATACTTAACGCATTTTAATAAATAAACATCCAATTTTAGGAATCAATGTTCGGAAATGTATTCGACCAGTCGTTGGACAAGTTTACTAAAAACTGTTTAGATGCCATCCTAACAAACGAAGTTGCTCGCAAATATTCATGGTTCGGGAAAAATGGCAAGGTTTCTGTTAAATCGTATTTCATATTAAATATTATTAAAGGTAATACATTTAATAAATTTTACCTAATTCCTGTTCGTAATGATATCTACGATAAATTAATTTTTAAAATTACAGAAATTAGAATGAACAAATTTCCAACCTCTCGACCCTGCGATATAATATGTATTATAAAAAGATGGTTTAATTACGCCAAGGATAGATTGAAGAGAACAAAAGAAAACATTGAAAATTAAAAAAATAGTATGTATTCCTGATCCTTTATTTTTCTATTTGAAATTCAAACCAATTTTTTTTTGAAATATTAATAATTATATTATTATAATTATAATAAAAGTGAATTTTTCTATAAAAATTTTTTTATTATGACTTGGTAACGAAATAATTTTTAAATAGCAATCCGCCTCCCTTTACTATACCAATTGCGTTTGCAAATTGATTCACTTTTCGGAATTCAAAATAAGGCGTAATGACGCATCAAATTAGTATTAAAATTGAGTGTCAAATCTAATTCACAGTTGCGAAGTAAAATTGAAACAAAATATTGCTTCGGCAATTTTTCTAATATTCTCACACCAGTTGTCTCTAAACCGAATAAAAACTAACACAGAAATTTGAATCAAATTTGAACTCGCCATATATTAATCATTTCATTTTAGAGTCAATTTTGTTTCACCTTGCTTAGAGGGGGGGGGGGGGGTACCAAATCATATCAAACAAATAATAAAGACAAAACTTGAATAAGGTTGTGTAAGTGTTTAAGTATCATTTCACTTTTATTTGTGTAATTTTGTATCTCGTCATCAAAAACAATAAGTGGTCCTTATTTTATTTTTTGATTTGATTTTAAAGTTTCGCAAAGCTAACTAGATCAAAATCAAAAATTATTTATGAACATCTATCTCTTTTAAACACATCACAAAGTGTAAAGATTTCCCTTTCCTTTTAAAATTGTACTGATTTTAATTGATCAAAACAAAGAGGTGGGTACAAACATTTTTGTATTTTTGTTTTGTTTCATTGATTCCATACAAAATTATTTTTCTATCTTTTCTAAATCTTAATTTAAATATTCGTTCACAAACTTAGGATTAAAGCGCAATAGCAGATATTGTTCTGTTTATATATATTCTGTGATAATATGTTACAAATTAAAAGAAACAAAAAATCATTACTTGAACAATAATTATTATCATTGGAAGTTAATTATCGAACGTAATTTTAAAAAAGTTAAAATTTATAATTTGAGTTTAATTGGAGCCTTTAAATTTCAATCAGCAAAAAAGTGAACAATACCTTATCTAATAATGAATTGAGTGACAGTTCCTCTAATAATTCTATTCCATTGGCTCATTATCACAGAATTATGGAAGCCAGAGGGGATTCAGATAGTAGTAGCGAAGAAAATATGCCGAATTTAGTTGTTCGTCAGAAAAGACATCGTAATTTAAGATATAGGAAAAAAAAGAATTATTAATAAATTTGAGTGAAGAAGGTAAGATAATAGTTGAATCAGCAGAACTAGCTGGTATTAATAAAAATACAGCTACATCTATATTAAGCGCTACAAAAATGATGGGTATGCGGTTGTGATCAGAAATCGTGGTAGTAAAAGGCAATTCAAGTTTACTACCGAAATTTTAAATTTAATTGAAGAAATAATAGAACATAATCCGGCCATTACTATAAAAAATGTTAAGATTAAAGTTTTTGAAAGCAACAATGTAAATCTAAGCACAACAACCATCTTTAATGCATTGAACTGTTTAAAGATAACACTAAAACTAGCTACTTTTAACATTGATCGTTTTAACTCTGAAAGTACCATAGAACAACGTAAAAATTATGCTATCCACTTTTCGCAAAATGCCCCACAACTACGTGAGAAAATTGTATATATTGATGAATCTGGATTCAACTGTCATCTTCGGAGGGCTAAAGCTCGCGCAAAGAAGAATACTGCAGCTCATGTCATACTTCCAACTATCAGAGGACGAAATGTGTTGCTCATTGCAGCCATTAATTTACATTATCATAATTAATATCAAACTCAACTGTAAATGTAAACATTTTTCTGATATTTTTAGATGAGTTATTTAATAAATTGACAGAAGCTAATATCACTAATGCTTGGTTAGTTGTTGACAATGCAAAAATACACAAGACTCGGGTAATACAAGATAAGGCTAGAGAGACCACTCACCAACTAATGTTTCTTTCCCCATACTCACCCATGCTTAAACCAATAGAAAAAGTTTCCTCGAAAACTAAATTGGCTGCAAGAAATTTGTTGGCTGATTTAGAAAATATTGTGACCTCTGCCGATTGTAATAATTATTACGTTGACATGACAATGAAATTTCCGATGGCTGTAGCAGGACACCCGTTGTGTTGATTCATTGAAATTCAATTTTTCTAACTTCAAATTCAATTTTTCCAACTTAAAATTCAGTTTTCTAAAGTTTAAATTCAACTTTATTATGTATTATTTTAATTTACTTTTTAAAAATGTACTTGTTATAAACGTATCATATTTCTTCTTTCTTTATCTAATGTAATTTTTACGGTTTTTATACAAAATGTAAACTAAAAGTTAATTTTTTTTCCTATAAATCATACAATAAATACAAAACTTTAATTTCTAATTGTCTCTTATAATTTTCGTATCTTTGATGTGTTCACTGATAGCAAAAATTAATTTTTACGCATGTTTTTATAAAAGTGTAAAAAACGTTAATTTGAAATTTAAAAAATTTAAGTTGAATTGAAAAATCTTTAAGTTGAAATGAAAAATATTTATTTTGATTTTAAAAAACGTTACTTTGGTTTGAATAATCGTTAAGTTGATCTGAAAAAACGTTACTTAACAACCTATATAATTAAAAACCTATATAAAAATATATACCATAAACGCCTTTTTTTATTTTATAAGTACCCTCAATACGTAGTAAAAAGATTTTCACACACGAAATTATTTTACGACGTTTTTTCTTGTTAAATAAAATTTTATATTGAGTTTTTTTTCTCTAAAGTCACATTAAATCAATTCGAAATTTTTCGGCGAAAAACGGAATAAGCCTAAAAGGCCCTTATTCTTGAATTCAATCGAAAAAAGTCACCGATGACTTTAATACAAAGCAATTTAAATTTTCGAGTTTAATGACGCATTTTACTAGAAAGTTACGGGCGGGCGATTTGCTTGTCAAATACGTCACTTCATTCGAAAAAGTCGCCGGTGACTTTAGCATAAAATATTTTAAATTTTCGACTAAAATGACGTATTTCACTAGAAAATAATAGTTGATTTTTTTTAGGAGGATAGGAATTAGGCGCGAATTTAGTGAAAAATGAATTTCGATAAAACGAAAAATTTTTGGTTTCGAAAAATTGATTGCAACCAAAACTGCTACAAAATAATTTTCTATATGAAAACAGCAACAAAAATTCAACAAAACAAAATTGTATTTGGTGGTACATACTCGTACTACTCGTACATATCGAGTTGTTTATAAAATATTTTCCACCGTTTATTAGAATTTCATAAATTAAAATTAAAAATAATATTTAATTATTTGTTTTACTATAAAATAATTATTAATGGTAAAATTATTAAGAAATTTAAAGTGAGTTTCGTTATAATTAAATGATGAATGTGGTGGGTAATAAATTTATTTTGTGAAACATTTTTGAATTTCTCGACATATAGTATTTTTTCTTACCTATATTCGTTTGCTACACGCAAAGTTATTGAATGCCTTATAATAATTATAAAACATTTAATAAGAAACAAATAGTTTGCAAAATTTATATATTATAAAAAATAATAAAATACATTTTTAGACACGATAGGTTTGGCGCAAGAGAACTTGAACCAATTTATTCAAGGTAATCAAAACGCTTTTTAATTTTTACATTTTGCTTTTATAACTGTAATAACTAACTATTTAAAGGAAAACGTGCTACAGCGCGAGGTACAATAGAATAAAAAGCCAGTTGAACAATGATTGCTGAAACTTTTAATACCATGGGTCCATTGCAAAAGACCTCCGAACAATGGAAAAAGGTACGTTTGTCATACATTTTTTAGGACAAATTTGATTTAAACTAAATACAAACATGTTTAGACTTGGGACTCACTTAAATATAAAGTGCAGGAAAAATTAAAAATAATACGAAACCATAGGAATCGGAGTGGGATGGGACCGATAATGGAGGAAGAAGTCGGTGATGACTGGCTTGATCCGGACGCTACCGTCATCACGGAATGGGATTGGAAAATCATCCGATTATTCAATTTGGATCAACTCGACGGGCACTCAGATTATGAAAGTGGTTTTAATGTGACAGTAAGTAACATATAATAGAAAAATAAATAAATAAATAAAATTTATTTGGTAAACAATACCATTTACAAAATTTCTTTCAGTCAGCTCCACCACCAGTCACATCAGCATCGGCACAACCATCCACATTAGCCATGTAATGTAGGGTAAGGTGGGGTAGATTCACCATTTATCATTAAAAAATTTGTAAAAGCAAAAGTTATAGATTTTTTTTTCCGGACAATAAATTAAGGCTTCCGGTCTTTGTATTATGGCCAAGGAAAACTGTTTGCTGGCCAGGGTTTTGGCCGAAAGAGGATTAAAAATTTCAAAAACTTAAAATAAATTAAAATTTGTTTTCTAAGAATGCCCCTCCGCATCTTCAAAACCTAAAATTAAAAGAAGAAAAAGGGAATCTAATCCCATGGTTAGCATGAAAGATACCTTTGAGACATGTGAATTCAGTGAAACTTATAACTTTAACCGTCTGCTTGAAAAGACTGAAAAAATCCAAAGGAAAACGTGAGCATGAAAATTTTTAATCAAAATTCAAATTTTGGCAAAAACTTGACGAAACTACACGAAAGTCAAAGGCAGCTTTATTTTCTGTTATACCTTAAATCCTAGAGTTTAAATAGTTGATAATCCTGTTACGGTTTTCTTGTTCGGCAACGAACAACGACCCTCTTTCGTTATTTGATGTTTGTACCTTTTCTCGGAATGGTGTGTTGAACTCATCATGTGGCACATTATTGCTAATAATTCGCTGCAACACGTGGCTCATAGTGTAATTTACGCTCTGCTAAAGTACAGCTAGAATATAAATCCAAAATAGCTGTTTTGCCTCGTAAAATTTTATTATTAAATTGGCATAACGAAAGCGGTTCTTCAATAATCCGATGCAGCATTCCACTTTGCAATGTATTTTACAGTGGATTTGGTTGTACTGCTCTTCCTCGCGATTTCTAGGATTTTTAAAATTCGTTAAAAAAATGGTTGTAAAGGATATCCACTGTCACCTGCAATGATAACATCGATGACAAAAGTGCATAAGCGTGAGCTAGGCGAAAAAAATCGGAAGAACTTGCCATATAGATACACTACAAGGAACTAACCAAATTGAATAATTGTTCATGTTTGAACGATCTGCGTGCACAAATTTAATTAGAAAAGGAAGCAAACACTAGTTTTCTTACCGATAAACCAATAAAACGATTTTGGAAAATTTTCCAGACACACGGTTATGCACTTTTGCCATCGATATGAAGATAAAAAGACTATGAATATTAAGATATAATAATTAAACTTCTTCACCTAACAACCATTCCTTTCGTCCATCTTGCTCGTAAGGTAATTGCAAAAAATGCAAAGCTTTGACGACAAGCATATGTAGCTATCATGAGTGGAGCTGCAAATAACGATTTATTTTTAACGTTTCGGTTAGACTTGAACGCCAAATTTGCTGGTTAAGCGAAATAAAACAAGAATTTACAGTCTAGCGGTTGTAAATTCTGGAAAAGGAAAATGTTCCTTTGTACAAAAACTCAGAACGCGGCATGGTCGTTTTATTTCACTCAATGAGCGGATTCGGTATATAAGTTTAAAGGGCGGTATTATCGTAAAATTAATTTGCGCAATGTAATTGTGTGACGTCGGTATTGTGCAATAAAATTTGAAATTTTTGAATAAAAATTGATTATATTGTGCAATATACTGACGTCACACAAGTATATTGCGCAATTTAATCATATAAGAATATCGCCCTTACCATATCTACTTCAATTTAAGAGAATTAAAGGCGATCCCACGCAAAAATGGCAAACCGGCATTTCAAACCGTCAAATTTTAATAAGTTATTAAAAAATAGCTCAAATCTATAAGTACCTCCTGATTCTTAAAATACCAATTGTATATTTTGACGGATGGATTTCAGCTTGACGACCGACAAAATTTAAAATTCTTGTATTTTCTATGAAACTAAATCCATTTTATTTAAATTTTCTATGAATCAGGTGGTATTTATAGATTTGAACTGTTTTTTTAATAACTTTGCTAATGCAAATGAAATAATTTTTTCAAAATTTTATGGTTTGAAATGACGGTTTGTCGTTTTGCCTGGAGCAATGCCTCTCGGATTGCAATTTGTTACCCGTAGACCATTATCACATATCAAAAAATAGTAGTTACTAATTGGTAAAATAGTTAAAAATATATTTTAGAAAATAATTAGTCTCACCAATTGGGTATTAATTGAATGGAATCCTTTTCTGTTGACGTATGAATGTTCAATTTCTTGCCTAACCCTTGTCACCCATTTCCTTATCACGTTTGGAATACAATATTCTACTAAAAAGCTAAGAGAGTATTAACCAGACACATAATTTCAAAATGTAAAATAATTTCGTTTAATAAGTACCTTGCTATGGTGTACTCAATTTCCGAACCTGTCTGAGGAAATCGTATGTATTTACCTGTATTTTACCTTTTGAGATTGTTTCGTTATATAGGACTCGCAGTCAAACAGCCGCTGTGATTTTGGATCTAAAGAGGTACATTCGAACGGTTTCTTCTCCAGAAAAACTCCCCAGATTAAAACTACTCAAGTTTTCAGTGGAATGTCTTCGTTGTTAACCCATTCTCATGGTTTTCTTCTTAAGTCCAAGAAACGTGCTTCTGGGCCCACAGCAAATTGTTTTTGAGTGTTTTCGTTTGACTCGTAATGCGAACTCTGGCTTCTGGCTTTTGTTGCTCGTTCAAGATCCCATCTTATGTCCTATGGGGTAGGCGCAATGTTTCTGCATAGCACTTGCGGGGATGTACCGTCGTAATAAAAGTAGAAGGCGGTGCGACAAAATACTAATACTAAAGATAAAAGTTGCATAAACCAATAAAGCACAAAAAAAAAAGTATTTACTTTATTCCACCCCTTCTACGTAGTAAGACCCAAATAGGGTACTTTGAATATTTTGGAATTTTTCCGATTTTCCCTCTAAATTATAGGTAAAATTAATTTTTCAAAAAATTTGGTAATAAAATCTATCAAATTAATTTAGCAAGACCCCGATTTGTGATAAAATATGTTTGACTAATTTTTTTTGCACAGCACTGTAAGTCAAATAATCGAGAAATTAAAAATTTCGTTCAAACGTGTTTACAATGTCAAGGGACAAAAATTCACTGTCACAATGAAACACAATTTTCTACATACATACGTCATCCCTACCGAACATTTTCAACACATAAATATTTCTTTAATAGGACTATTGCCTTCTTGTGCAAATAATCGCTATTATTTAACTAAAATAGACAAATTCATTCGATGACCTTTTGCGATCCCTATTGCTCACATGACATCAAAAACGGCTGTCTTATTTCCTAATTATGGAGTAGATTTTACAAATCTTAATGAAATGGTTTCAAAATAAATTTCAGATTGTTTAAGATGGAATGTCTGGTGAACAATTTCTATTAGAGAATTAGATTAGGTAATACAACCAAATCCATTTACAACCTTCATCATCTTTCACAAAGTGAACATATGTAAAAGTAAGTTCCGTTTTTCTACTAGATGGGGTAATTGTTCTTATATGTATTGTATGAATCTGGTAAAACATGTTAAAATATAAACAACACAGTTTTTTATTCGATCTAAAATGGAGAGTTGTGTGCCAAATAATCGTCATTTGCGGGAAGTTTTTTTTGCATTTTTTACTATAAAGAAAAGCGCTGCTGAAAGTCATGCTTGTAGAAGCTTGCGGTGAACATGCTATTTCTGATAGTATGTGTAGAAGGTGGTTTACGCAATTTGAAAAAGGTTTATCAGAGCCAAAGCGAAATGTTCATTGTGATAAGGTTATGCTCTGTATTTAGTGGGATATGAAAGGCGTTTTATATTATGTGCTACTGAAACCTTCTGAAACTATTAATGGCGATTCAGATTCTCCAGACATTGCTCCTGCGGATTACTATTTATTCCGGTCGATTCAGTCAGCCCTTCAAGACGTACGATTCACATCTTATGAAAGTATCAAAAATTTGCTTGACGAATGGATCGCTTCAAAAGATGACGAATTTTTCAGAAAGGGAATTCGTGAATTGCGGCGATGCGCGAAGGCCCATTGCGAAGATGGGCGAAGGTTGTGGCTTCTGATGGAGTTTACTTTGAATAATGTACCACTTTTATATACTCGCTAAAAAAACATGAATATTTAACCAAAAAAACGGAACTTACTTTTACATACTATATACCTAATATATTCCTGTGTGAGGTTAAAATATACATATTTGTTTCAGCCAAATCGTTACTCTAGTCTGATAGTCAATAATTAATTAATTGTTTAATTTAGTAAATTTTTTAAAACTCCTAAAAAAATTAATTCATTTTTCGAGCTTATTTCTTACATATATTTCGGAAACAACCTGTACATAAGAATTTTATCAATATTTTTACATATTTTTATTGTTGCAATGTGTCAGTTTTCTCTTCTTGTTCAAGTGGGGCAAATTTAATTTTTTTAATACATACTTGTACTACACAATCACATATCTGATTTAATCAAAGATAAGTATTTAATATTTTAATGAAATAAAGTGACCTCTCTACTAAATATAAAATATTAGAATAATAAACCAATTTAGTGAGGACGTAAACCTAGAAAACCTTACAAATGTTTATGTGTTATAAATGTGTTTTAAACAAATTGGCTTATCACAAGCACGTTTCATGGTTATAGTTGATGTGTTCTATAATTTATGGTTATATTTAATGTTGCAAAGTACTCACAAGTAGTTCTAACTACATGCAGATGCTCTTACTAAATTTTATAAGTAGTTTATTTTTGAATTTATGGCGGCATCATTACCTCGTCGTACTTTATGCAATTAATATGTAATTAACGGTTGTAAATTTTAAAATTAATCAATAATTTTTCAACTTGCGAATTTTCTTGTACGTTCTTTATCATTTACACATAAGTACTTATTTGTACTTTGCCACGTCAAATGGAAAGCAGCAATTGTCAATTCATAAACACAATTTGGCCATTATTTGTTCCTCATTTCTCCATATTACATATTAGAGGTTTTTACTCTTTTTGTGTGTTTTTTATGTAAAGGTTGAAGTACTGGCAAATAAAACGCTTAACCACCAAGCAGGTTTCAAAATAGTTTATTTAATTTTTTTGGTGATACATATTTCAAAAACAATTTTGTTTGTCTTACATGTATAGATAAAGCCATACTTTACAATTTCTGTAAGACCACCGTGTTCTGTATTGTTCGGCGACTAATATATACAAAGCACGCCAAGCTGATCCGCTCTCCTCTCCACAGGTATAAGCGGAATAGTCGTTAACCGGAGAGGTTTATGTTTTCGCTGCTCGTATCCAGTAATTATCAACCATATAACTATAGCCGTCCTAGACGATTTTAAGTTCATCTCTTTTTCTATTGCTCATTGGTTGCTGTTGATCATGATAGCAGTTGATTTAATTGCTCATTGATTGCATTAGGAACAATCGTAGTTCCTATCAATTTCATACGTGCTTTTTTAGCATATCGGCCTTATCTACGTATCACATATCGTTATGTGTTCTACTTGCTTCATTCTGTTTTAAAGGCCCATATATTCTTCTAAGGTTGTATTAGAATTAATTGTGCTGTCTTACAATAATTGTTTGGCTATCCGTTTCACGCCAGCCATTCCTTTCAGTCCCTGCCTTTCTTTCTTTCTTGTGATAAATATGGGTACATTTTTTCATTATGCAGTTTTCTGAAACGTAGCAACGATGTAAAGTAGTTATCGAAATAAACAATAATATTGCTTTGGACAAGAGTGTGAGGTCTCTCAGAGGTTTTTCGATAACAATTGGCAACTTGGCCAGTGTGTATCTCAAATTGGTCTATATAGCCATGTCCACCAACCCTTAAGCAAACCTTATATCCTCATTTTATGGGTTTGTTCGCCAAGTATTGGCGAAATGAAATTCAGCTTTCGAATTTTATTATAATTTCATCAACAGCTAACACTCGACTCGGCACGGTTTATAAAATTTTGAAAGCCTCCGACATTAGATTTTAAGCGTACGGATCCTACAGTTCTCTCTATTTTGACCGGTAGTCAGAATATTCGGCATCGTTCTGGTCATCCATTTAATCATCACTTATTGAACAATATTGTTACTGTGTGCCAGACTGATACCAGATGTTTATGATTAATCAGCGTCATACACCGTTAATCTGCCGTAACTGAAATACCATCAGAACCTCCAAGCCGGACAATTAAGTGGTAGGAGTTCTTTTTGAAGGATGATGGAACCTTGTTAAACCGCGTGAAGACAAAGAAAAGGGAGAAATTAACTAGGGGGAAAAAACGGGCCTAGGTGGAAATTGAACGGAGGTTACTTACCTAAAACGGATTGAGTGTGATAACCTCATATTCCGATGGCTCAACCTAAACACTTCCAAGTTTGGCTCTGAAAATTAACTCAACTCCCAAATCAATCCCTCTTATCTCAGTAAGCTCAACCTCCAACTCAATTTACAAGTCAACCTCCAGCTCAATCGCAAGGTAACCACCAAAGCAATCACCAAATCAACAGCGAACCCAATCCTCAACTCAAATCACTGATTCAACCCAAATAAAAGCTTAACCGAATCCAAACTGAACGCCTAACCGAACCCTTCACTTAACCACTGCACAAACGGAAAACATATATATACAAAAAACACAAAATGGACAAAATATAAAAACATAATGAAAATACAATTTATAAAAATACAGGATGAAAATTAAATAAATGTATTCTTATTATTTTAATTATGTATTTCTAATTTTATGACTACCACCGTCCGAACAACAATTGACACTTTCGTCAGTCTTATGAGTTTTGGCCATCACAATTACAGATCATAAAACAAATTCAAACATTCGAGAATAAAAATAACGAAATTACCAAAAACTATTTTTTGACAATTTTATAACCAATAAAGAGAACTGGTAAAGTAAATTGTTCCTATCATAAATACTTTTGCATCGGAAACTCATTTTTGTTCTCCTTTTTGTTCTAAATAATAGTATATTGTATAACAAGTGAAGAAAACGATTCATTGCAATACGAAAGTGAAATACACTTCAGTATTGCAATTACACGTTTTCACAGGAGTTATACATGCTATTTTTTCTACGATACAATAGTCCTGTAATATTTATAAATAATTAGCAATATAAAAACTAACAAACTTGTACGGATCAACAAAACTAATAACTGAAACTTCTCAGTATAATTAAAACATTTGGGTTTTCACAAATCGTGTGCCAATTGAGAAATGGTTGTACAATGAAATTGCAACACTATTTGGGCAAAGTATTCTTTTCTTGAATGTGGCTGAAACATTTCGAAAGCGAAGAAGTTCCTCATCACTCATCAGAACTCCTTGAAATTGTTCAACCTTCAGAGATTGTGTATTGAAATGTATACTATGTCTGTAGCTCTCCGATAGCATTCACAATCAGACAAAATAATCCAAGGTATCCTGAACAGGGAGACGATTCTTCATTTGCCAGAAAATACGTTAATTTTTTTGCAATAATGTGATAAATTTTGATAACATTTTTTGTTTGAAATATTTTTTCTACTTTAGTTAAGGCGCATATGAAATTAAAATATGTGTATATGCTATCAATATAAAGTGTCAAGCGGATTAGTTTTCTTTTTGGCCAATGTCGACCCCACATTGAATAAAATAAGTGGTGTAGTAATATGCTTATCACAGTAAAATTGCGCCAATTAGGCACCTATTATTATTATTATTATTGAAGGGCCATGTGGGCAATAAGCCACCTCACGCTGCAACCCAAAAGATCTATTGTGCTGGACCCTGCTTAATTACCCGTCCAGTCAATATTCAGGCTCTTAATGAACCCGATAATACTGCCAGCCGGTATGTGATACATACTATCTGGGCTTATTGCTCTCCCTCCTTGATGTTTACTACAGCATGTAGTTCCGCTAGAAAGACGGTAGCATTGGAACCCAACGACTTCGAGAGGGCTGTCCTACTCCCGTATATTCCTACCCCTGCCCCGTCTTCCGTTTGATTTTACTCTTACGAGTTGCTAGGAATTACAAATCGCCTGTAGGTCACCCAGCTTTACTACAGGAAGGCTAAATAAAAATGGAGGGTGCCTGGTATCCAGAGCCCACATATTTTGGACTGATTAACCTATCAGCCATTCATCCATCGGCATATGCTGTTCCACCTTAGATTAGGGTTTTTTGTCAATATTTTCTCCTTCAGCGCCGTACTTTAGCATGTGCCAAATGGCGAAAAATGTGCCAAATGGCCATAGTTACCAGTGGTTGCCACGAGGAGGCAGCACGTACATTTGCGAATTGTGAAGATGTTACCCCTTACACAATTGTACCCATCACGCAGCTGCCTAAGACATGACCAGAACCGCTCACGTGATGCGCACCCTTCTGGAAGGTTACGGAGCTGCTAGATCAATCTACTCAACTTTGGTCCCTTCTCCAATAGACGCCAAACCACTACTACATTAGGAACCTAACATTAGTTTACAAACTACCATAGTTCTAAATAATTCATGTTTGTTTCTGGTGTAGAAAAGAATTTAGATTTTTATAATTTGGATCATAAGATTATGCTTCTCCGTATGATTTTATTGGAACTTAATGTGTTTGTCTGTTCACTTCTTTGGTATCTAGTTTTGAGCTCTAGTACTCAAATTGAAGACAAACGACTATAGGATTGTAATGAAACTACGTTTTAGAATTATTACACAGAATCAATATATTTACAACCGAAGTTTCCACAAATTAACAAAACAATTATTCCGTACGTATTTTCACCTAACGCGTCTGAATTGTTAACTTATTACCCTGATTTTTCCTTTATATTGGAGTCAACCATGTACTTACAGTATTAGCGAATTCTTTTATATCAAATTTTCGCTGACCAATTGAATCAAAAATTATCGTTTGACAATAAATAAATTGAATTGACCACTAAATAGCCCAAATTTAGATTTAGAAACAGAAAATTCACTGTTCCACAAAGCATATATTGGGCGCGAATAAAAAAACACACTAAACTTCTTCACTTTAGTCTTGGTCAGACATACTGTTTTGGTGGTTCTATTAATTTGAAAACAAACGTTCACGAGAAAGTAATTCAAAAATTCTGCCAAGTAACTTGTCGCTTTATTTTCAATACATACAAACATTCATTACTAAAGAAGAATATTCAGGGAAGTATTTGAATCATTTCATCTCAACTACGACTTTTAAAGGATCATAATTGTTTGTCCTTTGAGGCGTAAACGGTTCGGAATATTCGCTCCGATGTTTGGACACATGCAATTGGGAAGCCTTATCAGAGAATAAATTTTATTGATATTTTCCGAGTCTTTGATTTTGCAGTTTACCTTGCATTTTCTTTTGGCCCTTTCGATGTCGTTAAAGATTTTTTAAGATCTTTTCTTTAAGATTTTTTCAATCTAGAATTCGCTAGATAAATTGACATCGCATAAGGTTTACTACTTTAGCACGAAAATTTATATTTGGTAGAAGAGACATAAAATTTAACTTACCGTTCCAATCTAAGCAGTTTATAAATTTGGCGACGAAAAGCCCTTTTATCTAAGAATGAATAGAGTTGTCAATTTTAAATTCAATTCGCTCCAACTAAAATGTAACCTCTGCCATTATTACACAGCAGACTAAACCTCATATCAAATAATTTTATAAATAGACGAGACAATCACTAAACGGGCTACCCTCAACTCGATAACGATTATTGCTAGAATACAAAGATAGCGTAGCGAGAGCAACTATAAATAATAATAGTCATTAGAACAAGGTCGCTCATGTGCAATTACAATCGATAAACGCAAATTTGAATGTAATACTATTAAAAACGAGAGCTGTTTGTTGTGACGTTACGGTTGACAGATTTTTTATTTAATTTTTCATAATTCCTCTATTGAGTTGATGTAAAAATTTTGCCGTTTAGTTACGGTCTAGCTAATAAATTTTATTTTATTCCAGCTCCATTACGCTTAAACGACAATAATTACGATTTTTAACCTCACTTAATTGAGTTATGCAATTAATAATTGAATTGTCTTTGACGACCAGATATTAAATCATGATGTGCCCATCTCGAATAAGAGGAAGCTATAGTGTAGCAATCGTTATAGGAGATGAGTTGCCAGATTAATTTGATAAATCATTTTGGTATATAAATATACATTATGTAGATTGGTTTAGAAGATAAAAGCAATGACATTTTATAAACCGAATTCAGTTAGATTTTGTGCTTTGTGAACAATAAACAACAAGAAAAAAAAATGGAAATTGTGATATTGGTTGCTTTAGTGGTTTTAGTAATTAGTGCAACCGATTGTAATAATATGGCAAGGCAATATGCTCGATTTGGGTCGTACATTTACTATCCAGTTACGTATGTACCACCTGTGAATACAATGCGTGTAGCGAGCACACTTGTGGCAACAAATCCTGAACAATCTATTGCTGGTAAAATGGAATTTCGACAAAATATAATAAATCGGCAAATTCTTGTGACTATAAACGCAACAGGACTACCACCCGGCAAACACGGTGTACATGTGCATGAGTATGGTGATTTAAGTGAGGGATGTAATTCAACAGGAGCGCATTACCGATCTATTTTGCTGGGCAACATCGAAACGAAAGAAGATGGTGTTACAGAATCGGCACTACAAACCCCATATGTGATTTTATTTGGTTCCTATGGAATCATTGGCAGATCGATCGCGATACATGACAAACCAATTTCGTATCGTGATACATTTTCACCACCACAATTTATGGATTTTACTCCGGTTGACGAAGAAAAGGCATTAGGCAATGTTATTGCGTGTGGCATTATAACGATACAACAATAAATATTTAATTTAAGTCTTTTGATACCAATACAGATTAGTTTTATTTTATTTGTTTGTAGTTGAATGTCAAATCACACATCATCGAGTGGCGGTAAATCTATGTTTCCATTAACTATATTCATTAAATCGACTACTGTTAATCCAACTAGGGCACCCTCCACTATATCGATCACAAGGTTACTGAATGTTTCTTGAAAATCTGGGTAAATCTCGTTTAGAATATCGGCCCCCAATTTGGTCAGCGCCAAATTAATAAAATCCTCATATTCATTATTCCCACCATATAGACCATTAAAATGCGTCGTTAAGTTTTCGAGTGACATCAGCATCACGAATTCATCCACTGTCCAAGTAGTACCATCGAAACGTAATCGACCTTTGAGATGCAATCGTAAATTAGTGATGCTTAAACTACGAATTAAATACAAAATTATAGCCTAGTAGCGGTTGTTGTGAGAAAATTATCAATTTACTTAAAGTCACCTTCGCCAACAACCGCCAACATATTCCCTAATAATGAATCAATCGTATATAGTCCATTCACGGCTAAATACGGTACAGTTATATTAAATAAAAATGGATATCCCGCTAATTTAAAATTAACTACCTCCGGCTCGAATCCTTGGAGTCCGACAATAGTTAAGTTTTCAAATGATCCCTTTAATCTGAAAAGAGTTTATATTTGTAATCAATAGATAAATATAACGTAAGTATAAAAAATTCACATTCCAAGGTCGCTTGCATCAAAATTTAATTCCATTGATTCTTCAAGTCTGGCTGGGTCAAGAATTGGCAATCCTAGCGACGGAATTTCCATGTGCATTCGTTTTCTGATTTCTATCAGTAAATCCTTAAGATTGTCTTGGAGTGCGCGCGCTTTTTTCACAAAACACCAACATTTTATAATTTTAGTAAAAGCAGATGATGTGCTAAATACTTATAATACTTACGTTGTCCTATGGGTGGAATTTCATCGTCCCCATTTTCGACTTGTACTGTTGGCACAGTTATATACCAAAGACTTATTAACACCAAAAAAATAATTCTCGATTTCATTTCTGTGTTTAGAAGCTCAATATATGAATATTAATGAAATCAACAAATTTTGACTTTAACGATAATAGGCAAATAAGTTTTTTGTAAAATACGATTGATAGCGAGCTAACTCCAAAATGATAATACTCTTGAAATGTAAAATTTGGTTAATCTTATGCTTATCAATTTTTCTTGAAAAGCATTGTTCATTACAGTTTATACATTTTACCTAACCATAACAATAATAGGCAAATAAGTGTTTTGTAAAATACGATCGATAGCGAGCTAACTCCAAAATGATAATACTCTTGAGATGTAAAATTTGGTTAATCGTACGCTTATCAATATTTGTTGAAAAGCATTGTTCGTTACAGTTTATAATTTTTATCTAACCTCGGATAATTTCGACTGCATAATGTATGAGAGCTGATTGAAGCTAAACTTAAAAACACCATACCTATTGATTAATAATTACAGTACAAACTCACATCATTACTTACAGATGAAATAAGATTAAGAAAAAAATGAAAAAAAAATCGGTAGTGCCATTTTTTGAAGCTGCATATTTTTTTGTACTAGAGAATATAATTCAGAGCCATCTATAGTATAAATAAATAACCAAAAAATACGTATGTGAATTTTGTATTAAATCTGTCCTTTTTTTTTTTTTTTTTTTTTTTTCAATAATTTTATTTATGATAACAATAAAATTTTTTTACAAAATAACTAGTCATTTTTGACTAACAGCGTTTGACTCTGACAATATAATAATAAAGCACTCATATGTGTTCTTTACATAAAGTGTTGTTTTGGTTGATGTTGCATTGTGCGGACTATTCAGGCAACTCAAAAGGTTTTAGTCTTTTGAGTCTTCTTATTATACCCTCTTGATGAAGTAGTCTTGCAGCTTCGATGTTAGGGTGATGATAGAGCCTCTCCTGGTGTTTTTGAGCACATTTCTTTATTTCACTTGCGACTGTGTCTATTCCGAGATCTCTATGAAGGTCACTATTACGAGTGTACCAAGGGGCATTTACAATTCCTCTGAGGACTTTATTTTGAAATCGTTGAACTATCTGTTGATTGCTGATTTTGGTGCATCCCCATAGTTGAATACCATATATCCAGACCGGCTTGAGTACTTGTTTATAAAGCATAAGTTTATTATGAATGGATAACTGAGAGTTTCTTCCAATTAACCAGTACATTTTTCTATATTTTAACTGAAGCTCTTCTGCTTTCTTTTTCACGTGTACTTTCCACTTTAACTTTGCATCAAGGTTCATACCAAGGTATTTTGCTTGATTGGCATGTGGTACAGAGATATTATTGAGAGTCACAGGTAGTGGTTCTATTGATCTATTAGTGAAGTTAATATGAGTAGACTTCGATTCATTCACTTTAATTCTCCACTTAGCTAGCCAATCTTGTATATTATTTACGGCTATTTGTAGTTTGAATTTGACTTCACCGATTGTGTCACCAACACCTAGAATTGCAGTGTCATCTGCAAACGTGGCGATAGTTGTATTGCTCGTCTGCGGTATGTCGCTAGTAAACAGCACGAAAAGGAAAGGCCCTAAGACACTCCCCTGCGGGACTCCTGCTTTAGCTTCTTTAATACTGGAGTAAACTCCTTCCTGTTTAACTCTAAAATATCTCCTTTTCAGGTATGACTTTAGCAGTTCGCAATACTCAAATGGCAGAGTTTTCTCCAATTTAAATATTAAACCATCTAGCCAGACTTTGTCAAATGCCTGCGCTATGTCAAGAAATATGGCTGAACAAATCTTTTTTTCCTCTAAGGATTTTTCTATTATATCTGTTATTCTATGGACTTGGTCGATAAATCTGTCCTAAAAATAAAAAAACACATACTGTGTGCATGTATTAGTAAAAAATCAGAATGTCTCGTTATTACGAATTTTAATTTTGGGTAATCAAAGTTGAAATTTTTTAAACTAAGTTTAAATAAGATGGCAAAGATTACAAAATAAAATACTAATTAAATTCGTACTTTCCGAGAAATATTTTTTGGAAAAAATAGGAATTTAGGGTGGTTAGGACAACAATGTTTGATATGAGCTCACCCAGTATATAAAAATCTTATGAAAAAACGATTTTCCCAATTTTCTTGAGAAAATCCTAGGAAGCTGACACCAAAGTGACCTATATGAAAAGTTGGCATAGGATCTAGGCTATTCGAAACCAGTTTCAGTTTTAAAAAAAAATAGGGGATTAGGGTATTTAGGACAACGATGTTTGATACGATCTCACCCAATAATTATACCAAATATTATGAAAAAATGGTTTTCCCAATTTTCTTGAGAAAATCCTAGGAAGCTGACACCAAAGTGACCTATATGCAAAGTTGACATAGGATCTAGGCTATCCGAAACCAGTTTCAGTTTTGAACAAAATAGGGGATTAAAGTATTTAGGACAACGATGTTTAATACGATCTCACCCAATAATTATACCAAATATTATGAAAAAATGATTTTCCCAATTTTCTTGAGAAAATCCTAGGAAGCTGACACCAAAGTGACCTAATAGGATCTAGGCTATCCGAAACCAGTTTCAGTTTTGAAAAAAATAGGGGATTAGGCTATTTAGGACAAAGATGTTTGATACGATCTCACCCAATAATTATACCAAATATTATGAAAAAATGATTTTCCCAATTTTCTTGAGAAAATCCTAGGAAGCTGACACCAAAGTGGCCTATATGAAAAATTGGCATAGGATCTAGGCTATCCGAAACCAGTGCAGTTTTAAAAAAAAATAGGGGATTAGGGTATTTAGGAACACGATGTTTGATACTATCTCACCTAATAATTATACCAAATATTATGAAAAAATGATTTTCCCAATTTTCTTGAGAAAATCCTAGGAAGCTGACACCAAAGTGACCTATATGAAAAGTTGGCATAGGATCTAGGCTATCCGAAACCAGTTTCAGTTTTGAAAAAAATAGGGGATTAGGGTATTTAGGACAACGATGTTTGATACGATCTCACCCAATAATTATACCAAATATTATGAAAAAATGATTTTCCCAATTTTCTTGAGAAAATCCTAGGAAGCTGACACCAAAGTGACCTATATGCAAAGTTGGCATAGGATCTAGGCTATCCGAAATTACTTGCAGTTTTGGCAAAAATAGGTTTTAAGGGTGCTTAGGACATCCATGTTTGATAAGATTCTAACATTGAATTAAAAAACTTTGAAATAAATAAGGCAAAATACTTTCATTTTATCCGAAATGTTAATTAAATTAAATTTTATTATTACAAGTTTCACTTTTACAAATTTCTATTTGAATTTAAACAAATTACACATTCTTTATTTATAATTTTTATTTTGTCTTCGCATTCAACATGAATAAATCGGCGACATATTCTACACTCAAGCGTCGGCGTTCCACCAGTTAGTTCCCCAAAACAACTCATACAATTTTGAACCATGGATTCGGAATTTTCACAAATAACATTTTTTAGGTAAAGGCGATATTCAATTAGTGCAATTCTATTTGTCTCTGGATCTTCTGAATGTAGTTCTTCAATGTGTGTACCATTAATTAAAAATTCGGTGGCATAAATTATTAGTGGTCCGCAATTAAAACCGTCGTTCTGATGAGGCAAGGAACTTGTTGAAATTATCTCAAATTTCCGTTCGTGTATTCCAAAATATTTGAGAATTTCGTTGGCAAAATGATTTATTTTTTTACCAATTTCAAAAATGCGTTTAACAGGTTGCAATGGATCGTAGGTAATTATTTTAAACTTATCAAAGTCTATTACCGCTAATATCCAGTGGCTCGCTTTGCAAATTGGAACAATTACATATCTGCTTTGAGTACATAAATCGACCTCCTTCTGACATCTTGGGTTCACGATTTTATAGCCTTGTTCTAATATTTTAGATACTTCAGTCAGCAGTGTCAGCTTCCTAAGATTTTCTCAAGAAAATTGGGAAAATCATTTTTTCATAATATTTGGTATAATTATTGGGTGAGATCGTATCAAACATCGTTGTCCTAAATACCATAATCCTCTATTTTTTTCAAAACTGAAACTGGTTTCGAATAGCCTAGATCCTATGCCAACTTTGCATATAGGTCACTTTGATGTCAGCTTCCTAGGATTTTCTCAAGAAAATTGGGAAAATCATTTTTTCATAATATTTGGTATAATTATTGGGTGAGATAGTATCAAACATCGTTGTCCTAAATACCCTAATCCCCTATTTTTTCAAAACTTAAACTGGTTTTTAAGTTTAAAAATTGAAATTTGATTTTATGTACAATCCCACAAAATACCAAATCATGCACTTTTAATTTTTCTATCTACAAAAATAAAAACATTGCCTGACAAATGCATCCCCGTGGATTGCATTTTCCAAAATTACTCTTAAATTATTTTCACTATACATGAAACGCACTCACTATTTTTATATTAGAACTAAATTCATTGTTCAAGTTTACGTCAAAATAAAAACATCGACACTTAATTTTTTTAATTTCTATGTGATATTCGGGTAAGTTTTTGATACAATTAACAAATTGCATTTTCAATAACTAAATAATAAATTTAATAAAATTTGTGTTTTATAGAATCTTTATATGGCATCCAAGGAGAAAAAAATTAGAAATGAGAACAGAATTGTTCATGATCAATTTCATAGGTAAAAAAGAAGAATAAAAGCACGTGTAAAGGCCAACACACAGGGAACTTGCGAAAACATTTAAAAAGGTATCATGACGATCAGTTCAACAAACTGATTGAAAACCAACAAACCAAATCGGGAAAACTAAAAATACAACCAAGTTTGATGGATCACTATGGTACATCATTATTTAAGAAAGAAATAATTTTGAAAATATCCGAACAAATGAATTGAAATAATTACAAATGGAAGGCCACTGAGTTTCTTAGAAGATTTAGGGTTCCGCAAAATAATTAATCCAATATGTAGTGAATACAATGCGCAAATGAAACGAAATGAAAAATAAAATATTTCAAATGAAATGAAAAATAAAATGTTTTCTTTGAAAATCGATAGCGCAGTGAGAACGGATCGCGCAATTCTTGGAATTAATGTCCAGTTTTGTCAAAATTTAAAAATATGCGTGCGAACTTTAGCTATGACTGAGCTGACAGAACGACATACCAGTGAATTCTTGGTTAAAAAAACAATAAATGTATTAGATCAATACGGATTAGAGATAAAAATTTGCTATTCGTTCACATCAGACAGCGCGAGCAATATGATTAAGGCTGGACGAATTTTTCAACAATTCCAAACTAATAGTTTTACTGACTCGAATATTATGCTCAAAGAGGGTAGACGTGTTTTTGTCGTCCTCTTTGTAAATTTATTGTAATTTAATTTAATTATTTTTGTTTAAGTTTTTGTGTTTTGTTTATGTTTTGTGTTAGTGAAATAAATTAAAATTAATTAATTAATATAAATAATAATAAATATATAAATGGTGTAGTTAAGATTAATTTGGAAAATGTAATCCACCGGGATACATTTAGCAGGCAATGTTTGGAATTTATAGTGAAAGAAATCAAAATTAATTCTTGATTTCTTAAGTAATTGCATGATTTTATTCTGATTGTTATTTTAATTGGGTGTAATTGTACATAAAATCTAAATGTAAATATAAATGTATCATATTTTAGTTTTTGGATTAAATTAAAATTGACGCAGTTTAAGTTGCGTAGTTAATCTTCAGGTCTTATTGGATTTTCACTAATACTAAAGTATATTTTGATATTTGTTTTATGTATAATCACACAAATTATTCTTAAAAATTGGTTAAAGGGAATAGGAATATTTATATAATTTTTATACATATACATAGTTTTAATAGATGAATGTGTGTTTGCAATCAGTGTATTATGTTTAAGTGTATAGTGAAAACAATACAGATTAGTTTGATACGTAGCCGACTGCGCACGTGAGAGATTATATGTAAATATAATTTTCTAATATGTGTTGGTGGGTTAGTATTGTAGTACGATTCTACTATTTTGTCTGATGTTGTTTTCGCACTCTATGTTCTAAATTACATCCCAAGTATAACAATACGAAACTAAAAATTGAGCTACCGTATTATCCTTCGATTTTTGAGAAAATAATCGAAAGATAACTATTCTACTTATGAATTGTGATTAGTATTGGTGTGTATAATATACATCCTAACAAGAATTTGGTTCAGCATAAAATAGTTTAGTATAGAATAGTGTTTATAGCTGCGTTGTAATGTGATTAAACAATTTACGTTTGTTATTCACTTTATCTTACAAATTCTAATTTTTTGTGTTTAAAAAATAATTGGATACTCGATATTGATACCAATAAATTGTGATTGTGTTTGATTTTCAATTAAAATATAAAAATCAATAAAATTATGTTGATTCAATTTATTTTATTGTGCATCTTAAAAGGAGGACTCCTACGCCATTTGCTTTATCTACATACGTACTTATGTAATTAGGAAAATTCCAGCTTCAATTTATTTTAACTTAGTAAACGTTTTTTGATTTGTTTTAAATAAATAATTTTTTTTTACATTTATTTACGAATATACACATATGTATGTCATGAAAAAATATTTTAATAAAACTAATTTCAAATTGGAATTTGTCTTTTGTTTCATTACGAAAAAAAAAAAAAAAATAGCCGTGTATCTAATTTGACATTTATACATACACATTCTCAAAATTAGCCCCGCCTTTTTTATGCTTTATTCACAAATACATGCAAACAATTTTTCAAATTGAGTTTCGTCCAGTTTCGAATTTTCGCGACAACTTTCATACGAATTCTTAGAATAACTCGAAACTTAAACTTAGGGAAATTCGAATCTTAGTTTCGAACTAGAGTCTAATAAATGACGAAAAATTCGAAAGTAAAAATACTTGGGATGTCATTTATGTGGTAACAAAAATGGCAAAAATGTACAAACAAATACATTTTTGTGGGTATACACATTTGCATAATCCGAACAAGTCTGTTTTGTTTTGTGTGTTGTTTAATATCATATGTAACGAAACAATACATAATCAAATATAGAGAAAATTTTATGTAGGAATACTTATTGGTTTTGATAGTGCTCTTTATTTAGCTACCATTCTCATAAACTCAATTCAAATGGGATTCTTATACTTCGTATAATCGAGTAAATTTGAATTGAATGGGCAACTCAATATGTGATACATGCAAAATTGCTTATTTAGGCAGTAATGATATGGGGTTTTGAAGTTTTAATTTTAATTATATAAATTATATTTAATTAATTTAGATTGAATTTAGAATTTACAATTGAATAAATTGTATAAATGAAACTAATATGGAAATATTAATTTTTGCTGAATTGAGTTTGTTTGGCAACACGTAGACTTATAACTATTTTTTTATTATTTTTATTATTATTATATTTAAATTTAAATTTTATTTTTATTTTATTTTTGTTTTTTGTTTTAATCATTAACTTAATGGATTTATTGAAGTTTAGGTTGCAGTTTTCACATACAAACATCAATATTACTTATATGGCACACCGATAAATTTTTAAGGAAATATTGTTTCAATTTCCTTTCATTGATTTATTATTTTACTTACTTTTCATGCTTGATTTTTCAGGGTTTTATGGGAGTATATAAGTAATAAATATCGAAGATATTGATTTTGTTTATCATAATTATGTCAACAGGATTAGTAAAATTACAACATTAATAATAATAATAATTTTTGATGCCATGATTTCGATTTAAGGAATCCTGAGTTCTGGCATTGGATTCCAGAGGAACGAGCATCTAATCTTGTAGTTAAATTGTGCTGTCTTGTGCTAACCTGTTTAATCATTTATCATTTATTGTAATAATAATTTACTAACTATTAATTGCTTAGGAGTCTGATAACGGGTTGAATCTGTCCCAACTAATAATCATATCCTATCCATTGGTTTTGGTATGGGTAAATGGGTGTACGGTGTGTGCCCGGGAATACTAAAGATCCTGTTATAATAATTATTCATTTAAGTAATAAAATTTGGTATTATGGTGATTTATTTATTAATTAAATTTAGTTTTCAGAGTTGCCTGGGAATTTTTATTATTAATTTTTATATTAATTTTATTTGTTGATTCTTGATATACTTATAGTACCTAATTGAATTATTGATAAGTCTAGGTGTTGTGGTGCTGTAACATTATCATTTAAATCATTTTATCTAAGTTTTTTAAAATAATTGGATCTATAATTATGTATTTTCTTTTTCTGGTTCGATAGGAAATAGATGATTATTTTTAAGTTAAATTTTATGTTTAAATGGTTTAATGTTTGGCGAGAGGGTGGTTTGGCGTCTATTGGAGGGGGGGATCAAAGTTGAGTAGATTAATCTACCAGCTCCGTAACCTTCCAGTAGGGTGCGCATCACGTGAGCTGTTCTGGTCTTGTCATTAGGCAGCTGCGTGATAGGTACAATTGTGTAAGGGGTAACCTGTGCACAATTCGCAAGTGTACGTACTGCCTCCTCGTGGCAACCACTGGTAACTAAGGCCACTTGGCACATTTTAGGCCATTTGGCACAGGCCAAAGTACGGCGCTAAAGGAGAAAACCTTGACAAAAAACCCTAATCTAAGGTGGAACAGCATATGCCGAAAGATGAATGGCTGATAGGTTAATCAGCCCAAAATATGCGGACTCTGGATACCAGGCACCCTCCAGTTTTATTTAGCCTTCCTGTAGTAAAGCTGGGTGACCTACAGGTGATTTGCAATTCCCAGCAACTCGTAAGAGTAAAATCAAACGGAATACGGGGCAGGAGTAGGAATATACGGGAGTGGCACAACCCTCTCGAGGTCCTTGGGCTCCAATGCTACCGTCTTTCTAGCGGAACTACATGCTGTAGTAAACATCTAGGATTGAGAGCAATATGCCCAGATAGTATGTATCACGTACCGGGAGGCAGTATTGTCAGGTTCATTAAGAACCTGAATATTGACTGGACGGATAATTAAGCAGGGGCCAGCACAATAGATCTTTTAGGTCGCAGTGCGAAGTGGCTGATCGCCCGCATGGCCCCCCCAATAATAATAATAATAATGTTTATGTTAATCCTTGTTGCGATACGTAATAATTAATTAATTAAATATAAAAGGACCATGAATATGGAAATAAGTGTTGTTATTTTATATTTTTCTTAAATATTTTAGCAGTTAAATGAATGATAAGCGGACAGGGGTGAAATTACAACAAAATTAATAATTTTTTTTAAGTCCTGTTGTAAATTTAGGAAGTCCTGAGTATCCGGCCCTGGATTCCAGAGAAATGATTATCTAATAATGTAGTTAGATTGTGCTGTCTTGTGCTAACCTTTTTATTATATATGTTGTGCTAATAATTTACTAAACCTCTAAATTGCTAATTAGTTTAATTTTATTGTTAAATATTTATTTTTTCAGAGGTTTCAGAGAAGTTAATTTAATTTTAACTTAACTAATTTATTAGTTTTAATGTGTAATATATCGTGTTTTGTTCATTAATGGATATTAATTAATTTAGTTTAAAGAATATTTAAAGGGGTATTTTCCTTATGATGTTAATTAATAATTCAATATTCAGAATATTACATAGTTCCAGAATTAATCATTATTATAGGGATCAAATTAATCCTGAATTTCAAAATTAACTTTTAGCTTGAATCAACCGTCCAGGATCAACAAACAACAAGTAGTAAATAAGTTGTAGTTTAGAAATCGTGTTGTCTGTGCTAACTATTTTACTATATAATTACTAACAATTTACTAACTATCGGCTATACCTAGGTGTCTGTAACCGGGCCGATTCTGTCACTTCTAACTATCCTATCCTATCCTTCGGTTTTGTTATGTGTGAAAGAGTGCACGGTGGGACCCGGCCAGGGGTGGACATGATGCTGTCACATTTATGTGATATCGCGGGTGGTTGTGCTCTCCTTGTTGTAATGGTGCTTAGGTATCTTCAGTAAGGAAAGCATTCACCTGTGTTATAAAGTTGGTGTGACAGTTTAATGACCACATCACTAACACGGGATTTCTTGCTTCATAAGCTTGCACGGCCAATCAATCAATCAATTCCAAAATAATAGTTTTACTGCTGAGACGGTCGTTGTAGATGTTGATGATGATGTTGAGCATGGTGATTTAACTGAAGAAGCCGAAGACATTTTAATAGTCACATCATTTTTTGAAAAAATGGATCTAGATAATTTATTTACTGAAAATAGTGAGCATTTTATGGTAGCGGTTTGCTGTATGGCACATACAATGCAATTGGCCTGTCAACGACGTAATTAATAACAATAAAGAAGTAAGAAAAATAATTGCTCCCATTGTAAACAATGCTACGAGATGGGGATCGGTTTTTTGTATGCTAAATGGACTTTTAGAACTGAAAGACTTTTGGACTTCTTTTGATGATGCTTCTCCGGAATTAAAGCTTACAGACAGTGATTGGACAAATATTGAAAAAGTGTCTTACGCATTAAAGCCAATTTATTCAACAGCTTTGCAACTACAAAATGAACAGAATATAAACGCTGAATCAGAATATAAACGCTGCAAGTCCAGAAATTGAAATGAGAAACGTATTGAAAAATTTTGATGGATATAAAAGCCTTCCAAAAGATCAAGATAAATTTCTATTTTGGGAAACAATGAAAAATTCATCGAGTGAGTTTCGAAAGTTATATGACATGTCAATTATGGTTTTATCAGTCCCTGCTACGCAAGTCACCGTTGAAAGAATTTTCTCGACCCTAAAATTTTTGCTGTGTCCGCTAAGGTCATCAATTGATCAGGATTTATTAGAAGAGATTTTATTAATTAACTTAAACTCAAAGTTTAATAAATAATTATTATTGTTATTTGTACAAATTAAGTTAAAAACGTACTAATATAAATAAATGAATTGTTTTCATATTTCCCAGATAAATATTTATTGTTTTTAAATGATTCCGCAATAAAAAAAAGAAGCGATTCAAATTTTATTTGTTTTTCTGAGACCACATACCGTACCGGTGGCATACCGGTACCACCAAATTATATTTCTGATACCATGTACCCGAATTCGGGATTCTAAAATAATTTTTGGGTCAAGTTCTGGAATATGGCAAACTAGGATGGAACTTGGCTATTCTTTAACCGCTTTGAGTGAAATTTGACACGCGCGATGTAAATAGGATTCTAAAATGATTTTTAGATGCAGCTCTGGAATATGACTTGTTAGGATGGAATTTGGAAATGGGATTCTAGAATGAATTTTAGATGAAGTTCTGGAATATGGCCAACTAGGATGGAACCTGGCTATTCCTTAACCGATTTTAGTGAAATTTGACTCGTGCGATGGAAATCTGATTCTAAATTGATTTTTTGGTGTAGTTCTGGAATATGGCCAGTTAGGATGGAACTTGGCCATTCCTTAAACGATTTTTGTGAAATTTAAAATGCGCAATGGACGTGCGATTCTAAAATAATTTTTGGATGAAGTTCTGGAATATGGCCAATCATGGCTGAACTTGCCTATTTCTTAACCGATTTTAGTGAACTTTGAACTTGTCCATTCCTTAACCGATTTTAGTGAAAATAGAAAAACGCGATGGAAATGGGATTCTACAATGATTTTTAGATGAAGTTTAGGAATATGGCCAACTAGGATGGAACTTGGCTATTCCTTAACCGATTTGAGTGAAATTTGACTCGCGCGATGGAAATATGATTCTAAATTGATTTTTGGTGAAGTTCTGAAATATTTTAGTGAAATTTACCGATTTTAGTGAAATTTAAAATGCGCAATGGACATGGGATTCTAAAATAGTTTTTGGATGAAGTTCTGAAATATTGCCACGAGGATGGAACTTGGCTATTCCTTAACAGATTTTAGTAAAATTTGGCACGCGCGATGGGAATGGGATTCTACAATTACTTTTAGATGAATATGGCCAACTAGGGTGGAACTTGGCTATTTTTTAACCGATTGTGATCCAATTCGACATGTGCGTTGGAAATGGGATGAATGAAGTTCTGGAGTTTAGAGAAATTTGATATGCGCGATGGGAACAGGATTCTACAATGATTATTAGAGTGAAATTGTGGAATATGGCCAACGTGGATAGAACTTGGCTAGTCCTTAACCGATTGTGATACAATGTGACATGTGCGTTGGAAATAAGATTCTAAAATGATTTTTAGATGAAGTTCTGAAATATGGTCAACTAGGATGGAACTTAGCTGTTCCTAAATCGTTTGTGTTGCAATTCAGTATATGCGTTGGAAGCGGGATTCTAAAATAGGTTTTAAATAATGTTCTTGAATATGGCTAAATAGGATGGAAATTACAGATTATTTCTCCACCGAATTTTCGATCTGCCTCACAGGAGATAAACCTCGACAGCTGCATGGATACTTGGCTATTCATTAACCGATTGTGATGCAATTCCATATATGCTTTGGAAGTGGGATTGTTGGACATCTGCCGGGAAATTTAGTCGCAATCAAAGAAAAATAAGAAAAATTGGTGACAACACGCTAATGTTAGTGTAGGATCCCGGAATTAGGAAAATCCATCCTAATTGGCCATATAGGCGATATTACAGAACTTCATCCAAAAATCTTTTTAGAATCCCATTTCCAACGCAAATGTCAAATTTCTCTAAAATCGGTTAAGAAATAGCCAAGTTCCATCACAATTGGCCATATTCCAGAACTTGATCCAAAAATCATTTTAGAATCCCATTTTCAACGCACATGTTAAATTTCACTTCAATCGGTTAAGGAATAGCGAAGTTCCATCCTAGTTGGCCATATTCCAGAACTTCATCTAATTAATAATCATTGTAGAATTCCACCTCCAACGCGCATTGCAAATTTCTCTAAAATCGGTTAAGGAATAGCCAAGTTCCATCACAATTGACCATATTCCAGAACTTTACCCAAAAATCATTTTAGAATCCCATTTCCAACGCACATGTCAAATTTTTCTAAAATCGGTTAAGGAATAGCCAAGTTCCATCAAAATTGGCCATATTCCAGAACTTGACCCAAAAATCCCCATTTTCAACGCACATGTTAAATTTCACTAAAATCGGTTAAGGAATAGCGAAGTTCCATCCTAGTTGAATTACGAGTTGTCTGTTGTATTTCAAAAGTTGTACGAGTAAAACAACAACAACAATCGCAATTACGAGAATAATCGCATTGTGTCGCAATTTCGAAAAACTCGAAACTTATAATGATTACATAATCGCACCCCTGCACATAATATTATCAACATATTTGATCGTAAATCACTTGTGGACAATAAATTATTTTATTGAGACTAAAGTAATTCAAAAAAATGTTTTATCTCACCTAGAATATAGTATGTACTACTAAATATTTGCAATTAACATAAACTACACAAAACTATAAAAAATACTTGTAACGAATCGCTATAAATAGAGCACTTGACTTGTGTTAATGCACATTCCGTCTGTATAAATAGTGTTAAGTGCTCCGTTGCATTATTGTAAAATGCTTAAAAAACTATTGTTGGTTATAATCGCAATGCGTACAATACAAGGTATTGGTAATACACGTCCAATTTCAAATAATAATTTGTGGAAACCACCAGATGTTCTAAAATGGATTACGTCATCACCATTATGTGCATTTGAAACAGTTCGTAATAAAAATCTACGACAATTAACTACTGAAACGGCAACCACTTTGGGAAATTACCATTCCATCAGCCTTAAATTATTCACGGATGCTAATCGGTTTAACTCAGTGCATAAAATGTTGAGTAGAGGGGAACGTCTAAGATGGGCGAATCGAATACAAAAAGGAGGAAAAAAATTACTTAGAAATTTGGTGACAGAATTAAATCCTTTAAAAAAGCGAGTGCAAAACTTAGTCAGATTACAGAATAACACATTAGAGTCAAGGTGTGCATCACGATTGCAAGAGTTTTTTGATTTTGTTTTACGATTGCCATCTTTGATTATAGAATTTGTGCTGAACATTCAGTTTGGTTATCCAAATGTTAAACCAACAACAACTACTACTACTACAACTACTACCAAAGAAACTAATGTAAGGGAAACCACTAAGCAGGGAACAACAATTGAAGAAGCTACAACTGAAGAAACAACATCCATGAACACAGAAACTACTACATCATCAACAGATAGTTCAAATCCTACATCTCAAACAACGCTAGAAATATCAACACTGATAGTTGAAGTAACATCAACAACTCCGAAAGCTGAAGGTAATTTTAACATTGTTAAAATGTTGTGAAAAAAGGGTTGTACAGCTACTATTCGAAAGTACTTAAATGTATGTACTATTTTGTAAATAGTTTAAAGGTACCTCTTTATCACTACTGTTAGAAAAGTTTTATGTATATTTAGATGTATACATATGTATGTTTTTTTTATATTAATGATTTCTTTTAAATGTACGAGAATAAAGCATTCTAGCATTAATATTATTATAATAGATTTTATATAATAAAACACAATATTTTGGTTGTTTTACTTTCTTTAACGTGATATTTATTTTACTTGAAAATGAAATTACGATCGTTTCAGATCTAACTCCTTTATCAAATTTCCAACAAACACTAACTAAAATTATGCTAAAAACTGGTATTATACCCTATTTTTGTGCCTACTTACTTATTTTATTTTTTCTAATTAAAGGGGTGGTACCATCCTTCTTTTTTGTATGTACCATCTGGTGCGTGTTTATGATAAAAACAGAGAAGCATTTGTTGATCATCTGGTGTGTATGTGCAAAATGGTATTAATTACGGATTTACAATGAGGTCGTAAATTTTGTTGCGGCCAATTTTTTCGTTTAGTAAAAATGGGCTTGTAATACCTATGAATTTGTGTTGATGTCAGTGGAATTATGTTTTTCCGCAGTCAAGTGTTTTTCATATTTCGAGTCGGTTTTTGGTTTTCCGATTTCTTTTATATGTTCTGTAAACGTGACTTCAAAACTTCTGCCAGTTTGTCCAATGTAGAATTTGGGGCGTCCGATAGATTCCGATATCTATTGGTGTATTTATGTTACGTTGTCGATTCCCTAATTTGTTGGTTGTTTCAAATTCCATCTCATATCCGTGTTTTTTAAAAACCTTCGTTATATTCTTGTGGATATTATTATTGTACTCTATAGTGATGTATTTCTCTGTTTGTTCGTTTTGTTTGTTTAACGTGGTCATCATATTCTGTTGTTTCTTCCAAATGTACCTATTGTTTATTTTGGCAATTAAGTCCGTGTTAGAACCGTTTCTGTAACGAAATCTCGCAAGGGGATTCCGTTAACAGACATGAGAATAGAGGTCTGGTGCGGTATAGTAGCTGGCTAGAGCTCACGGTGCGGTGTGGGGTTTTCCAGACGTATTCTCATGCTTGCTAAACCGCATGAAGAATAAAAATGAGAAGCGAAAAGGGAAATTGAAACTATTTTTGCCACGGCCAGAGTAGCTAAGAAAATCATAAACCAGGAGTGGTCGTTCCGGAGCGACAGTCTCAGTTCTAGGCGATCCCTGCCATGACTGCCACACAGGCCTCCCGTCATCGGCTCGCCTACTGGGATGCTGTTTCCCAGTTGTGGCGGTGACCGATGCCGATCAGGTATGAAAGGACGCCCGCATAAAAGTCCCAGCGACGACCCCTCGGAACGGAAACCGTCGCCCCAGCACGACCAACTCATATGGCGTGGCGCCCTCCATCGTCGGAGGAACGAACGGCACGCACGGAACAAATATGGAAAAGGCCGACCCTCCACACGATCATGCCTCACATGGTTCGAGCGGAAATATAAAAATCTGAAACAACAATTGACGGAAATCTGAAAATTCAAAAAAAAAACCGAAGCGAAAATATTGCTCTGAATGGGGGGTGCAAAGCAAAATTGTACACCACCACAAACCATAAATAAAATAAAATATACATATCCAAATAAAAATATAGTGTCAAAAAAATTTTTTAAACATAAAAAGAAATACCAGAACAAACTTACATATTCAATGCGGTTCAAAAAGCAAGCAAAAAAAAATCGTTACATTAAAATTTACCAAGAAAATTCCAGAACAAAATTTTACGTTAATTTAATTACAAAGGAAAAAAAATTTTACAGTTTGTTCCATAAAATGGAATACCTTATACGGCCCGTCCGGCCATACCGCTACCAGCGCCGTCGCAGGAACCCCTCAAAATGTTTTTTGATTATTTTTTCTTTTCGTTGTACATATTTGTTTGTTGTTTCATATAAAATTTATTTTTTCTCCTAAATACAACGATTGATTAATCACTCGACGATGAACATACATTTTCACTCTTTATCGCGTTCGTGCCGTGTAGACAAATATTTGTACCCCTCCCCCTCCCTCCCTCTTCCCATCCAGAGCAATTTCAAGAAAACAGCAACAACGAATTAACAACATTTTACCAAAAAGAATATTCCAGACGAAAAATACAGAAAACAAATTTAATAAAATTCGCAATACATGATTTACATATAGACATATGAATGCATTTTACCCCGTACACATAACTCGTGACATAACTCTCAACACAAAATATGTTTATTGACAAAACGAATGGAATATTACTTTTTAATTTTGAAACATAAAAGAATATAAATAACCCTTCAACGAAGGGATGGTGTAGACGGATGACGGTCGTAACAATGTGTTTAATGATTTTCAGTACTTCCGTAAAGTTCTGATTGTTCATCGGGATCGTGTTTAGTCTATTTATTAAAAAGTTGAACGTTGCCATCTTATGTTGGTATGGGTGGTTAGAGGATTTGTCAATGGCGTGATCCGTTTGTGTCTTTTCTATATATTTTAAACGTATGCTTGTTGTTAACCTTTGTTATTGTCAAGTCTAAAAAATGAATGACTTTGTTCATCTCTGATTCTAGATTAAATTTTATGTTCGGATGTTTGTTGTTAATGTTTTTGTGAAGATTGATAATTTGTCTCATTGTGCCGTTAAATAGTATTAGAATATCGTCCACGTATCTGTGCCAGTACCTGATTATTTGGTTTTTGTTGTTCGATTCTGTTAATATATGCTGATTTTCAAAGTGATTCATTGGAAGTCCATCAGTCTGTGAATATAATTTGTTATTGTGTTGAAAATAGTTTTGTTCTGTGACTGTTTTGATTAGAGTGATAATTTCGTCAATTTTTTCTTTCCTGGTTCCGTTTTTCTGTAACAGTTTCTTGGTTATTTGTATTGTCTCTTGAGTTGATATGTTTGAATGCATATTGGTGATGTCGAATGATGCCAGTTTCGCTGTAGATGGTATATCTATTGATTCTATTTTGATGATTAGTTCAATGTTATTTCTGATTGAATGATCGTTCTGTAATTGTAATTGTCTGTAATTAATTTCTTTAGCAACTTTGTACACTGGTGCGGTTGTGAAGTCTACGATTGGTCTCATGGTCGTTTCTGGTTTGTGAATTTTTGGTAGTGCTCTGATTTTTGGTGCCGTTGGTTTTATGGTTTTAAGTCGTCTTTTTTGTCCTGATTTAAACCACATAGAATAGTTATTAATCATTTTATTGATTTTCTTGTGATATTTGTTTGTTGGATTTTCTTGGAGGATAACATAGTTATTGTTTTCGATATAGTCATCAATCTTCGTGTTATAGTAATCGGTTTTCATTATAACGAGTGTATTCCCTTTATCGGCTTTTGTTATTAGAGCGTCATACTCTAATAACTTAACATTAATGTCTTTCACTGTTTGTCGTTCGATTTTGTGGATGTTTTGGTTTGTAGTTGGCTTGTTTATGCGTATATCAATTGCAATAAGTGTCCGTATGCCATCCTGATGTTCGTTTGTTCTTCTTATTGCGTTTTCAATATCAAGTAGTTGTCGTGTTGAATTGTTGGGCGGAGCAATATTAAATTTAAGTCCTTTCTTTCTCCAGTAATATTTGTTCCTGATTTCTAAAAGTGATGTCCGTCATATTATGTACTATATAGTAGAATTCATGATTTATCTGTATTTGTTCGTTGTTTTGAACTGTTATTTGTTGTGCTGATCTCCGTTGAACAATCAGTTTATGTAGCTTTTTCTTAATATTCCGTCATCTTTTCCTAAGTACTTTCTCAGTCATGTTTTCAATGTTTTGTAAGATATTTTCGTACTCTAGTATATGTACGGTCTTTGATAATACCAATTGAGAATAGTATACTTTAGATGTTAGAACACTCACTCTTTTAAATAAATTCCTCTGTTGTTTATCATAAACACTCACCAGATGGTATATACAAAAAAGGAGGGCGGTACTACCCCTTCAGGAAAAAATAAAAAATAAAATAAAGGGAAAGAAGATTCACAATTCACGTAGGCACAAAATAGGGTATAAAAGCAGTTTTTAGCATAATTCTAGTTAGTGTTTGTTAGAAATTTGATAAAGGAGTAACATCCGAAACGATCGTAATTACGTTTTTAAATAAAATAAATATAACGTTAAAGAAAGTGACAAAACCAAAATATTGTGTTTCATTATCTAAAATATTTTTGTTTGTGATATTATTCCACGAATAACAAGAAATATGTTAAAATTATTATAATCCTTATTTCAATTAAATTAAAAGCAAGTTTTCATAAATGTCCGCAAAATAATTTCAAATTAATGTGGTACGAGTATGTAACGTTCGAAATAAGTAAAGCTCCTTATAGTTAGTATCCAGTAGTGCAGAAAGGACACATTTTCCTGTAGATTATATATTTATTATTTTGATTGGTTAACCAAATAGAAACTTAAGTGAAAATCACTCAAAACAAATTACACAACATAACAATATTTTTAGGGATGTTGTTCAACATTTTCTGTCCAATATTTAAACATCCAAGTAATAATCTCCTGTTTAAATGATATTTCCGCCTAAGCAGTGAGAAATTTGTATGTGCGAAGAAACTTATGAAAATATTCCTAATTTTTCATTGCTATTTTTCGAACACCAGCTTATTGTTTATGTTATAGGTATAGAGATCTGCAATATCAGTAAAGTAAAAAGCAACCCAACTGGATTTACTGTACACTATGAAAGATTCAACCAAAGAATGATGCACCTTAATAATTTTAATTCATTTACTAAAACAAGCTCAAAGTACTCGGCAAACATAGACCTCTATTACGATTGTCGAGTAGATCGACAATCGACACGACTCTGTGTTGCCTGTTCGTTTTTCGTTTTTGTTTTATTAAATGAAAAAACGAAAACGCAATATTGGGTCGTGTCGATTGTCGATCGACTCTTGAATCATAATAGGGGTGATTATATGAAGCTGTTTATACCAATTACTGCGATAGACCGTTTTGAAATCATAATTCTAGATTCATCACTAACAGTAAGTCGGTAATAATAGATTGGAGTGAAGTGTTTAATAAAATATACACTGGGACAGACTAGAAAATGAAAACTTTCAATTTGGACTCAATGAAAAGCTAAAAATATTTTTAAAAAAATTGGGGCCCATCCGACTCCAAACCAACTGTTTTAGATCACCAAACCAACCATTTATATTTTACAAAGATGTTCGGTTGTTTTGAGTAAGGTCCTTAAAAAATGTCACGCGTTTTCTTAAATTTGGAAAATTCTTCCCCAATATCACAATTGATCTTAACGGTAAAATCTTCTACTCTCAAGCCGCCAATATTTAGAACTGAAACGTGTTGAACAGCAACCAAAATCGCATTCGCAATTTTTCATTTTCGACCTTTAACAATTAGACCCAGTTATAATCCCTAGTACACAGAATGTTCAAAACTGCTTTTCTCAAAATTTGTGCCGTTTGTTCAGATCATAACGTTATATGAGCAACGTGATAGTTGGCTTATATAATTCTTTACTCTGTGATTCAGTCCGTACGGGGCATCGTTGTGTACCGTTGGAGAATACAAAGAAAATTAAACACAAGCAATCCAAAATCAGAATTAACGTCAATTATCTTTTGTGACCGATATCCTACTTCCTTGTCAAAAAGCATTTCCTTTTGTATATCTCCTACCGCCTGTCTCCTGAACCTCCTCCGCATACGATTCATGTAATTCAATCACATAAATTGTTTTTTACCAAAAACATTATGGATAAGCTTTGATAATTTATTTAGAATATTTATTATTTTTTACAAAATCCTGTTTTATAACTACCCAGTTCAAATATTATTGTAACACAATATTATTTCCGTTACGATTAAATGAAATAAATGAAAACAATTAAAGATGCGAAATAATAAATAAATAATATTAAACTGAAATACGCTAGGTAGAGCACTGCAAGGATGTTTAAGCGTCTCTTACGAGATTTTGCACTCACTCTACCATATTATCTCCTTCGTTTGCACTTAAGTCGAAGGTTGTGCGACCGATCAAACATACCTAATTGTATAATTTTCAAATCGAGCTAGAACATTATCCACTTTATATCCTCTAACCACATCCTTCTCGAGCGTACGTCGTGAATACGCCGCTTTCCTTAAAACTGCAGGTATTTGGTTCAAATATTGTCTACAGGATATATTAAGGTTGCATTGAAATTGAGCATTTGTACCCGATAAACATGGAAAAGCAGAAAATCTGTATAATTTTTTACATCAAACTTCTCATAATTGCAACAGCCCCAGTGTGTCCCAATTAACTGAATCTACTGAAATTCAATTTTAGCTCTTAGGTTAGGTTTGGTTGAGGTGGCGGTCCATACCACGATAGCTATACCACCATTTATTGTTTATCCTCCAACTCCTGCCCATCCTGCTGAGGTCCGTCAGTTCATTGAAAAGGGGTGCCCCTAGAAACTTTAGTCTGTTTCGTGCCAGACGGAGACAGTTGCAAAGAAGATGAAGTACTATCTCTTCCTCCTCCCTGCCCTCCTGTGTCATGTAATCACTCTGTCCTGAGATCATCTGTTTGGATACCACCAAGTTAAACTTTGGCCAGACCTGCCGAGTTATTACGTTTGAGGTACTATTTGACCATCTGCCGTTCGTAAACTTACTTGCTTTTTCCTGAAGCAGAAGTTTGCAAAACGCAAGTGTTCCGTTGTGCCATGTCGAGCCAGTTCATCGATTTTTATATTTCCCATTGAAATGCCGTCACACCGACATGATGTGGATGTTGAACGGATCTGTCATCTCGTTAAGAGATGAGAGACTTAATGGCAGCCGGACTGTCCGTGTATATATATGCGAATATCACAAGCCGATATTACATTAGACCTCAACCAGTCTACGACTTTCTTTATGGCAGTTACTTCAGCTTGAAAAATGTTACAGTAGGCGGGGGAGACGAAAGGTGAGGTTTAACAGAAGTTCCTCGCGGAACACCCCAGCCCCATCCCGTTTTGAATCTTCAGTAGAGAAGTTTGGAACTAATGGTTCCAAAACTGCATCCATCACCCAGTATTCTCTGTAAGGGATCCTAGTCCGGAACTTGTAAGGTCTCCGTGATCCATATTAATACTTTACGCTATTATCGATCGAGAGTGATCGATTTTTTTTTCTGTTGGTAAGGAAATTTCCAAAACAAAAAAAAACAAATCGAAATAATGGGTGGGTGTGTGGTCTATTGTTTGGACTGATATATAAGCATGAAAAACAATTTTGATGGTTGATTGATTTTGGTTATTTTGATAAAAAAAAATAGATAATCATAGAAATAAAAATTTGCTAAATAAAAATGGCACGATCTTGAAATGGACAAAAATAAAAATAATAAAAACTTGTGATACAATTAATTTTTATAATCAAAATTGATAAAAATTGTAAGTTTAAACAAAACAGTTATAATACAAGGAGTATGACAAAAAAATATACAAAACACCAAAAATATACAATATACGCAAAATATGTGGATGTTAACGGAAACAACAAAATCTTCATTACAGCATATATGTAACGCAAAAATAACAACATCATCATTGATAAGATGTCTGCACAAATAATTTAGGTAAACAAAACAAAACATACAGTAAATTTTTTTTTGTTTTAAATTCTTTATTTATAAATTATTATTCTTTAAAAAATTCATATTTAATTATTTATGTATTATTTATTCATTAATTATATGAAAAGAAAAAATCTAATTAATATCATTTCAGAAAATTTGCAAATTTCATTTATTAAATTTTTATTCAAAATTATATTATTGGGTGTGTGAATATGACTCCGCCCTTTCTCAATTGGTGTCGTTATTTGTACTGCTTACGTAAACTATAAATGGGCAATACTTGTATTCTATAGTACTTGATGTCAGGTTTCAAACTAACACAGTATACGACATTTGGTTGAAGTGTAAACAAATAGTATTTTTAACTCTTTCAAAATGTCGAATTTTATTCCAAATAAACATTATTTGCGGGAAGTTTTATTACATTATTTTATTGCAAAGAAAAGGCAGCGGAAACTTATCGTTTGCTTGTGGAAATTTATGGTGAGCATGCTCCATCGAATACAACGTGCAAAGAATGGTTTCGACGATTTAAAAATGATGATTTTGGCATTGAATATAAAGAGCATGGAAAACCATCCAAAAAATTTGAAGATGCTGAATTGGAAACGTTATTGGCTGAAAATTCTTCTCAAACACAATCAGAATTGGCTGTAGCATTAAATGTTGATCGATCAACTGAATGAGAAATAAGATCTCATGAGAATCCCAAACGCCAAAAATCTTGGGTGAAGCGTGGTGAAGCTGGTCCATCGCAACCAAAGCAATGGCATCCATTGCAATAAGGTTATGCTCTGTATCTGGTGGGATCAGAAAGGTGTGGTATATTATGAACTGCTGGAATCAGTTGAAACTATCAATGGCGATGTGTACCGACGACAACTAATACGTTTGAAGCGAGCGATAGAGGAAAAACGACCAGAATGGGTGAATAGACACAACAAATTAATTTTTTAGCATGACAATGTAAAACCACATGTTGCAAACGTTGTGAAAAATTATTTACAAGAACAGGACTGGGAAGTTCTACCCCACCCGCCATATTCACCAGATATAGTTCCTTCAGATTACTACTTATTCCGGTCGATGCAGTCGTCTCTTTCTGAACAGCGGTTCAGTTCTCGCGCAGAGATCGAAAATTGGCTTAATGATTGGATCGCCTCCAAATACCAAGATTTTTTCAGAGAGGGAATCCATAAACTGCCTGAAAAATGGGGGAAAGTTGTAGCTGCAAATGGAGCATACTTTCAATAAATAATTCTTTCATTTTATAAACAAGCAAATGTGTTTTATTTTAACAAAAAAGGGCGGAGTCATATTCACACATCCAATACTTACGAGGGCGAATCAAAATATCTTGCAATATCATATGAAAAAAAGAGTGAATAACTATATATTTTTTTAAAAAAAATTTTGTCGCGGTGAAACTTATAGAAACAAAATTCGATGTAAATTTTACAGTTCGGTTGTTTTCTTCAATTTAGTACCCGTGTTTTGAAAAAAATTCTAAAATGAATGAAATTGAATATCGTGTCGTTATTAAATTTTTCTGTAAAGATGGACGCAATGCAATTTATATATTCAATTACATATCAAAAGTTTACGGCGAATTTGCACCATCATATTCCACAGTAACAAGGTGGATAAAATTGTTCAAAAGTGGTCGGAAATCATTAGAAGACGACAACCGCCCGGGTCGTCCCGCAGATGCTATTAGCCATGAAAACATATTTTTGGCAGAATCAATTGTATTAGAGGACCGCCATATTTCTGTTTCGCGGTTAGCGTGGAGACTTTCCCTTTCATATGGTACCACTTATACCATATTACATGACCACCTTCACATGTCAAAAGTAAGTGCACGATGGGTTCCCCGTTTGTTGACTGCACAACAAAAGAAAATTCGTGTTCAAACTTCAAAGGCGATTTCAGAAATGTATGAAGAAGATCCAGAAAACTTCTTGGATAACATAACAACAGGCGATGAAACATTGATTCATCATTGGGATCCGGAATCCAAACAAGAATCGATGCAATGGATTAAACGTGGTGAACCACCACCAAAGAAATTCAAAACTCTACCGTCTGCTGGTAAGGTTTTGGCAACAATTTTTTGGGATACTCAAGGGATATTGATGATTGATTATATGCCACCGAAAACCACCATCAAAGACATCTATTATGCAAAGGTTTTGCAAAAATTGAATTGAATTTATTCACGACAATGCATCAGTGCACAAGGCTAAAGTTGATCAAGCTGCATTAATGGACTGCGGCTTCGTAGAAATTCCGCATCCACCATACAGTCCAGACTTGGCACCCAGTGACTACTTTCTGTTTCCCAATTTGAAAAAAAAAAAATAAGGGGCCGGAAATTTTCCAGTGATTCTGAAGTACAGTCTGTTGTAAATGAATATTTTATGGAGCAAAAGAAAACTTTTTTTTTAGAGGGCTTAGACAAGTTAATTGATCGATGTAACAAATGTATAAACCTTAAAGGAGATTACGTCGAAAAATAAAAATATTGCTGTCTCACTCACTCTTTTTTTTTCATATGATATTGCAAGAAATTTTGATTCGCCCTCGTAATACAAAATGTTTCCAAAAATTAAAAAATAAACAAATTAAAAAATTATAAAAAAAAAAAAATTTGCGGCACGTCATAAACTTTCTTACTTTTTATATTGTAATATGGCTTATCGGACATCACGCCAAAGATTTTCTATTTTCTATGCCTTTCGAGTTGTACTACTGGAGATAAATTTCAACAGGTTTTTCTCAACAGTTCTGAATTTTACTCAAAAAACCTATACAAGCAGCCTCTAAAGAAGAACAATCAATTATACTAAACTATTAAAATAAGCGCAAATTACTTGAAACAAATTAAATTCAATAAAAAAAAACAATAGATTTTTGTATTGATTGTTTGATAATGACCTTGAACGGTATTTTGGATTTAGCAGATGAACTGTTCAATGACTATCCTTCAGTTAGTTATATCATCACCAAACGGTTAGATTAAGAAGCTGTAACGACTGGCTTTGCTCTGCGTTCCAAGTTGGTTTAACATCCCTGATTATTAATGATTAAATTGTATATTAAGAACAATCTAGAAAGAAAATATAAAAAAATCGTACAAAAATATAGAAGCGTGGGAAAATCAAGTTTGTAGAAGAAAAAAAAATTAATAAGCTGAATAATCCCGTTCAAAAATAAAGAAATAATAAAAAATTTTATTTTGGGTGGAAATTTCTTTTGTTGTCAATTTTTGTTTTTAGGGTATAAAAACGAACAATTTTGAACAGAGCTCTCTGATTGCGTGAAAAAAAATTTCTGTTGCGATATAACCAAAAATTGGAAAAAATATTTTTGAAGCTTTTGGTTTCAAGTTCTAAGTTTTTTTTTATCTAAGTTTTCTATTTTTGTTAAAATAACAACATGTGCTATCTGAAATATGGTGATATATTAAAACAACAAGCTATGATGTTGTTAATACCACAAAAATAAAATTATTTTGAACGTTATAAAATAAATACAAAAATGTGAAAAATTTTCTGAATTGATTATAAAAATAACTGATTATAAAAGTTATTGATTGATTATAAAAATAATTTTTAAGAAAAGTTAGTTAAGTTTTCAGTTATCTAATACTCGTCCTAAATATACTGAAAATTTGTAAACTAATAGTTATATCATTTGTAATTAGTGAATATATTGTTATATAATTCCTAAATAATAATACGAGAAAAAAAAATTTGAGGTGTGGCCAACACACGACTTTCTTTTACGAACAGAGAATTTTGAGAAATTTTATTTTTTATAACTTTTTTTTTAAATTTTTTTTTTTAATTTTTTATTTCTTATTTTTATTTGTTTTTAATTTTTGAAAACATTTTGTATTAATAGTTTTTTGTAAACCTTATACTTTTTAAGATATTTGCAAAATAAATTTTCTGGACCAAGGGAGTGGCCACTTCTGGTTAGCCGATTTGGAGTAAAATTCACTGGGACCTCCCAATTTATCAAAAAAGCTTAAATCTGAAGTTTAAGTTCCGTGTGCTTAAATCTGAAGTTTAAGTTCCTGTGCGCAATATAGCTGTCTTTCCAAACTTTATAATTATATTTCTTACACTGGAATAGCTTCTTCCTATTATGGATCCAATCTCACGGTATGATTTCTTCTCTAAATATAATTTAATAATAAGTTTTCGCGTTTCTAAAGATATTTCCGTTCCTTTAGTATTTCTAGTTGTGATTTTTTAAAAAGAAAACCAAAAAATCACTAATTTTTATAAAATTTAATTTTTCTAACAAACAACAAGCACAGGCCTACAGAAAGTTTTTACAAATAATTTTTAGCACAACTGAACTCTGCAATAACAATCGAAATACTAATTCTGTGCCAATACTTTTTGATGTTATTTTTTCTCTATACAAAACTTGTTGTTCAGGGAAAACCCCTATTACAAAAAAAAAAAAAAATTAAATATGAGAAAGAATGGATGTACCTACACACATTTTGCGAAAAGGTTATGCACATTTTTTGTAAACAATTTTATAAAATATATTTGAAAGTAGGTTATATGTTCAAGAAAACGTAGTGTGCCAATACTTTTTTGTTTAACTGTATCAGAGAATGAAGAGCAGTCTCTACAGATCTTCCCTTACAATAAGCATGTTGAGATTTAGACAGCAGTTTTTCCCGCAGAATCGCGCCTCTGATAAGAGCTTCTATTTGTCTCCAGTGTTTTAAAGAGGAAGGACAATCTAATCGTTGTAAGGTCTTTCGGGCTGCTTTGTCGGACTTCTATCCATTTTCTAGGAATGTGGCATAGTTCTAAGCTGCCTTCAAAAATTACCAATAACCAGGGAAGGTTTCGATCCGTAAACTGTTGAATATCTGCAGGGATAATACCATCAGGTCCAGCCAACTTATACGGTTTAAAACTATTTATTGCCCACAGGATCCATCTTCTGTTATTAATTTGGCCTACGATTCTGCTTGCCCTATTACCTAATGATGTAATAGGTAAAGATTCGGAACAAGCAGGAAAATGAGTGCTCAGCAGAAGTTCCAGCCATTCCGCACAATTAGTGGTCTATATCCCATCCGGTCGGAAGGGTCAGTGGATAGTACTTCGCTTAGCCTAGACATCTCCAAAGACTCTCGAATTTTGCCACAGTATAGTCATACATTGCAAAGTACATATATCCGCCATTGCGTGGACTAAACGATTTTTTATCCTCCCGTATTTTTTTGACATAATGAAGTTAGCCACACAACGTTTTAACAGTTTTTAACAGTGCAATAATTCTGTCAAATAGGAACACTGTTATTGTCAATATATTGATAGTTTAATTAGTGTTACTGTTATTGTGGTATTAACAAGTAAGTATGTACAAACCATTTACAGTAGCTTTTTTTATAGTTAATTTACTTAATGTTTTATTTTGTTATCAAATTTTATTTTATTAAATAAAGTGTTTTATGCTTTTAAAATGTTAATTTTAAATGTTCATGCTTTTGATTATATGCTTAAAAGATTATCAAATATTTTTTAGGTTAAGAAAAAACCATTGGTGACAAATTTTTTGTTTTTATAACCTACAATTAAGATTTAAAGAAATTTTGTTTGTTTTTATCATATAATCTGCATGTAGAGAGGTTATTCAAAAGATGGGAACCGTAGGGCTGGTCATTTCGCGGTGAAATACAATATAGGAACAAATAAATTTGTGCGCGAAATTTGGTACGTTGAGGGCAACCACTAGATTGGGAGCGACGAACTGCGTGCGATGTACGCGAGAACGGCAGAGCAGATTGAACCTAGTTTGATAAAAAATTAACATAATGATTAACGCAATTAAAATTATATTGCAACGGCGTACGCCAAACCGAAATTCCGTAAGTATTGTTCTGTTAGGCCAGATAAAAGACGAGCGGCTCGATCAATATGCCAAAGGTTCGCTCGTTTAAATATGAACAAATCGTAAAGATCCAAGGAGTATATATTCGTTTTTTTGTAATTTTTTTTTGACTGCATTGCATGTGTTATTTATATGGAATTTGCTAGTTAAATAGTTCATTTGTGTTCAATGCTTGTTTATTGTAAATATTTTATGGATTTATTATAATTTATAGGTTTATAAAATTTATTAATCAGTAATGATACTAGCTGATTTCCGGAAAACTCGCTTTAATTTAACCTTGTTGATAATTTATATTTCAGAACAAATTTTATGTACTTTCAGAAAAAGAAACACAATAATGTAGCTTGGACAATACATTTATCTGCATCGATAATGAGTTATTTTATTTTTTTAGGAAATAACTTAACGAAGTTACTAGTTTTCTGTAGTATTGTAGGATGTTTAGAACAAAATATTATGCAGCGTTCCAATGCAAATCAAATTCGAAGCTGAATTCAGATTTGGCCTCTTTTAGATTTTCTAAAAGTTTAGCGAGGTATGTTATTATAATCGTAACATTTATTACAGAGCTAAGCTATGAATATCAAGGGTCAAGAGGGAATATTTGGAGCTGAAAAATTATTCAGAACGTCGATTATGCGTTTTGCAATTTAAAGAAGCGCATGTCGTTTCTGATAAGAAGAGATGGACAACTAAACCAAACTGCTTACCTTTAAATCTAATTGATTATTCTTTTCAGGTAACAAAATTCAGAGGTCAACTACCGATTCGTTATCGCTGCTTCATTACGAGGGGCCCCCAATATTAACAATATTTTATGCTGGTGAAAATAATTGGATGTTGCAGGATGATGACCCCATGGAAATCGATATTTTAGACAGGAATAACAGACAGGTAACTTATTTGGCTTTAAATCACTCGTCGATATGTTGGTCGTCCGTTCTAGTTCTAGTAGTGTTAGTGTTCAGACTCCTCTTGCAATTTCTTATTCTACTCCCCGTAAGGTTAAGTTGCGTAGGTGCATAAAACGGTTAATGTATAGTGGAAAAGTTAGGGAGCAGATTTGTAACAATTTGGTTGTTACTGTGTTTATTAGTTGATTTGTTAACGAATTTCATTGATTTGAAAAAAAAAAATTATTTAATTTGGTCAGCGGTTGTGATATAAGTACGCCTAAATGTTGGATATTAGCTAAACCGTAGAGCTTGTATTTACCTTTTTTATATAGTTAAGAACCAATAATCAGGTACACGATGCTGCAGTAGTGACTACGTAATATACCGGTATTTTATGACTTTTCTATAACAACAATAACAAAATACGATGTTCGAGGAGAGATTTTTTTGGTGGTGAAGAAGGGCATTCTTGGTTTGGACGTGAACATAAAAAGTTGAAAATAAAATAAAAACAAAATTTAAATAAAAAATAATTCTTTTAAAATTTGGCGACACCAAGCAAAAATGACCGAGAGTGTGTCATAAGAATATTCGAGCGATATATTTTGTATGTACACAAAATCTCTTAAGGTCGCGGATATACCGTCGAAATCAGCGATCACATCTTGAGGGTGATCAATACAATTTGTATATTTCTAAACAAAATCGCAGTTTCACATCAAATTTATGGGATATGAACCAAGGATGACCAATAATTAATGCCGCGACGAGCTTATTACTACAATTCATCATTGTATTCCTGTTTTGTCATTGCGGTTATAAACTAAGAATTAGTTTTTTTTCAACATCTGATTGCCGCTATTCTGGACCACATGTGCAGCATTGTGTACCGTTTGTAACAAAAACAAACATAAAATGTTGTTAGTTTATTATATTATTATTATTATATTTTCAAAATAAATACATTTCTATAAAGTTCCTTTAAAACAAATTTATATTAAATAAGGGGGGTGAACCGGTTCTGCGAAAATTATGTAATTATCATTAATTTCTTTTCAAGAAAAATTGTTTTTTTTTTTTGTAAGATAAGTTGATATTAATCATCATTTGGAAAATTAAATGTTAGTTTTTTTTGTATTAAATAAATATTCATGTTATTGATTTAAAAAAAATTGTGAATGGTTTAGCTTATTTTCATTTTCTTTGCTTTCGTTGTGATTTTTTTTCCTTTTTTTGTACGGCGTTCAGAATCAATGAAATTTGTTAATGTTTATAAATTCAGTGATATTTTTGTGATCGATTAAGAATGTTAAAAGTGATGTGTTGAAGTGATTTAGTATGCAGTGATTAAACTTGGCACGAACTTGCGCAAGGGGCATACCATAAGTGTCGCATACGGTATGTATTGGCAGGGAGGGATGCGTGTGGTAAAAACATCAAATGCCACAACCCGCGCAAGTAATAGTGCGCCCGCTTTTCGGTAACTGTGATAAGATAACTGTGATAAAACAACTGTGATATCTTTTGATACAATAACTGTGATATATTTCAAGTATTTATTTATTTATGTGTTCCGTCCTACTTCTATCAAACCGTACCATATTTATAGAGTTCCGTAAGCTTTTATAGTTAGCAGCACTAACAAGCTCCATATGATCGGTGGCAAACAAAACCCACCCAACCGCTGTCACCTGGCCGGCAAATGTGCTGCTGCCACCATCAAGGTCCTATGGAGAATTCTGTTAACGAGCGCATCGCGATCGAGGCGTTCGTTACAGATTAGCAATACGGTTCGAAATATTCCACTTAACGTGAAAATGTTCTTAGATGCTCAGATTATAAAGGGTCGATATAGTGCAGAGTTTTAAAATTATTGTTTAGCCATTTACTTCTGTGGTCCCAAAGCGTAAAGGAATTTATGCCATGATTTTTATTTGGCAAGCATTAGAACTCTTGAACGGATCACTGAAAACTTTCAGCATTCGCCCGGGTTCAATGATTTTATATTTCAAACGTTAAAAGTTTCGCCCAATCGAGAAAGAGTGTGTAGTTTATTTTGATGAAATGTCAAAAAAGTCTTTTTTAACATTTTTTTAGAAAGCAGGATAAAATTATAGGCTTAGTGGACTTTGGTGTGGCAGCTTATAACGCGGTCCCCGCAACATCAGCATTAGTAGTTATGGCTAGAAGTATTTGCGGGAAATGGAAGCAGGCAGTGGCTTATTTTTTTGTTAATAATAGTTGTGCTATCGGAGATTTAGTTTGGATAGTGAATAATTCGTTGAACAGACTAGAGAGCATTGGATTAAATGTAAGAGGTATAATAAGCGATTAGGGATCAAATTTCTTTAGGTTGTATAATTATTTAGAGCTACACCCGGATAGACCATATTTCTTTCGAAATGGTAATAAATATTATTATATTTTGGATGCGCCTAATTTAATAAAAAGTATTCGCAACAATTTAATGGTAAATCATAAAAATCATCATTTGCGATTAATGCCTCGCTTAACTGACTCTCATGAAGGTCAAATATTCCACCCAAGTTTTAAGCCATTCTGTTTATTCCTGCCTTCAACCCTTTATTTCAAACAATATCCTACCACAATCCGCCGTTAAAACTGCTAAGTTTATAACTTTTTTCGATGAATTATTTGATATGATGAATTCTTCAACTATGCATCGCAAAACGACTTTTAGAGCTGCTTATAGAGGCTCATAATTTCAAAAAAAAATCAAAGACGACGCCCTTTCTTTTATAGCAAAATTAACTATTTTAAATAAAAATGGATAGAGCATTTCCAAACAACTTAAGTTTATCCGAGGTTGGCACGTTTACGTTCAGAAGGATATATATTTCTTCTGACTAGGCATCTTAATCAAGATTGCTTTGATAACTTTTTTGGAAAAATTCGCCAGCAACGCGAAAATTCTTCCAATCCGAAACCCATTCAATTTTTTAGAGCATTTAAAAAGATTTTTTGTTCTCAATTTCTAAATGTTTCAAACTTTAGAAATTGTGAAACAGAACCTCAAGATTTTGTCGATCTGTTCGCAAACATTGCTCTACCTAACGATCGATTGGTCGCTGCAAATTATCGAAGAATTCCTAATTTTACCTGGCCTTCTGTTAATAATAACCATAAAGATTGTTCCGTTTCCCATTCTAATGCACGAGCGTATTTTTCAGGTATTATTTTCAACCTGTGTATCGAACTCCACGATTATGTAGTAGGTGACAAATTACTTTGGATATTAATGATCAAAATAAATTTGTCGGTTTGTAGATGACAAATTACTTTGGATATTAATGATCAAAATAGATTTGTCCATTTTAAAGCATATTCGAGACAACGCGCATCGTTCGGTGGCTTGTTAGTTCCTCAAAATAATTTTATAAATTTAATAAGTCAATTTACAAAAAATTTTCTTACAAAATATAGCATCGGTCAAAAATAATAATATTTCATTTGCTGTATGAAGGAGCTAGATTTTTCTCTTGATTGTCCGATTAGAATGCGTTTGTATTGTAGATTTAACTAGCAAAATTGAACTTAGATGTAGAGCTGTGATAAGTTTTCCGTTCCTTTGCATCCACATGAAAAGTTTTGAATTATTTTGAATTTACTGTATTTATTTTATAAAAATAATACTATTTTTTTACTGTGATATTTATTACTATGTATTAGGTTTAAGATATTTTTTTTCTACAAATGAAATTCTGATAAATATATTTTATTTATTGTTGAATTATTATAGTAGATTTATTTTTACAATTTTTATTTTTTATAATTTTTTAATTTTTTTTGTTGTTACTTATAAATGAATTATAAAAAGCAATGTGATATTATTTTTCCTTAATTATGAATTATTTTGAATTTACTGTACATATTTTATAAAAATAACACTATATTTTACTGTGATATTTATTATTTATGTATTAGATTTAAGTTTTTTTTTTGTTTTTAAACAATTACGACATTTCACAAGTGAACTAATATATTTGTTAGTTTACTTAACTGTTGTAGTTATTTATTTTTTTTATAAACATTGATGAACACAGATGATGAATATCCAGCTGGGGGCTATTCGTGAATTCGATTCGAACGTATTCGACTCTTCGAAGTATAAGATTCGTATTTGATTTAAATAGGAAACGAACGAATCTGTAATGCCAAAATTTGTAATTAACTATTGGAAAGCCACAAAATGCTAATTGATATTTTGAAAATGAGCTTAACTCTGATGCGCACTACGAAAACCCTATTTTACTTTGTTTGTTAATATGAACCATTAAAAATAAAAATTCTCAGAAATAACTGTTTGATTTTTTTATTAATTTTTTCTGTGGTATTGCTCCCTTTCTTTAATGATCGGCTCTTTTCAAATTATCTGCTCCTCAACCTGTTTACTAGAGAATTTATTTTTAAATATTATGGATAATTTCTAAAAAATATATAATAAAAAATATTGATTTGGTTTCGAAAAGGTAATTCGATTCAAATTATGAAAATGATGTGGAGCACACGAAAATAACGACAACTAATTATTAGTAAATGCCAGGGAATATCATATGAGATCCTATTTAAAATATTTTGGTTCGTCGGATTGTTAAAATTTTCAAAAAGTCTCCAATAATAAACTCCTTAATTCAAAAATACTTGAAAGAGCAACACGTACGATTGCGCTCCTTAAAATTTTATTCTAAGATAAGGTGAAATAGCATGTTGGAAACGGTTGAACAATTTTTGAGATTTAAAGATTATACTGCGAAGGTTAATTTGTTTGTTATTATTTTAATAATATATAATTTAATAATCACCCCTATTTTGATTGACAAGTCGATCGACAATAGACACGACTCTGTGTTGCATTTTCGATTTCTCATTTGATATTATTATCAATATGAAAAACGATTGTCGATCGACTCGTCAATTATAATGGGGGTGAATAATAATAATTAATTAAATTATGTAAAATACAAAAAGTCTCAAACAGAAAAAATATATAAAATATTTTTCTTTATAATTGCACAATATATAATTATTAATTTGATTAAAAAACAATATTGAAACCAAATCAATTGTGAAATATTGTAATAAATATGTACGTATTGAACATATTTTGTTGCGAAATTCAAGTTTCAAGTTTTTCAATGAAAAAAGCAAATATATTATAAAACGTTTATATAAATGTTTTCTACGTACCTTGAACAACAACATTCAAGAAGACGATATTGTTATTGAATAAATATTAATTGCAGTAATATTAAAATTAAACTAGCTATGCCTAAAATAAATTTTTCGAATTTCCATTTTGGAAAATAAATCAAAGTTGGCTCTGATGAATTAAAATAATACTTGCTAAATTATTCTTTAGTTTAACTAGTGTACGTAAGATGTCTAAAATATTAAGAGAAAAATACGAAAAAAAATAATTTAGTCACAAAATTATCACTCGTACTAAATATTTTGTGAATTTGTTTTGCTTTTCCTACAATTTGTTTACTTGAAATTTCCTCAGATGGTAATTTTTGTTATGTTGTTACGAAATTTTTACGGCCATCACTGCCATATATGTAATGTATATTGATTTAATGGCCAAACGAATTGTAGTAAGCTTTTATTTTAATTTGACCAGAATGCTGTTGTTAGGCAACTTTTTTATATTTTTGTTTAAATAATTCAATTATTACAAGAAAATGAAAACGATTTACTTAAACGACATTCATATATGTTGAAATTCAAATATTTATGAAAGTATTTGAGAAATCATAATTAAGAATTTGTAACGTTTTCATTTAAAAATTTGTCTTAGGAAAAAAAGTGATTTCCCATATGTTTTGTGTATTTTACTCTGAAAAGTTTGGTTTTTTCCTCGTTTCTAATTCCTTTATAAAATCTGTGTTTTTTAGACTATGGCTTTGTATAATCAAGGTTACTTTGATTTCGACAAAATCCGTCCCGCAATTGAGCCTCATATACAGTGCGAGCTCTTGAATTTCCTATTTGCTGCAGCGATACTTGGAAATGAATGAATAAATGAAATTATCGATCATATAATTTCATTAACCGATTTCACTTTGGATATGTGAACACAAAGGTTTCTGTGTATTCCAGCTCATCGTGGTTTTAAAAAAACAACTAAACCACTAAAGATCACGGATTATTATCTATAAGTTGTAATGGTAGCTAAAAATTAAAAAATAAAATTATGCATTGCTATCATATAAACAAAACAAAGCTAACTTATTAAATAATAATTAAAAATAAAAATTATCAACTTATTACCTCATTCTCCAATGACAAGTATGACATTTGTAAAATGTCAAAAAAATTAACTATATTCATTTTGTACACTGTCATGTTTTAACATCAAAGCCACTGTATCGATCAAAACTTGATAAAACCAATATAAACCTCCTGTATTTTCTGTCCAAAACTTTCCATAGTAAAATTAGGTAATGGCGGATATATATACTTTATAATATCAAAGCATTCCTAGATAAAAGCAGAGCACCCTGTATTTTATAGAGCCATAATCAAAAAATCTGAGTTTTTATAAGGGAATTAGAAACGAGGAAAAAACGAAATTTTTCATAGTAAAACACACAAAACATATGGAAAATCACTTTTTTTCCTAAGACAAATTTTAAAATGAAAACGTTACAAATTCTCAATTCTGATTTCTCAAATACTTTCATAAATGTTTGAATTTTAACATATATGAATATCGTACAAGTAAATCGTTTTCAGTTTCTTGTAATAATTGATTTATTTAAAGTAGAATATTAAAAAAACTTCATAACAACAGCATTCTGGTCAAATTGAAATAAAAGCTTACTACGATTCGTTTGGTCATTAAGTAAATATACATTACTAGATGGCAGTAACGGCCGTAAAAATTTGGAAACATCGTACCAAAAATTACCACCTGGGGAAATTTCAAGTTCAAAAATTGTAGGAAAAGCAAAACAAATTCACAAAATATAGGAACGTGTGATAATTTTGCGATTAAATAATTCGTATTTTTCTGTAACCATTTTAGACATCTTACGTACACTAGTAAAACTAAAGATAGCAAGTATTATTATAATTCGTCAGAGCCAACTTTGATGTATTTTTCAAAATGAAAGTTTGAAAAAATATATTCTATAAATAATTTAATTTTAATATTTCTGCAATTAATATTTACTTATGCTGTGTGCCTCAGAAGACTTTTCAAACTAAACTTTTGTAAGATCCAGTAATTCATGCAATATTTAAATAGATGTCACTAGGTTAAAAGTATTCAATTGTACCTTATAGCAGAGCACTCTGTATTTTATAGAGCCATAATCAAAAAATCTGAGCTTTTATAAGGGAATTAGAAACGAGGAAAAAACGAAACTTTTCATAGTAAAACACACAAAACATATGGGAAATCACTTTTTTTCCTAAGACAAATTTTTAAATGAAAACGTTACAAATTCTAAATTATGATTTCTGAAATACTTTTTTAAATGTCTGAATTTTAACATATATGAATATCGTTTAAGTAAATCGTTTTCATTTTCTTGTAATAATTGATTTATTTAAACCAAAATATTAAAAAAACTGTATAACAACAGCATTCTGGTCAAATTGAAATAAAAGCTTACTATGATTCGTTTGGTCATTAAGTCAATATACATTACATAGATGGCAGTGATGGCCGTGAACATTTGGAAAAATCGTACCAAAAAATATCACCTGGGGAAATTTCAAGTTCAAAAATCGTAGGAAAAGCAAAACAAATTCACAAAATATAGGAACGTGTGATAATTTTGCGATTAAATAATTTTTTTTCGTATTTTTCTGTAACCATTTTGGACATCTTACGTACACTAGTAAAACTAAAGATAAATTTAGCAAGTATTATTTTAATTTGTCAGAGCCAACTTTGATGTATTTTCCAAAATGAAAGTTCGAAAAAATATATTTTAGAAATAATTTAATTTTAATAGTTCTGCAATTAATATTTACTTAATACCAATATGGCCTTCTTGTATATTGTTCTTAAAGATATGTAGAAAACTTTTATATAACCATTTTATAATATTTTTGCTTTTTCCATTGAAAAACTTGAAGCTAAAAAACACCATTTTTACTATGGATTCCTATGGAAATCAGTGAAAAGTTATACCACTAAAAAAGCTTCTAAAAAATACTTCATTAAGATTATGGCTCTATACTCTAGAAGGCTCTGCTTATAGCCAACTAAACTTTTCAATGTCTCGTTTAAATAAATGACGTCTAATTAAAAATAAACCGAGTCATTTATTAAAAGTATGTAATTCAAAATAAGATTTATATATATGTATGTACAATGTAGGATTTAAGGTATCCGAATTTGTTCAACTCAATTAGGATTCAGCCTGTCGTATTTTATGTTATATTTAAATTGTATAATTGCTTTATACTATATATTATTCCTGTTATGTGAAACGATTATTAACCATACTATTGAGTTTTCTTGAAGCAAATGTGTAGTTTTGTACGTTTAGGTTTAGTTTTGGTGCGTTTAAGACGTTGTGTTCCAAATAGGGAAAACCGACCGATTAAACATTTAAGTTTGTGGTGATTTACGTTTATAAAACTTTATCGTGAAGTTAATATAGTTGGCGAATTTTTATATCCGCGAGAGATTTTCCATATACCAAGATTTGGGGTGATATAAAGTGCCGTGGAATAACACCTAATTTCAGTGCCGTGGAATAACACCGAGTCGAGAAATAAAAAGTACCGTATTTTGTACCAAGACAGTATTTAACGGCTAAAGTAATACGCGTGATATTTAAAAATAAGTGCTGTTGAACGCAGTTTTAATTTGGCGAAGATCAAAGATAAAATCAGAACGGTTTTAAGATCACCGAATTTGTGAGTCGAGAAATATAAAGTATCGTATTGTGTACCAAGGACGTTTGCGAGAAATTTAAAAATAAGTGTTGTTGGATAGTTTTAATTTAGTGAAGATAAAAGATAAGACTAGAACGGTTCTTATAATTTATTGTGTTTATATATGAAGTAAAGTTGTTTTGATTTTGGGGCTGAAAGTGAGGTTTGCTATTATATAACAAATTATTAAGAAATTTTAACTGAGATGGGCCGAAAAAAAAAATAATCTTCATAATTCACCTGAAATTGAGGACGCTTTTATGCGTAAGATGATGGAAATGTTTAGAAGAGTCGCGAATGTTGAGTCGGTGAATTCAAATAATACAGTGCTATTGAACGAACCAAAAAGCAGCACTATGATGGAGGGTGGTGACAGCGGAGATATGACAAATAGAAGTAGGGAGACTAATGCTAGCGAACTTAACGGCAACCAACAGGAAGATAATACCCAGTTAGAAGAGTTACGAACACGGGAGATGGCGCTGAAAGGTAAAATGTATTATCGTGCCTACTGCTGGAGCTTGCTTAAGTTTTAGAGATATCGAAGAATCGCTTTTGAAGTTTAGCGGAGAGGATGATTATACCGTCGAGAAATGGATTCAGGATGTCGAAGATGCTGTATGAATGCTGAACAGAAAGTAATTTATTCAAAAATACTGTTAACTGGAACAGCAAAAGACAGTTTACGTTTGGCGGTTACTGATAACTGGGAAATTCTAATCACACATTTAGTCAACGAGTTCAAAAAGAAAGTGAATTCTGCTGTGGCGCATGGAAGAGAGGAAGAAAAATAAAGATGCATCTTTCAAAAATTATTTAATCGCTATGCGTGAACTAGGCCAAACCGGCAACTTGGAAGATGCTTCGATAATCGATTACTGTATAAGTGGAATAACCGATTATGAACATAATAAGGCGGTTTTATATGGATCAACCTCTATGAATGATTTCAAAAGTAAACTCGTAATTTATGAAGTAATCAAACAAAAAATTAAGATAAAAGCACCAATCGAGAGCGTAACAACAAAGCCAATTGAGAACAAAAAGTCAAATAGATTCAGAAGAATGCCAAGATGTTACAACTGTGGTGGAACCGGACATCTAGAAAAAGATTGCGCGGCAAAATCTGATGGTTCAAAGTTCTAAATCTTGTGCAGCCATAGAGAATCAGGATGATTGTTCATCTAAAGATGTCAAAAATGTATTTTTCAATGGAAAGGAACTTTGTGCACTAGTTGATACCGGAAGCGACATTAGTTAATGTCACATAAAAAATTCATTGGAACGGGCATTTGCGAATTTAGCGAGGAGTGCACAATATTCCATGGTGCGGGGTCCAGAGATGTATCAACCGTAGGTATAGGTTTAATGCAAAGCTAAAAATAAAGGAAGAAGTATATGAGACCACAGTTCACATAGTTCCTGATGGAATACTGCCAGTTGACTTTTTATTGGGTAGAGATTTGGGTAGAGAAAATTCATTCCGGGAAACGTTTCAATGGTGATTGAGCATGGAGAACTTCCGCCCCAGTAAACCTCAAGTCAGATAATTTTTTTTGTTTAATCATAAATTGGTTTTATAACGGTCATCTTGTGACTCGAACACATTAATCGGTCACACTTCGGTCATTGTGCTGATCACTTAGTCATAAAACGTCATATATTGAATTTCCATATGACTGACAGTCATAGGGTATCATATATTAATCATACTGTGCCAATCGAGAAACATCTCTCGATAATTTTAATATTTTTTTTTATTGGTCATTCATTGATCATAAAAGAATCTTTATATCTCGATATTTGATCGATATATATCTGATGTGATTAACATTTATTTAAAGTTGTGTTCGATCAAATATCAAGCTGTATAATTTGTTTTAAGATCGAATAATGACCAATCATTAAAAAAATTATAATTCAACAAACTTTACATAATATCAAAGAAAAGTCATAGGAAAATTCTTAGTTATGACTGAATAATCAACAAAAAATATATGTCAAATAAAATACATTTACGTGGCGAACAAACTATTTTAAAGAAATTTTGCTTCAATTATTTTAATTTCATACAATATAATACATAAATTAAAAATATGGATAAAAGCAACAAAAAAAAACTGAGTTGTAAACAATTAAACGATAGGAGAAAATATCGACCACGATTGCAGAAACTTACCTCAGAAAAATGTTCAACATTTTGCAAACAGGTTGGAACTCGTTTCAAAGCAGCCTTAAGTGAGCAGAGTTTGGAACACGAAGAACTACCAGTCGTTCATTCATCTACTCTAGCTTTAAGTGATTCATTTATTCAGTTACCACCTAAAGAAACAATTAATTCGAATGAATACATGGATACTCATACTGTAAATGTAGGGGCTACTTATGAGAGTGACGATGTTGAATACTTTAGTCCAGATGATACTAATACTGAAAGTGGCTGTGAAAATGATAATAAGTTTTCAAAAAAAGAAAACGATTTAGCGTTTAGTGAATTTTTAAAATCTTGGACAGTCCACTATAATATCAGTCAAGCAGCATTGAAACCTTTAATTAAAAATATAAATAAATGTTTTGCTGCCAATTTACAGAACGACCCTAGATCAGTCATGATGACGCCGCGGCAAACTGCCAATACCTTTACAAAAATAGAAGGTGGTGAATACTGGCACCAGGGGCTTGAATTTTGTTTAAGATCATACTTCGCAGAACTCAGGGAATCAGTTTCTATTTCTTTAAATATCAATATTGATGGTTTGCCTATTTTTAGAAGCTCCAAGGCAGAATTTTGGCCAATACTATTTAATGTTTTTGAAATAGAAGATTTTCAACCTATGGTAATCGGGGTATTTTACGGAACTAGTAAGCCACAAAAAGTAGAAGAATTTCTAAAACCATTTGTGGATGAAATAGTACCAATTCTTGAAAATGAAATTACAATCAATAACCACACACTTAAAGTGAAAATAAGGTGCTCCGGCGCGATCGTTTATTAAAGGTACAGCATACTTTAATGCAAAGCACGGATGCCTGAAATGTACTACTATAGGAGAATTCTCGCATATTTCGAATACAACTGTTTTCCACGATCAATATGCTCCACGTAGAACAGACGAAGGTTTTCGATCAAGAATATATGGATTACATCACAACAACTATAAAAGAAAAACACCCGATGGTCCAATTTCCCGAACAAAATTGGAACCAAATACATCGCCGTTATTACAAATTCCATCTTTAGATATGATTAAAGATATAGTTGTAGGAGATCCGCTACACCTTTTACATCTTGGTATTGTGAAACGATATTTAGTGGGTTTTAAAGAAGGCAGTTTAGGGTATGGCACTAAATGGGACTCTAGAACTATAAGTATCATGAATGAAAGACTGTTAAAAATTAAACTTCGCCAAGAAATTCATCGGAAAGTTAGAGGAACAGATGTTCTTGCCTTTTGGAAGGGAAGCGAATTTGCCTCGTTTCTTAATTATATAGGCATTGTGGTCCTGAAAGATATTTTACCTGTAGATGATTATTACAATTTTCTTGTACTGTTCTGTTCAACAACAATTTTCTCGATTAATTATTATAAACAATATTGGCCATTGGGGAGATCATTAGCAGAGCATTTTGTGGAAAACTACAGTTTCTTGTATCCTGATCATTTAACATCTAATCCACATAACATCTGCCATCTAGCGGATGAAATAGAATGTTTTGGACCATTGCCTACAATTTCTACATATCCTTTTGAAAATATCTTGTATCACATTAAAAAAAAAATTAAGAATGGACGCCTGCCACTGGTTCAGCTAGCGAATAGGCTCTCCGAAATTACTAAAAATGTGGTTGCCCAAACACCAAAGGGACCATTTCCATTTTTTAAATTTCCTTTCAAAGCTGACGAATCAAATACTACAAAATATTCGTGTATAAAATTGAAAGATAATTTTACCATAAGAAGTAATTTTGAAGATAAATGGTTCTTGAATGTAAACCTAGAAATTATTGCAATGGAATATGGAATTAAAATAAACGCAGAACATTTTATTTATGGACATAAGTTAAAATATCGCGATGACTTTTTTTTAGATCCAATAGAATCTTCTAATATAAATGTATTTTATACCACAAATTGTAATGAATTTAGTTTGAGTTATTTGTGTTCAATTAAAGAAATATTTTGTAAGTTAGTGGCAATAAATCAAGACAATAACCAAGTTGTATTTATACCGCTACAGCACACTATGAACTAAAAAATATCTATGATTGCATTAAATTAAAATTAAGAGCGATTTAGTGAAACATTTTTGAATTTGTCATTCTAATATTTTTTTTATTGAAATTCAAATATTCATTTTTAATTGATATTCAAAATAACAATTATAATAAAATAAAATTGTGTAATTCAATATTAAAGCCTTTTCATACAAATAAAAAAATCAAATAATAAAAGCTTAGTACGGCGGAGCTGGTGATAAAAGTGATGACTTTTCTGTATTGATCAAGTTAGAAATAACGAGTTTGCCTTCCAAATCTGACGTTCTGAAAAAAAAAAACATAAGTGAATAATTTGTTCAGAATTTGTGATAGATAAAAAAAACATCATACATCTCTGAGGGGCACGTGATAATAATGGTATCAGACGAATCATACATGTCATTTGAGCTTTAAAACGATGTGTTTTTTATTAATAAAAATTATTATTCAATGTTTCACTATAAATAACTTACTGCATTCCATCTACTGTCAAAGTGGTAGTTCTAGCCAAACCACGCATTCGTTGCGTTGGTCTTCGAAGTAGTTTTGATTTCAGTCTAGCTGTAGAATTCCGAAGCTGTTTTTGTAGAAAATCTTCACATTGCGATACAGAAAATGTAGGATCTGCTGCCAGAACCACATCTCAAAATAATTTAACAGTGTTGTGTTTATTTTCAAATCTGGTTTTAGCAGTTTGGCGTCCAATTCCAGTCCACGAACACTCGGCAAGTAGAGAACGCGTGAACAATCGATCTAATATGTCGTAACATACAGTACGCCCACTGCCGTTGCATTGGCCATTGAAACATTTCAGCCTATTAAACTTTAAGAAAAACGTGTACTTAAGAATATATACAAGTAAATGAAAACATATTTAATAAAAATATTGATTTACGTAAACTAAAACTGCTTACTAAAGTTTTAAAATAATTGGAGTCATTTATATCAATCTCGAATTTTTCTAGATTCGCTAACAATCTATTACTGAGAATCCCGGAAGATCAGTAGGTGTAAACAATTGTTCATCAGTGGATTTCACATTCAATGGCACCATGTTTGGTACACTTATTTTCTCCAAAACAAGCTGTATTTTTGCAGATTCCTCCAGTAAAGGCCTAAAATTATTTGAAAACAAACATAATATAATATAATGATCAGAAATATAATTGATATAAATTATACTGTGCAGCTTCGGTCAATGAAGATGGTATTGCTGCAAGTTTGGATTCCATTGAAGTCATTCTCATCTCCAGTGCTGACATCCTTTTCCCGATGTCATCTCTAAGTGATGTGACAGTATCTAGAATATTTTTCAACGTTGATTCAACAATGCTCGTGTCGGGCGGAACATTATAAGGTATATTATGGGGTATTTCCTGGTTTTCCATTGAATCGTTTGTGCTTTTTTTGGGTAAAGTTTGTGTTTTGTTATAATGTACCGGCTTATGATGAAATTTGTTTAATAATTTTTTCCTTACTCCAATATTCGATGATGATGCTAAAAATTAAAAATGGTTGAATAAATTTCACTACAAATATAAAAATTCAATTTCACACCTTTAATATCTCTGAGTTGTGATTTAAAATTTTGGTTTGTAAGTCCAGAGGCTCTCATTCGATCAATTTTCCTTTTCTTTGTATTTTCTGGATTCACATCTTCCTCCGTTTCGGATATTGCCATCATTTTCTCTTATTTTCTCTTGCGTTTCATTTGCAATTACCCATTCTAAACCAGCTCGTTTTATTTTGCATTTCATAACCTAAAATTAAAAAATTAAACTTTAAAAACTCAGCAAATGTATTTCAAAAAATAGTTAAGATTACCTTCCAGCTCGGTTGTGGGGTACTTTCCGGTCGTCTCAATAAATCGCTGACTTTTTCCGGTGGCCAATATAACGCATCTAAACCATCTGCTTTGGCTGAAATACCATCACCACACCCGCTAATAAATTTAGCCCAGCCATTTTAAACTATCCAGTTGTTTGGAACAACCGTAAGATACGGTTTTTTATTTTCGATGGTTTGTACTATTGAATATGCCATATTTACTTACTATTTCAAAATAAACGGTATTTTTTTATTTTAGTTTTGTAATCTTTTCACTTTTTCACAACTTGCTTGCACTACGGTTGTCATAGATCTAGCATTAAATGAATATTATATAAATATTACGGTACAATTGTTGGTCACTGAATGATCATTTAAGTACTTTAAAATAGCTTTAATATTAGATCAAGTCACATTTTGGTAATATTAAAGCTTTATAATGATCATATAAACAAAACCAAAACAGTTTATTCTACAAAACAGTTTGTATACTTACGATTAATACGAATTGTAATATACGAGTATAATACGAATGTATGATTATTTATATTGCATCCGTATATTGGAATATATTCAATTTATATAATTGATTCTTTATGCATTTAATATTTTGATACAAGGAAATTAATTAATTCTTAATACCTAAAAACAAATAATTTGATGAGTACCAATGATAGACCAGGTAGTAGAGGCACAGCGTATTTACTGAGATCTTACATGGAGTTGGACAAGCACGAGTTCGAATCACAGCCGGAGGATGCATATAAATAAAAAAACAGGTAAATATAATTTGATCATATATGATTAAAAATGAATATTAAAAGTGAACTCAGGCCGTGTAATTTAATAGAAAAATATACAAAATTGCAAATTCCAAATTGTGTGTGTGGAGAAAAAAAGCAAATATATTTTTAAATAAATTTTTAAAATCATATATCCATTCTAAGTCATATAAAAAAATATTATGTGATCTGTCATTTATCGCTCATTATTCTAGACACAATGACATAAATATATCAGTTTTAGCAGTTTAGTACTAGCAATATACTAACCATATGATGGTCATAAACCAGTCATATAATATTAGTTTGTGGTTGTGTATCATTTAACAGAGCTTTACAAGATTTTCATTGGTTCTTATTTGACCGTTTTTAGACATATAATATAGACCATTTTGATCATAATAACATCAATATTTGCTAAATGATGATGCTTCTATGATTTGATTTTATGATTAGTCATATAAGAAAGTCGTAGAGAATTATATATAACCGAATTAAAAACAAATTGTATGATTTCTGGTTACCTGGGCGCTTATCATAAACCATATTAATGATCGTGAAGTGGCGGATAGAATTCGATTATTGGTAGTAAACTAAAATCCAGAGAAGAGAACGCCAAGTCCAAACATAAAAATGCATATTGAGCTGACCGATGAGAAACCGATTGCTTATAAACTGAATTATGTAAGAAAATTATTAAAATTATCAAAACTATGATTTTAATTAACAATAGCTAAAATATCGTGCATTTCTAAAAAATAGAATTTAAAATTTTAACAGTTTTAACACAAAATTTCATTTTATCGTTTAATTTACGATGATAAATTGAAATTTTGTATTAAAACTGTTAAAATTTTAAATTTTATTTTTAGTAAATGCACGATATTTTAACTATCATTCATTAAAATCGTACAGTTTTAACTATTTTAATAATTATGTTACATAATTTGGTAAAAAAGGGAATATCGTTCTCGTTACTCGTTCTCAATGTGTACCGGGCTTTACTGACTACGTATTTTAAACTGTATGCCATACAAATTGAAAAGTCGTCGAAAAGTAACCTCGTAAACTGCCTTTTCACCAAGCATCTATGAGGAAATAGCGAAAGCTTCAAAATTTGAAAAGTTTAGTTTGAAAAGTCTGCTGAGGCACACGGCATTAATACCAATATGGTCTGCTTGTATATTGTTCTTAAAGATATGTAGAAAACTTTTATATCCACCTTTCATAATATTTTTGCTTTTTTCATTGAAAAACTTTAAGCTAAAAATCTATAGTATCCAGTTGTAGCACTTCTTGAACTGCACGCGACCAAGGGTTCGTTTTTTTTACAAAATTTACCACCCACAATAAACACTGCTTTGTTATTGTTTAGAATTTAATTTTCAAAAATATTTATTGAAATTTATAATGTACACAATATTATTATGTTAAATTCATTCAATTATGTTTGTTTAGTTTTTGACTAATAAAATTTTAACAATTTTGAATTTTAATTATTTTGAAAAATTAAGTGTTTACAAAATGGAGTAATATGTCGCATCACTCGAATGGACAAATACTCTCTACCACTTGACACTGGTATAGTTTCGCGATTAAAAAAAAAATATTAATTCGACCTTTTTTTTGCAAAGGAAAAACAACGACTGTCTATGAAAAAAACTTTATCGAGACGATGAACAAAAAATTAATAAATGAATTTATTTTGCTGCGTTGCCAAAATCAAATTAAAGTAATGAATTTTATAATTTCGTCGTTAGCTAACATCCTGGCGTTATAAATATAAATATCGCTAATATATTGGGCACAATGTCTGAATAACTACGTTTATGCGGTGCACGCCAATATATGTAATTTGCTATATTGTGGCGGAGAAACGAATTAGTAAATATAATTTGTATATTTACATTCGTTTGAACGCTACAAAACACCATTTTTACTATGGATTTCTATGGACACCAGTGAAAAGTTATACCACCAAAAAAGTTTCTAAAAAATATGTCACTATGATTATGGCTCTATACTCTAGAAGGCTCTGGTATAAGCCGTCAGCATAAAATTCAAACTTAATATAACGGGAATACGTAGGCAAAAAAAAAATGGATTTTTCATACAAATCACATGAAAAGTTATGTTTTTTTTAATATCGTTTTTCTTAAATGAAAAATTTTACATAAATGAATTTTGATTTCTACGTTATCAAGAAGAATAATTATTGATAAATATATGATTTGAAAATCAATTTAGAAAATCTTGTGTATAGATATTTAATTAATGTGTTACTAAAACCACTTTATTTACAAAGCCATCTTTACACCTCATGACGTCACACCTTTCGTTCATGTTTTGTTTTATAATAGAAAAATGTCGATAAATAGCAAAGACGTTAAACTAAAGAGGAGAAACAAACTTTTTTTCTATGTAAACAAACCATTTAGTTTTTATTGTTGTTAAAAAGTGGTTGTGCGTTGTTTATTTCTAGTATGTATATTGTATTTTAAAGTCTTTAATAAATAGTAATTAAGGTCTTAGGCTGGTTTCCAAACGATACTTATTTACTGACTTATTTGTGGAACCTAACTTATTCAATGAAATTTCTTATGGAATAAGTTAGGTTCCACAAATAAGTCAGTAAATAAGTCTCGTTTGGAAAACAGCCTTACGTCATTTATTTCGTTTTTATAATTTTATACTCTATTTTCACAAAGCCATACAAAGAAAAAGTAAATTTGTAAAATTTTATTTTAATTATATTAATCAAATTACTAAATTTAAGTTATTGGTTTTAAAATATGTTATACTCAAAGTATCATGCCAATCCGCTCAAAAGGTTATTGCAGTTTATCTATATTTAATCCTAGATTATTCGAAAATTTCATCATAGCCATATCTAAACAAATTGATATTGCATGGTTGTCGAACAATAAACAGCCCATACCATGTGTATTGTAATCTCGAAAACCCCTCTCCACAAGTATAAAATGGCATTCAAATGTCAGCAATGTGTTGACCAATCAATTTCTCGCGGTGTGCGGCGTTGCCGCATATGAGGCAAACCCGACCACAATATGTTCATATATCTAGGATATCCCTGATATATATTCAGGGCCACAAGGTTTGTGGTGTTAAAGAAATATTACCTTACAATATTTCCGAATCAAACCATCAAATGTTCTCGTTTTCCCGGTGTTGCGATTCACGAACCTTTTTCGCTGATCGCCTATCAGAAAGTCGTTTGTCGTAATACCGACAGGCAAACTTTTTATTTTGTTCAATATCCCAATTCCACTGTGAATAATTGACTGATCTTACTTGAAGTCAATTCAACTTGAAGTTTATGAGTACATTTTGACTGCAAACAAAAGTATAACTAAGAATAATTAAAAAAATTAAGTATTAGTATTATTCGATTATTTTCCCATCTCAAAATTATCCAAAAAGTTAATTATTATTAATACTCAGAATTATTTTTTTCGAATATGTTCCGTCAAAAACTACAAAATTAAAAAAATCCGTCCCATAAACATGCCATATTATTAAAATTATCGGTAAGTGCGACAAATATTTTTCATCATACAAAATATTTATGTAGATGTATTAGTTAAACTGCCATAAAATGATCTCGTTTTGATACTTTTTGTTAATAAACATTACAGTCCACTAACAGAGACACATCTATGTAAATTGTAAGTAAAGTCTTGACTAACTCCGTTGGACTAACTCCGTTGGTTTAGAAATTACAAGAATTAATTAACATTCAACAAAAATTAAAAAAGTAACTCCGTTGGGTGTATCGTTCACACGGCCACCAATTTTATATTTTTATCTCATTTTATTCCGACTGACAATCTTTTTTTCGCAATGGAATTGAGACTTAAGCACCACATAAAATTTATTTATTTATTTTTTTTTATTTGAGAGAATTCCATGCTTTCGATAAAGATTCTCCGTTTCTTATGTTTTAGTAAAATAAAGTTTTCGACTATGATATTTTTGGAGATTTATCTGTTTTGAGGTCGCTTGAGTGCAAAACCTATTCGAAGTGGTGTCCTCTCTACAGCCCAGATGGAAAGTCCCAGTCAATTTATAAAAATTATAAAACAAATAAGAAAATTAAAAAAAGAATAAATAATTTAAAAGCAGTAAAGTTTCTCCCTGTTCGTAAGAGAAAGTCGTAACACACCTCACTTTTTTGTGCAGTTCACTTTCGTCATCCTTACCTTACTCTGTAGCCCAATGTGATAACTATTTTCTTGGTTAAGACCGATATAATACCGGAACACCGATTTTGGCCCGGTGAATTGACGTCCTTAATTTAAAGCTTTAAATATCCGCAAAAACCACTCATCGATTTAAGTGAATAAAGAACTCGTTCTGTTTTTATGCATTTGAAAATGTGAAATCAATCTTCACAAAATGTGAAGATTGTCTAAATTTACCTTAACGTCAAAATAGTTTCAATAAACATGCCCTTTCAATTTTGGCTAATGTGCACGGCGTAAATAAAAATTAAAACACAAATAAACAAAACAAAATTAGGTTTTGAAATAAAAATTCTTAATTTTTTTTTTTTGATTATTATTCCATTTCATTTTTTTAAAATTATTTTATAATAATTAATTATTCAATAACTATTATTTTAGGTACAACTATTTATTTTTTTTATTCATTTTCTTCCATCATCATTATTTTTTATAAAAAAATAAAATTTAAAATATAATAAAAAAGTACAATAAATTTTAATGATTAATTTTAATTTTTTTTTCCTTTCAAAAAACTACAAAACAAAATTAAAAATAATATTTTTTTAAGTAATTTATTAATTAATTTAGTAGTAAAACAACGAAATTAAATACTATAGAATAAATTCCCACAAATATTTTTTTTATCTGTAATAATTAATTTAATTTACGTTTAATTTACATATATTTATAATAAATAACACCTTTTTTATTGAAATTAAAACTTTTGGTTTTTCCCGCGAATTATTAATTTTTAATTAATATTTTTTTTTTAATTTTTCTCTATCTAAAAAAAAACGTTATTACTTTTGGTGTTTCAATTTGAAAATTAATTTATTATTTTTTTTGTTAATTTTTTTATTATTTTTTACACAGTTATTTTTCTAATATTTTTTCGTTTGGTTTGTTAATTTGTTTAATTTAATTTAAGTAGGCTTATCGTTTTGTTTTTGGAAAATGTTATGTTTTTTGTTTAAAAATATAATAATGTTCATATAATTAAATTAATTCATATATTTATTTGGTTTTTTAAAAATTTGAAAAACATTTATAATTTATAAAAAAATATTTATACTTATTGCTTCAAAATAACTTTCTTTTTGTATTGTTTTTTTTTTTTTTTTTTTGTTTAAGTGAATTGTTAATTTTTTGTATATTGTGTTTTGTTTATATTATTTACTTATTTTCCGTTTGGTTGTAATTTTAAAACAAATTACAATTTTTTTTTGTGTTGTATGTATCTTGATTGTGGAACTAAGTTTTAAATCAATTCCAGTTTTTTTTTCGGTTTATTTTGTTTTTATGAATTTTTCTTCAGTTTTTTTTTTTAATTTTAATTATTTATCACACGCACATATAATTTTTAATTAGTTTAATTAAAATGAATTAGTTTTATTATTAAATTTAAATTTTCGATATTAATGCTTTTAAAACTCTAGTAAATTAAATAAATTAAAAAACGATTTACAGCAATTTAATAGATTAACAGTACAGTACAGTGGCCGTAAAGTTAAGAAGTTTTCGGTTGATAGAATTTGTTGGCCGCGTAATAGTATAGAATATATATTGATTTAAATTTTTGCGGGTGTGAAGAAGTAAGGCCAAAGATTTTCGACTTGTAGAAGGTTAGAACCAATTTTACATGCCAGTTGTATTAACATTAATTAGCTTTTCAGCCCTCATTTTTTGAAAGGATTTAACTAAAACTTCAATTTGGGCAACATTTTAATAAATATTTTTCCTTTTAAAATTCATTTTTCTTCGAAATTCATTTTACTTGGATCAAATTTTGTTCCAAATTTAAAGAAGTTGCTATTTACCAATATAGGTATAACATGATTTTAAAACAAATATTGATATAACAAATATTATGTAGTTCAGTGTAATATAAAATAAACTAAAGGACAATTGCTTAGGATTTTTCTTAAAATTTGAAAAGAAATGTATATACAGTACCTCAAATTCGTTTTAGAATTAATTTAAATTCAATTTAAGGCTGGAAAAATATATCAATTATTGTAATTAAAGTTTATTATTCTTGTTTGGTATTTATTTGCGTTTTTGATTCAATTTTTTCTTTTCTTTTCATTATTACTTAGGTTCGAAACCTCGAGAAGTTCCGTATGCAAGCGATTCTTTTTAGTTAGGTTGAAGATGGTACAATAAATAATGTAATAATGCTCGCTAACTAAATTTTCTCGATTCCGTTCAATAATATTTTATGATCGATTTTTAAGGATCCTCAATACCAATTAGAGGTGGAATTTTAAAATTTTGCTGTTTTTCGTATTTAAGTATCAGTTTTATTTTTGTAGTTTAAGCTCTCTCTGTAAAAATTTTTATGCTTAGAGATCATAACAAACGCAGAGATTTCTCTTATTAACCACCCGCAATTTGGAATTTTCACAACGCCATATTTAGTAGCATTCTTCGGAAAAATAATGGTTTGTTGTGCCGTTCTGGTTTCGCTGGTATTAAAAAAATATTTTAGACAAATCAAACCTTTGGTTAGTTTATTTTGCATCTTTTTCAATGATGATGCATCAGAGAGGATCATCAACGATCAGTTCAGAACTTTGAAATGTCAACGAAGAAAGATGAAACACTAAAATCAGAAAAAGTAGACAAACAGATTTAATCATTTTGATTCCGTCGTATTCAATTGAGCAGCGTTCGTACGGGGGCATTACACACAGTCCAACCAGTTATTGTGCTGATGAAATAATAAATGCTATGATTTTTCTGCCATTCTGCAGTTTCAACTGACATATTCCGAAAGCGCCCATTCATTTTTAGGAAACAACGATGAAACTTCATGTCGATATCCTTTTCCAGGACCAATATTAAATTATACTATGATTTGTTCAGGGCTCGTTATTCAAAATGGTTGGAACCTAAAGTTCGCCTGAACATCAAGGGCAAGATGTATTGAAACCCATTCGAGAGTCCAATGTTAAAATGCTTCACACAACGCGGTTTAGCAAAAGAGATTAAGCGAATTTTTCGAGTTTAGTCGTTTGCGTCAATCTCATTTAGAGTAACTCGGTTTTAATTGCATAAAGTAGCAGATCGAGTTAAAGTGAACTCAATTAGCTAAATCGCAGTGTGGGTATTCTAATCGTTGAAAAAAGTATTTACGGTGGTGACGCTTCCTATTAACACCTATTTATGGTATGGTTAAGGGGTTAAAAGTCAGTTTTAATTTTGCAATTGGTGACTTATTTTAATTTTTGAAAAGTTGTTTTCATTCGTTGTATACCTTAGAGGATGGGGCTGCCGCCCAAACCATCGCTTTGACGATTTATTAAAATTCCATTATTAATAGAAATTAGAACTGTTTTCAAAATTTTGTGTTTTTAATAATTAGTTACTTACTAAAATAGAGAACTCCCCGAAGCCAATTACCATTGGAGCCTTTGCGCAAGGATCACAGGAAAACGTGTTAACTTTTTAAAAAAATATTGATATTTATGTTATTATTAACATTTATGTTTCACATACTAAAATAAATATCTCCTGGGAAGCGCTTAGCATTGGTCCTCTCCGCGCAAAGATGACAAGGGATTATGTAGCCACCTTTTGTTATCAAATGTAGTTGATCATATATTCTTATTGGGTTTTTTAAGATTTTTTTTTTTTTTTGGATTTTTATTATTGAGAACTCGAGCTACTCCCAATCCCCGCTGAGATCAACGACCTTATTTTTATGATTAGATTCTCTATTAGATTTTGCCAGTTGAATTGAAAAAAATCCAAATAAATTCAATGAGCATAAAATTGAGATTTTATATTTGAATTAGAAGATCTGAGTAGTGTTAATTATTTTTGTTTTAAACCGCGGCAGAAGCGAAGTTTATGACCCATCCAAAATTGAATTCTACAACGCTTTGAAAACCTCAGCATTGAAAAGGACAACTGGTTAGAAAGTTATTGAAAAATTAAAATTTGCACGCAGCAGGTTATAAATTCCTTTATCATTTCAGAAATTGTATATTCGTTATTCTGCTTCTGGCATAGAAACACGTTTGATTTTTACTGTATATTCATAGAAAGTAAAACTTAATTCTTTTCTCTTTAATAGAAAAAGCTGCCTATGTAAATCAGTTAGTCATTTAATCTCCTTAATCAGGGCAAAATGGGTGGTTAAATTAATCTTAGTTTAAGCAAATTTATTTTTATAGAAAATCCAAAATCGAAAGTTAAGCTCTAGTTGAGAGTTTAATCTTGGACTGAATAGCATCCCTTTATCATATTGACTGCACTTAATTTAATGATAAACTTCAACAATTTTTGACAAGAAAATTTATTCTAATCGAACTATTGTTCTGGATTTGTTTCAAAAATTGTTTTGCTTAATATACCTACAGAATTTTGCAATAATAGCGACTCCTTTGTAAATGCTAACTGGACTTGAGCATATTATACGTGGCAGAAACATATAACTCAGACAAATAAGTGCGTCGATCGTTTTTACTATTTTCTCAAAATTAGTGACATAAAACAACAGCAAGATATGTATTGTTAGCCTTAGCGTTAATTCAATTACCTGTCTGACGAAGTGAATTCTGTTTTTAAGGTACTGAATGAGTAAATCAACTGACGACGGCGCTGTAGCTTTTCAATGAAAACCTGAACTGAAACTGAACTACCAGATTGCACCATACTTTCAGACCTAGATCAACAGTCAAACGAGACCGAGATTGAAAACTTCGTTCAATTTGCACTCGATACATGGAATGGAAATTTCTTTAATATACCAACTATTCAACATGTGTCACAGACTGTAGAGACGAAGCTGAAGATATTTAAATACAGGCTTTAAAAATTTACGCATATTGAGGATCCATAGTAAGATAAATTCCCTGAGGCGGCTGTGTAACATTTAAAGAAACATCTTTCAAATGGAGTTAATTGCCTTAATTTGAACCTCTTGCTGCTCGAAGGGGAAATTTTGCGGAACTTTCTTTTCGACATTATTTGATTATCTCGCATCTACGGGGAACTACCGTTTGGTAGATTCAGGCTTTGCATTTACTTGTTGCCTCAGCATTGAAACCATTGAGGTCAGATTGCTGGCACTTCTCTAGCCAGAAAAAGGTTCTGCATCCTTTCATCGCTGTTTGGAAAATAATAAATATAATCTTAGAAAGATTGTAAAATTTCAGATTAGAAATAGAATTTCACTTAGGTATTCTCTTAAATATTTTAATATCGGCATTTGCACGAGTACAGCGATATTGTGAAATCCTAATGTAATAATCAGTGGTGGCTGCTGATTTAAATTTTTATGCATGCAATTTTAACTTCTATACAAATTGTTTTGGCTACTTTGGAAAAACAATTTTTTCTTTTGGTTTTATTTTTAAATTCTTATTTCCATGAAAAAAAATGTTAAAACAACAAAAGCTTCCGCTCTTATACAAAACCCTACAAACAAATTATTTGAAAATATTAAATAGCTTGCTTTAGACCCCGACGCATAGATATTGAAGATATTAATGGTAGAGATACCAAAACCGGTTAAGGTTAACCGATTAATCGAAATGATTCGGTTAGTCAACCCGATTTTTCGAGTTTCTGGAATAAAACCTCTCTTTCGTGATTATGATTGGGGTTAAAAATAAAATTAAAATAATCCAACCAAATTGGGAGGGGACCAAATACCATGATTGTTCTAAATTGTGGCTCCAATAATAACTTTAATTTTTTGACTTATTTTGGTTCTGAGAACTCTAGGATCGACTATCTTATATTTGTTTATCGAATTAAAATTTTAGATTCGCAACGTGTATAACATAACATACAACACCTAACCAATGTTAAATAGCTTCAATGCCTCGAGATATTCAATAAAATATCGAAAATATCAATCTATCACTAATTTTGTAATACACGCAAGTACTGCTTTGAACATTTAGAGTACTATTGAAATACTCGAAAAATCTCGAATTCTCTAATCATCTTAGAATTTTAGTGAAGAAATTATGAAGATTCCCGAGAATCTCGAATAAGCTCAGAATTCTAGAATAATCTTGAAAAATATCAATGCTATTGGATAAAAAATTTCAAAAACGTGGATTTTGAAAAACTCAGAGCTAAGCTAAATTTAATATCTAAACTCGAATAATATTGAAAATCTTGAATTGAATATGTATATGCAGGGGCCCTAAAACGAAATAAACTTTACGAGGACGCTATTGTGATTACATTGCTTTTTGTCAGTTCATATTTAGCAAGCATATAAGCAACGTAGTTATTTTAAAAACCGTGTACGCAAATCAGTCGTCCACTACAGTGGCATGAAAATGATGGGTCTTTGAGAGTTTAATCTAGGATTTTGAGGCCTTCAAGTAAAGCTATTTTATTTTTCGACAAGGCCGAAATGTACTTCGTAAAGCATTATCAATTTTCAATAAGAATCTGTTAATGATCTTGATTATAGACGTCAAAAACATTTTCACGCATTTTGCCAAACATAAACTGACAGAAAGCAATATAACTAAAATGACATCCTCTCAAAGTTATGTAGTTCTTTATGTTCTTGTAATATGCAACACATGACATTAACGCAAGGTCAACAATCGAGAAAATCGAATAATATCAATTATAATAATATTTGATTAAAGCAATCCCAATGTATAAAATTAAATTTTATTTAAAAAAAATAATTAGCCCCCAAATTCAAAAACCGGGGTCTCCTGAAGAGATACAAACAACATAATTTCTTCTCCTGTAATATTCTCGGTAGCAATCCAAATTGGGTACAATCCAAATTGGGTTTTCTCTCCATTTAAACACAGAATATAACTTTTTGCTTTTGGTGCTGCGTTATATGAAAATGCAGATGCAAATATGTGTTGCCTAGAGTTATGGGGATTATCATAATTGAACATTGATTACAAATAATTAGACTTGCCTCGCCACATTTAAACTTGGGAAATGAGACATCACAATTTTTATTCAAAATTTTTTTCCAAAATATCCTCAATGTTGGATATAATCACAGTTTTTTCATTTTGCTCTTCTTTACTCCATTACTAATTTAACAATTCGCATTCCTTTCTTTCGTCGCTTTCGATAATAACCGCCAAAGCTTTGACAACTTAAATTTTTCGTTTTATTTTCAAACATCACGCTAGAAAAAAGCAACTTTAATATGCAAGTGATAAAATAACGAGGAAATTATATTGTTTGTGCCTCATCGTCCAAAATCTTGTTGTACAAGCTCTCCAAGGAGAGCTCAAAAACAATTTTTTTTTTTTTAATTTTTGTTCCAACACAATTTTGCTTTACTGGTTCTTTTTTGAATCTATTATAGAATCTATCAACTTGGTACTTGAGAGCACTGTTTCACAACAGTTAACAGTATTACATTATTTAAAGAAAGCTGAATAAATTCTTAATTACGAGGATATTTAATCCGAGTAGTTATTTTTATAGCTTGCCGTAAGAAACGCGGCTAATGTACAATATCTACAAAAACCATGAATAATGTGGGGATAGTGCTAAAACCTCGCAAAATCAAAATATCGAATACAATTTTTGATTCAGTTTCACAATATCGAATTTTAGAATATCGCTGAAAAATTTCTCGAATTTTTTTATCTCGAAACACAAAAAATTAAAATTTAAATCTTTTGTTGAATTTAAGTAGAAAATATATTATTGGGATCACTAAATTTGCCCAAAAAAAAATCCAGAAATTTTAAAATCCAGAAAAAAAATTCAGAAAAAATATTTTGTTTAAAATATGTAAATGAAAAAATTCAATTTTACAGGCAGTTTTAGACCATTTTCACAACTAGAAATATTTGTGATACATTTATCAGTAGAATCGATACGAGCGATACAATTCCTTTGATCTGTGTCTGCAACGTTGACGAAGCATTAATCAATTTATCACGAATCCGCAATTCGCTCCAATACATTCGTCGATACCATACTAACCCAACGAATTAAGGCAACCACAAAATAACTTGAAAAAATGGTGATAGAACTATCAGTAGAAGCGATATGAGCGATACAATTCCTTTGAACTGTGTCTGAAAGGCTAACGAAGCATTAATCAATTTATCACGAATCCGTCGATACCATTCTAATCCAACGAATTATGGGTTGGGTGTGAAATCACAATCTCGAATTACAAAATGTCGAATTTCGAAATATAGAATTTTTTAGATCTTGAAAATCGCGAATTATCTCGAATCCCGAATAAATAATATGATTTTGTAAAATGGTTTACTAAGAAACTTAGATTTAAAGATAAAAGCTAAGTAAAAAACAACGAATAATCTCAAAAATGTTGATAATTTTTAATAAGTTAGGTGAAACCACAAATTAGCTAAAATAGTTGTCTAATTTGTGGTAAAACCCAACTTACCGCTATGTAAACCCAGATATCTAGATAATTCTAAAAATTTCAAAACCTCGAATTTCGGAAATTTCTTATATTCAAATCCAAATAAACTCGGACAATATCGAAATCTTAAAGATTTAATCATCTCAAATAATAACTAATCGCCAAATAAACCTCAAGTAAGCTTGAAAACCAGGAAAAAGCACAAAAAATCTTGAAAATTTCGCTATATCTTTAAGTTGGTAATATGATACAACATAAAGTCAACATTTGTTAGTATATAAAATTGGTTTAATTTTATTTTAGTTTATTTTTTTAAAAAACAAAAGTAAATCCTCTAAACAATGAGAGATAACGACCAGCAGAGGATATAACCGTAGCAGATGAAATCACAATTTGGGTGAATTCTAATTAATTGCTGTGCAATTGTAGTGCAGTAGACTGAGAATTTGCTTGCAGAACCTAACTTTTGTAACAATTTTCCACAAAATCTGATAAATAATTCATTATAAATTGCATACGGTTACCCTTTAATAATCTGCTTTAATTTCTATACCAGTAATATTAGAGCGTTCCAAATCAAATTACAAATATTTAAAATTGATAAAGAATATAATCGATTTATTCCATGCGTGATAATTTAGGTCAGAATCCACTAGAAAGAGAAACTGTCTCCAGCCGCCTTATCACTATCAGGAAGAAAGGACCTACAACTCCTTCTTGGTTGAAGATAGCTAATGTCCGAGTGGTTTGCTGATTTTTAGCACTATACGAAAATTCGGTAAAGTCATATTCATCGAATTAGACGGAGTTTAGAAAACACAAGCGGAGTTGGATCGGACACATATTGAGGAAAACACCAAATGACATAACCCGGACCTCATTAGAATGGAATCCGCAAGGTAATCGGAAAGTAGGAAGGCCAGCAGCAATAACCTGGAAAGAACGATGTTAGCTGAAGCGAAAGAACTTTGCAAAACATTGGGAGAGCTGAATACAATAGCGGCAAAAGAGTTAGGTGGTCCAGCCGAGTATGCCCCTTATGCTCTTAAATGGCGATAAAGGAAAAATTAATGAAACTAGGGAAGGAAAGCAACTTTTTCTATATTATATGTTTTTTTACAATACAGCGATTTACAGCTCTGATCCTTATTTAAAATAATTCGATAGCCTATAAATATTAGGGCATCCAATTTCTGTCCAAAATATGAATACCGGTATTTCGGTATTACTTAACAACAAAACCGAGATACCGGTATTAATACCGGTATTGTTTATGTAACACTAATAAAAACATCGAGCAGTAAAAAAAATAGTTTTAAATAATATACATAATAACATAATCAACCTCGATTTACTTTTTGTGCAATTTTCTTGTCGCAAACCTCATTGTTTATTGCAACATGAAGCCTTTCTTGCAATGTTATCGATAAATATTTCCCTTCGCGCTTACGGGCTTCACTATCAACAACAATTTCTGATGTTGAGTATGAAGCTTCATCTGGAGCTGGGGTTGAAGAAAGCTGCCCGATAAGATGGACAGTTATATTAACTATTTCGTTTCTAGTTAATCGATTAAGATTGACATCTGAGCCTAAAATGCTTTGGACTTGCTTACCTTTGTCCAAATATTGCAAAAGGCAAGATAAGTTCGTCTTTCTATGATTCTCTGGACCAAAGAGGTTTTCATTCGGTCGGCTAATGGTCCTTCTCCCAAATGTTAAACCATGAATGTCAGGGTAGCGTCAGCTGACAGAAGAGTGGCATCCCTCCGACACACACTTCTACTGCCAATTTGACTGGTAAAATCATAGTTAGAAACCGTTGATTCTATACTCTAGGAACGCCCGTTTCGGTAAAGCGGATAGTTGATTTGACTTTGATCGGAGCTTTTAAGATGCAATTTCTTAATTTATAAAACCACTCCATCATAAAAAGTAAGCTATTCCATCTTGTTTTTGGTTCTAAGATTACAGATTATACTTTGCCGAATTCAGTTTAACGTAAGATTTTAGACTAACATTTTTGGTCTGTGATCGTCGATACAACTTTACAATCTTTTTAATTTTATTTATTAATGGAGCTAAATTATTGGAACGTCGTCTTTGTTGTTTTTCATTCAGTTCTGTTTTTTGTAGAGTGAAACATCTATCATACGAATGAGCTATACGGTTGGATTGTTCCAACACTCCCAAAATAAAAATTAATATGTATGTTGCGTTACTCTTCCTGAACTTTGCTTCGTTTATAAATTCTCAACATTTTATAAAAAATTTGACTTTATACGATTCCTATAAGAATTTTGACTTTAATTACAATTCAATGAATATTTGGCGAATAATCAATAAAATTTTAAATGCCAAAATACCGGTATTGATCGCTCAATACCGTTACTAAAAAATGGTCCGGTATACCGGTATTTCGGTTTCCGGTATACCGGTATTGGATGCCCTAATAAATATAGTTCTTGTTCTCTCGATGAGTTTGGAAATTACGGAGTTCCAATAATAGTTATTTATGGTACTGTAGTGAGCAAAACGAGATATTATCCATGAGGGATAAGTTTGTCCCACGAGGCGATAGCCGAGTGGATAATATCTCTTTGCTCACGAGTGGTAAACAACGTTTTATCCACTTTTGTTGAAATAAATTTCGTAAATTAATAAGAAATAGTTCCATTTTGTATTTTCACACTGGAGCATTGAATTTTGAAATACATTTTATCATAGTGACTGTTCTTTAAATTGTCATGGTCTACTTTAATTTAACTGCTTTTTGGAATACAGTTTTTCATTCTATTTGGCCACGAATAATTTTCCAATGACTTATCAACATTTTGTTATACAAAATTAACTCACGTTACCCCTGGCAGCGTGGGTTATACAATAACAATGGGTTATTTTACATTTTCTTTATTTGAAATCAGCATTGTTATCGAGCTATTATATATCAAAAGTGGATAAAGAAATTTATAAGTTTGTCCTTTAAGGTTTTGATATTTTTTACCAATAAAAAAAAATTAAATCGATCATTTCGTGTATTTTCTTAATTAATTCTCGAACCCAGAAAATTTTAATCAACGCGAAACTGAAAATGACAATAAGTTTTTGCTGAAATATAATTAATTTGACCAAAAACGGGACAAACAGCGTCCCGCTCATAGCAACGCCTCGACACGGGACATTCGATTCTAAAACTGATCTGTCCCGTCGAAAACGGGACGGTTGGTTAGTCTACATATGAGGCTGATATCCGAAAACTCCGAATTTCTTTACGCATGCAATGCATGTATTGCATTCATGAACCAACCACATCTGATAATGATTCCACTAAACTTGCAATTAAATTATATATCGATTTGAATCATAAAACAAGGGGCATCAAGGGGCATTTTTGTCCACACTCCACATTAAATAACCGAATTTTAATAGTATTCGCTATTCTTGATTCTGAATTAGTATGAACGCTTCATGGTGACAAATAATACAATTTAGCATCGCTCGGGTAGATCCCGTCAATTTCCTACTTGGCACCTCATTTCGTTCTGCTTCCCATGGTTTTTGTTAAAAAATTTATCCAATGTCCAAAAAATTCATTCTTATCATTTCAACCGAAAACTGTTTTATCATAATTACGAAAAAAAAAAAATTCAATTCCTAAACAAATAAAATAAAAAATAAAGTTTATCACAATAATAACATTGAATACATTTTATCTACACACAATTACAAATCGCTCGTTGTATGAAATAATAATACAATAAAAAAAAATGTAACTTATCAATGAAACTTTGAAATAATCTAAAATGCAATAAATTACTTGGCATACAAACACACGAACAAAAAACTATTATTGCAAATATATAAAAAAGTTTTGCGGTTTTTTAAATTCATTTTTATGCAAAACTTTTTCTCGATCGATATTTGACCATATTCCAAGTAATTTTTTTTAAAAAAAGATACTTTGAACTTCCGCGATTTTTTGCATTAATATTTTTTTTTATTTTGGCACAATTAAAATATTTTTATTTTTTTATTATTCTATTAAAATCGCGCTGTTTTATGTATTTTTGATTAACTTTTTGGTGAAGATTGTACATAAGCAAATTCATATTATAATATAATTATGGTCTATTTTGTATTCTATTGTAATTGTAGTAAACGAACTAATTAATTCCGTTTTTGTTTTGTTGTATTTTGTACTAAATGAAGGTTAACTTATGTAGTATATAGTGCTACTCGATTTGTTACCTTATTACTGACGAAGAAGCAACCTAAACTAGTTCGGTAAATTTATTCATCATGCCACTGCACTCATTATGTACTAACGAATGTAATATATGTATTTGTTTTATATAAATGTACTTCCAAAGGTAGAAATAGGGAGACGCAAACTAACATTATCAATAAAATAGTTTTGAATGCGCCTAACATTCCATATTTGAAATAATAAATAAAGTAATTTGTTTAGAAGCTAGATTTGTTTGTTTATAATTTTGTGGGTGGTGTGTGAAAGTAATGTTTAGGATTGAAATATGTGTTTTGCTTGCACTTAGTAAAAATCTCAGTCGTATGAAGCGGTCAATAAACGAGGTAAAATATTTCTTACAAAATTTATTAGTGTTAATAAGATAAGGTTTTATTTAATTTCGATTTGCTGAAACTATTTTACCCGGCAATTTGCAGGAAATAAAAAAAATTATTGTACTATATTTATTATTTTAAGCTTACACAAAATTATACAATTCTTTCAAGGCCTTATTATACTGCGATTCACTTGATTAGAGGTATTTGGATTTTTTTCTTGTTATCTTTCGCAAAGAAAGAAAATATTTGCGTTGAGACGAGAGGTGATTTTGTTCTCCTTGTTTCTTCTGTATAGCAACACAGCACTTTTCTAAAATTTTCTTTCGATTCGTTTGATTAGAGGCTCCTAATAAATATAAGAAATACACAAGTAACGTAACTTTTTATTTAACTATTTTTTCATAAATTGCTTTTTTAATCCTAATTATAACTGTGGTCAAAAGCCATAAGGGCAAAGGGAGTAGTTTCAGGAGAGCGATTTTTGTTAGTTTCAGGAGAGCGATTTTTTAGTGATTAATTCACCCGGTCTAAACTTACAAATTTTTATGAAGGCTGTTAGATTTATTTTGTGTAGAATTTTTCGGGCTTTCCATGTAACGATAAGGGAATTTTATAAGATTCCTATTTCGATTTCCTATTGTTTTTCGGGTATGGTTTATTATAATTTAAAACAAAATTTTATCAGTACCTACGCCCAAATTAAAAAATAAAAATAACATAATAATAATAAGTGAAAGAATTACAAACAGTCAAAATACCTAAACATCTTCTTCCTCGTCAGTTACCAAATCCGGACGGTAATTTGGCCCTTCCGTAGATTCTTTTCGTTTGTAAAATTCATGCTGGTAGGGCAATAGATCTAGGAAGTTTGTCATTTTCTCCTTTGCAATTAGCGGTGGTTTTTTGCAGCAACTTTGCACCGTTTCCGCGATATTATTCGAAACAGTTCTCCCTCTTAAGAGGTTTAACGTGCGAAATGGTGTAATTTCTTGCAGCTTTTCTTTAAATTGCACATTTCTCAATTTAGAATACTGAAACCAGTGCACAATTTTTCATAAAAATGTTTTTCCATCAATGCCCTTTCTCGATTGAAATGTCTTAGAAATTTCTGCAAAATCTTTAAGAACTTCAGTTTCCCTTTCCACTACTGTTAATACCTGTTTCTTTCCTACGGGACGGACGAAATTATATCAGTCTCGGTGCATCCTCATTTCAGTTCAAACACAAAACCCTATATTATTTGCTGCCCGATTCGCTATTGTTGCATCCCACGTGTAGCAGTAGGCGGTGTTCGTTTCGCAGTCATGAACAGTCGAGCTATTCGTCCACAACTAACATTTATAAAAGGAAACAGAATTTTGTGAGGAGATCGTGTATAATTTTACATCCTTATTGGTTTTAGCGGCCGCTTTATCATTACCTCTCGATTGATTATTCTTATTTCGACGCTTCTCCCTGTGATGAATCAATTTTTGCTTTAAGCAAATCGGAACGGCTATATGTGTCGCTTTTTGGCGGTTTAAATTTCAAATTCATAGAACTTGAATATTTCAAGACTTCAGCCTATTTTCTAATTGGAACCGGGCTTTGCTCAGTATCGCAATAGAATTTATGTATCTTGGAAATGCTTGAATCTTCCTGCAGATGCAATTTTGAAATTAATGAGTCGGAACTTTTATTTATAGGAGGATGCTTTCCTCGCTTTATCCCGCCAAAGCATAAGGCAGGAGCTTCGATTTTTTTCGGTGATGGTTTAATTGAATTTGTTTTTTTCGCCTTTACAAACTATTTACAAACCATTTTGTTTTTCTCCATCCATCCTCAAATAATAGTGTGAAGAAAATCTTCTCAATTTACTTGAACCAGCAGACTTATAGTCTCCAATTTCCAATAATCATCAATCATTTTTTGTTGTGCATCAGGACAGGTTACATTCAGGTACGAGTTTCTCTTTATCTGTGTGGAACAAAAATCTAATCTGTATCGCTGGCATCAAAATCGGAGACTTCTTTAAAATTTAATTCATCCACAGCAGTAGGTTTACCTCGCTATCAGAGGACAACTTGGCTTCAAAAATAATATCCGTTGTTCATAATCAATCTTCGGCAACGTAACTAAAACCTGAGAGACTGTTAATTGCCGATTATATTTCAATTACCATCACAATATGCTCTACTGGTCTTTTGGGTGCAGATTTTATTTGCGGTTGTGTTTCTATTGTGAATATTTGTTCGTAAGTATTACGGAACCTCAGTTAAGTTTTGTGCTTTACTCGAGCGGTTCTTGCCAGTTCAACCGTCTTATATCCATCAATACACATCACTTTGCAATTACACCTAAATTCAATGTTATTTTTAAACGTAACACTTCACTTTTTTCATAACAAAAACACTTAACTTATTTATTTCTGTTACACATAGTTTTTTTTACATAAATAAATTTAAAACTCTAAAATTATATAACGGGAAAATTTAACTTCCGTTATTCCTATTGTAAAAATTTTAGTTTTCAAAATTATTTAGTTTTCCAAAAATGCACAAATATATTTATGTTTCTTTTGGAAATGCTTGAAGTACTCGCGAAATGGTATAAGTTAACGTATTATTAAACAAATCAGTAATTATTATTAAAAACAAAATTTACGAAATCAACAAAAATGCACAACTAACCTTATTACTTTGATTTAATTTAAAATGCAAATGCCAAAAGGGCGTAGTTTAATTTATGCCCATTTCCATATTACAAAACTAGGTGTTTAATTACTTTTAAACTTATGTCACAAACGAATACTTACTTGTGCCCTTTAGCCGTTTCACAATAAATTTATTACGCAATAAAAAGTACAATTCTGTTAACTTATGCCCTTATGATGGTTAGGTAAATTTCTATCTAAAAATTATAATATCTTATACCCTTTTCCTTGTTGTACAATTTTTAAATAAGAAGTAAAGTTGTGTCCGTTCGCTTTTTGACCACAGAGAAATTTTTAGCGGTGTGAATTAATTTCTTTTTATAAATCTAATTCGAAAATTTACGAAAATTTTTGTTTACAGGTTTTATGTATTTCAATGAAATTGCGGCCCAGGGTGCTTGAATTTCTACAAACAGCTGTTCAGTGTTTTCGTTTGTACTGTCTACTTCCTTTTCAAACATTTTCAGTGATAGTTAATTCCAGTGAATACGGCGGCGATAGTCTATATTCTAGATCTATGTTTTCATTTGCAATTAAAGGTTTCACAGCACGGGCTTAAGTACGGTGAGATTATTATTTTCGAAAATCCTTTGAAGAGACCCAACTATAAGAATTGCCACTAGTTTTAATGGTAACAAGAAAACAATTTAAAAGCACCCTAATATGAAATTGCAAGCAACTCCTGCTTTTCTGGTTTGTTGACGGGTCAAAAGCGTTCTTCTATTAAAAGATCAAGGAAATCGCCTTGTAAACGTCTTTTGACCAGTCATCATGCCAGAGAAACTGAGGTTCTGGCAGCTATCAGACGCTCGTAAGGTAGTTTTTGTTTCCATCAAAATGAGCGGGAATCCTTATAAAAGACTTTGCTACATTCATTTTTTTCTGAAATTAACCAACTGTTTTTGCCAAAGGATAATCCTCCCATATTCAAAGCCCCTGCAGTGTAAGCGTGAAAAGAAAAATTTACCACTATGGCCCCCGTATTCACTGGGATTACATATCAGTGAAAACATTTACGTGATGTGCAATATATTAGGTAATTTTGCATTTAGCACGATATTACCTAATTTAAACCGATATAATAAGGTAATTCCCCATAATACGCATTTCAATTTGTTTTTTCTCTATTTTCTTTTGTTTTTGACAAATATTACTATTGCCAGGTTAAGTACTTCATTTCAAATTAAATCTTCTCGCGGAACAGTCTAGTTTTGAGTGTGTAATATAATAGAGAACTGTAAATTTTCCCGTTAAATAAATAAATAAAATAATTTAAAACAAGTAAGTAATATACAAATACATGTTTAAACATGAATTCGTTATTTGAAATTATGGACATTATCGGTAAATGTTTTTATTTATTGAAAGCATTGCTCGGATAGTCAGCGCCACTTAATTAAAAAATTAAGAGTCGAGGGCAAAACTCTTAAAGAAATTTCTTGCCTTGAAACCCCAAAATATAAAAAATGAATGCTCGGTGTGATCTGAAATTTGAAATACCTGGTATCGGCAAAAAATTAACTAATAGCTGTTGTGTGACAAACTGAGGTAGAACGTCAGTTATTCTCTTATTGGGTATCAACAAAAATTTATTCAGCTTTTTTTCGAACTAAAAACGTTCACCTTGAAAAAAAAACATTATTTACCACTACCTACCACGAAAATAACAACTTAATGAATGGCTTTTAGCATTAGAGCTTAAGACCAAACATAAACATCATAAACGTTTGCTCTTAGTCAAAAGGGATTGCAATAATCCAGTAAAATGTCAGTCCCGCGATTCGGGATTCAACCCTGACAATCCTACGATAATTTTATCATTGGAAGTGAGAACATTATACCTAGTTCAAAAATTAATTGTATAGAGCCTTATATAAAAGGTTCAGTTGTGAACCGGAATAAGCAAGGCAAAGAGCCACATTGGTAGAAATGGACAGTGAGGAGACAATATGGAATATATTCAAAATAAGCCATCAACATATTTTGGAGTACCGATTCCACTACTTTATTACATCAGTCCTCATTTTCAATGTCCGGATTTTAAAATTGAATAAAAAACAAACGGAGTGAAATTTCTAGTATTTTTATTGTCAGTGAAAGCACAAAACATTAATAATAGAAAATAATATCGCTGAGGTGGGCTGCCGCGGCCGCATTCGTTTGTTCCAATGTTCGATGACGGTTTTTGATCAATCGAATCGCTCTTGGCTTATTGACAAAGGCGAGTGACTTGATACAACCCTACAGAAAAAGCCTAAAGGTGTCAAACCACAGAATTTTGGCTGCCAATTAACGTCACCATTTCCTGGAAATAATTATCCAGAATTATTCACCCAATAGAGCGATTGTTTTGGCGTTCTTGCGCCGTCTTGTTGAAAAAACTTATCTTGGAGGTACATATCAAAACAACTCCTCATTGAAACTGAATCATCATTCTCGAAGAAGTAGGGAACGATGGGCGCTGATATCACTAACCCACAATCCGCATCAAACAGTATTTTTTCTCGGGTTCAACGGACGCTCCAAGATCTCATGTGGATTGTTTTCAAACATATAAGGCAATTTTGTCAGCTTCTATACGTGTTCAGATAATATGTCATCTGGATCTTATGTGGGTGGATGCGAGGTCTTTGTACAGATCTCGGCAAATCGAGGTGGATGGAAGTTGAAAACCCAAGTTCTTGTGCACGACAAGAAATCGAGAGGTTTTTACTACCATGCACCCTATGCCAGATGGTGGCATTATTCTCATTTGACGAGTACAGATCCAGTTGGCTGAAACTTTTCAGCAAAATGGATATATAATGCACCAATTATGCAACTTTTGAATAAAAACAACGAAGCTTAACAAGTCGCTATCTTTGCAATCATAATGAATGAGCAAGGTTTAAAGGTAGGTCCAAATAAAATGTGCTAATTTTAAAATTGCCAGGCTAAGTCCTTCGGAAAATTATATTTAATTATTAATTTCCATCCTAATATTGCAGTGCCAGCAGCTAATCGGTTTAATACTCTACTTTGTTACGGTGTATTTTAACCGGATTAAATCATTGGTAATGGAAATTTTCTATTTAGAAATTTATATAGAAGTTGATTTAGTCGAAAAGAGTCACTTCGCTTTTCAATTTACCTCAATATACAATAGCATTCATAAACCTAAAAAGGTACTCAAGATTCAAGAAGCGAATGATTTTACTATAAGCACTTTAAACAAATGTTCAACTTCAAAGGAGTTATAGATAGAACCACTTTCCAAGATTAAGTTTATCGCAATATTCAAAATTTTTGAAGTCACCCTTGAATCCTTTTATATTGGCAATGCCATAATATTTCAGCGAAATTTTTCAAGTACAAATGTCGCAATTGAACATAAAACCTAGCAAAATTGTGAAATGGAATTTTACATAGACAATTCCGTATTTAAATTTCAGATTTAAATTTAAAAACATTTTTCGATTTTGATAATTTTTAAACGATCTTTAACATACTATATGTAGAATATTTAATAATTTTTTATTTTTCCATAGAGTTGACGACCGAGAAGATAGCACAAACTAAGATTTGTTTGACTGAGATGATTAATAGTAACTTGCACAATTAAAGACAGCTTTTTGTAAAGTGTTTTCGAAATGTAGTTAAGGAAGCTTAGAAAGCAAAATGTGAAAATGGTAGGGGAGCCTCCAGCGTTTGGCCATATAACACATGTTGCGACGACTGATTTTGACGAAGTGCAAAAAATGTTAATTATACTGTTACTTGAATATAGGTCATTATGTAACGTAAAGTAATAAATAAAAACATTGTATATGTATATTTGTATAAAATATAGTAACATGACGTTAGTTTATTGCATGCCGTGTTATTTTGTAATGTAGATTATGATCGTATTAAAACTAAAAAAATTAAAAAAAAAAAGTGAAATATTTGGACGGAACTCAAAAGCATGCGACATTACTTTCTCCACCACACCATTATATATATATACCAAAACATACTTCCAGTCATTCTAATAAAATATTTTATATAAATAAGCTCACAATTATTCCAAAAATACAATCCATCATTAGAGATTTCTAAATACTTCACATAAACTATCTCTCTAGAAAGAGATCACTAGTATACGGATAGATAGGCTTAAAAAAAACTTAACAAATGACGACAATTTTAAATTCTATATTATGTATAGTAAATAGTATTTAGTACATTTAAGAAACGAAGTGAATACCCGTTGCGAGCAAACACCTTAAAAATATATTTGTTTGTTAAACGAATGACATTAGAAGCAGAACCTAGTGTTTACTATAATACTTTGAAAATCGAACACATTCCACTTAATAAGCACTTTTTAGTTTATTTTTTCTTTTTGGATTGTTTTATTTATAGTTCCTGGGCAAGTAACTTTCATTTTCTAAATTTAAAATTATAAATTCTTTCTGAAAATGGCCTATTTTTGTTTTGGTTATTATTATTGTTTAATTAAGAAGATTCTTAATTTGTTTGGGGGATTTAATATTAATTTAATTAATTTTATTATTAAATAACTTAAAATAATTTTTTTTTGTTTTTTTTTTATCATTTTCCTTTGTTAAATTTTATAATTAATCATAAGCTTAAAGATCAATTAATGATATTGAATCTTTGTATTTATTACTAAATATTGTTTCCGGTGTCGGTGGTCATCAAAGTCCTGTATCAAACATTTGTAATGATCGTGTTACTAAATCATCTTTTAGGCATGCTTCCAAAAATTCTTCAATTGTTATAACACCATCTTGATTTAAGTCTAATTTTCTAAATACTCGATCAACCTAAAAATTTGAAAAAGAAAGAACATTTGTTAGTACGAAGATGTAAAATGGCTGCAAAAATTCAATAAAATTTAGTTTTTGGTTCAAATCTAAAACAAGTAAATCTTTCTTTCTTTAGGTCGGAGTAAACTTTACAAAATCGATAAATGAATGTATTTTAGTTTTATAGATTTGTCTTCATCAAACATGCTCCTAAGTCCTATTTAAAGACTTTATGAATTGAAGAGACCAATTATATTATCAAGTTTACAGTTGTCGGAACCAATTAGAAAGGAACAACCATTCAATAGACACAATTCAGAAAAGAGATTTCTCAATTCGAAATTATATAAAATTAAACAAAAAGGCGTGATTTGAAATAATAAAATAAAAACAATTTAAAAATTTGAGTATAACTGAAGCTGATTGTTGCAGGATTTGTAACAATGCTTTTAATACTTATTTATTTATTATAACCTAACCTTACATCAAAAATGAATATTCTTTGACAAAAAAATTATTATTCATAACAAAAAAAGCACCAAAAAATAATTGTTCGTTCAGAAAAATAAACAATTCGTATATAAAAATAATAAAACTTCCATAAAATTTTAACATCAAAAAATAAAATTTTGCAATTTTCTAGAAAAAACCTACTTTGTACATATCTCTTATAATACGATGCTTAAGTTGTACTAAATTTTCTAAACTTGTTATGGAAAATTACTTCCCAATGTCCTAGAGCCTCATGCTATAGCTGTAAAAATTACAAAAAAAAAATGTAGGCGGCCCCATTCACCTTTGATTTTGAAATTATGACCTCCTTCAAGGCCAATCTAATATATAATTACACAATTCATCCACTGACTCTGGAACGGTTTTCTTTTTCTCTTCTCAGTAGCATAAGTGATATAGGTGTTGACGATTTGACAGTGACAATGTTTTCTTACAGAAAACGTTTCGGGTTCGATGCTCATTAAATTCCGTATTAATTTTAATAATATTTTTTCTTAATTTTATTGCTTTAGTACGAATTGAAAAACATAAAATTTGTAAATAAATTTTGTAAAACTAGTAATCAACATTTAGGCTGAAAATTTAGGTTCGATTCTCACTAAGGACGTTTTGCATTATTTATTTCTTATCTTTATTTTATAACGGCATTTCAATGCATCATAAGGAATTGAAAAATATAAAATTTTGTATCCTAAAGCTTTAAGATGGCAGTATTAGACAATTAGGGTTTTTCTACATTTTTTTTCTATCGAAACCATAAAGTAAACCAAAGTAATCAACACGAATGAAACTGACAACTAGACATAATTTCTTTGAATTATTATAAGTGCTTAAAGATTTCTCTGTAGTGATTGGAATATATGTATAATAATAACAATAAACTTAAGGAAACCCCGGATTGTGTTGGTCAGGCTGTAACATACCAAAATAACAATGACAATTAAATTTGATTTCTTTTATGATTTGGGTTTCAGTGGTATGTACCGCACTGGACTAGGACTACAAAAGTCTTTGGTTCGATTCTCCTTAAAGTTTTTTCTTTCCAATTTTTTTAAAGTTTAATTATTATTTTTTTATTATTTATGTACTAACCAAATATTTTACTTTAAATTAAATATTGCTCTTTATAGTTACTATAGTAATTACATAACAAAATTGATGGTAAGCTTTACGGATGCGCCTAAATAGATGCAACTTGTATTACAAATTGTTTAAAAATTCTTATATTGTCAGTTGTAGTAACTCTGCTCAACTCATGTTAGTTTTGTTTATCCGTTTTTTTTTTTATAAAAACCCAGGCTCTGCCTTTTTATCGGTCTGTAAGGTTTTGTGTGATGCCCCAACACATGCAATATCATTCTTAAAACCTCTTACTCTTTGGTTTAAGGTTTATTAAGGTACAATCATCCTTAAAAACCTTTAATCTCGAGGTACTTTTACTCGGCTGAGAAATACCGATAAAAAAATATCAAAAAAAAATATCAATTAGATAAGATATCAATCAAAACATTACATAACTATAGTTATTCTCAAAATTGTATCCGTCCTAGGACGGGCTGTACCCCCCAGTAAATAATAAGGGGTTGGAAACGTTTGTATTAAACGTTTGTATAATCCCTTTGTCCGAATCATGCAACGTGGAAATCGTGTGCAAATTCAAGAAAATGCAAGATTCAAAATATTAAAAAACTGGGTTTTTTATCACGATTTTGGTGAAGCATTGAAATGCAGTTTAGATTCCAGAAGATGATCAATGATTTTAGTTTTGATGATTGAAATCACCATCTACCAAAAATTCTAAAACTGGACTGTGCCTGAAATATCAGAATATCAGAGTTTTAGGTGTAATCGAAATTTATTCGCTTTTACCACAACATTTGGTAGAAATGTTTAATTTTGACTCGGCATTTTAAAATTCGGCATACTATATTTCGAAGAGTATGGAAACTAAGGTCATACTAACGATATTTTAAACGCACAATTTTTCTTTTTTAAATAAAATAATAATTTAGTGGAAACATTTATGTAGTCTTTTGGGCTCGTCTGAAATTTTATTAGACATAATAATTAGATAAACAAAATAAATACCTATTGCAACTCGCAGTAACTAATTTTATTTGAGAGCCGTTGGGGGTGACACTTGTTTATATACATATGTTTTTATAATATGTGTTTGAAGGTTGTTCTATTGGTGATAACGAAACTGATAGCTAAAATACAATCAATAAAAAGTGATCATCGAAAGGTGGTAATTATGGTTATAATCACCTATAAAATTATTTTTTGAAGAGTGATAGGTAATAACTAGGGCAACCAAAAATATGCACTAAAAAACCGGTTTTAAGCGCTTAAAATATGCCTTAAAAATATGATTTTATGCACTTAAAATATGCCCTATAAAAATAGAATTATATGTTTCAAATCTCCCCCTTGAGATATATTTTCCTTGATAAAATTTTACAATAACAGCGCATTCACAATGAAAAACCTTTTTTTTTTTTGCGAATCGGTGGTTTTTTTCGATTAAGGCGCTTAGTTTTTTTTAAATATTGGCAGCTACCTCGTTTTGTATACTATTTATATTATTAACAGCGTAAACCACCAATTTGATTTGTACAGCAAGCAAAAGTCCACGAGTGTCTAGTTAAGAAATGGTTGATTCGAGAAATCCGAAGTTAGCTGAATTGAGGCAGCTTCGTCGTCGTCCAGCGCATCAAAGATTCGAATCATATTTTCAAAATTACAGGCATAATAATTGACCGCTGCCAGCCAAGTTCCCCATCGGGTGGTAACCGGTTGCGGGGGCAGTGTAAGCCCAGGCGCCATTTCTTTAAAAGCCTCTACTCTAGACGGGGCTTTTAAAAATACTTTTTTACCGTTAGAGAATATATCGTGTGCTCACACACACGATGAAGTCCATGGGCAAGGCAAGTTAAATGAGTTATTTTAGGGTAAAATATTTGTATTGCTCAGGCAATTGTATGGTGCAGCATCTGAAATGAACAACAAAACGGAATCTTTAGGGTAAGTATCACCTAACTTTTTCACCGATTCATCAAAAGCCGCGCAATGGTTGAATGATTCGCCCTCTCTAAGTGCTCAGTATTCAACAAAAATTTTTGTTTGTCGATCATTTCGTTTGAATCTAAAATACCAATTATGACATTGGCCACATTTTTGCCGGTTGCGTCAGTGGTTTCATCGATTGATATCCATAAAAATTAACCTATAAATAAACTTATTTAGTTAATGCATACATTTATTTACCGCAAAGCAATGGCGCTGACATCGGTAAAAATTTAAATTTTAATCAATAAAATGGAATGCATTTTTATGCGAAATATTTTTAATAAAATTGGCAAAATATGCTTAAATTATATAAAATATGCATAGGTATTTTAAAATATGCACTTAAATATGCACTAATATCCAAAATATGACAATATATGCAGTTTTGGGTGAAATATGCAAAATTATGCACTAACAAATAGGGCTTAAAAGGTTTCGTTTTTGGTGAAACGGATTCCTATCTTATTTTTTTCACAATATGTCCACAGGAAAAAAACATGCTAATGCATATTTTTGGTTGCCCTAGTAATAACTATCACCTCCCGGGCAGCGATTTTGGTCGTAAAATGAGAATTGAGGATTAGGAATTTTGTATATGTAGGTACACGGCGTATAATATACATTTTACTACTGTGAGCCGTCAAATATTTGTATTGTATTAGTGTGTTTTTTCATTATGCTAAGTATCAAAAATAAGCGATGCTGGTAAAATCGGTTCAAATTTTTAGTGCCTACGCTCGCCTTGAGTCATTTTTCCCTTTCTTCTAACATGAAGAATTCATGCTTTTGTATGTATTGTTGTTGTAACCGATGATATTCATTTGACTTTGTTAATAAAAATTCAAAACAAAATATACGTAATCAAAAAAAATGCTTTTGATAATCAATAAAAAAGCAAAAAGCACACGGCCACATTCGTAATATTTTTAACTTTTTTTGGAATTTGTTGTTTTTTTGAGTTATTTGTGCTGTCTACAATAAACAAACAAAGCACCTAGACATACTAGCTATCAGCATCAAATTCTTAAAAAACTTAACATAAGAAACTGAACTTAATATAAGGGGGATGGAAACTTTCTATCCTGAAACTGAAAGTCCAAGAGCGGCCATTTTTTCCAGTTCGCAAATTAATTTTATTCCCATTTCAGAGTTCATCTCCAGGGAATTCTGGGGTTAAGAGGCAAACAGGAGACTATAATGGCCTCCACCTATTTTCCTGGAGACTCAGAGTTGATACCTCCACTCGAAGTTAGGCAGCTTATAGCCCATTGCAAACGCAATGGGCTGGCCTACCTGATAGGATGCAATGCAAACGAGTGAGTACCTTTTTGAATTTCTGATTTCAAATAATGAGATAATGTCAATAGGGGAAGGAAATCTACTTTTATAAATGCGATTAGGCAAGGGGTCCTACGTTTGACACTTGCTAGTCCGCATTTCAGCGGCTTAGTTAAAAACTTGCATGTATCTGAAGAGGCCTCTTTATCGGAGCACTTGCACATCAAATTTGATTTGGCGGCCGAGACCATGCAGCCGCAGGAAATCAGAATTTCGAAACTGACCGACTGGGACTCTTATAGAGTTTCACTCGAATGAGAAATGAGCTGGGTTGTGGGCAACATAGAGTCTCCAGAGAGTTTGGAGTTCTGTTTAAACCAGCTGCATAATTCTATTCACTTGGCTTACAAGTACGGCTGCCCTGTTAAGCGAAGAGGGCCCACAATGATGGTCCCTTGGTGGAACGGGACGGTTGGTAAACTGAGGAAAAAATCGAGAAGATTATTCAACAAGGCTAAACGCACCAGTAAATGGTGTTATATAACTTATAACATATCGTTATATATTTATACTTCGTTAAATCTAATTCTAGTTCACTCAATTGCTATCGTCCTACTTTCTATTTAAACTAGCTGTTTATTTTGTTAAGAAACGAAATTGATTCGATAATTCCGAGCTTGCCACTGGTGGGGGCTATTACCGGAATTATGAATCTTTAGTTGCGATGGAGAATGCCTATAAGGCACGTTGTTAATGGAGCGAATCGGATACTCTGATAACTTAGAGATGAAAGAAACTTGTGCGTAGCACTTATATGTTCTTTTAGCAATGTACATCAGAGCCTGGTTGGTTACGAGTTAGTAGGTTGTGATACTTACCAAGGTTATTAGTTAGTGATGAGTTCTCGTCTAGACTGATGATTGAAATCAATTAAAAAATACAATTCGGTGTCGATTAACGAGTTTAAGAATACGATACTTTTATTCTTTACTTTGATGAGTTTCGAAGATAGATTAATTATTTTAAAATATACAGTGTTTGCTTGACGAGCTTAGAAAATACAATTCATAATTTGGTTAAAATTCCATGTTCTTATATACTAAAAAGGTGTGTAATGTTTTACACAAACAACAATATTGCTACATATAACTTTTGATGTAATACTACAAAAGTCATTTACTCCCATTGCAGTACGCTTATTACAATTTTCGAAGTTTGCACTTTTCATAAATTTATAAATTTTAATTGTTTAAAGTTATTTGATATACTGTTGTGTTAAACGATTTTTTATTACTACTAAGCATTTTGTTTTTCTTGATAAATTTCTTGTTTTATATCTTATCGCATTTTTCTTAAGTTCAATCACCTAATTTCTTCAAACGATGTTTTTTCTAACTCCTACAATTATGTGAATTATACAATTAGTATTTTCATATGAAATTTTTCTTAGCGCCTAAATGTCATGGTAATTATATGTGCGCATGGTTTACAATACATATTAATTTTGCGTGCATGGTTCACAATTTGTATAAAATTGTGTGAGTGATTCACAACAATGGGGCGAGTATAAGATGGCCTTAACGGAATATAAACGCGTATTAAGAAGATCTAAAAGGGCTACCTGGAGGAATTTCTGTGAAGTGATCAATGAATTGCCCTCTGCAGCTCGCCGATCCTTAAAGTGAGGTGGCCGTTGCGCCTCACGGTTGGATCTGGAGTCAATCTGGGAATATTTTCACACCCAGCAAGGTGAAATGGGCCATTGGCTCTTTCAAACCTTTCAAATCCACTGGAGGGAAACCTTCTAGCTTTACTTCAAAAATGCATTGAGGAAATACTCCCTAGCTTTCTCCAAATGTTTCCGGCAAGCTATGCTTTTAACTATATTCCGAAACTATGGAGGAAAGTTAATGTGGTCTTTATACTAAAGGGAAGGTTGCTCTTACACCCACGCCAAGGCATATCGGCCAATAAGCCTCACATCGTTTCTATTGAAGACGATGGAAAAAATCCTGGACTATCAAATAAGAAGTGAAATCCTTGGAAAAAATCCGCTGCATCGGGATCAGTTTGAATCCACTGTGATTTCCCTTAGTTGTCTAGTCACGAGGATTGAAAAAGCGGTGGCATATAAAGAAATTGCCCTTTGTGCCTAAAAACGTGGAGGTTCTAACTAACTTATTTGTACGTTATTCATACATAGTGTACATAAAGCGAATTGTTCAGAACACCGGCAGTCATAAATCACTTAAGTTAACAACACTTGATCCCAACAAACACAATTAATAAGTTAACACAAATCAAATTGACTTTTGTTTAATTGTTAATTTATTTAAATTATAATTATAATTTTTGTATCCTCAACACGAGGACGATTCAACCAGTTCATGCTCAAAATTGTATCTGGTCTTTTTATTTTTCCAGAAAAACAATATAAATCGTATCCTCGTCATTTATATCACAAGTACATATAAAATGTACATAAGGTAATGACAAATTATTACAAATAAACGGTATACTATATACAGTAAAATAATCATGTACTATGTATTTGTTACTGAAAGGAGAGACAGTAATCATCAAGCTATATTTTATACAATTAAACGATTAAACGCATACCAAAGATTCATCATTCTCCCCCCCCCCCCCCGTTAACATATTTGAAAAAATATTCAATGTGTTCTCCAATAAGGAAGTGACCTGGTGTCAAAAAGTTTAAATTCTCTGACCAATTAGTCTGAATTAAGTATTGACTCGATCTGGCATAGAAGAGTAGTCATTTCTTCGAATGTCATGGTGACATCAGAGGTGACTCTTCTGAGATGATACTTAATCGATTTAATATTGGACTCCCATAACCCGCCGAAATGGGGAGCACTCGCGAGATTGAATTTGAAGGTAATTCTTTGTTGTTCTAGGAACTTAGTAATATCTGAGTGACTATGTTCGTTTTCAAATAATTTGCATAGTTCAGCTAATTCACGTTTGCACCTACAAAGTTTGTCCCATTATCTGATAACATTTCGGTTGGTATTCCCCGTCTGGCTATAAAACGTCTCAAGGCAGCGATGAAAGCATTAGATGTGATATCGCTGACCAATTCTATATGGATGGCGTTTACGGTGAAGCATACAAAAAGCTATATATAAGCATTTTTTTCTTAGCAGTACCGGACCAGCAAAATCGACACCAACAGTTGTGAACGGTCTATTAATCGTAATTCGCTGCTTTAGCAAATTTCCCATTAATTGCGTTGAGAGCCGTCCCTTGAAACGAAAACAACGAATACATTTTGGAATATAATATCTTACCATATTTCGGCCGTCAACAATCCAAAATCGCAGGCGCAACAAACTGATCATTAACGACGGTCCCGGATGAAGGTTTCGCTAAGCACCAGCTCAGTCATGCGATGTATCTTAGGTAATTCTTCGTCTAAAGTCGGTGCTAAGGACGCAAGAGAATTCGCTTTGTCGATTGTTCGGTTTTTTTTCAGACAGAGAGCTGTGGGTTCAAACGCCTCAAGTTGTACGCTCTTTACAATTAGTAGTTCAGCTTTCCAAAATACGTCGATGTAAGACATTATTCCATCACCAAAAACCCTTCTTCGAAATCGTAACAGTTGAGCAACAATTCGGATTATTTTGGTCAAGAGACCATCGATTAATCAGGTAATGTGTGTAATGATACTATTTTTCACTATTGTAACCAGTGTAATAGGTTCGGGTCGGCGTTCCTTCGGGATCAGTGATGTATCAGCTGGGTTGAAACTTCGGAGAGCAGCTGTCTTTTAGTTGGTGTAAACGAAGCAGGAAGTTCGATTGTAAATTGAAACACGTCAAGCATTGGGTTCCACTGGATACCAAGAGTTCTCATGGTTGAAGTTTTATCGGAGAATTCCAGACTTGGCAGATCTCTTAATTCAACAGGAATGTTTTTAAGTAGATTCTGCATAAATGAAACCCCACGGTGCCTAAAATCGTCAGAAGCTTTTTTACACGTGTAATTGCGGTATCATCATCATCACAACCCGATAATAGGTCGTCAATATAAAAATCGCGAAGAATAACCACTGCAATCTCTGGATCCTTGGATTTATTGTCAATAGCTATTTGGTGAAGCGTTCCTACGGCGAGAAATGGTGCTCACGATGTTCCATAAGTATGGTTTTGAAACGGTAAGTCTTAATTTCTTCGTCACTATTGTGGCGCCAAACAATCCGTTGGAAGTCATCATCCGGGCTCGCGACGCGTATCTGACGATACATTTTTTCAACATCAGATGCAGAGACAGTGGCATATTTACGGAATCTCAAAATCGAATACCACCCTAAGCTTAGTTGTCCTACTGTCGCATGCTGTGGTAGATAAAAGGTCTCACAATCAGGTTTTGAAGGTTCACTGTCGGAAATCAACTCCATATGATGGAGGGATAAATACCCCTCCACAAAATCTTGAAAGGGCGCTGCCAGAGATGGATCTCTCTGAAATCGTCGTTCCATGGATAACAGTCTCCTCACCGCCGCTGACTTGAAATGGCCTAGTTCAATTATTGGTGTCTTGAATGGCAACCTTACTAGATACCTTCCATTATTTCCTCTACGAACTATTGATTGGAATAGTAACACCAGTTTGGTACTTCTTCAATTTCCCAGAATCGTTGGAGTGTTTCGTTAACGTTATTCTCTTGGATAACGGTTGAGAAATTTTACGTCACACTAAAATTCTGTCTTGGAGGAGCGATGATGATCCACCCAAACATGGTTGACTGAGCTTTGGTTCGACCATCAGTAACGACTTTGTCTGGATAAATTATATAAAACAAAAACATCTGCTCCCAATAATAGGTCGATTTCCCTAGCAGCACCAGCATGAGGATCCGCTAGCTTCAGCGACTTAATGACTTCTGGTTTTGGAACATCAGTTTCTGCTGACGGAAGTGTAACCACAGTTGGTAGAATATACGCGTTGATAAATAAACGGGTTTCATGTGAAAATCGGGATAACACTTCAATGCTTGCTACCCTTTTTTTTTAATTTTTTTGAATGTTAATTAATTCAAGTAATTTCTAATAGGCTACCGGTGATTAGACCATTTTAAATGTGTTTTTATTAACACTTAGAAGTATATTAGTATTTACGAACAATCATTCAACGAAACCGACTAATAGACAGAATTCTATTTATTTAATTTTTAATTTATATGATTTTAATATGTTCCGAAGATTGTAAGAGAATTCAATCCAGTTTCGAACTGATGAGCTTATGATTATGAAAAAATCTATCTTCTCATCAGGCCGCGGCGACTGGACTGCAAACGATGCCAAGATATATATTGTATCAGACAGCTAATCGGCCTTAGAGGCTCTTAGGTATTGCACCGTTGAGTCAAGGCTAGTACGGGATTGTCTGGAGGTTATCAAACATCTGGCAGACTCAAATAAAGTAACACTTAATGTGGGTGCCAGATCATACTGGAATCGAAGGAAATGAGGCAGCTGATGGCCTCGCCTGCGAGGTGAAAATGCGAGGCCAATTTTGTGAAATCTATGCCTGGTTCTTCAGGAAATTCCAATTTTAGCGTGGTTTTGCCCGTAACCTTATAGAGGTGTCTGTGTAAGCTTTAACATTATTTATGCCAAATAAAATTTGCTATTCTAAAATTTTGATGGGTTGTGATAACGTCTAGATAAGAGTAGAGTATTAAAAAAGAAAGTTCTGATATTTTTTAAATTAAATTAAATGATTTTTTCTCTTTCTATTTATTGTAATTGGAAGAAGTTATCTGTTGAATTCCTAGTAATTGGAAGAAGTTATCTGTTGAATTAAAGCCCGCATTTGCCGCTAGCTAATCCAAGATTTGTCCTGTTCTTATTGTATAGCAATTCATTATTGACATCTAATAGGAGTTCAGGTTTAAAGAAAAGTCATCCGAATGAAATTTTCAAACTACCTTTGGTAAGTTCGAGCTGTTAATAAGGCTCCTCGAAAACTTTGTACAAGTTTTCTTTCATTTGCACTGCGTTAGTATCTCTTTAGAACCTATGAACTACACAACGTCTTAATTACACTTTCTACTGACACGTCGCATTGATTAAATAAAGTGACTAACATACTGGTAATTTTACACAATTAACCTACTATGAACTAATTTATCTAATGAAACTGTTTTCATAAAAATTCATCTTACATAGTAACAATTAACAATAATTCAAATTGTATATATTAAGACAGAACATTACATCTAATACATATAATGCCTAGTGGCAGCATTTGTGAAATTAAAAAAAAAACAAGTTGTCGAAATATCCAATTAATGCAAAGTTTCAAACCGTACCTGAACCCACTCTGGTTCACAGATTTTTTTATATTTTTGTGAATCTGAATAAGAATCAAAACGAAACTCAGGTGAGAAACAAGAAGAACTGTACGAATTGAGAACAACATAAAAATATCAATAAAGCAAAATCAAAATCATAATGAATTCAATTAAAAAAAAATTCGCTATGAAATAACATTTTATTTATTCGCTTAAATGGAAATTTTTAAGTAAATAAATCATTCTTTTGTTTTATTTATTTGTACTTGAAATAGAACCTGAGCCTGATTTAATGATTTTCACAGGCGATTGTCTTAAAAAGTTCTACTAATAGATTTCGGGTTATGCGAGCCAAAGGCCACTATTTTTTTTACATTTGTGTTAATTACTACCTCGCTTCTGAGATTGTCAGTTATAAGAAACACCCGTTTGACCAATTTACCATACCTCTTAGGAATAATGGTTTGTCTAACATTTATATACCATATATTATTGAAAATTTTTAATGTTAGTCACCGAAACTAGCAAATTGTATAATATACATGCAAACAGAGAAACAATGACGTGGTATTATAAAATTTTCCACCATATACCATATACTTATTTTGATAGGCATAAAACACGCATCGGCGACACGTTAATTTATTGTGATATTTGAGTAATTTCAAATTATCTGATAAGATGCATTGGTAGAGATTATATTTATCAAAATAATTTTTGCTTTCTATCCCTTGGGCAAATTTCTTCTTTTTATGTAATATCTGCGAATTTAAAATGAATAAAAATACACCTAAGATATTACCTGATCCCTGCATTTCCTATCATCCTCGGGCTGATGTGCCCTTCGCCCCATTAGTTCATGAATAGCTTTCACAACCTCATCTAGTTCACCCCGGCTAATACAACCATCACCATTTACATCGTATAATTTAAATGTCCATCGTAGCCGTTCGTACACAGAGCCACGTAATAGCGTTGATAGTGTTACTAATAAATCCTAGAACAAATACGAATAAAACGAGCCTATGTGAATGCAATACGCAGTGACATAAAATTGTTTTTAATTAATAATACAAACACAAACAAAACAACTTACTTTAAAAGTGATTGCTCCATTACAATTTACATCGAATGCTTTGAATACATAATGAGCGTAAAGACTAGAATCTGAAATGAGAAATAAAAGTTTTGTTAAAAATTAATTTGAATTTTCCAGTTTTGAATATCAAACACTATTATAGTGCTAGCCAATTAGGCTAAAATACTACTCGCAGACAAACACATTTATATCTGCATTACCATTGTGTTATATTAAACAATAAGGATATTAATCCTATCATCATCTCGTCCATCTCTCACTCATCCTCAAACTTTTCTTTTCTATTCTTTCTTTTTAATCGTGTGGATAACAATGTAACTCTCTAAGAGATAATAATAACAGTTCTTGAAAAATCAAAATGATTATCAGATTGGGAAATACTTAATAAATAATACGATAAAAAAAACTCTTATCAGGCGATCATTGACACAGAAACCAAAACAATGCTAGAGGGAAGAAAACACAAGAAATTGAAAAATAAAAGCTTTTAAAAGCTTTTCATTTTGAAAGAAAATTATGCGAATCACAAATAAATTTAAAGTTATGAATTTATCATACATTTTTAGTGTTGAAGTGAAATTTCAATTCGACCTTATTTTGTGAAAGCCGCATCGCGCCGCCAAGAAAAAATTCAATGAAATGCGTACCAACAAGAATTTGTTTGAAAAAAATGTGTTCGCAGAAATTAGTTCGTTTAAGCTTTACTGTTGTTATTAGTCTGATTTTTTTTTTTGGAATTTGTGCGGATTTGTGTAACTGGTCTAAATTCAGTTTGCCTGAGTTGATAATGATGTAATTTTAATTAATAGGAACTTTCTTAAATTTTAGTATTTCAAAAAATATTCGAATACTAATATATATTTACATATATCAGAACCTATAACATTTTGACATTTTTTCCATTTGACAGCGTTAAAACCTTGAGTTTAAGATAATAAACCTTTGGTCTTTCGTATGAGACGCAGGCGTTTCAGCGCTTTAGAAAAACGTTTTAGTATCGAAAATTTGGCGGCATTGTGATAGCTCGAACACATTCTTTTCCATCAGTAAAATTTCAATTTTGTTACTGGGATGGCGGAGTTAAAATCAACTAAAAAAGAAAAATTGAAAATCTTCCTTGCATTAGCTTAATGACAATTATTTCTGAACTAGTTTTTGTGCAATATAAGAATTAGTAGTAGCTCGCAATTCCCGAGCTGAATCTATTGTAAATATGATGTAATTTGCAAATTTCAGTGTATGTAGAAAGTAATTACCCAAACATACAAAATACTTTCTTGTTTGGTTTATAGACAAAAGTTTTTATATTCTTTTTTTATATCTTAAAACACAATTATTTTGTTTTTGTCACACGCGACGCTATTTTTAGAGAAATTAAGGTTTTCTAGAACCAACCGAGACGAGGTGCGTTTGAAGCATAAACAATCTTTCAAAATCGATTATATTGACCCAAATGATATTTATGTGATGTTAGAAAGATCTCTAATTGTTAACCGACAATTTTTACATACCAAATCCTTGACGTGGTGTTTGTCGATAGATGTCGAAGAAGGGCAAGGGCATTCATCGTTTTCAGCGCGTTCTCTGCCTTCTTTGAACAACTTATTTAAATTAAAAAGACTCGCTCTGGACAGTGCATTATCACCAAAAGGCTTTTCCAACATTTCCAACGTTTTGGAACCCAAACTTCCATTTTTGAACCTAAATTTGAAGCAACTTCTTTGCTGAAATTTTCACTCATTTTAAAAATCGAAAAATGCACTTTATAGATAAAAGTAAACAAGTGGATCTCATTAACTACTAAAGATATTGACACGAAATTTGACACTGATATCTGTTAAGAAAAAAAAAAAACTAACTAGTCGTTTGGACCAGTCCACGCATTTTGATCAAATAATGTGTAATGTCACGAAAGTAACATAACCTGAATACTGCCCAATTATCTAAAAAATTTAGAATAATCTGGAAACCAAGCAATTCAACGCCGAGAAATCTTGAAACGCTAAGGTCGCGAATTATCTCAACTTCTTAAATGAACGAAAACATTATAAAACGAAATCTTTCCAATTTTATTAACTTTTAAATACAACTTACAAAATAAAATTACAAAATAAATATGTTTGGTAATTTCTTAATTGTGACTTTAATCGATAACTTTGTAATCGCAAACATTCGCCATTTATCAATTCCAACTTTTCACAACTTGGGAACTTCTTAATACTACAAAAATATTACTACAAAATATAGACAAATTCCGACAGTATCATTGCTTCCAATTACTTTGAAATCGAGATTGGGATAATCCTTACTAAATCGAGACGAAGCTAACTTGAATTTGATCAGGATCAGATCAACCACTCATTAATTGCACAGCTTTAATAACGCAATAAGTTGAATCTACTTTGAAATTCAAAGCAAGACGTTTTAATAAATTTTAAAAAAAATTAATCAAACGTTCTGGAAATATTTTTCATTATAAAACAAAACCTGCTAAAATTCTCTGTGTAGAAATAGTAAAGCCTGGTTTCCATTATGAAAGATTTACTGACAGTATTTTTTACTGAATAAAAACATAAAAATCGAAAATGAAGTGACACAGACCTTTTTTTGTTTTAAATTTTTTTTTTTTGAAAAGTTGCATTGCAAATGTTTTTCTAATACGGGCAAAATATACTTCGCTTCATATATTTTTCAGTAAATTATGTCAGTGTACTATAAAAATGTCAGTATACTATAATAATTTTCTCAGTACTGTAAAACTGAAAACATTTTTTTTTCTCTCACACAGCACGCGGATATATATTTTTATCCCATTTTTTTATAATTGTCAGTAAATATTTAATGATGGAAATCAGGCTTTATTGCACACTATTGCTAAAAAAAAATGGAGGTGTGGCCAACATACGACTTTCTTTTACGAACAGAGAATTTTGAGAAATTTTATTTTTTTTTTAAACCTTTTTTTTTAAATTTTTTTTTTAATTTTTAAATTTTTAAATTTTTTTTTTTTTTAATTTTTTATTTTTATTTGTTTTAAATTTTTGGAAATATTTTGTATTAAGTAGTTTTTTGTAAACCTTTTACTTTTTAAGATATTTGCAAAATAAATTTTCTGGACCTAGAGAGTGGCCACTTCCGGTTAGCCGATTTGGAGTAAAATTCACTGGGACCTCCCAATTTATCAAAAAAGTTTAAATCTGAAGTTTCAGTTCGATTGGTTAAACCATCTGGGCTGTAGAGAGGACACAGAGAGACAGACAGACAGACACCATTTTGAAACCCACTTTTTCGGATTCAGGGGATCTCAAAACAAATAAATCTCTAAAAATCTCAAGGTCCAAAATTTTCATGATTACTATACTTTATTTTACTAGAGTAAAAGAAAGTAATATATCAACTATACTGACTGTATTAGTTCTTTGTAGAAACTAACCGTGCGATTCTGACGTTAAGACCGTTAAGAGTATCACAGCTAAGAGAAATTTTGGTAAGAGTTTTTTTTTAAGAGAATCTCTTAATTGGTATTCTGTTGATAGTACTTCTAAAATAACTCTTAAAAACTCTCCAAATATATTGGAAAATATTTGGAAACCTGTCAATTTGAATTTTTACATTTTTTCTAGATACATTTTTGGTGGTTGATAAATAAATAAAAACAACTCTAGTAATTTTTATTTAAATCAGTCAAACCTCTTTTATCCGGACAGCTCGGGACTAAAAGAATTCCAGAAAAACGATTTTCCGGATAATAGATTTTTTTTTTTAAATATTCTCGAACAAATGAATACACAAGTTTATTCATATACAAAAGGATGTATGTATGTACATAATGTCCTCATATTTATTTAAATAATTCATTTTTAATACATGATGTACATATATACCTATTTATGTACAAAACAAAATAAAAATACTTGCTCAATGAAATAAATCATTAAAATAATTATTTCTTTTTGAAGTAATTTTGCAACACAGTTTGAGTTAACTTCGGTTTATTTGCATTTAATTTGGCTTGTATTGCACAAATTTGCATTATTTCCTGCGTTGATATGTAAGGTTGATTTTCCAGAAAACTTAGAAGATCACTGCAAGCTTGTATTGCTTCATTCGTGGACATGAGTACTTGATGACAAACATCGCCCTCGCTATCTTCGGTTTCATTGCCATCTTCTAAATTTTCTTCTGACGTATTAGAATTTAAAACTTCTGATATTATTTCAGCATCCGTCAATATACCGAATACTGGAGCTTCGTTATCACATTCGATCCATTCAGACAAATTGGTCAGGTTAAGAGGCAAATTTAATTCAGCGGCATAATTGACTATCTCGTTTGTAATTGCGTCCTGATGATTTTGGTCTGGTTCATTTTTATCAGTTTCATCATCATCTGGAGGCCAAATATTATGCCAGGTGTTTTTTAGAACGTCAGGTGAAACGGATTCCCAAGCTCGATAAATACACCACATGAAATCCTTCATCGTAAATTTTTTTGAAAAAAGTTCAATTTGGTCTTCGAAATTTAATTGTTTTTTCATCATCTCCTTTCGATAATGACACTTCAAGCTATGGATTACCCCTTGGTCCATCGGTTGAATTAGAGATGTGCAATTCGGTGGTAAATACAATGCGGAAACGTTATTATAATTCAGTAAACTTGCATCGGGATGTGCTGGACAGTTATCTAAAAGCAAAAATATTTCACAGTTGAGAGGAAGACCTACTTGATTACAATGAAGGCGTGCTTCCTTAACGAAATTATTTTTGAACCAGTCAATAAACAAAGATTAGGTGACCCAGCTCCGTTTGTTAGATTTATAAATTACTGGATATTCTTTCATTCCTTTAAGAGCTCGTGGTTTTTGGCTTTTTCCGATCACTAATAATTTACATTTATGAGTACCAGCTGCATTTGAACAAACTAAGACTGTAAGACGCTCTTTGCTTTCTTTCGACCCACTGGCTACGGATTCATCAGGGCCGGCCAAAGTAGTACGCGGCAAGCATTTCCAAAATATTCCGGTCTCGTCTGCGTTATAAATTTGTTCGGGTGTTAAATTTTTTTCCGCAATAAGAGAAGACAGCTCATCGACAAACAAAACGGCACCTACTTCATCTGCAGACAGTTTTTCACCAGATACTTTTAGCTGTCGGATTCCGTATCGACTTTTAAATTTTTGGAGCCATCCATTGGAATAACAACAGTGTGTTTTTATTTGCATTTCCGTATGAAATTGTTATGCTTTTTCTATCAACATTGTACCGGAAATCGGTAAACCTCGGCTTCTCTGTTGTTTGAACCACATGTGTAGGGCTTTATCTACCTGAGGATTATCTGCCGTTCGTAAAGTTTTTCTTTGCGCCATACCAGTTGTGGAATCACTCTCATTAAAACGCGTCAAAATAGCATTTTTATTTTTAACTAAATCATAAATTGTTGTTTTTCCTATCTTGTATTTTTCTTGGATCAAGCTCACGCTTTTACCTTTCTCCATATCTATAATAATGCTAACTTTTTCTTTGATCGATAGCACAATTCGCTGTCTTTTGTTCGAATCCTTATTAAACCTCATGTTTAATTTTTTATTTTGTAAAATAAAACGGCACAAATTAATCAGAATCGCTCCAAATATAAAATTAAACTAACAAAATATAACCAGACATACATGCAATATTTTTTGAAAATCCCGTTATATGAATTTTTTTTTTTTTTTTTTATTTTGTTCTAATTTGGTACATTTTCTGCGTAACAAGTAAAACAAAATTGAAAATATGAAATGAAATTATTACGGATAACTGGAAATTTCCGGTTAATCGAAAACGAAAAATTTATGAATAATTTGTCCGGATAATAGATGGCCCGGATAATCGGTGTCCGGATAAAAGAGGTTTGACTGTCATACGTTTATTTTTTATGAAGTACACAAATATCTGGAAAATTTACACGAAATATAAGCGTCCAACAAACCGCCGTTTCTAATAAAAAAAAAATCACTGGAAAGTAAAGAAAATTAATCTTAGGTTTATAATTAAAGGTTTATAAAAATTAATAATTTATAAGAATAAATTATTTCATAATTTTTCTTTTATCAAATTTTAGGATATATTTATTTCTAAAAGAAACAATAAATATAATATTTTATTTCAACATTAAATATTATTTTGAAACTTACTACCGTAAAATTGTTTTTCTTTAATACGACCACGAGAAACGTCAAAGTTGTGATGCTTATGACCACCTATTTCGTATGTCTTAGCTAAGAGATTTTTTAAGAGAACCTCTTAGCTAAGAGTATCAACCGAATCGCAAAATAGTCTTACATAAGAGAATTCTCTTAACTAAAAGAAATCTCTTAGTTAAGACCTCTATGACTGTACGTTAGAATCGCACGGTAAATGTAGAAAACATATGCTGTGTTTCTTATTTAAATCCGTAGATCGAGCAGATTTTGAAATCTGAAATCAGATCGATTTGGTGGATCTGAAATAAGAAACAGGTTTCAGATTTTTTAGATCAAAAAAATTTTCAACTCATTATTTAATAAAATAATTTTCCTTCGTCCACATAAGAATTAAAATTTCATTCTATATTCATTTTAATAACGTTTTGCAAAAAAATTAAGTGATGAGAATGACATCTTTCTATGCGTTAATGTATGTATTTGGATTACGTGAAGTTAGCTAAACTAAAACTAATCTGAGAAATCGGAATATTTTTACAAATCAAAAAAATCAATCTAATCAATCTCAAAAAAAATAAGAAACAGCAAAAAAATTGATCAGATCGATCTGATCTGAAATAAGAAACAACGTTTTAGTACTCAGATCAATCAGATTGATTAGATCAGAAATAAGAAACACAGCAATAAAGAATCGCTTACTACGAAACTAAAGGTGCTATTTCACTAGACAAATCGACTGATAGTAAAAAAAGAGGAAACGTGAAAAAAATTCGAAACTCTATGTAATAGACAAAGACAACGTTTGGTTTTTTATAGCAAAATTTTCAGGAGAAATTTTAAACATAATGGCACACAAAAACATAATAACTATTAACTAAAATTAAATATTACTATTAATTTGCTTAGTTTTACATCTCAAAATTATCTAAAAAATAAATATTATTAATATTCATATCAGAAATATCTTTTTTAGTATATTTTACAGTACAGTACAAAAATAAAAATTAAAAAAATCTACCAAAAAAACGTCATGTGTTTTTTAGTTTTACTTTTTAAAGCAAAATTTAAGGAGAAACGGTATAAAAACATAATAACTATAAAATATTCCTCATCATATTGCTAATTTTATGCATGTGTGTTAGTGTGACTGCTATAAAATGTCCTCAATTTGATACTTTTTATTGCAGTCACACTACTACAGACACAAAAATTTTTTGACTGAGAAGGGTCTTTGATTCATTCGCCCATAAAGCAAATATATATTTTTGTCTTCCTTTAATTTTACTATCAGTCAATTCAGTCAAGTGGAATAGCACCTTAATGCCCGATTTAGATGAAGAAAAATGTTTACCTTGCATAGAGCTGTGTGCAATAAAAAAATATCCATTAGTTAAAATGAGAAAGGACTATGTAAACCAAAATTGCGATGCTATAATTTTGCGGCGGCTTATACATAATTAGATGTTATATTTTTTGACATTTATCAGTAGTGTAACAAAAATAAAATTTATAACAATAAATAAAATTGTTAGTGACAAAAATAAAACTTAATAAATAAAATTTGGAAAACTGCTTTTGATTTGATTTTTTCTGCTATAACATTTGACTTCTGGTCATCGTATAGGTTTTCATAATATACTTTTATTGTGTTTGTGTTTCTTTGTTACTATAAAATATCAAAAAATAAAGTCGGGTCGAGTATATTTTATAGTATCATATTTATTTTGAATGTTTTTATAGTAACAATTGGTAAAAAAACCAAAAAAAAACGCTAACATAATTTTGCATGTTTATGTTTTGTTCTTGTCATTCAAACGAAAATTGTAATATACTAATATCTTCTTTTTTTGCAAGGCAAACATTTTTCTTCATCTAAATCGGGCTTAAAAGAGAATTAAATGAGTCGTAAAAAAACAATGCGAATCATGCGCAAGCACAACTGTAAAATGTCATTATGAAAAACAAAAAAGATATTATTGCTATTTTCTATGTAACCGAGCATTCACAATGAAGAAACTTTTTAATTTTAACTTACAGTTTTGTTTGAATTTCTAGTTTGAAAAAATTTTTGTTCATTCATTGCGTGTTCCGTTTTTTCAAATAAATGTCAAAAATTAGTGCTAAATAATATTTATAATATTTTTCAGACACAACTTTGTTGAGAAAGTAAATTTTATCTTTATAATAATCTTCTCAGAAGGTATTTTGTTATCTACTCTATTTATAGTTGCATTTTTCATTTAATATTTAACAAATGATACCAATTTTTGAGAACAATAATTAACAAAACTAAATATTTTATAATGAAAATTAACTTATTACAAAGGATTGATTTGATCTAAGACTTCTTTCTTTATTATAACAAATCAAATAACCGTAATAGGAACCATTGCTTTATTCAATGTATTACAATATCATATGTGAATATATTCCCTAATTTATTGACAACGTGTGAAAAATGAGTACTGGAGGAACTAGACAGGAACAAAGGAATAATAAAATGTATTCGTGCCCCGAAATTGCAAGTGGTAATGGTTAAGCCGTTAATCCAGAGATCCGTATCTCCAGCACCCGAATTCCGGTTCGATGACAAATTTCTCAGATGGGTTTTAAGGTGGATTTATATTATCAGTTCCTACTTGTATCGTGTCAGACATCATCAATTTATACTATCCGTACCTTTCAATTCAGACATTTTCTTCGTATGATTATCGTTATATATTCGTATCTTTGGGTTACGTATCCCAGTTGTACTTTGCGTGAGCAATCGAGAAATTTTGTTTGAGATGGCACGTTAAAACATGAAACAGAAGTATAAGACATAAAAAAACAAAATCTTCGGCTTTTTAAATTTGTTTTTCATTGGAGTAAATTCCCAGTTGTACTTTGCGTGAGCAATCGAGAAATTTTGTTTGAGATGGCACGTTAAAACATGAAACAGAAGTATAAGACATAAAAAAACAAAATCTTCGGCTTTTTAAATTTGTTTTTCATTGGAGTAAATTACAATGTTCGCACTTGTTTCGTTCTTTTTTTACGAATTATAGTATAAAGTGATGATCACGGTGAGGTATAAGAGAGCATCACCGTGATTGATCATTGATCGCTCTTAGAGCACTCAGTCGTACCACAGGGTTACAATGTTCGCACTTGTTTCGTTCTTTTTTTACGAATTATAGTATAAAGTGATGATCACGGTGAGGTATAAGAGAGCATCACCGTGATTGATCATTGATCGCTCTTAGAGCACTCAGTCGTACAACAGGGATATTACGTATAGAGTAAAGATAACACACAAAAATACAAAAATGTTTTAGTAGCAATTTACAATTTTTGTTTGTTTCGCTATTCTTTCGTATTTTTTCGCTTTCAGATATCAGACAAAACATTCTTTTCAACAATATGTGTCTATGTCGGTACGAGTAGGAACGGAAAGGAACGGATAATATAAATACTCATATAGAAAGTACATGTAACAATGTTTTTTTTGTCTGACACGATACGAGTAGGAACTGAAAGGAACTGATAATATAAATTCACCCTTATACGAGAAATTAAAACTCATAAAGAATGTCAAAAAAACCTATGAAATATGTATTTTTCTATGGAAAGTACATTATTTAGATGATAACATAATTTTAATACACAATCAGTCAAAAATTGTTTCTAATTTTTAATTTTTAGAGCCCAGAATTTAAATTTCGAAGCCTTAAATTATTGTTTTGTGTGTCAAACTTATCAAAAAGAGTTTAATTGGCCCGAAAGGAACTCACGTCAACAGTTTTTTGTATGTTATTCTTATTCCAAGACATCATCATAAAAGATAATAAATTTCCCCAATTGGCGTTTTTTGGTAAAAATGGGCTTATATCAAAATAATCTTTTATAATAACTCCCCAGCTGTTGATAGAATAAATACTATACAGTTCAAATTGTAAACAAAATTATTGTAAAATTTGAATCACGATTAAATAACATTTAAATAACTATATTAAACAATAACTAGAACATAGTTTTATTAATTTTATTATTTTTTTCATACGCGATAGTTTTCGACAGTAACTTTTTTGGTAATTTTGCGACAGCAAATTTTTGCGGCATCACTAATTTTTCATATCGATTTCATGGTTGCTGCAAAAATCACATAACGACTTTGTCGTTATCTAAAGTTTAAATAATGAACTATGGTATCAATACGATGTCATAAATGCTAGAAGATACAAACTTTTATGATGTACGTAGTACATACAAAAATATATAAAATATTAAATATGAGAAAACACGAATGACATAATAACATAACTCAAATTGCTTCATTTATACATAAATACATAATATTTATTAATTATTATTTGTTAATTCATAAGTACACAATATAATTTTGTATATTTTTATAAGTATGAGTATATAGTATCTCTACAAAAATTACGTTCAATCAAAATTGTTATAGACATCCTTTTTCATTTGTTTTTTCTAGTCTCTTTATATTCATTATCGTTCTGTTAGAAGTTGGAGATAAACTAACTCGTTTCAAGAATTATAGAAGAGAAAATTCGTAATTTTTGAGCAATATGATTGAAACAACAAGGAACTACCTTAAGATAATGTGTAAACGTGCAAACTTGTAAAAAGCAAACCTTACATTTATGAGTTTGGAATTTTTCGATATGACTAAACCACTAAACTAATATCGAAAAATTGTAAACTCATAAAGCTACTTTGCTTTTTACAAGTTTTCACGTTTACACATTAACTAATTTTTTAGAGAATTTGAAAATTAGTTTGGTAGGGCTTTGATTTCATATCGTGCTTTTGTTGTGCTATTCTCCTGGTGTGAAACTATTACTAATTCAGCATTTTAAATTCATATTAGCATTAATGAAACGTTCTGATTTTCAAAAAAAATTGTTCAAATTAGTCAAGATTTTAAGGTTGCTAGAAACAAGCTTATTTAAACATGATGACGGAGCTATTCTAATTATCTAAAAATCAATCTAATTTTGTTAATTCTGAAAAAAATTCTTATTAAGAATTATTTATTTAATTCGAAAATCAAATATATTATTTCAATATTTTGTTCGTATTCAAAATAAATTTGCGGCCACTACTTGGGGTGCATTTATGAACTAATTAAACTTATTGGAGAATAACATCTTGCGGCAAAAACTCCCTTTATTCATTTAAATTCTAACCAGGAGTGTGTCAGCAAAAGTGAATTGGTTCATATAACTAATCGACTACAGAAACTTTAAGAGAGAAGAATAACCGATCAAAATTTAATTTTAATATAAAACTCTGTTTTGTTTAGTTTGCTGGGACGTAAGACGTTAAAGAAACTATCGTTAAACATTCAAAATTATAATGTGTATTCAGTCACCACAAAAACAAAATACAAGTAAAATCCACTATTAACGTAATCTATTTATAACATACAACCTCCCCAATAATGTACAATTTTTTTTGTATCGTTTGAAAACAAGCTAATTTATATTTTAACTACATTATTTTGCAATTCTTTCGTTCATTTAATTAATGAATGGTTTTTTTTGTTTTATAAGATTTAAGTTAAACTTGAAATTCCTATTTTTGTGATTGTTTTTTATTTACAGTTTGTTCCGCAAAAAATTATCTCAAGGAAAACAATTAAAACCAGCATTTTAAAACTCGCTCTGTAAAATGTGTTATTCGCTCTTTACTGATCGAATAACCATTTTTACAACCGATCGATTTGAATATGGAGTAGACAACAAAACATATTGTGATGATTATTCATTTTGCATCGAATAAAGGAGAAAAGAAAAGTATTCTCTACTCAGACAATTCAATACTACGAAATGTTCTATTCGTTATTCAAACAAAGGGAAGAGTGAAACTAAAGAATGGAAGAGCAATTTCGATTATTTTGCGCATCAGAAAAACAAAAATTGTAATTTTATATCAAATTATCATAAAATATTCGAATTTTTGGCCAAAATTATCGCTGTTCTTACTCAATTTTCGATATATCCCCAAAAATAAATCAAAACAATTTTGAACCTTTAATAATAATTGTATATTAAAATTCTATTCAAAAATTACACTGGCACACAAAAAAAAAAATTCTGAACTCGAGGTCTGACATGTCAATTCTTATGTATTTTGATGCACTGAATATGAATCCGATGTCCGTTTTGCTCATCACCCACCAGTTTTCCACAAAACTCCAATTTTGGGTCAAAATTGCCCAAGAAAATACCAAAGTCTATTATTTATACTGTTTACTCCAGATCGTTTCCGGAGTATTTTTAACCGCTAGGCAGGATACCGTAGTCCAAATTTACTTGTGACACAGAAATAGGAAAACTTTAGGTCAAAATGGCCAAAAAAATTCCAAAGTAATTTACCTTTCTATTTTGGTCACTAATGGCTTTTGATTAAAACATTATTAGGAAGTCAGACAAATAAACTTATACTAAAACCCAGACGCACAACTTACACTGAAACTCAGACAACCAAACTGTTACTCAAACCGAGACGCAAAACTCACACTTGAACTATTAAAAGCAAACTGAAATTCAGAGAGTATAAGTTACAAATAGAAGACAAATAACAAAAATTCGCGGCTTGTCTGAAAGTGAGCTTTGAGTTCATAAGACATCCCAATTGCCTGTATTTTTCTATCAACTTTGTAACAATGGCTTTGTAATGCTCACTTCTGGTTTTTTCTAAGAAGTTTTAACAAACTTTTCTAAAAGGCTCAGGCCAGGTAGCTTTCTCATTTTTTGGCATGGTTTCAATGAAATTTGTGTCTTGAAATAATTTTGGTATTTGAGGTCCGTTAAAAATAATTTCTTTAATTTTAGCCTCTGTCAGTTTTGGAAATTATTGTGCTATGTATTGGAAACAAGTTTTATGTGTAGTGGAGGTAATAGAATTTTTCAGGGATCTAATAAAGGTTCTTCAATTACATTAGGTTTTCCTGGCCGAAGAGAAAATCATTACGTTAAAGGTTTTTTCGGTCTCTACTATTCCAGAGACATTTAAAACAAGGGTACATACTTCACAAAACCAGGCTGCTGCCCTAACAGATTTGTTATAATTTTTAAATCCCCACAAATTTGCCAATTGTGCTCCGAGTATTTGATTTTTTGCAAAATACAACCTAGATCTCCATAATTCTCTCCCATAGAGATTGAGTGGACCATTGGGACAGTGGAATATTTGTTTCCATTATAGTAGTACCGCTTTTAGGTTGAGTTTTGAGAAGTCAATGAATAGTCTTGTAGCGGTTCACCCAATTAACCACTACAAACTTGGCGGCACATGTTCCAAATCAAATGGGCCAATCGCAGCATGACGATTTGCAAAACACAAAATAAAATTAAATTATTAAATAGTCTCGTCTCGGATTTCAACAAGGCAACACGCTGGCCTTTTTCAGTGCCGTCATGGTGGTGGTAAATAGAGATTAATTGAAATAATTTTGTGATTGCTAAGTTAAAGTAAAATACATACATATAACAATAATAAATTTAAATATACAAAATTGTATTCACTAAAATAAATAAATATATGTATTCATTAAAATAAATAAATGTATGTGTTTGTGTTAATTTGTTTAAATAATTAAATATTTAATTTGTAAGTGGCGTGTTTAATTAATAAATACCGACACGTCAGTCTGCACTCGTTAGGTTTGTAAATATTGAGTTTTAAATCATTCATCAGTGCTGGTTTATTTGTGCAATACACCAATGAAGTTTTTTTATCTTTGGTAAAGTGCTCACGAATTTCCTTTTATCTTTCTCGATAAAATGAAGATTTTGTCCCTGGGACTATCAAGTTTCGACTTTTCAGTTCACTAACTAAGTCTTCAGATACATCTTTTGCTAATGCATATCACCTAATCAAATTATTGAGATCGTTCTGAGTGAATAGAATTGGAACTTTATCTTCTTTAGGTGCAATATACTCTTCTTCACTCTCCTCCTTTTCATTTTCACTGCTGTAAAATTCTTCCCCGCTGGACGCTTCACTCTCACACCTACGTTATCCTTTGAAACTTCCATTACTTCATTTTTTGAATAACTTGAGTTGAAGTAATTGGACTTTACAGGTTTCGTCATTGTACATACATCTGCGTACTTTATATTTGACTTACGCTTTAAATTAAAACCTTTCACTTCGGTACTACAAAAGTAACATTCCTCTTTCGATAGAGGTTTTTCCATATTGCGGGTGTTGTATATTTTAAATTTGAGTTTTTCTTAGTATTCTTCTACCGCTTTATCATAGTTGAACATGCATTGCATTTAATATTTGGAGTCCACATATTTTCCTCAGGGATCTCTCTGTCGAAACATTCGTGGTATGTATATACATATTTTTAGTTGAGTCAGATATAGTCTTCCCACATTTAGCTATTTCAAATTTACACTGATGTCTTCTTGTAGCCGTATACTCCTCAAAGGCCAAATTGCCTACCGCTTTCCCACCCTGACCAGCCGCCGATACCGGGGTATCCTTCCCTGCATCGTAACATTTTTATGTGCGGTTGTCATGACGGTATGAAAGTCGTAACCCAGGGACTTAGCCGGATAGTGGTACAACTTCGTTGCCCACCGTCACCACGTGATGGCTGGTCTCCACTTACGTATTTTTCTCATGGCAATTTTTATTACATTTTTCAAAATACATACACAAAAATGGATTTGAGCATGCGCATGAAATTTTGTCAAGAGAGGAAAAGATCAGAATATTCAATATTTTTGTAATGTCGTTGTGCCATTTGAGCATAAATTGTATTTTATTTTAGGTGAAAATATAATAAAATTTGTTTTATTAAAATAAAACATAAATAGTTAATTGTGGAATACAAAAACAATGTGCCAAAAATTGTGTTAATCGAAAAACGAACCAAATTCAAATTTTTTCTTCTGCTCAAAAAGAGAAATTAGTTATATTCTTTATGTTAGTAGTTGTACAAAAAATGTCACGAGCCGTTTTTCATTTATTTTTTGTCAAGAGAAAAATCCATAAGTGGAGACCAGCCTTGAAGGTGCCCTGGATGCAGCTACACGTTAATTTGCTGTTGACACGTGTTTTTTTTATAAGGAAGAGTCAGAAGTAAATTTGAACTACGGAATCCTTTTTTGCGGTTAAAAATTCTCCGGAAACGATATTATAACGGTATTTTCTTGGGCAATTTTTATCCAAAATTGGGGTTTTGTGGAAAATTGGTGGGTGATGGAGAAAAACGGACATCGGATTCGTATTCAGCGCATCAAAATACATAACAATTGACATGTCAGACCTCTGGTTCAGAATTTTTTTTTGTGTACCGGATTATTTATTCAGTAGTACAAAACAGAAGCAAAATATATTCCTATTATATTCAATAGATCGATTCTCTCATTTTTTTCTATTCTTTGCTCATTATTAATTTGTTACTGAATAGAATTCATAAATTTTGGTTTACTATTCAGATCGAAGAAGAGGAAAGAGAATTGGAAAATTCATTTAAAACGAAAAGAATGGGAATTAAACCAAACTGTATATAAATTTTGGTCCCAAATTTCCTCACTGCCTCATGAGAATTTTGTATACGTACAAGGAGTATAAGATACATTTTGTTATTGTGTTCTGTCATTTTCGTTGTTTGTGTTAGTGTATCGTTTTGTGACGGTAAAGTATCAAAAATAAGCCAATCGGTTGAAATCGGGAAAATTTTTTGATGCTTATGCTCACGTGTGAGAATATTTCGCTTGCTATGAAGCAGGAGAATTAACAATACTGTGTTTAAGTATTTTTTGAATATTCTACTTTTAGTAATGTTCTATTATTGTATAATAAAAAATGTATTTCTTTAGTTTTAACTTAACATGTTTGTTTATTAATTTTTTAGGTTTCGTGTTGCAAAAGCAGATTAATTTTTTATTAAAAACTTAATTAAATCAATCAAATATTGTGTAAGTACAGTTTACATTATGTAAAGGTTACTAAAAATACTTACACTCAAATACATTCAAAATACATAATGTAAACTGTACTTTCACAATATTTGATTGATTTAATTTATTTTAATATCCAAGCCATCAAAAAATTCTGTTGAAAATTTGATAAATTTAAACAAATCGAGATTAATCGCAAATTTTTTTTACAAACTGTATTTGAAATTGATAATAATGTTTTACGAAATCTTTTTTGCCTTTTATGTTTTTTTAATATAATATCCAAGATAAAAAAAGGTAGAAAAAATTATAAGTACATAACGTAAAACATTTGTATTTTTAAATGTTTTTGTTAATTGCTCTTGTTTACCAACAAAATATAATATTTTCAACATACATATGTACCTATTATTAAAAATCTATTTACTTATTCCTTTATTTTCTGTTTATCTTGCTAACTACTACAGCTGTGGCCAAAATTATAAAGCACCCCTCCCAAATTGCAGTATCTACAAAACGAATGAAGACAAAAATTAAAACTCAATATTTTTAGGAAATACTTTTTATATTTTATTAATTTTAGTATTTTGTAGGTCCTCCTTTGGCTTTGATGACAGCCAGGACTCTTTTATTCATCGACCGTACTAATTTTTCGCAGGTATTTCTCGATATATTTTTCCATTCCTCTGTCAGCGCACGTTTGAGGTCTTCCTTTGAAGTCATACTGCGATCCTTGATTTTTTTTTTTAAAATTGACCACAAATTTTCAATGGGATTTAGGTCTGGTGACTGGGCGGGCCAGTCCATGACTCGAATTTGTTTTTTTCGAAACCAACTCATCGTAACGCGGGAAGTATGGCAGGGGGCATTATCCTGTTGATAAATTATCGAAGAACTATCCGTTTCCCCAAAGATTTGCCGAATTGAGGCATTCAATGCAGCCTCGAGGACGGTAACATAGTTGGTACTGTTCATCGGACCCTCACAAAACAACAGTTTTCCCACCCCTGATGATGCCATACAACCCCACACCATCAGTTTACCCCTCCATGCTTTACGGTAGGCACTATACAATCAGGATTGTATGCTTCCCCGACTCTTCTTCTTACGATGGTTGCGCCAGGAGTTCCAAAAATCTATAAGAATTCCATCAAATTTAACATAAATTTCTCTATTAATTCTTTTAAAATACATAGCACAATTTTTTATTTTTTTTTTTGACTAATTATTTTTTAATATTTATTTTTTATATTTACCTCAAAAGTAGATTCATCTGACCAAACAACTCTCGCCCAATCCACGTCATTCCAATGTTTGTGTTCTCGAGCCCATCTCAAGCGACTTTTTATGTTGGTAAGTGAGAGCAAAGGTTTTTTTCTTGCTTTACAACCTTTCAATCCAGCTTGCAGGAGCCTTCTTCTAACTGTCCGTGCCGAAATGTGAACTTCTTGTTCTGTTAAATGCTCTGCAGCTATCTCAGCAGATGTTTTTCTTCGGTTTTTGAGAGATTTTCGCACAATTTGTCGATCGTCTCTTACCGAAGTGATACGATTTCTGCCTGAGCGTAGTTTATAGGCATAGTCCCCGGTCTCTTTAACCCTTTTCAATGTAGATTGAACTGCTCCACGAGAGCATTTTAATTTTTGGGATATTTTAATTTGGCTTACACCCTGGGAATCCAACAACACAATTTGTGCCCTTATTCCTTCACTGAGTTGGCACGCTTTAGGCATAATTATCACAAACACACTTTTTTTCTCAAAAAACTTACGAAAACTCTTTTTGATTTAAAACACTTTATGTGAAGACTGCACACGATCAAATACAAAACTAAAATAAAAAAATTTTACGACGCTACAACTTCTTGTTAAGAACCTAAAACAAAACAAAAATTGGTGATTTTCAATAATTAAGGGTCGCATTCGGTGGGATGACTCGTTCGTTAACACCCATTGTTTAGAAAGACATAATATTAATATATAATGCTAATAGATAGGGGTGCTTTATATTTTTGGCGAAGTCTGTACATTTATTTTATACATTCTCCCGATGCCATATGGAACGTAAACAAAATCATATGGGATTTTCAAATGCATTATTTTACATCGTCTTTATTATCAAGTAAAAAGAAAATTTTTGTTTATAAATATAAATAATTTGAAATTAAATATATCGAATGCAGGTTATACACAATTTTAATTGAAATTAATAAAATTTTAATACACAATTTTGCATTTTAGTCGATTGATTTTTTTTTTCAAACATCGTCATCTTCGCGTCCCTTTAAAAATTTCATTCGTATACGAAACCCTAATCTCAACAAAGAACACAAAATAACTATAAGAAAAACTAAAAAGAGCATTAAGAGCATGAATAATGAAAGAGCATTCGAACACACACACAATAACTAATACCATTACGATCCGGTAATTCTCGCCTCACCGACTCATGAGACTACCAAAATTTATGTCCTGAAGAGTAATTTTAAACGCTGATTAAAACCTAATAAATATCCTACTTGTTATTTATTTCTCATAATAGATATTAACACTAATTTCATAATTGGCTTAGTAGGTAGTCTAGTTGCCATTGTTGCCTAATTTGGCCGCATATCTTGAAGTAAACATCACATTTTTTTCGATGTACCATTCTGTCAACAAAGGTTACACTCGGTCTTATTTTTAATGTCCAATTTTCCAAGCCTTCGTCGAATTGTGTTGATTGACACTTAACACCTTTCGGACATAGTTTTTGAAAAATTAAGATATTTTCTTTGGGAGCATATTAAATCATACCTATATTCGAATTATACGTGAAAATTAAAAATAAAATTAGTATACGGGAATAAAGTTCACCACGTCTAAAACGTCTCCTCCGCGTAATCGAACTTTATAAACCGGTTTCACTGCATATTCGTCGAACAATAAAATTCTCTACCGAGTACTCCACCGAGTATTTCTGTTTAAAGCTTTTTTCCAGTAAATGCTAATTTTGCTTGGTTTATACATTAAAAAAGAATTGTATCATTAAAGCTCTTAATTATTAAAGCAAAATATAATATAAAAGCAAAACAGAATGTTTATATGGGAGCTGTATCGTAATATGACTTGATAGTAGTAATATTAAAACCATAACATAATAATTGTGAATAACTGAATCGGGTTTTAAGAACATTATGATTCCATATTCACACGCACATAGCTGCTGTATGTATGCAGACAATTTATTTGAATTATTTATTAACATAAATATTTTATATTTGTGTGCATACAACCATATGTAAATATACGTATGTATACTCGCATATGTAACGTACACAGATAGAAACATTACTAATTTGTATTCTTTTTCCGTTACATTAGTCGCGTATTTAAAATGTCTCAACCGAAATGTTTTAATTTACGTTTCGTATATTTTCTCTCTATGCGTATGTGAAGAATAGCAAATACACCAAACTTTTACTACGCAACCCTGATTGATTGATCAGATTGTACGGCCAAACCAAGGCTAGACTTCCGGATGGTACTGGACTCACCGTGCAGCCTTTTCACATAGTAAAACAGAAGAATAGAATGTTGAAAATTGTAAAAATTGTCCTTAACACCCTAATCCCCTATTTTATGGAACACTTAAATTTAGTTCTGATAGCCTAGATCTTATGCCAACTTTGCATTTACGCCATTTTGGTGGTAGCTTCCTAGTATTTTCTCAAGAAAATCGGGAAAATCGTTTATTCATATTAATATATTTGCCTGAGATCGTATCAAACGTGGTTGTCCTAAACTTCCTAATCCCCTATTTGTTCGAAATGGTTTCGGACAGCCTACATCTTATTCCAACTTTGTATATAGGTTGATTTGATGTCAGCTTCCTAGGATTTTCTCAATAAAAACGAGAAAATCATTTATTCATAATATTTAGTACATATTGTGTGAGATCGAAATCAAACATGGTTGTCCTGACCACCCTTAACCCTAATTTTTTCCCGGAATCAATGAGAGATTTTAATAAGTTTTTTTCTATCAATCTTTACCATCTTAATTAAACTTATTTTAAATGATTCCAACGTTTATTACCCAAAAATAAAATAGACAATTTTCTCGGACGTAAAACTTAAATTTTCATTTTCTCAGCCAATAAAATACTTTTTATGAATTTTTTAAATTGAAAATAGTATCGTATGGTACAATTGGTTAAGAGTCAGAAGATTTTAACGAAAACAATGCAATAATTTTGGTATTATATCGAAAAAACTAAATCCGACTTTTCATTTCGTTTTTCATTGGATATGATTGTAATGAATGTAGAGTATTCTTTTGTATAGACAGATACATACACTATTGTACATTTTTGCTTATTAAGAATTTAGATGGTGTAATTTTTTGCAATTATAGACCGGTTTTTATAATTATTAAATTAATTTATTTATTATTTAATAATTAGTTATAAAATTGTTTTATTGCGAATTTTCAGTGTTTTACATGATCTTCACCGGTCAAACCATAAATTATTAAACCAATTAAAATGAAAATTGTAGTAAAATAGTTTTATAACTTTTTGAATAACATTTTTTTAGAGGTTATATGTTGTTGCCGGTGAAGATGTTGTAAAACACCGAAAATTCGCCGCAAACAAATTTAATATATAATTATTAAATAATAAATAAATAAATTTAATAATTATAAAAAATGGTCTATAACTGGCACAAAATAACATCAACAATATTTAATCAGACCGATTTCCGCAATTTTAATTAAAAATTTAATATGTGGTTTATTGTATGTACTATTAATTGGATTATTATTATTATTGTATTTATATTTAATTAATTATTGTGGTGCATTTAATTGGACTTTGTTTGGTTGCTCTTCGCTGTCCAAATTTTGGAATAATAAAATATTACAAATTTACGAAAAAACTGCCCATGCTAATGTTTTGCATCCTGTTCTACATTGTACTCGAATAATCTTACTAGAAAACCATGATTATTCTGGAGCTTTGGTTTGAATATTTAAAAAGATGATACAGTGAAGATTAAACAGAGTGATTTATAAAGTGATAATAGTGCGATTTGTGAAATATTATGGAATAGTTGTGTTGCGTCAATTTCTTGTACATAATTTAGTTTGTGTTTACTAATGTTGAATATTTTATTCACATTCCAGCCGAAACTAGATTGTCAATATAAAAACCTAACAATATATTAAAGTAATCATTTATACATTTCATTTTTTTTATAATAATTGAAAATATGAAACCAAAATTTAAATAAACATAAAAAAAAATATTTTTGATTTTTTTTATAAATTACAAGACAGATGTATAAAGTGAATATTATTATTATTTTTTTTTTGAAAAAACAGCTTTTTATAATTCAGTATTATTAAAAAATAAATTCATATTTTTGTTAATTCATTTTGAACAACCTTTTTACTTCAGTCTTCTTTAATGAAAAATAATTGTTAAAATTTGAAAACCAAGATTGGCCTTCAAAAAGTTAGTTACTTTATTTTCTTTCGCTCTCAAAATGAAACACTATCTCCAGTAAATATTATGTTAATAAACCAACATTGCATCACTCAAAAAATCATCAAACTTATATAATTAATTTCAATAAATAAGCAAGCACAATAAAAATTTGGTTCAAAACTTACTTCCGTGTGGGAAAAATTTTGCATAAATATCTTTGAAACAGTCTTCTTGTACCACACCCTCCGGACATTCCTGTAAGTAGAAAAATAATAATCGTTATTATATGATTTCTTTTAAATAGCCTCGTAAAAATAAGTTGTTATTCTCTGTGTTCGTAAGCTGTCGATATAATCCTAATTCTTAAAGTCTTAAAACAATAATCATTGGATTAAAAATCTCAAAAAATAAACAAATTTTAGATTAGTTTTAAGGATCAAGTTTTTATTTTTTAAAAGGATGGGTGTATATATTTATGAAATTAGGTTGTATTTATTTTAGTTATATGGATATCAGAAAATATATTAAGTCAATCTCATGAACAATCCAGAAACCTCTGAACTTGTAATGTGAGCATGTTAAATGAGCCATTACAATCTTGAGACATTTTTGCTAGATTTTATGAATGACGATAAATAAATAAAAATCAGAGAGTATACGTTAATCTTCAATCGAGCACTCTTTTTTTCTGTCGATTCTATGAACGATGCTTCGTTTTATAGCAGTTGTTTATATGAGTGACAACACCTTTGTCTTTTACATTTTTATTTACTCACAATTGTATTCTCCGTCTGTTTTTTTAAAGTAGGTATTAAGGTTGATTCACCAGATTGGTCCATTGATTTCGCCAAGAAAATGACAACTTGATGGAGTTAAAAACCGAGTTAAAAATATGTTATCTCTCTTTTGTGTCCAGCGAGATAACATATTTTTAACTCAGTCAAGTTGTCATTTTCTTGACGAGCTCAATGGACAAATCTGGTGAATCAACCTTTACTATTGTTTTGTATTTTTTGACAATAATAAACAAATTTTCTCTCAGTGTCCTTTTTAAATCCATTTTATTCGGCTTATGACCGTATTAGTGGTAACACATATATCGTGAAAAGGAGTTTTTCTTTAAGTGTTTTCTATAGAATTCGAGTGGAAAGTGGTCAAAACCAGAAAATTCTGGAGAAAAATAATATTAATAATAAAATTCTAAAAATAAAGAGACTATAAAATAAAAAAGTGCGTGAAGAAAAATAAGAAACTAAAAATAGAAGGCACAACAAAAAATCAAAATAGTAACCTAAGCCGCCCAAACAATTTAAACACAGAAAAAATAACATCAGGCCCAGATTTCAGGTGATATAATGACAATGAAATAAAATACGAAACAAAATTAAACAACGTTAACAGTGACAGTGAAATAGAAATTAAAATGTTTAAAAGTGATAATAATAAAACGGTTTAAACGAGTAAACAGCAACAACTACAGAAGCGATTACAAATACACAGCGCAACCACACCAGAAACATATCAGAAAATATCTACAAAAAATCCGTTAAAAGTCCATACTATGTACTGGTTGACGCTATAACACCCCAAAAACAATGATATCAGTAATTCTAGCGAAAATATTTAAAGGAAGCAAAATAAGAACCAAAACATGGAAGAGATCAAAGAAAATACGACATGTGAGCAGGAGCAACCATCATCCACATAGAAGTAATAAAATCATGGTACAGAGCAAAAAGAGAACTGAAAGAGACAAATATCCTAAAAATCGAAATTAGAGCAAGCGCCCTACCCAGATATGTATTATTCTACGACATAAAAGTAAACACCGACATATAGTATATTTCTAAATTAAAATTATGTTCTACATACCTCAGCTATGGCTACATTAAAAAACATTGCCACTCCAAAATCAAAAGATGTGCACATTTACACATCTTTTGATTTTGCTGAGGCATGTAGGACATAATTTAAATTTAGGAATGGTCGGTGTTTACTTTTATGCCGTAGTATCAATAACAACGGACCAGATACAGGAATGCAAAAAAAACCCTGAATGCAGATTTTGCGAAAGCATCGAACACTACACAAACTCCAGATCCTGTCCAGAAAAGAAAAAAAAACAAAATAAAATCAAAATCCACATGATCAAAACTAAAACGACATTTAACGATACAATAGCGACAGTCAAGACAAAATAAGATGTACAAAGAAACAGAACCACAAAATTTCCCGCTAATTAATAAAAACGCAGAAGATAGCACCCCAAATGGCTGGATCGCATGAGCAAATAGACAGGAACAAATAGTAAAAGAGCGGAGAGAGAAAATAGAACTTTTCGAAACATCACTCAACAAATTTATTCAGAGAGAGATCTAAAAGCATTAGTAAAAAACCTATAACTAAAATAATATGACCAACTATTTAAAAATACTACAATCTAACATCAGAAGCCTGAGAAGTAACGTAGATCTATTACAAACTTTCCTACAATCCCAAGAAATAGAAATCGCAATTCTTAATGAAACATGGACTCACCAAGAAAATCAACCAACCATAAAAAACTATAAACTAATCACAAAACATCGAGACGATGGACACGGAGGAGATGGAATTTTAATCAAAAATAATATAGGCGTCAAAACGATAGATTTGAACACCAGTCTAACTCGCATCGAAGCACTACAAGTGCAAATCAAATGTGGAAGCGAAAACATATTTATAATAGTTTTCTACAACCCGCCTAATGGAAATATAACAGAGAAAGCTGAAGAACTTCGTAAACTAATCGAAATCACCGAAAACAATCACAGGACAATATTATCAGGTGATTGAACGCATACAGCAGTCTATGGGAGCAGAATAGCAAGGAAGACAGAATGGAGAAAATAATTGCCGAGATAATCATCAACAGCAAAATCCAATTCTCAAACAACAAAAAGCCAACAAGACAAAATATAGGCAACCACACAACGTCAGCAATAAATATCACCATAAGCACTCATGATATAGCGCCCAGGCTAACATGGGACTGCCTGGAAGAAAACATTGAATTAGATCACTTTCCCATATTAATAAAAATGAACATAAACAGATACACCCTCAAAGAAATCATCATCTGAAAAAAATAACCCAGGAAATAGCTAACATAAAGGACACAAACTGTTATGCCGAGAACATTGAAACCAGAATAGAGGAAATAATAGCAGCAAATACAAAGGTGATAAGAAGAAACAACAAAAACCTATCGAAACCATGGTGGAATGAAAAATTCCAGAGGCTGTGGAATGTCAAAACTAACAGACAAAAATGTTACAACAGACACAAAAATCTATACAGAACACAAAAACTTATGAGATCAATAGCCATATTAAAACGAGAAATAATAATGGCAAAACTTAATACCTGGAAACTATTCGTCAGCGGTATAAATAATACCGTAAACACAAAACAGCTCTGGAATAAAATCAACAGACTAAAAAAAGGCTTTAACCTGATAGAAGACCATGAAATGGCAAAAAATTCATGAATGAAAATTTTCCTGAGTCCATCGAAGACACAACACTCCAATTTGAAATAACGCCACCAAATGAACATAAATTCAACAAAAAAATAATAACGGATATATTAAAACACAACCAAACAGTGCACCAGGTGAAAATAAAATTTGATATAAAACCATAAAATCAATAAGTGAAATAAATCCAAATATAATCAATATATTAGTCAACCACCTCAATAACATATAAAAAAACCAACAGCTCCCAAAGAAATGGAAAGTAATAAAGATAACAGCAATCCAAAAAGAGCAAAAGGATGGATACGCAACTGAGAGCTGTAGGCCGATCTGTCTGTTAACCAGACATTTGCCAAACTTTTCAACAAGGTCATACTGGAGGAATTAAACGGAAGAAAATCCTGTCAAATAACTCATATGAATTTAGGAAAGAAATCAACATAATGGACTACTTCGTAAATCTATTTAGCGAAATAACCAAGCTAAAAACAACTGGCAATCCCCAATTTTGATAACCATAGACGTATCCTAAGCATTTGACCATGTCAATAAAAACAAATTAATAAATATCGAAGCACTAAACCACATAACTAATTGGATACATAAATTCCTCACAAACAGAATAATCATATGGAACAATGGAACATCGATAGTGAAACATATGTTTAACCAACAAGGGAAATCCTCAAGGAAGCTGTCTAAGCCCATCCGTATTCAACATATACAGACATAAAATACACAATATACAAAAAGAAAATACAACCATATACCAATTCGCAGACGACATAGCGATATTACTAAAAGGAAAAGATGAACAAGAAATACAAATAAAAACTGAAATAATTCTAAAAAAATTAACACAACGAGATCTTAAAATAAACCCCAATAAATGTAACTACATGAGACCTTTTAAGAACAAACCCTCAGATTTCGAGCTGAAAATAGACCACATCACAATAGCCATGTTTTCCATGAGAACTGCACTAGAACTCGATAAGCTTTAAATTCCTTTTATTCTATGTAAAGCGAAAAAAAGATTAATTAATAAAGCGCGGATATGTAGGGTATTTGATATAAATACATATTTTAAGTTTAAAAATTCCCCTCTTCAGTTATTTCATCAATATTTTCTTATTCCTTGCTGACGTCATTACATGCAACTACAATCGATAAATTCATGGGTTTATCTTGTATAACTATAAAATGTGTAACTACACATTAGCATGTTATGAATTTAATATATTTTTTCTGATTACATAGAATAAAAGGAATTAAAAATTTATCGAGTTCTAGTTCAGTTTTCATGGAAAACACGGCTAATAAAAGAAGAAAAAGTAATAAAGCTGCTAACAACAAATTATCGCTCCTGCCGCACTATAAAAAATTAGATAAAGAAATAGTCGGAGCTATAAATATACTAAAAATGATCACACACATACCATATTGAACATCCACAAAGCAATAATACAGACAAGAACAAAATACGCAGACATTATCACGCCGATAAACAACAAAAGCACATCAAGAATAAAATAAACAATCATAAAGCGCAATCCGAGAATATGCACCGGTATGCTGAAAACTACAACTGTCCTAATACCCTAGACAGACTGTGGTTTAATAAATCCGATTTAGCTAAACTAGTTTAAGTTTCTATGCAAAAACAAAGGGATTAGATAAATCGAAGTTGACACACTGCGGTTAATCTCGAAAAAGTCACTAAATCGGTTTTATTAAATCGTAGTGTGTCTAGGGCATTACGCTCCTAGCAGATTTTGCCACAGTGCCAACGAAACTGGACAACAAAATAACCACACTAAAATTCATAGCCAAGCACATTAACAAAACAGCGACATCGGAAAAAGAATAAAAAACAACGATATAACCGGGAAAATACAAGATGAATATAATTTTCTTTCCAACATGGCACTTCACAACTTAATAATAAAATAATAAAACTTCACCAAATATAAAAATAAGTGAAGTAATCAACAGCCACATGGGCAATACAAGAAATTACACAGAAGTTATGTCTAATTACATAAAACTACTCAACAAATACAAAGACTACCACGAAATATATACAGATGGTTCACTAAACAGAAACCAAGGAGACATTGGAATATACTTTAGAAACTTGAGAGCAGAATCTAAAATTAAATTAAAAAACAAAACCACGATCAAAACAAAAGAAATCATCGTCATCAAAACAGCCATAGTAAAAGCAATAACAATGGGACTAGAGAAGATAATAATATTCACTGACTCCAAGAGCAGCTGTTTATCGCTCAAAAAAGTCAACATTGAACATAAATTCCAACACCATGAGAAGGAAATAATAGACATAGCTAGAGATAAGAACATCACAATCAAATTCCAGTGGATCCCCGGACATGCAGATATAATAGGTAAAGAGAAAGCCCACGAATAGGAGCAATAGAAGAGCCAGACCAACCCAATAACAATAGAGGACACACACCAAATAATTGAGGAAATAATAAGGGAAGAATACAACACACAAATAAATACCATACCTCCTAGAAAAACATGGTACCAGAATATACATTTAACCCGAAACAACATTAAACAAATAATAAGACAATAAATTATGTAACATATGCAACGCAGTTGAAGACAACGAACAAATAATCGAGAAGTGCATAAAACACAAATACATAAGGCAAAAATATGGATTAATACAAAATATGATGCTGATAGATATCTTAAAATCAGGAAATATACAAAATTACAAACTAATATGCGAATTCCTAAAAGAAATAGATTATAATTTATAAAACATAGTTTAAAATAGATTTCCAAATTCTTTTATAAAAATTTTTTCTATAATTATAATAATTTTGATATTTACTTATAAAATACTCATTATAATATCGATAGGTCGTGTGGATTAATAAATTCTGACCTTGTCAAACGAAATAAAAAAAAATCGATTTTGATAATAATAATTTCAGAAAATTATAATTTCTTTTTATATTTATTTGAATTAATTTGCTTGGTTTGAATGTAAATTATGAATTTTAATAAATTAAATTATTAAATAATTCGCAATATTCAATTCAAAATTGACAGCAACAATTTTTTATCCTCTGATTTATACACCCAAAAACAGAAAATAAAACAGAGGATAAAAAAATCCACAGATTAATTTTCTTGTTTATCGTCTTTCATAAAATGCAAAAGGCGATTAATCCAAGGTTTAATCTTCTATCGACGTTCATAAAATCGGTCCTATGTGCGAAACTATTTATTATAGGAATATTAAATTAAATAAAATTTCGAAATTAAAATAAGTTTGAAATGTTTGAAATGTGTTTGTACATGATACAGTGGCTTATCGTCGATTTTTTAGCTTAATAGAATCACGGATTCTGGCAAAGTTCCAAATATTATGTGGATTTTTTTCAGGGTTGCTTTGACATATTTTTTGTTGTCATGGGGGTCAATCCTGATCCGTGAACGGAAGTATGCGTACATACTATTTGTCAACTATGCAAAATATTTTAGTATGTTAGAATATACACAAAATGAAAAAAAACAAAACATTATAAAAACTTACTATTAAGCAGTTTCTAAAAATGTATTTAAACTCGAAGTTTGTTAAAATTGGTCCTTCGAGCCATTAAAACCGTAACCGGCGGGATAAATCAGTACAACAACAACCAGCACTTCGTCTGTATCATAAAATAAATCCAGCATTAAGGAAGCATTAACCTGACACTGAAAAATAAAATGAACTTCGAGCAATAAAACAACAACAATTGCACCGTGAAACAGACACTCGTTGTTCCACTAACTAACCGCAACTTAGTCAATTACAACTATAGGCATGGAATAGCTATTGCAGAAATAAAAACAAAAGACAAGAGAAATAGAGCAGCTCATCTCAAACTATAAGAAAGATGGAGCAATACGGAAAATAAAAACATATCTGGAAAAAATAGCAGCTTTGAAGAAGCTATAGGAGTACGTCGATGACGACAATTTAATAAGAAAATTTCAACCACCACTGAAGTGAACAGATCAGTACTACAAGAATAGGCCAAATGTGGCAGATAATTACCAAAAGAACTATAAATGAAATGCGACAACGTCTAGACGATGCGGGGCTGCCATTCACACCACTTCCACAACACTGACACTATTCCATTACCGAGGCGTCAAAGGTTGGGTCAAACTTTGAATTCAGACAATCGGCAAAATTCAAACAACAATTAAAACAACAAAACATCAAAATGAGGAGCTTATACAAAGAGAAAAGGTCCACTAAAAGCAAATTATAACAAGGAGCTGACCACACATTTTGTCCGGACACACCATTCATAAGAATGGTGGTGGTAAAAAAAAATAATAACAAAATGTATATAATAAATTAATTAAATAAAAATTTAAAAATAAATATTATACAAAATAAATAATAAATGTTTATTAATAAATACATTATAAACCAAATTTAATTATGTGCGTGTGTATTTGTTTTATACACATCCACAGATTCATGGGATCAAATACTGATATACGTTTTGGCCAAAAAACTGGATCACGAACCCTTGAGAGCATACGAGATGTCATTAGAAAATCCAAGAAAAATTGAAACTTTTGAAAATATCATGAAGTTCCTTGAATCTCTTTTTACGGCATTAGAAGCAGTTTATCGAGAAAAGACTTCGAACTTTCGTAAACCAGCAACTACTACAAAAACATCTCAATTGACAACGAGCTCAACCAAAGCCTGCATTGTCTGCAACCAAAACCATCAACTTGCAGATTGCTCCAAATTTAAAGCAATGAACATTCTTGACAAAAATCAGCTGGTATCATTATTGATACTGTGTAGAAAATGTCTTAAAAGCGACCACGCATTAGCCGAATGAATGGTTAATACAACATGTCAACAATGCCAAGAACGGCATCACCAGCTACTGTACAATAAGAAAATTGAAACAATAACAACCAAACCCGTAGCAGCAAACAACAGCAACACTACATTACACGCTAGTACAAATGGGCAAGATTGTTATCTACGTGCCATTATAGATCCTTGCTCACAAGCCACGTTCATCACTTCAAACGCAGTAAACAGACTACAAACAAAAACGTATAGCACAAAATTGCACGTCGCTGGCATTTGTACAAACAACAAAGAAATAATGAAAAAGCTGCTAAACTATCAATTATGCCTCAATTTCAATCGAGGTATAATCTGGAAATAGAAGCTTACGTAGTGAATAAAATTACAGACAATCAACCACGACGAAAAATAACAACCCATACTTGGCAAAATCTACCTAAATTGGCCGATCCTAACTCCCATACGTCAGCACCGACAGACTTGCTTATTGGTGCAGATTACTAAGCCGATTTAGAATTACCACATATAATAAAAATAAACAATCAGTAACCAATTGCTCAACGTACAAGGTTTGGGTGGATAATTTTAGAAAGATCTAATAATTCACACTCAACAGGCGAGCCGTTAACCAAAACCGTAGCAATCACAACAAAGGAAAATACAGCTGAAGAAATTGACAAAACTCTCAAGAAATTTTGGAAAATATACGAACTACATCCACGGAGAAAACATACTACTTGTGAAGAAGAATGTGAACAAAATTTTCGAAACTCCTACAAAAGAGAATTAGCAGACCTAGAAGATTTCAAAAAGCCAACAGCAACATTTCTCCAACTAGAAAGGCAAATCATCAAAAACAACGAATTAGCCACACAATACAAAGAATTCATGCAATAATATGAATATCTCGGACATACTCGTATGAAGAAAATTCAACCAACAAAATTAAACGATGGAAAATATTACATGCATAATCATGCGGTGCTCAAGCCATCAAGTACTACAACAAAGTTAAGAGTAGTCTTTGACGCGTCCGCCAAACAAGACTTATACGCCGATGATCTCATGACAGGCGGCGACACAATAAAGAAGCATCAGCCATTAAAATCCAACTAACTGAACTACTTCAAAAAGAAGGCTTTAATTTAAGAAAATAGGCAAGCAACCAAACACGCCTCTTAATCAACGTAGCCGGCAGAGAATTAACAGAATCACATAAAATTGAAATCGATCAAAGCACAAAAGCACTTGGATTGTTTTGGAAGTATAAAGCGGATGTATTTGAGTTTAATATAAACGTACAAATTCCAAGTGACAAGTTGACGAAGCGAATTATTCTCTACACAACTGCTGAGGTAACATGTTCTACCATCACTATTTTCGATATTCGATAGGTTTTGTATCTCTTTTAGCAAGAATAAAATTGTACGCTATTTCGCTTATTTTATTACGTTATGTTTATTATGCTTTCGATTTGTTCGATTCATCGTGCTATTTCTTCACCACTTCATCACCAAAAATTTTGTTTTCGATACTTTATCGATTACGATGGAATTAGATAGTATAGAAAATTATACTAATAGACGGAGGTCGCAATAGATAAAGCGTAATTGAGAAAATGAAGAAAAGAGATACACTGATCGATCGAACATCGAAAATGGTGATGGTAGAACATGTCACCCCTGTAATGCTATTTGATCCATTAGGATGGCTAGCACCAGTAATAGTAACACCAAAAATAATGTTACAAAAAATGTGGCTCACTTGGGATGAACCGGATCCTGCAGCCATAGAGCAACAATGGTTAAACTTTTAAGACAAACTACAGCTTCTCAAGAACTTAAAAATTTCAAGATGGATAAATTACACACCTGAATCACAAATTGAGGTTCACGGCATCAGCGATGCTTCAGAACAAGCCTATGGCGCCTGCGTCTGTCTAAAAGTAACCAATAAAGAAAGTGAAGTAAACATCAGCCTTATGGCAGCCAAAACAAGAGTCGCGCCGACGAAATCAAAAGTAACATTACCACGGCTGGAACTGAATGGCACACTTCTGTTGGCTAAATTACTTAATGAAGTAAAACAAGTATTAGAACATGACTGCGCGAGCCGCGGAATAACGGTTGATGAACTGATAAATCATAAGCTCTGGTGGTCAGTACCACATTGGCTAAAAAATAAGCACGAGCACCCGTCAAACATACAAAACTTTTTTGAACGAGAAGAACAATAAGCAACACAACTAAATAATATCAATTTAACTACCACCACAGAGAATGATGACAGGATAGTTCATTTAATAAACAAAATAGCCCATTTTACTAAACTAAAACGGATTGTTAGAACTGTAATAAATTTTATAAAAAGGTGTAAAAAAATCAAGGTGACCAAATATGATCTAAATGAGGCTGAAAAGATTATCGTGAAGCATACACAACGAAATTGCTACAAAACAGAAATAACTCAGCTAAAGAAAAACCATCCAATAGATAAAAGAAGCGAGTTATTGTCATTAAATCCATTTCTGGATCCAGAGGAAATTCTACGAGTAAGGGGCAGGCTGTAAAAATCATTTTTAAGCTACGAAGGGAAACATCCATCCATACTACCTGCCCACAAATTGAGTAAAAGCTTAATCTCATGCTCATTTGAAAATGATGCATGGAGGAATCGAACTCACCCTCTCTTACATCCGGAAAAAAACCACAACTAAATCAGTAATTTCAAAATGCATTGTATGCCACAGACTTAAAATCAGGCCAGGAAGTAACCAGTTGATGGGAATCCTACCATACGCACGAGTTCAATCAACAAAACCATTTTCGCGTATCGGAGTGGATTATATGTAGGTTCCGTGCAAATAAAAACAACCAAAGGCAGAGGAGGTAAAACTTACAAGGCATACATTGCAATCTTCGCTTGCATATCAACCAAAGCAATACATTTAGAAGCAGTAATGGATCTTACCACAGAAACATTTATTGCGGCCCTTAAAAGGTTCAGTACTAACAAATAGAGTGACAAGGGGGCCTATTCTCGAATTCCACATCCATTTTCCACATGTGGACATCTATCAAAACTCATAAAAATTGAATTTTTTCGGTACTAAGGGAATATTTCCGAATGGGTATAAGCATGTGGAAAAATTCCCCATATAGGAAAATGTCAATGCCGCATGTGTTTTATATACGAATTACAATTTTCGAACCATTTTTTGACAACTTTGACAGATGTCCACATGTGGAAAATGGATGTGGAATTCGAGAATAGGCCCCAAGGGTACGAATTTTGTTGCAGCTAATACTCAGCTAAAAAGGATACAAAAAACAGCTAACTTCGTGCCATATTGTCGCTCAACAAATAGCACCAGAGGGAATAACCTGGTATTTTCAACCACCTGCACCACCCCATTTGGTGGGCTATAGGAAACTGGTATCAAATCAGTTAAGACCCACCAAAAAATGATCATGGGAAATGCAACGCTGATCTATGAAGAATTAACAATACTGTTAAATCAAATAGAGATCATTCTAAATTAAAGGCCAATATGTCCAATGTCCAATGATATAGCAGACCTTGAAGTGCTAACACCTGGCCATTATTTAATCGGCTCATCATTAACTGCAGTGCCAGAAGAAAATCTAGCAGATTCAAACATAGATCGTTTGTCAAAATGGCAGATGCTACAAAAACTGAAACCAGATTTTTGGGAAAAATGGAGTAACGAATATTTGCAAAGACTACAACAACGACCAAAATGTCTACAATCAAGGCCACAAATACAAGTGATCACTCTTGTGGTTTTAATTGAAGACAATCTACCTCCCACAAAATGTGTAAGAGGTAGAATTATTGAAACACATTCGGGACCAGACGGATTGGTTTGCGTAGTTTCAATACGTGGCCCGGGAAATACTCTCTACAAACGAGTAATTAGCAAAGTATCCGTTCTACCAGTAGATGAGTCACAAACGACAGACCAACACGGCACGGTCTCAGATGTTTCAAACAGGAGGAAACACAAAAACCACCACAGAGACGAGTAACCAGAGCAACCACAAAATCAAATCTCTTGCTGTACACGCTTTCAATATTCTGTAAGTTAGGAATGATGGCATCAGAAATAACATCCAATTACAACATATCCAAGTTCTTTTCTCATCCAGCCATCTACTTTGATAAAATTGGTCAAGGCAAACTAATAACATACTTCAATCTAACTGCATATTGGGCAAAGCTCAATCATCTGGAAAAATCCACTCGGCAGCTACATGAATTATGCAAAAATATAACGCACTCCAAGTCTACATATATACAGTGCTATGAAACAAAAATTGGGCAAACATTTTTTCGTGTGTTGGTTCATTTATTTCTCTGGCTAGATCATTTCTGGAGTATGCTGTGACTGTGTGGTATCGCTACCGTTCAGGACACATTATTAATATTTTTGGAAAGCTTGGTTTTTTATCTGATCGTACTGAACCTATGTGGAAGCAGATACGTAATTTGCCTTCATATGCAATTCAATGTCAAGTTCTTCAAATTGACACTTTGGTGAAACGTTGGAAAATCGCCGTAGCTATGTTTGTTTGTAATTCTATGAATGGACGGATAAAGTGTCCAGGACTTATTTCAGCCTGGAATATTGTGTTCCTAATAGATGTATGTGCAAAAGGAAATTTTGTTTGTGTCTTTTCATAGGGCTGATCATGCCGATAAAGAATATTATCATTTATTCGATTTTGTGATTTCAAAAAAGTGTTTGTGTGCATATGTCGATTAAATATTTATAGCAAATTTTTTTTGTTCACATATTCTTTTATTATTTAGGTCTATACACTAAATCCAGAGATCTATTAGCTATTTGTATTGTAAAATAGTTTGAAAATAATTAAATAAGATACATTGAAATTCGAATTTAACTTATGCAAGTTATTTTGAAAAACTGATACAACTATGAATTCCTTAGGAATTTCAATAACTTCGAACTTAGGACTAAAAAAGACTGTTTTATAAATTTACGTTTAGGAGCACTAACGTGAATAAAACAATTAACAAAAATATTAATTTTTATTTGAAATTGGTGGATTTTGGAAAATGAACATAACTACTTTGTGGTTTTCAATACCTCCATAAACTATCAAAACTTCCAAGTTTGCTTGCTCACTCGTTTACTACAAATGGGAAGCACGATCAGATGATTTAAATAAATCTCAATCTTTTACGATTTTGGCAAGGACTGTTGGATTATCGCTCATTAATACATTTTCTCACCGCCAAAATACTCAATGAACCAATTTTTTTCATTTGAAAATATTTTGATGAAAATAGTCAAGTTATCATAAAAAACACTTCCCAATTTGTGTTTTCCACTAAGGAACGTTTTCATTTTATTTTTCATGGAAACAGAATCGACCCACATTACTGTGAAAACCAAAACAATATTTCTGTATAAAAAATACAAATGGTTCACAGAATTTTAATGAAAACATTTTTTTTCCATTGAAGTTCTTCATAGAACGAATTTACCCCCCCCCCCCCCCCCTTCCCCCCACCCTGAAAAGAAGATTTGCACGATAGTTTGAGATGACAGTGAGGATATTGTTTCTAAAATAATGAAATTTTTGGAAAATTAATAAAATAATAAGGTAAGGCTTCAAATCCTGGAAAGACTATGTACGTAGCAGCAAAAACTGAATAAGCAATTTTTCTGCAGATATCCTGTTGTTTAATTCCACAGATTTATTTAGTTCAAACAGATTTCATCTTAATATCATTAATGTCATTTTACTAAACAAAAAAAAATGTTTATAATGTACAAAAAATCATAAAAATACTAATGTCAAAAATTGGACATTAATTTGATTGGACATGCTGGTTTCATTGGTCATTGTAATTTTGTTCTATCCTCTTTAGGTTTAGGAAGAAGTGATTTTCGGAAATATTCTATATTTACTTTATCTTTACGTTTAAGTTAACCGCTGTTTCGGTTACTTCTCAAGGTATCGGTCGTGTGGGTTTTCTCTAGCAATATCTCTTTCAAAAACTACTACATTAGTTTGTGGTAAATAATTGGCGTCCTTTAACTAAATAGTTTGTTTGTCTTTGTTTTTACCAGATTTGTTTTTATGAAAGTGTACCTTTAGGGTGTAATAAAGCGGTCACATTTCAGAACTGCGTTCGTGTTGAATTTAATCATAATCGGTAAAAAGAAATAGCCATTGAGTTTCATCCTAATTCTCCATTCCAGAACGTTATCTTAAAATCATTTTAGAATCCCATTTCTATCGCACTTGTTGAATTTCATAACAATTGGTAAAATAATAGCCAAATTCCATCCTAGTTGGCCATATTCTAGAATTTCATCTAAAAATCGTTTCATCATCGAATCTCATCATTTTAACCCACTTTAAGCATTTTCATATTTAAAAAATGCTAAAAAACGGCTAAATTACCGTCCGTCCGTGTCCACAATAGCTTTACAATGAATGGAGATGTCAACTTATATTCTACACTGAAGATTGAAGTAATTCGAGAGGAAGAACTCTATTAATTTAAACGTTACTCTGTTCAGGGCATTCGGATATAAAAAGGGGGTTGTTCTGTCTAAAATTGATTAAGAACAAAACTTTTCTTGAAGCAAATTTGGTTTATGTACGGTATCAATAGAAAATTTCAAAATGTATTGAACGAAATTAGGAAAAGGAAATTGTGTGATGAAAAATTCAACAGTCATTTTATGGAGTTCGGTCGAAACAGCATATAGGTGTAGGGTATTTCAAAACATGACTATTTCTTGACCATTTTTGATGAAATTCAACATGTGCGATGGAAGAGCGATTCTAAACTGATATTTAGATGAAGCTCTGGAATATGGCTAATTAGGGTGGAACTGGCATATTCTTAACCGATTTGGTTTTAATTCAACATATACAAAGATGATTTTTAGATGAACTTCTGTGGAAATGAACATAATTTTCGATTAAAATAAATAACAGTAGTGTGATTGACTAAAATCGTTTATTTAGGCTAGAAGTTCGAAATACAATATCGCCCAAACGACCGCCTCCGGTAGCTTCGCACATTTTAACAAATTTTCGGCTGATTTCATTAAATTGGTTCCTGATTTTGTCCAGTTATTTCTGGCTTGTAGGCATAGATCTTCTCCTCAAGTCCCCAAATTGTGAAAGAAAATATGTTTCGTCACCCATTGTTAATTTTCGAAAAAACAGGAGTCTTGATTTTTATTTAAATAAATTTTATTTATTTATTTTACGTAATGACAATCTAGTCTCCTAGACTAATGAGCAATTTGATTTTGACTTAATTTACTCCCTTATATTAATCTAAGGCTTCTTCCCATTGGCGTTCCATAGTGTCCGGTAAGTTCAAGTAAACCACACCTTTGTAGTGAGTAAATCAGTACAATGCTGTTGACCCTAACAATTACACCCGCTCAAAAGGTTTTGTTCTTCTAAGTCTGCTTACTAAATTGGCCTTGTTTAAGAGCTGAGTTGCCTTAATATTTACATGTTGCTGGTGCGGTCAAGTTCAAATCGGGTTCAAAGAGGAGTCCAAGTCCAAATCGGTTTCAATATTGGCTTATAAAGTAGAATCTCCTTCTATGTTGATAAAGAAGAGTTTCTTCCCATCAGCCAATAGATATTCCCGTTTTTAAGTCCTAGTTTTCCACTTTTCTTTATGACGTGTGATTTTCAATATAGTTGCCGAAATACTTTGCTGCGTTTGCATATGGTTTTATTTCTCGATTTATGGTATTTGAATTATATTCGAGCTGTCTGTTTGTAAAGTTGAAATGAACTGATTTAGTTTCATTTAGTTTGATTCACTGTCTTTTTATGCATTTATGTAGTATTTGAGTAACAGCTAATTGTAAGTTCTGTGTTAACTCTTCGTTGCTTTCTCCAACAACTGTATGTACAGTTTTTCTATAATTTTAGTATTAAAAATATAAGTTATTTTTAATGTTTGGCTAAATTATGTTTCATATTGGATTGCATCAATATGAAACAGTGGTGATGTCTGTCTACACTTTATAATACATTTTAATTTTTGTATGTAATAGACTCGTATATATCTAAAACTACCCACCAAGGAATCGACTAAATTGATTGCGCATCGATGACTACAGTAGACCAAGTAGGCATGTGTTCCATAGTGGATGGCTACGAAGATTGGTGAGTTGGCAGTTCTTTTAAGATTTCTACAGTAATAAGATCCTAACCAGGAGCATTTTTCGTATTCATGTTAATTTTTATCATACGCAAGACTTCTTTTGATGTTATCGGTAGGATTTATTTACTTTATTGCACAACTTGTTAAGTTATTATTTCGGCTTCCAATGTTTGGTCGTCATGTGGCTGGAATATTTTTTCGATGTGTTCAGTAAATATTCGAGCTGTATCTCTAGTACTGCTATCATTAGTTAATTATCTTAGATTGTTACTAATTGATCCAACTTTCAATTTTTTGATCTCTCTTCTTGGTTTTTGCTAGGCGTTCCTTAATTTCCATAGGATAGTTATTTCCCTAAACAAAATGATGATGAACAATAGAAAATGATAATTGAATGCATACAATGTCCAATTCTGCACAAATAGAATATTAAAATTTATAAATTTTGTTATTTTAAATTTTTTGTTAAAATTTTATTTTCACTATGTTTATATTCCTGTTTGACAGTTTTTTTAAATTTTTTATAACTACACAGAAATTGCCTTTGTTTTTACCTATACATTAGATATCCATTAGGTTTTTTTGAAAAACTTGTTTTTTTTGTATTCAAACTTTTCTAGCTTTGTATATGCTCATATAAGTAAAGGGTGGGCCAATAAAAGTTTCACCATGTGAATAGTAAATAAAAAATTATTGCGTTTTAATTATTTTGATTTTTTTTATTGAATCGTGCTTATTCATCGATAACAATTAAGTGTGAAAGATAATATCGGCCAAATATTCACCATGGTTTCGGCTGCACATACCAATCTGTTTGTCCAAATTTAGGATATGAACCAGGTTTGATATACTTAAATACGCGTTCTGTAATCCTTCAAACCCATTCAAGCCTTGAACAGCTTTATAAACAAACAAAATCTTGGAGCGCCCATTGCACCAGGAAAAAATTACTGTTTATTGCGGATTGTGGTAACGTTATTTAAAAATTAATATAAAATATTGGATTCGGAGTCAGGTTTGGGTTCCCTCCAACTCCACTTTAAAGTTTTTTAAGTGGGATTGATCCGTTTGCCCAACATTTTTTTACCCAAAACATAAAAATAATCTTTCCCAAAAAACACTTTCCCAAAAATCGTTTCCCCAAAACGAATTTTCCCAAAAAAAAAATTGCTCAAACTAATTACCCCAAAAGTTGAATACCCAAAATTATAATTTATTTATGTGCATACATACATAAAGTATAGGTGTGTATAACATAAAATAACATAACAAACATAATATAATTTAATACAAATTAACAAATTTAAAATAAAATACATAACAAAATTAAACGGTCAAATTATACGCGATTGAACGCAAGTATTCAAAGATTGTATAATTCTGTTTTTTTGATATGATTGACTTTATGTTCTTCTCTCGTTTAACTAGAATATTGTTTGTTGGCCAAGTATGACCAGCTGCATGCTTGTCCACCTGATATGCAGCGTATATATAATCCTTACGCAGATGCTCAATTAGGCAGTACGTTCCGACGTGCGCTTTTCCCGTTATTATTTGAAGCCGTCTATGCCAGGCTTCGGCGTTGTTTGTGGTTCGCGGTAAACTTTCGCAATTTTGCTCACAAACAGACCAAAAATGTGGTGCATAGCGTGGAGGTTTGTTGGTCCGTTTGTCGTTTACAACGTAATTTCTGCCAAACCAAACAGCAATATTTCGTGACCGTGGATCGACGTGCTTCAATAATTCTTTAAAAAAATCTTGAATTTCATCAGGATGTATGAACGCCAAGGCCCGGATCATTCGGATATCAAGAGCGACAGCCTCATTTTTACCGCATATAGTTGCGAGTCCTTCTTTCTGTACGCGGCGCCAGATGATTTGACCAAGATGAAAATAACAACCATGAAACCGCGTAGTTGGAAACACAGCCTTGAGAGCAGAGGTGGAAGCTTTCTCAAAATCAGCCAATACAAAATTTGGTTTCAAATCTATGAAATGATCACAGGCAACTTTTATTACTTCGTAAATCATTTCGTCATAACATTTCCGCGACTTTGACGTCATCAAACAAAAAAGCGCCGGTACGGTAACGCCATCAATTTTTGCAAAAATCGTAAATAGTTGACGAAATATGCATGGAACAACGTCAAATGTTCCATCCATCAACCAACAGTCTGCTTTTTCGAGCATTCGCAATGACTTAATTGTGCCCATAAGCAAGTTATACTCACTGCCAAACCGTTTTTCAGATAAAATAAATACTTCACCGTCTACTGTTCTTAGATTTTCTGGAATATTTATATCACGGACTGCAGTTGGCTCTTTAACTAAAGATTGTCGAGCTCGCTTTATCTTGGATTTCTGTGCTTCTTTGTTAGGTAAATACATCCTAGACATTGTTGGACAGTTGACAATACTGTCCCTTATTATCGCAGCTGGATGTTTGTTTGTAGTGCTGGCGGTCTCTTTTATTTGATTATTGGCGTAGCGTACTGGCAAGTCGCTCGCGGTCGTACCATGCACATGTGTTGATGGGGCCTTAACTATAAAATGTTGTCCATTTTCAATTTTTGTTGTTATCCGTGCTTTACATTGTTGTTTGCGACGATCCACACAACCCCAATAAAAACGATTTTTATCCACGGCTTTAACATCAATGTAGTAACTGTATCCTAAATGGCACAGCAAATCTTTACCTTTATTAGACTTCATAATAGTTAAAGCCCTTTTATTTTAATTTTTTGTATTATGTAAATGGAAATTTTTTTAATTGTCACACATTCAGGAATCAACGCATTCTATTATCATTTTGTATTTTATTATTATAACAATATTAAACACAACACTTTAATGGTATCACAACACTTTAATGGTTTTTGCCAAAAAGATCACCAAAAATCCCAAAATTTTGTATTGGATGTTCCGCGCGAAACATTCAAGTCAAAATTTTGGGATTTTTGGTGATCTTTTTGGCAAAAAAAATTTGAGTAAAAAATTTTTGGGCAAACTGTTTTTGACGAAACGATGTTTGGGAAAACAGTAATTAGGGAAATTTTTTTTGGGCAAAAAATTTTGGGCAAACGTTTTTGGTGATTTTTTTTTGGCCAAACAAACCCAACCCTTTTTAAGTGTACATCATTAAGCATTTCTCTAAATATAGAATTTATTCCCTGGAATGTGGCCATTACTTTTATGTGCATTAAAATCGCGACCTTAGAACAACAGGTTCTATATACACTATGTTACATTTCCAGATATTAAAATAAGACTGAGTAAATGAGAGTGATTAGGTTCTAAGATCCAAATAGAACTTTGTAGCACTATAAGAATATTTTAATCTGTTTGAACTTTGTTAGGTTTTTTAAAATAAAATCAGTTAAAATTGTTAAATTATCGAATTTCGATTTTGATTGCACAGTATTTTTTTGTTTTATTAGTAGTAAAATATGTAAATACTATTTAAAAGTAATTAAAACTTCATTTTTAATAACTAAAAAATATTTTAAAACTAACTAGGATTAAAATTCAATTTCCATTAGTAGCCGTAATAATGTTATGTAAAATTTGAAAAAGTATTGTATTAGAACACGTATAATAAGATAATTTATAATATTAAACAAGTTACTTATCTAGTTTAAGGGTTACTTTGTAAAAACTGATACCGGCCGAGCTTATAGGTATTCTTAAACAAAGCGGTCAAATATTTTGCCTAGCGATCACAATATTTGGTGAAATAGAGCCGTTGCCCACAAAACTGGAACTTCTAATGCTTCAGCTGTATGTCTGCGGAGTCTTGTTGATTTTCATTTAATGTTAATGCTTCGAAGGTTTTGATTGTTATAATTCAGCGAATGTTCAACTTTGGAGCACTTGTATATTCAAAACATGAATTTGGTAAAGCTTTTAAAATCCATCGGTTTTCAGAAGTCTTATTAGTCCCATTAACCGACAAATGCTTCTCAATTTAACTGACCAGGCAGAGAGTATTTCATAGTATTATGGTGCAAATCGTTTTCAAAAAATTGTGCAAAGAGTTTTTATTTTGCGGAACGGAAAAGTCACTCCACTTTTTCCAAAATTGTATACAAGGCAGAGGAGATGTCATTTCCACTCCTTCCGTTTGTATAACTAGTCCGAATTGTATTGCGCAACATACTTTTTTTCATGTAGATAAATATGTTGTATTATAGACATTAAATTTTGGGTGGTAAAATAATAGAGCAATTTTTGAAAGAGGGCGGAATGAAATATTTTACAAATCGAAAATAAGACTTGCAAATTTTTGATTCTTCATCTATCGCCTTTTGTTGTCTCGTCAGTTTGTTCAGTTTACTATCGGTCGTTGTCACTCGAAGAAGAAAGACGTATTTTTGTCGTTTTCTTCGAGAATTTAATTTAATTTTATTTTATTTTTTTATTTGTTTTTAATGTTTAATTTTGTGTGAAGTGAAGTGTAAAATATATATGTTAATTTAATTTAATTTAAATTATTTTAATTTAAATAATATAAATTAAAAGTGAGTGATTTTTGTTTTAAGTAAATGTGCGTCACTTTGTTTGTAAACGTGGTAACCAGTGTCGCTTAAATTTATTAATATCGCATGATTTTGTAGCGAATAGTGTAGTGAAATTGAATAAAAAAAAAAATTAGTTGATAAGAAAAGATATCAATAACGAAATATGTCTTCAAAAAATCAAAACAGTACTATCCAGTTATCGTTAGAGGTACTTTCTTATCACATATACTGGTTTATATACATATGTATATGTGATACGAATTTGTGTAAAATTTCTTTTTATTTTAATTATATTATTTGCTACGATTTTATGGTTTTTATATTTAATGTGTTTGTACTGTTTGGCTTGTATAGACATTTTTGTTCAATCAATCTTCTCATCAGGCCGCGGCGACTGGACTGATTATACCACAATTTACATTCTATATATACAGAATGTGCTGTGCGTTCAAGTACTAGCGAATCATATTAATACAGATGAATTCTCTTACAATTTTTCTTCTTCACGATATTCACACAGCTCTATTTCTGTGTAAGCTAATTTTTACTAGTTTTAATATTTTGTTGAATGTTTATTCGTTTCGTTGAATTATCGTTCGTAAATACTAACATACTTCTACGTGTTAATAAAAACACATTTAAAATGGTCTAATCACCGGTAGCAATTTATTTGTAGTATATTATTTATACTTAATTAGTTTTCGGATAATTATTATAAAGGATTATTGCATATTTTAAATTTAGGAAATTCTTGAACCTGAAACAATTTTACAGGAATTTGACCAGTAGATGAACTTTAAATTGTTTTGTCTTGTGCTGAATAATTTACCAAAAATATTTTACTAACAAATTTACTAACTATCAACTACTTAGGTCTCTGGAACCGGGTTGATTCTTTATTGCTAACATACCTTTCGAGTCTTGCTTAGGCTTGGTCGTACACCCTGATCAATCAATCAAATCAATCAATCTTCTCTTACATATATTTGGTTGTTTATAAATGAATGTTACTGCTCTTTAATAGAGAAATCAATTGATCGCTGTCTCACGCTTCTCTTCGTATTTTGTACGTTTGCGTTTTATCTTTATTCCAAGAGAACGAGCCAATTGATCAAAAAATTGTTTTGTGACCCCTGGATCAGTAAAATAAAAACCAAACATGTTGCTCCCAAAAGATGGATTTTCATTTAAACTAATGACAGACAGGAAGATTATCGCTATAATCTCAGACCGCGATTTCAATTTCATTTAAAAATGTCCAATTTCTTAATCAAATAAGGATTGTGTACACAAATATAATCTACTGTAATCTTTGTAATTTTTTATAGATCACAATTATCAATTTAGATTCAAAAATCCAAAATTTATTTTTCGGCCAAATAAATGTGGTCTATAAAAAGTTACAGAAAATTATAAAAAAGACCATAACAACTTAAAATAAAAATTATAAATATAATTTAATCATTTACATATGTTTAAAGTTCGAGCAGTAAATAACGAAATATACTGTCTGTACTGCTATAACAATTTATAAATTATAATTCGCCGATCAGAAAAGGAAAATCGTTCAAGAGATTTTATTAACAAGAATGTATTCATAGTGCGGTTAAAGAGCGTTTCGCTGTAAATAAATTAGGTGATCTTTGTGAACGAGAAATACGAAATGTTATTCGATACAATATTAAAAACAAAAATAAACTGGTTTAAAAAAACACCAAAAATGAACAATATTCATAATTTTTCTGCTAGCTGATAAACATTTCAGCAGAAAAAGTTCTCTTTTGTTTTAGTGCTGTCCCTGGTGGTGAGTAGAATAACTATTTTTTCTGCTAAAAATTGTCTGTTATCTTATGTAGCGTTTTTTTATTCGCTCCGGATAGCTGCTATCGAGAGCCGCCATATAAAATTTGGCTCCCGATAGCGCTCCGTATAAATAGGTAGAGCCAAAAATTTTTTATATGAAGTTTTTGGTAAACAATTGAATTAAAAATGATAGTTTGATGTTAAATAACTTTAGTTTACCAATAAATAGCGCGTCAAATTAAAATTTAGGCGTATAAAAATGACGGCTCTCGATAGCAGCTATCCGGAGCGAATAAAAAAACGCGCTTTTATACAGCATAAAAAAATCCGGATTCATTAAATGGTGTGCTATTTAAATACGTATCGGCGAGCATCTCTTCAATAAACTTCGGCGATATGAGGTGTTTCACTTCGTTATTGTGGTACAGCATTTTTCAAACAATTTTATTTCGAATAATTTTTTAATTATTGTACATGACACTCTGTATTAAATAAGAGAATAATCTTCCATTTATGTATTTGATGGTGTACTTCGTATATTTTATCGGTAAATGAATTTACCTTTTTTTATGGAGGGTAAACGAAATATCGGTAAATGCATTTACCTTTTTTTATGGAGGGTAAACGAAATAAAAAAGGTAAATGTTTAACGTTTAGATACTTTATTCTTTATGGTTAGAAGAATTGAACGAGTATAAAATAGAAAAAAATGCGTAATTTAACAAAAGACGAACACTAAAGTGTAGTAAATGATTCATCCGCGAATTCGACCGCAGCTAAATAGGTTGCCTTTTCTGACACACATTCACGAATACTACTAAAATATACTTTAAAAATCAATTGAATTTACTTTAATTTCTTATTGTAAAAAATATTATTAATAAATATCGGTATTTCACTGAATTTTTTGAAGTTTTCAACCTTGCCCTCTCCGATTTCAGTTTTTTCGTTGATATCGTGTTCCTTATTGAAAATAAGCAGACCGTTTCTTTTTCTTTTTTTTTTTGACGTTTGGTTGTCCCGTTATTTGCCTTTTTAATTTTGAAAGTTTTCACATTTTAATTTTTGAGTCCTACGGTTGTATCTTCGCTTCTAAGAGGAGTATTTTAAAAACCGATACCATTTTGGGAAGGTATTAATTCTTCCTAAATTTTATCATAATTTATTTTTGAAAAGTAATGTTATCTACTGAGTTATGAACAGATAAATCTGTGTTTATTTTTTTGCGGCTAGTGGGCACAGCTACCAAAATATAATATAGTAGAAAAACGTAAACGTAATAAAGCATTTGATAGCTAATAAATATTTCAACCTTGCAAACAAATGTTAAATCATGTTCGCGGAAGGGCTAGTTTAACCGCTAGGTAACTTCAAAGTTGAAAAAATATAATTTTGATCATTTTTTTTACATTACAGTTTGTGTTAAATCAGGATAACGCTAACAGTAGAATTTTCAGTTCTGAATTTGAAAGACTAGATGTCTCTAGTAGGAATACTGCAAACATGGGTCTTATTCTTCCGTTAAATGGCTTAAAAATTACAATAAATTGATTTTACTTTCTTTTACGTAAGTAAATTAAAGTATCGTAATCATGAAAATTTTGGACCTGGAGATTTTTAGAGATTTATCTGTTTTGAGGTCACCTGAGTCCGAAAAAGTGGGTTTCGAAATGGTGTCAGTCTGTCAGTCTGTGTCCTCTCTATAGCCCAGATGGTTTAACCAATCGAACTAAAACTTCAGATTTAAGCTTTTTTAATAAATTGGGAGGTCCCAGTGAATTTTACTCCAAATCGGCTAACCGCAAGTGGCCACTCCCTTGGTCCCGAAAATTTATTTTGCAAATATCTTAAAAAGTGTAAGGCTTACAAAAAACTACTTAATACAAAACTGTTTCCAAAAAATAAAAAAATAAAAAATAAAAAATTGTAAAAAAAAAAAAAATTAAATTTCTCAAAATTTTCTGTTCGTGAAATAAAGTCCGTGTATTGGCCGGACCTCCATTTTTTATACTTGCACTTGAATTCTAAAGTGAAAAATGCATTAATTTCAGTGCAAGAACAGTAGTGCAATTTTCGGCACCGACTTTAATGGTCGTATCCAGCACTAAAAAAAGTAGATATCCCACATCTGACGTGCTGGATGCAAAATATCTCACTAAAAAAATGTAGATATTCTCACAATTTACGGAGGCAAACAAATTTAATCTACATTTGAGTAGATATTTTTAGTAAGGGATAATGTGAAAAATATAAAAAGTAAATTAGTGATTTTGACTTAGTGTAAATTCAAGCACAGGAAAGGGGATATGTACGTCATGTGATTTTTCATAATTTAAAATTATTAATAAAATTATAGTTTATAAATAATTTTCTGACTTATTTTTCATTTTTAGTTAATATTTATTTATCTTTATTATTAAAATACTTTATTTATTATTATTAACAATTTTATTAGTTTTAAATTTTGCAGAGAAATTACTGGAAATAAAATTATGTAAACCTTCCTTTCGTACGCATGAGATGATACTGAATTGTTTGTTTATTTTTCAAATGTTTATTCTCTGTTTTTCTCTACTCTTTGGACAGCAACACAATTTACCAATACTATTGCCTTCCGGTAATTCTCAACTCACTCCTCATTTTGCGACCAAAATCGCTGTCCTGATGGTCCCTTGCAGTGGCTTGTAGCGAAGAAGTTCCATTCGCAGTCCACATTAAAATCAATTTCATGATGATTGATGTTGGCCAAATTTTTTTTATTCTTGAACTGTGATACAGCTCCATTCGAAAAATAATAAATTTTTTTTGGAGCTGGATAAACAGACTTTTCCCTTTCTAGAAATTCAATAAATTTATTTTGAAAACCATATTCAGCTACAGTATCACATCAGTAGTGTTTCTTCTTCTGATATTATGGCATAAGAAATTATATTTTGTTTATCGGGTGCTAATTTGTAGTAAGCAACGATTGAAAATAATGTTGCTTTTTGTGTAGTGTTTATAGTAGTATGCTGCTTGTATTTCATTTTATGTGATGAACTTATAGTTCTCCGAAAAATCCAAAATTACAACATATTCCCCATCTTGAAGATTACTTCTTACTATCTGTAGATACAGTAAAACTTGTCAAAGCCGGAATCGTGCAAGGCCGAATAAAATTTCCGCCACTGGGAAGTTTCCGCCTCTCGAAAGTTCTTAACCAAATTTTCTCTAAATTAAAGTCTAATTTTAGATTTAATTCTACATACATAGTATGTACGTATATTTAATACAATACATATCAAAAAAATTCAGTTAGGTATGCAATGCAACAAGAAATGTTTTTAAAATAAAAATATGTACAAAAAACATAAAACATATAAATAAATTTACAGTACATATGTATGTATGTACATATTATATACGCACTAGTATGTACATATTTATGTACATACATAAATACATTAATTAAAAATAATTCACCTATGTATTTAATATAAATTTAAAGAAATAGTGCAGATCTCCAGATCTAGTTAACCGAGTTTACAAAATTATCCTTCGTTGTTTGCTTCAGTTTACTAGTTGTACATTTGGAAATGATTAGTAATTTAGCCTCCGATAGTAAATTTAATAATTTTGAATCACTAGTATGAAGTGCATATCTTTGGGCTTCCTCCAGATGCTTGATTATCGTGGTTTTGTTAGCAGGTAAAATATCAGCTTCGTCCGATGATTCAGCACTGTCCGAGTTGTTTCCTGTTTCTTCAGATCTTACAGATGAAGAAGCCTCAATCATATTCTGCAATTCCGCTGTTGGAATAGGGTCATCTTCGACTGTTTCAACAAATTCGTCCCAAACAAATCCACATTTTTTGAAACATTTTGTGATTGTTTCTGATTTAATTTGTTTTATTGAATGCACAATAAAATAAATTGCATCCAATATATTGGTCTGTTTCGCTAAATCAGATGCTTTTGACACTATATCCATTGCAGACAACAGTTTTTGAAGCATAACTTTTCTAAAGTTGAATTTAAAATTTGCAATTATACCGGCATCTAAAGGTTGTAAAGAAGCTGTAGTATTGGCCGGAAAAAAGATCAATTTTATATTTGAGTAATTATTGCGTGGGTGACACGTTGCCTTGGCGAGAAACAGCAAAATATTTCTGTTTTGCTTGATCATTTCGTTGTAAAAATCCCGCAGAATTTGTTCAAAGATCGTAAATGTCATCCACGCTTTTTTATTGAAAAAATATTCGACGGGTAAAGATCTTTTATCTATTCTTTTAAAGGCACGTGGATTATTCGAATAACCAACAACAATAGGTTTTTTGATTGTGCCATTCATAAAAACTATTAATGAAATAGTGAGTCTATCTTTTGCATTTTTTCCGCCGTAGCATTTTTCACCTTTAAATGCCAATGTTTTGTTTGGTAAAACTCTATAAAATAATGCCGTTTCATCTAGGCTAGCAATGTTGTCGATCGTATAATCGCTTATTATGTCTTTAAGTTTGGAATGCCATGACGCTACAGTTTCTGGGTTAACATCGTTTGATTTACCAGCATTTTGTTGGAATGATATGCCATATCTCTGTTTAAAAGAGTCTAACCACCCTGTGGATGCTTTAAAATCAATAACAGGGGAGATTTGATTTTGGGCTACCTGTAAAGCCTTTTCTTTTAAAATTGGACCCGAGATAGGAAAATTTTTAGCCCTTGCCGCACAAAACCATTCAAACGTTAATTCACTAATTTTTTCGTATTTGTATTGCTTTTTTTTTTTTATTAACTTTTCAGATTCTCGCGATGACAGGTATCTTAGTTTAATGTCCTCTTTATTTTTAATCGCGTCATATACCTGTGTTTTGCCACATTTAAAATGAAGCGCTATATCGGCTACTTTAGCTCGTGTATCTCTCATTTTAATTATTTGATATTTTTGCACAAGCGATAAATTATTTATTTGGTTATTCTTCATTGTACATAATATGTAAAACTGCAATAAAACATACACATTTTAAAATTATGGATCAATGCAGGCGCTAATTTGATTATGATTGAACTTACGCAACACATTAACCACTAATTAACTTAATCACTAAATTTGAATCCATTACATATGTACATATGTACATAATAAATTACATATGTATAATTACACAATTTGGTGATTCTCCATATAAATTAATCCAAGATGTCAATTTAATAATGATTTCATAAACGAAATAGGCACCAACAACTAAAGGCGGACACACCAAAATGTCATTTTTAATTTTTTGTTTCGTTTTTGGTGTTTCCATATCTTTTTTTTTCACAAAAAAAAACGAACAAAAGTTGTTCCACAAAAAAAAGTTGTTCCAGCTTCCGTGTTTGAGAAGTTTCCGGTATATACAAGTTCAGTTTAGAATAAAATTTCGTTCTGGGGAAAAAATTTCCGTGTAAAAGAAGTTTCCGGCACATCAAAGTTCCGGCTTTGACAAGTTTTACTGTAGTTTGATTGTTTTCTAGCAATGTAATCATGTTTACGTAATGCTGCTAAGCAAAACTTTGAGGAGTCTGATAAAATTTTGATATTTTCTTTCAATTTTTTGCAATTTGTAGGTATTTTTATTCTTTAAATATCTATTATTTTCTTCCTTTACTATGAACAACTACTAAAAATCTATTTATTTAAATTTTGAAACAACTGTTGATAAAGTGCTATAACAACTGTTGCTAATTGTGATATATTCTCATTTTTGTATCATAAAATGGTAAAAATATCAGTTCACTGTCTACTAAAGTTAGTGCCGAAAATTGCACTGATTTTAGTGCACTGTAGAGATGTGCAGTTTCGTTACTTTTAGGTAATCATGGGTACTCGTTACTTTTGACGTGATACTCGTTACTTTTTATTGGTTACAAAGTAATCACTACTATAAACAAAAAAATGTATTTTCATTGTTTGTATGTAAAAACACAAACGTAAGGAGAAAAAAAGACAGAACTAGATTATATACGTTGGATTCAACTTAATGAAGCGAACTAACTTTTTTTTGTTTTCATTTTAGTAGGTTTAAAGTAACGAGTATTTTTTAACCGAAGGAATCGTTACTTCCGGTAGTTAAAAGTAACGAGTATTAAATAACGAATAGTTATTACCCGCACTGAAATTAATGCATTTCACACTTTAGAATTCAAGCGCAGGCAAAAAATCAATTAATTGTAATTTTTAAGCCATATAACGGAAGAATAAAAGCTACGTTTGCAGTATTCACACTAGAGATATGTAGTCTGTCAAGTTCAGAACTGAAAATTCCAATGATAGCATTATCTACTCATTTAACACAAATTGTAATGTAGAAAAAATGATCAAAATTACATTTTTTCAATTTTAAAGGTACCTAGTGGCTAAACTAGCCCCCCTCCTCAAACGACTTGTTTGAAAGGTTGACCTATTATCTATCAATTGATATATTAAGTTTTTCGATATTTTGGTAGCTATGCCTTCTAGCGGCAAAAATATATAATCACAGATTTACCTGTTCATAACTCCTTAGATAACGGTACTTTTAAAAAATAAATTATAATAAAATTTAGGATGAATTAATACCTTTCCAAAATAGTATCGGTTTTGAAAATACTCCTTTTAGAAGCGAAGATACAACCATTTATGTAGGAGTCAAAAATTAGAATTTGAAAACTGTCAAAATTAAAAAGCCTAATAACGGCACAACCAAACGTCAAAAAAAATTAAAAAGAAACAGTTTTCTTATTTTCAATAAGGAACACGATTAGAACAAAAAAATTGAAACCGGAGAGGTCAAGGTTAGGCTCCATTTGAAATACCATGGAATAACCCATACCTATTTCACGATTTTTTAGTTTTGACATTTCGTAAAATTGTGTTTTATTATAGAAGAAGACCAAATACCAGAGAGTAAAATTGCACAATTATCAATCGATATTAAGTAGTGTGTGATATACACTAGAAGTAGTAGAGTGTTAAAAAACGAACAAATTTTAATTTTTTTATATGGTTTTTCGTAGTGAGCAACACACTTAATAGTAAATATTTTTGAATGTGTATAAGTTTGCTAACAAAACAATCAGGCTTGTTACGACGGCCATATGTCTCCACTTCATACAGAAGAAAATTTTTTATTGCAAAAATTCCAAACGCTCAAATAGTTTGAATTTGTTTTTTTATACCATGACCACCATAGTGTTGTATGTACATACGCTCTGATTTATGCTTTCCCAAAATTCAAATTAATATTCTCACCGATTGTTATGTAAAAATATTTTATTTTGTTTTTCCCCTGCATTTACTTGTTTTCTATATTATCATGTACAAGCATATATATATTTCTTGCGAGATGGTGTGTGTATATGTATTGTGTGGTATGAGATGGAATGTTTACGATGCTAAAATGTCCAATCTCGAATATTCCATTTTTCTTGTTGGTGTTATTGGCTTGAATTAACGCGTGATATTTGCTTTGTGTGGGGAAGAAAACCGATCGGCTGATTAGACATGAAGCCGAAGCGACCGTACAACTGAGTATATATATATGTTCGTCGTCGTTGGTGGTTTCATTCGTTGTATTTGTGCACATATAAACAAAAAAACAAAAAAAAGAGAATATACACATGAATAAAGATTTTACAATAAAAAAAAAAAATAATAAAACTGATTGTGTGTGTGCACAAATACAGCGAGCGGGACAAACAACGATGCGAAGGGAAAATAGGAGGGGGAAAATTTTCTGATTTTTTTTGTAATTGATGTAAAATATTTTTTTTTGATTAGTTAGTCTAGTTTTGAGTTTTGACGAGAAGTCAACTATTTTTATTATATAAAAATAAAAAAAAAAATAAATTGAGTCGTGATTTGAATTTAAAATGTTTAAGTCTAGTTTTTTTTTTGCATTGGTGACTAGAAGCCGAATTGCTTTAAATAAAAATAAAAAAAAAAAAGTCAAGTTTGAGTTTGTGAACGGTGGTGCTTGTTAGTTTTAAAGCATAAAACCAAGTTTGTTTTTTTTCTAAATGAGAACTGTGTTTAAAATAAAAGAAAAGAAATAACAAAATAAAGAAATTAAAATTTAAGTTTTTAGTAAAAATTGTATTTAAAGCTAAATAATAAAATAAAAATCTAATTATTAAGTGCGATGGGGCCATGCCGTTGTTTTATGTAAACATATGAACTGTATTTATTGTCGGATGGCTCCACAGATCTATATATATGTATATATATATTTTTTTTTGATTGCTTTGGTCAATTTTAAGTGCCTGCGGCATATGTAGTTAAACATATATACCTATTTTCTTTGATTGTGGGTGAATCAACCAGATGGTTGTGTTTTTTTTTTGGAATTAAATAAAAAAATAAAATAAACTAATAACATTATAAATATATCTAAATGTTTTATTGATGGTTTGAGGGTTTTCCTCAGTAAATATGTGTCATTGATTCAAAAGATAAAATTTGAAAAGAAAAAATAAAAGAAGCTAATAAATATTTTTGAAGTGAAAATTGAGAAAAAAAAAAATAATAATAATCCATATAAAATCCCGAATTGGAAAAGGAGTGATATTGAAGCCGTATTCCCGCCTGTGGGGGCAGGGCATTTCTTGAGGGGGATCCTGCGTCGGCGCTGGTTGCGGTGGTCGGACGGGCCAGGTGGGTAAGAAATAAAAAGGTACGCTATCAGCGGAAATTAACCAACTGTAAATTTTTAATTGTAACAGTTGTTTTTTTTTCTCCGCTTATTTTTCTATATATTATATATTTAGTTTGCGGTCATACGCGCGATTCGTGGTGGTGCACCGATTTGGTGGAAACCCCACACCGAGCAAGTATCACGCCGATTTCATCTTTTCTCCGTTGTTTGAGTGATTGCGTTTGGAGTTTTCGCGATTTTTCTTTTTGCTTCGCTTCGGTTCGGTTGTCCGCTTTGGGTGTGGTTCGACCACATAGCGGTCCATTTTTCTGTTTCAGGTACTTTGGTGTTATTTTCTTTTTTCATGATTTTTTGGAACAGTGATTAGTGAAAGTAAAATTTTAATGTAACGTAGAATCAGTGGTAACGTAGTTTTCCTAACGAATTTTTTCAGTTTTTTTACTTTTACCGTAACAATTTTTTTTTTCTTTTTCTTTCTTTTTGCATTTTTAACTGTCGTGTGCTAAGCCGCACCATGTGCGCGTAAATAAATAATTGATCGGGTGATGTAAGGTGGGGTCATGCGAAGGGTCGGCCTTTTTCCATCCTTTTCCGTGCGTGCCGTTCGTTCCTCCAGGACAGGCTGTGCTGGAGGGCGGCACGCCACATGAGTTGATCGCGTCGGGGTGACGGTCTCGTTCCGGGGGATTGTCGCTGGGATTGTCATGCGGGCGTCCCTCCTTCATAAATGGCATCGGGAGCCGTCGCGACTGGGAAACAGCATCCCAGTAGGCGGGCCGATGAGGGGAGGCCCGTGTGGCAGTCACGGCGGTAGTCGCCTGGGATTGAGACGGTCACTCCGAAACGATCACTCCCAGCTAGGGACCATCACCCCTTACAGTGATGATGATTTTATCCAACTTCTGATTAACAACATGAAACCTGAGTTACAATACCATTTAACTGACCGGCACTTTTCACACACAAGTGAATTAATCAAGAGTTGTACTGCCTGGGAGGATTCTTTAAAGCGACTTCACGCTTCCAACGATTACTCTTTTCATCCTCAACGTATCATAAGTGAACTGGATATCGCTCCTAATGACGGTATGTTATTGCCAGGAGAAGAGCAGTTCAACCCATTTTTCCAAGAAGAAAGAAGACACTGGCAGCAACACCGACCAATAAACGCTTCAGGGAAAGTCGATGCCAGATGTGAGAGAACAGACGAACCCATGATAGCTCTCGTTGAGTCTTTTGATTCCGAATCATCGTCTGGATTGGCGACGCCTGTTCTCAATCAAATGGTATCTGACTCTCCATTGACTCCTTCTAATTCTTCTAATTCACATTTTTGCTTTCCTAATAAATTTCATTTTTCTAATTCTGTTCCGTCTGTCCTCGACACTTTTCGAAAGTTCAACCCACTTCGTTTACTACGTTCAAAAAAATATTGGGAGGAGCGTCGGGTCATGAGATCCTTCGTTGTCTCTTCAATACTCGGTTCTGAAACGAGTGATAAACGGCCTTATGCCAATATCCTTGTTAATGATGTTCTTTACCGAGGTCTGTTAGACAGTGGAGCGAGTGTCAGCGTTTTGGGTTGTGGTTCCGAAAAGTTGTTGAGTGACACCAATTTTAAATTCCATAAATTTCCTTCTTCAATTCAAACTGCCAGTGGTCAAAAACAGTCAATAATTGGTTATGTACATGCTCAAGTTCAGTTTAATTCTCAATGTCATAATATGCGTTTCTATTTGGTACCTACCTTAGAGCAGTCGTTGTATTTGGGGATCGACTTTTGGAACCAATTTGGAATTTCACCCCAGATATCTGCTTTGAGTGATATAACTGAATCTTTGGATTTACCCGTCTCTCCGAAATTTCATCTGCTCTCTCCAGAAGATAACAGCAAACTCTCTACTATTGTAAAGAAATTTCCGTCAAGTGTTAAATTAGGTCTTGGAAGAACCACATTAGTATCTCACGTTATTGATGTCGGTGAAGCCAAGCCTGTTAAACAACGGTTTTATTCGGTTTCCCCTATAAAACAAAAATTGATGTATGATGAGTTAGATCGCATGTTATCTTTGGACGTGATTGAGGAGAGTCATAGTTCTTGGTGTTCCCCTATTACCATGGTGCAGAAGGCTAATGGTCAAGTGCGTTTGTGTTTGGATGCCCGGGAAGTTAACAAGGCGACGGTCAGGGATGCGTATCCGCTGCCCCTTATCAATGGATTGTTGGGTCGATTGGATCAAACTCGTTATATATCGTCAATCGACCTAAAAGATGCCTTTTGGCAGATACCTCTCGACCCACAGTCCAGAGATAAGACGGCGTTTACGGTCCCTGGTCGTCCCTTGTACCACTTCAAAGTCATGCCATTTGGTCTATGTAATGCTCCCCAAACACTATGCCGCCTGATGCATCGGGTAATACCGTACCAACTTCACGATAGAGTCTTTGTCTATTTAGACGACCTCTTAGTTACCTCCTCTACCTTGTCTGAACATTTTGAACTTTTGGAATTGATTGCTCATTTACTCCGTAATGCCGGATTAACCATAAATGTAGAAAAAAGTCAGTTTGCGTTGAAAGAGGTTAAATATCTGGGATATTTAGTGGGTGAGGGTTGCCTTCGCACCAATCCTGAAAAATGTAAGTCAATTAGCGAATTTCCGAGACCTAAAACCACCAAACAAATACGTAGCTTCTTGGGATTATGTGGGTGGTATCGACGTTTTATTAAGAACTTCGCTTCGTTAGCTGCTCCACTATCTGACCTAACGGGAAAGAAATCAAAAACTAAATGGAATCTTCACGCTGAGGAATCGTTTCAAGCCCTTAAGTTGGCTTTATCTTCTGCTCCTGTCTTGGCGAATCCTGATTATGGGCGCCCGTTTTATATTCAGTGTGACACCAGTGCCGTTGGTGTGGGTAGTGTTTTATTTCAGGTAGACTCGGATGGCGCTGAACACCCCATTGAATTCTTTTCGCACAAACTAAATGCTGCTCAACGCAATTATTCTGTAACCGAGCTTGAGTGTTACGCCGCAGTACTTAGTGTGAAAAAATTTCGGCCCTATATCGAGGGATACCCGTTCACGATTTATACCGACCACGCTAGTCTCCGGTGGCTGATGTCCCAAAAAGATTTAGCTGGTAGACTCGCCCGCTGGAGTTTAAAACTACAAGCGTACAAGTTTGATATCGGTTATCGTAAAGGATCGGTAAACGTGGTGCCTGATGCCCTTTCCAGAGCTTTTTATACTGATGCAACGGATGATCTAAACACGGAACAGGATACTGCTTTTAATAAAAGTGCTGTGTTTAATGATTCTGCACCACCTGTTATTGCAAACGCTGTGCAAGGAAATGTGTCAAGCCTCAATACTCCTAGTGACAATTCGGTTCTACATATTGATCTCAACTCGTCAGCTTTTCAGGATGATGAATATCTTCAGCAAATCAAACGAGTTCAACAACTAAAAGACTGCGAACATAATTTTAAAATACGCGACAATAAACTTTTAATCTTACCATCTTATGCCTCGCGTTACACCTCGACGGATTTATCCGAATGGAAGTTAGTAGTTCCACTATCCATGACTACCAAATTAATTGAGCTGGCACATTCTCCTCCTACTTCCGCGCATATGGGTATTGCCAAAACGTTGGAAAAAATTCAACGACAATTTTTCTGGTCTGGTATGGCTAAACAAACTAAGCTTTTTATCTCTAATTGTCTTCATTGCAAGGTGAATAAAGCTGTTAATAGTAGTACGCAGCCTCTTATGGGCTCTCAAACAGTGTCTACCAGGCCTTTTGAAAAATTGTTCGTTGACTTTTTGGGACCATATCCGCGTTCGAAAAAGGGCAATACTTGTATCGCCATCGTGTTGGATCATTATTCAAAATTTGTTCTCGTTAAACCTCTGCGTGAAGCTTCGGCCTCCTCTCTGTGTGCCTTTTTGGAGAATGAAATCTTCCTGCTATTTTCAGTACCTGCTGTCATCACGTCTGACAACGGCAAACAATTTCTTTCGAACATTTTTCAAGATCTGTTAAAAAAATATGATGTTAGTCATGTCCGCACTCCAATCTATTCACCACAAAGTAATGCGTCAGAAAGAGTAAATCAGACTTTACTAGCAAGCATTCGTTCCTATTTGGATGATAACAGTCATAATGAATGGGATTGTCATTTGTCCGAAATTACTGCGGCACTTCGAAATGCAAAACATGACGTTACTCAGTTTTCTCCCCATTATGTGGTCTTTGGACAACACATGTCGTTGAGTGGATCTGATTATGCTGTACGTAAATTGTTGTCATCTCAAGATGACAATGAAATTCACGTTAGGTCAAAAACAAACCAATTAAATTTGCTACGGGACCAAATAATTCATTACCTTAAAGTCGCACACGAGAAGGCTGCTGATCATTACAATCTTCGAAGTAGAAATCGAATTTTTCATCCTGACCAACCAGTGTTTGTTAGATCCTTTGCACAGAGCAGCGCTCCTAATAAATTTTCAGCAAAGTTAGCCTCTAAATTCATTCCCGCTATTATTGTCAATAGAGTGGGTAATGTGGCTTATACTGTAAAAGATTTGAAGGAAAAACCGTTAGGCACATACCATGCCAAAGATATTCGGGTTTAACACCACTATTTATCTATTATATGCCTGGCTTGAGACCTTATCTCGGGTGTGGGTCGTCCCCACGTTTGTTACGACGGCCATATGTCTCCACTTCATACAGAAGAAAATTTTTTATTGCAAAAATTCCAAACGCTCAAATAGTTTGAATTTGTTTTTTTATACCATGACCACCATAGTGTTGTATGTACATACGCTCTGATTTATGCTTTCCCAAAATTCAAATTAATATTCTCACCGATTGTTATGTAAAAATATTTTATTTTGTTTTTCCCCTGCATTTACTTGTTTTCTATATTATCATGTACAAGCATATATATATTTCTTGCGAGATGGTGTGTGTATATGTATTGTGTGGTATGAGATGGAATGTTTACGATGCTAAAATGTCCAATCTCGAATATTCCATTTTTCTTGTTGGTGTTATTGGCTTGAATTAACGCGTGATATTTGCTTTGTGTGGGGAAGAAAACCGATCGGCTGATTAGACATGAAGCCGAAGCGACCGTACAACTGAGTATATATATATGTTCGTCGTCGTTGGTGGTTTCATTCGTTGTATTTGTGCACATATAAACAAAAAAACAAAAAAAAGAGAATATACACATGAATAAAGATTTTACAATAAAAAAAAAAAATAATAAAACTGATTGTGTGTGTGCACAAATACAGCGAGCGGGACAAACAACGATGCGAAGGGAAAATAGGAGGGGGAAAATTTTCTGATTTTTTTTGTAATTGATGTAAAATATTTTTTTTTGATTAGTTAGTCTAGTTTTGAGTTTTGACGAGAAGTCAACTATTTTTATTATATAAAAATAAAAAAAAAAATAAATTGAGTCGTGATTTGAATTTAAAATGTTTAAGTCTAGTTTTTTTTTTGCATTGGTGACTAGAAGCCGAATTGCTTTAAATAAAAATAAAAAAAAAAAAGTCAAGTTTGAGTTTGTGAACGGTGGTGCTTGTTAGTTTTAAAGCATAAAACCAAGTTTGTTTTTTTTCTAAATGAGAACTGTGTTTAAAATAAAAGAAAAGAAATAACAAAATAAAGAAATTAAAATTTAAGTTTTTAGTAAAAATTGTATTTAAAGCTAAATAATAAAATAAAAATCTAATTATTAAGTGCGATGGGGCCATGCCGTTGTTTTATGTAAACATATGAACTGTATTTATTGTCGGATGGCTCCACAGATCTATATATATGTATATATATATTTTTTTTTGATTGCTTTGGTCAATTTTAAGTGCCTGCGGCATATGTAGTTAAACATATATACCTATTTTCTTTGATTGTGGGTGAATCAACCAGATGGTTGTGTTTTTTTTTTGGAATTAAATAAAAAAATAAAATAAACTAATAACATTATAAATATATCTAAATGTTTTATTGATGGTTTGAGGGTTTTCCTCAGTAAATATGTGTCATTGATTCAAAAGATAAAATTTGAAAAGAAAAAATAAAAGAAGCTAATAAATATTTTTGAAGTGAAAATTGAGAAAAAAAAAAATAATAATAATCCATATAAAATCCCGAATTGGAAAAGGAGTGATATTGAAGCCGTATTCCCGCCTGTGGGGGCAGGGCATTTCTTGAGGGGGATCCTGCGTCGGCGCTGGTTGCGGTGGTCGGACGGGCCAGGTGGGTAAGAAATAAAAAGGTACGCTATCAGCGGAAATTAACCAACTGTAAATTTTTAATTGTAACAGTTGTTTTTTTTTCTCCGCTTATTTTTCTATATATTATATATTTAGTTTGCGGTCATACGCGCGATTCGTGGTGGTGCACCGATTTGGTGGAAACCCCACACCGAGCAAGTATCACGCCGATTTCATCTTTTCTCCGTTGTTTGAGTGATTGCGTTTGGAGTTTTCGCGATTTTTCTTTTTGCTTCGCTTCGGTTCGGTTGTCCGCTTTGGGTGTGGTTCGACCACATAGCGGTCCATTTTTCTGTTTCAGGTACTTTGGTGTTATTTTCTTTTTTCATGATTTTTTGGAACAGTGATTAGTGAAAGTAAAATTTTAATGTAACGTAGAATCAGTGGTAACGTAGTTTTCCTAACGAATTTTTTCAGTTTTTTTACTTTTACCGTAACAATTTTTTTTTTTCTTTTTCTTTCTTTTTGCATTTTTAACTGTCGTGTGCTAAGCCGCACCATGTGCGCGTAAATAAATAATTGATCGGGTGATGTAAGGTGGGGTCATGCGAAGGGTCGGCCTTTTTCCATCCTTTTTCGTGCGTGCCGTTCGTTCCTCCAGGACAGGCTGTGCTGGAGGGCGGCACGCCACATGAGTTGATCGCGTCGGGGTGACGGTCTCGTTCCGGGGGATTGTCGCTGGGATTGTCATGCGGGCGTCCCTCCTTCATAAATGGCATCGGGAGCCGTCGCGACTGGGAAACAGCATCCCAGTAGGCGGGCCGATGAGGGGAGGCCCGTGTGGCAGTCACGGCGGTAGTCGCCTGGGATTGAGACGGTCACTCCGAAACGATCACTCCCAGCTTATTATTTCCTTTTGCCGCTGAGGCCGTGGCAGTGTAATTTTTAATTTCCATTTGCCCCTCTAATTATGTTCATCATGCGGTTATTCAAGCATGAGAAATATGTCTGAGAATCCCCACGCCGCACCGTGAGCTCTAGCCAGCTACTATACCGCATCAGACCGCTATTCTCATGTCTGTTAACGTAATCCCTTATGGGATTCGTTAAAGGCTTTCTAAAGAGAGAAGTCTAGCAGGTTTTGCAATTAGTGCATAATTTGTCCCGTCGAATAAATTGGAACCGTATTTGTGGCGTTAAATTGTTATCATTGAATAATGAATAATTAACCTGAATTGGATATACCAAGACGGTTGGCATATTAGGATTCGAAATAAATTTTCCAGAGCCGGTATATTGTCAAAGAGGTTATCGCGAAGTGTTTGCTTGTACCGACAATGGATGGAATAATTTGAAAATGCGACAGCATTGGCTGACTCTTCGGAATTTTTCAATTATCGAACTTTATTTAGAATTACACAAACATTGGTCAACTGAACTATTAATATCATAAACTAGTTACACGCCACGTAATAGTGACTCAAACGAACCCAGAGGGATCGCTATGTTGCATTGACTTTTAAAATAAGTTAATTGGCCATTAAACGTTCCTAATTTTTCGATATTCTCACTCCCGTATTAGCAGCTGGGTTACTGGTTATGACCACATAACCCAACCGTCCGTTACTAAGGACCGCTCTTTTTGGATTACACTAATATGCAAATAACTAAACGACGGTGCTCCTAAATAGCTCAACTTTCGGTTATACTACTATTTCAATTTCCGATTATACAGACAATTATCGAGTTAATTGAACAGAACAATATAATCATACTTACAAACACAACCCACTCCTGTGTAAACAGCGATATAGCGTTTCTTGTCCCATATTCACAACTCTTTTGGATCTACCTACCTGTAACCTATCTATTTCGAGCGAGTTATATTGTCGATGGAATGATGCACTACTATATAGAGATAATATTATGATAAAGAAGAATGAGATAGTAGTATTTTACTAAGAATGAAAGATTCGAAGATTGTCCAACACCCATGGAGAGTAAAACGACTGGTTACAATGCTTTATTTTCTCTTTTTTTAGTTTTCTTTTGTAAAACTAGAACAAAAATATAAACATATAAAATTTTGTCAGTTATTTCGTTTCTATTTAATAATTTTTGTAACAAAACCGCCGATGTGTAAAATTTTTATAGCGATTTATAAACAATCCAACCAAAATAGTCAATGAGCGGTAGCATTTCTTTTTGAATTTTTAAACATTTTCATTTTAGCCAAAAAGATCGTAATTAAAATAAACTAGTATTTCCTCCCTATCTATCAAAAATTATATCATTCATTTTTAGCGCCAAAAAATTATAGCATGACTTACATACTTTTTCTCTTTTTATCGTTTGTACATTTTTTATATTGCGTGTAGTTCTAAGTGTCGAAAAAAAATGTTGGGAAACAATTTTGGGTGTTTCTAAATCGGACTGTACACGCGAAGAATATCTCAACTAATGTGCTAGAAAAAATAACAGTTTTGGCCATTCTGACATTTTTTCGCACGTTTTCTGCTCGGAGTCTCTTTTTTTGTTGCAAACAGGAAAACCAAATAATGGCCCTATTCTACTGTAAATAATTGACTGAAGGAACTCAAACTCACCAATCAAACGTAGTTAAAGCTACGGCATTTGGATCGGGAGATACTGGGTTTCGAATCACAATAGGGGCGGAATTCAAAAGGGATTTTCATCATCTGATTACGATCGGTGATGACGATGAACACAACTATACCCCCCCCCCCCACCCGTTGAGAGCCCAGAAATCATGAGCAGACCCACCTTCCATGTAAGTACTATAGGCTGGCCTTCGCATGAAGCTATGCAACGTGCATATGGTCTACGCAAAACGGACCTATATGCGTATGTCCTCGATTTGCCCACTTACTGAATAAGATATGACGTTAAAAGCGAGCTGCGAAAGAGTTGTGGTGCCTTGAACTCCAGAAAAGATTGCAAAAATAGACGACTGAAACTCGAAAGAGAACAAATAAATCCATTAGTGATAAAGATAAAGTATTTGATTTTTTTTATATCAAGATTTTGTTTGTAAATTTTGTCAGCAAATAAAAACATCATCAAGATTTATTTTCAGATTTCAAAATTATTATTTAATATTTATGATATGACAAAATTATTATTTAATATTTTCCATCATAAAATAAAAAATAAAATTATTTTTACCATAAAAACGCCGTACTATTAAAATTATTAGCGTGTGCGAGAAATATTTTACAAATACACAATATGTATGTAGATATGTTGGTTGAACTGCCATAAAATGATCTCAATTTGATACTTTTTGTCATTAATTATGACAGTAAGTAAAATCTAAAATCTTGACTCACAACTGTGAGTGTCTCGTTCACATAAACAACGGTTTATCTCATTTTATTTAATAATACAGAATACGGGCTTAATAAGTCATGGTTTTCCCTTTTATGCCGTTGTATTAGTACGATTAAAGTCAGGCGTATCCATATCCAAGCAATATTTCACTACTTTCAGTTCGCTTCTACTAAAGGGTCTTTCAATAGAGACGGTCGAAATTTGTTAGGTTATAGCAGCCATATTTTTAAGGAATGGCAAATCAACATGGAGGGTTATAGCGTTGAACGACGTGTCCAAATCATCAAATTGTACTATCAAAATCAGCGCTCCGTTCGAGAAACGTTCCGAGCATTACGTGATTTTTATCCTCGCTACAACCGTCCTGCCGAGTCGGCTATTCGACGTTTGGTGGTCAAATTCAAGCCAACCGGTTCGGTAAATAATCAGCCAACAGCCGAAACCATCGGTCTGTACTTCTTCCAAAACGAAACTGGCATTGCCATAACCGTCAACGGCGAGTGCTACAGATCGATGATAAGCACCTTCTGTTGGCATAAACTGGATGATATGGAATATAGATACCGACGACAGCGATATGAGAGCATGGTTATCTCGCGCGGCGGTGACATGAACTAGTCACCGATCTCGCGCGATTTAACGCCTTTTAACTTTTTGCTTTGGTGATATCTTAAATCGCAGGTCTATGCGAATGAACCGCAAACAATTTATGTCCTCAAAGTCAATATAACCAACGCCATTCAGCAAATTCACCCACATTTATGAGACAAAGTAATCGAAAATTGGATCCCCCAAATAAGTGCCACCAAGCATTCCATAATTAATGCCATAAAATATTTTTTGTAACAAAACAAAAATTTAGTGGATATCTCACACACAACTTGTTTTATTTAAATTTAAAAATCGAGCATCGTTATTGAAAGACCGTTTAATATCTCACATTTTTAATTCAAAACACTAAAAACTATTTACAATGTTTTTATTTTGTACGTATGCACTCGCTTTTGCCTTGAAATATTCCCATAGAAATATTAAAAGAACACTTTTAAAGATTTCAAAATGATAGCCCTGCCAATGATACACTAAAAAGTTAAAGGCAATGTGATAACTTTTAAATATCATTTTTTGCCATCGATACAGATTTCCGAAGCCAAAATCATGGTATACCTGAATATATTGCATATGAAAATACCGTCTGCTATTTCCGTCGTGTTCTAGACATATTATTTTGTCTGGATTTACACCATTGAAAATGTCTGCATCTACCAAAGTGTTCGCTAACAGAATCAAAATGAATTTAAATTTTGTCAAATTTACATTGATTTTTACGGAATAAGGAAAAAGTAGCTCCTCTAGAAAAAAGCTGGATAAAAAAAAGAATTGCGCGTCCTTACGGTTTTCTATAAATAGGTGGCTCTGATAATGCACATAAAATTGAGTTTTGCCTTAGTAGTCTTTGATATTATTTAATTTAAACTTTTAACTTGTAATTCAAAAATTAAATAAACCCTAAATTATAACTTTTACCTTTTAAAGTTCAAAATTCTTGAAGCTTGCTAGCTACAAAATCTCCAGATAACATTGTTGCTTGCCGGCTGATTATAATCTTTAATGAAAAATTCTTTGTCAATGTAATACATATTTCATAGAAATTTTTTAACAAGAATTTTGTTTAGAGCGAACACCATTGAAGGTTTTCATTTACAATATGGTTTCATAAACTATTTATTTGTTGTAGCTATTATTTGCGCTCTGATTAACGTCATCAATTATGTAATTGCCCTAATTTTGTGGCTGTAAGAACGATTATTTATGTTACATTAAATATGAAACAGTTTATTATCTAATAGTATTTGATTTACTATATGTATACGCTTTGAGTTGTACTCGCCATTGTCGTTATGTATTATAATGTGTCATGACATGTAGCCTCAATGTCTGTGCTTTGTATGGTAAACGAACTTTAGAGTTTTAATGAATAAATAAATGCTTTTAACTTACCGTTTTAAAACCTCTGTACATAACTCGTATCTCCTGCCGTGTAAATTTTGTTTGTCGACATAAATCTTCTAAAGCAACCGGTATCGGTTTTGGCACCCGTGTCGGTTCTAATTCATAAACAACTTCTTCAATTGGACTGTCTGGTGGTGTAGCCATATTTATTTTATACTATATTGCTATTATCTCTTGCCTGGCCTATTCATCCAAAGCGCTCTCTTCCCCCCCACCAAACCACTTTTCCTGTTAACAAAACATATAAACGTTTCTTTTGTATATTTCTACTGGTCGTCGACGGCGTCGTTATCTGTGCTCTGTATAACCTTGTGTACGGTTATCGTTTGCGTTGAACAAAAAAAAAAAAAAAATGGGAAGTGCTGTTTATTTTCCTTTGAATCAATCAAAAAAACTGTTTCCGATCTTTGATTTGGATTTCGTGTTTGGCGTTTTAGATGTAAATTAATTACATGTGTGTAGGAATCTACATGTATACAGCAATATGATAAATAAATAGAGAACGGGTGCTACACTCCTTGGTTAGTAAAGCAGCGGCAGCAAAGTATAGGTTCTGTGGTAAATATGTTGATGGCATTTGGTAGTTTTATGTATGTGAGAACCAATAAAAATTGATTTTGTTTTCTGTGTGTTATAAATGTATATTAGATTTTTTATTAGGTTGTTGTTGTTGTTGTTTATTTTAGGATTCCATTGCTAGTTTAGTAAAATTTAAGTGTTTAATCTCCCAATTGGGTAAATTATAATTTATTAAAATAAGTGTTTTTTGTGGCGAATGCATAACTATAGGTAGTATCCCAATTTCTTGCGCTCCGCTTCCGTATAATTATTGTTAATAATAACTGCCTGTACCGGGATCTGAAAATATATAAATAAATCAAAAATTAATAAATGAACAAAAATGTATCGTAATAAATTTAGATTATATGTTTGTCTACATTATGTTAAATCAAATTATGTATGCTAATTTTAATGGCGCCCAAATATTGATCACTGGTATTTTTGGTTTGTATTTAATTAAATAAATTTTGTACATTTTGATTTTTTTTAGTGGTTTTTTTTTTGGATATTACCAAAATGTATAATAAAAGTTTTGTTAATTGTGATCCATCTCCGAATATATTATACGAGATTCCCTAAATAATGGATGGCAACGTTTTTCTGTGGATTTTTCAATAATAGTAGTTTAATTAAAAGCTGTACCACTTTGCGTATTTTGAAAAGTTGGCACATTAGTGGGCTCGGCTATCGCCTCGTGGGACAAACTTATCCGTCGTGGATATTATCTCGTTTTTCTCATTAACACCATAAATAACTATTATTTTCTAGTTTATTTGCTTGAAATCGTTTCAATGAAACGAAAAATTGCAAGCTAAAAATACCAAAAAGATTTTTCGTTTTTAATGTCGATTTCTTTTTGCCAATTCAAATTTACTTGAATTTTTTGATCCAAAAAGAACGTTTGTGTGACGTTTCGACCAAATAAAAATGTCAAGGCAGACACATTGATTTTTTTTTAAACCGTTTCTTTGTGAATTTTTATAAAGTTTAATTGTTTTTATTTCCAAGAGATTGGAACAATAATGGAAATATTCCTCCTTCATCATCGTCTTCAGAAGATTGTTTGTTGTTTTCGTCATCAGATGATGACGAATTTTTAAATTTCCAAAACGAAATATTTCAAAGAGCGAAAAATAACCGTGTGAAGAATTTTGTGAACGATGTAGTAACAAAATATTCGGATGAAGAAGTAAATTGTGGATTTATTCAGATTTTTCTTTTATCTAAATTGATTCTAAATTCATTTTTTTGTTTTGTTATATACAGTTACGTCGTAATTTTCGACTATCACGAAAAATAGCCAACAACCTTATCGAAAAATTTGGAAACTCCGCTTTTTTTAACAAAGCTGGAAGAGAAAGTGTAACAGATAAGTCACAATGCTTATCTTTTTTATTTTAATAAAATATTTTCAATTTATCTAAAATATTATAAAATAATACCTTAATTGGTTTCAGGTTTGCTGGTAATAAGGAGATTTACAGAGAAGTCGCAAACCGTTTTAACGTCTCCGTGTCAGCTTCTCACACCCTTCTTACTAACTTCTTGGAATTTTTGTATGATGTATCTGACCAACCTATTCAATTCCCCTCTTCTGATAGTGAGAAGCTTGAAAAAGCCACAGCATTTGTGAAGGAAATAAAAAAAATTTAATTTTATTAAAAATTTTAATTTCTAAAATTTTAGCTAGCAGGTTTTCCAAACATAATAGGTTGTATAGATGGCTGGTACTTGGTACATATATATATATATATATATATATATATATATATATATATATATATATATATATATATATATATATATATATATATATATATATATATGTCCGTAAGCCAGTAAGTCTACCCATGTGAATCGGCATAGATTAACATCAATCACCCTGCAAGGGATTTGTTATGTCAACAAAAGGTTTCTCGATGTGTTTATTGAATTGCCCAGCAAAATCCACGATGCGAGGATATATAAACTTTCTTATAAATCGGAAAAAATTCCATCTATTTGCGGCGAGCAATATCACATTTTGGAAGATGCTGCGTACCCTTTGAGGGAGTATCTATTAACTCCTTACAAGGATTACGGGCATCTAGATACTAAAAGCATAACATATAATAAGAAACATTGCAAGACGAGGGTGAAAATCATAAATACGTTTGGTTTGCTTAAACAAACGTTTAGACAACTCATTCGTTTAGATTTTTTTCAATAGAACGCATGTGCAAATTTGTATATTTGTTTGTTATATAATGTTCTGCACAATATGTGTATAGCGGATGGTGATTTATGGGACGAAAATGAAATGATTACACAAGATGTTCCTGTTGGTGTTTCCTCGGCAGAAACTACAACTAACACAACCCGAGTAGCAGAAACTGTAGACAAAGTTGTTTTGAAACATTTAGGAGAAATAAAACGGAGCACAATTGAAGAGGCATTTTATTAAAAAAATTAACGTTCCAGTTTCAATACAAATGTTTATTTTTTATTCAAAAAGATTAACTAAATAATAACTAGATAACTAATTTAATAAAAATATATAAGTAACAAACAACATTTATTTTTTATTACTTTGCAGATCGATCTATTTATCGAGTCGTTTCTGCTTTTTTTATTTGATTCTCTCGAATCAGATTTTCAATTCTCTCGAGTCTCTCTTGCTTAAGAGCAAAATATTTCTCTACAGTTTTTCTCTGTGCCGTCTGTCTTATTCGGCGTCTTGGTGGCGGGGTTGGTGATGATTCGTTATTTGTTGCTGGTAATGATGATGATGATGGTTCGGAATTTGTTACTTGTAATGATGATGATAATGATGGTTCGATATTTATTGCTAGTAAAGTTTGTATTTCGTTTGTTGATTCTGTTGCTGATGGAGTTATATTGTATCTGATGTGGTCGAGTGTGTCTTGACGAAATTTTTCTCTTTCTAGAAAACTGTTTTGCGGACAAAACATAAGCGCGGAATAATGAATCGTCCATACTGACGATGCGGTTCACTTCGTCCTCAAAACCCGACTCGAAATGTACCTCTCCGCTGGTTTTATTGTTGTCGTTGCTGTTTTTCACTCTTTTCATTATGCATCGGTATTTCGTCTCTACTTGAGCTCCAGACCACTTGACATTAAATTTTCTCTCGATATCCGTTCCTAGAAATGCCCACATTGCTTTTGTAGCGGCTCACTCATGCATCTCCGCCACAATGCATCACCTACATGCGTTGGCGTCTGAGTTCAACCAACAACAGTGCAACGTCTTCACGCCGCTCAACGTTATACCATTTGGGAACACACGCATACGCTCATAAAACTACTGTTTCTTCCATATGAAGAGACAACACAAAAACAAAATAAAATTTATTATTTTCAGTCTCATTTCGGATTTGGTGCAAAGCGCACGCGCGCTCATCGTCTCGCTATAGTTTACTGCCAACCAAATGCGGCGCATGAATGTGGTGATAAAAAAAAATATAAATTGTAAAATTAATTAATAACAACAAATTATGCAGAAAATAAATTACGTGTATTACATCAAATAAATAATATTCAATAACATTAATTAATAAATTAAATTAAATTTATTATTATTAAAATTGTGCATTTTAAATAATGTGAACCCAGTTATACTTTTTTATTTTTAAATTTGGTTAGAAGCCCGACCTGCGTAAAATAATCGGCATACAAGTATAGCATGAAACTTGTTTCCGCATCATTCCACTTTTATGCGACCAAGACGGCAGTCGAAGCCACGGTTCGGTTAGAAATTTCGTTTATTTGGGTATCCGGTATATTTTCAATAATTTCATCCCATTGTACCATGTTTTTTTCTATTTCACGGTAATCCACCTTAACGATTTCGCCGGCTGTGAAACATTTAATAAAAATTAGATTTACTGTATTCGTTATAATATGTATATACGGTTATAACAAAGGTGATTCCATTTTAGATATAATTTGTTCAGTACAATGGTTCGCAAAATTAAAATTGAAGGAATGAATTATCTCTAATATGGGATCTTTGGTTAAAGGTAATTGAAACTCTTACTTTGTTAATACATCCATTTGCAGCCGATAAAACATAATAATCTTCTAAATTAACTAATTCGATCTTGTAATTAGATTTTTGGTTTGGTTTAAGCGTCGTCACTCACAGCTCCAAATGTTCATTCTTTTTAGGAAATTATTTCTGAACTGATAATAAATTCACTTAAATATAATTTCACTTTGTTTTATAATCAATATGTTCACTATTTTATATTATAATCAAAAATACTGTACTAAAAAGCAAAAATCGCTTATCTGCATTTTAGTAGTTTTGAGAAAATGAAGGTTAAAGTTTTAAAATCAAATGGAAATACATTGAGGGTATTATATGTATTACCTCATAACTTTTTTATTTTTTAAGCGATTTTCACCAAAATTTGATACAATCTAAATAGTGAACAAATTTAATTATTTATGCGAAATTCATAAAAACCGCTTAAAGTCACTTAAGCGACTTTTGCTTTTAAGTACAGAATTAATTATTTAATTTTTCTAATTCTACAAAAATTGGCGTTTCTAGAAAAATTGACTTTTCTATAAAAATTGACATTTTTTTTTCGTTATTGGTATTAGTGCAAATTGATGAAATGATGTCCATTTTTCTGTTTTGATGTGGGGATTAAAAAAAACGGCAAAAAAATGGTGATTTTTTGTGGCAAATAGTTTGCTTTTTGATGCGTTTTTGACATTTTTTTGATGTGTTTTTGATTTTTTTGGCAAAAAGAAAACCACATAAGGTTGATTTATGTTATCCGTTCCTTTCTGTTCCTACACGTTGTAGCACAAAAAAACATTGTTCCTTTTACTTATAGGGTTGTAGGAATTTCCAACATAACGAGCAAAAATTTTTTTTCGTTAAGTAGGAAATTCCTACAAACCCTATTCTTGAAATTCGATCAAAAAAAGTCGCCCGTGATTTTCTAGTCAAATACGTCATTTCACTCGAAAATTCAAATTGTCAGTGTGTCAACTTCGATTTAGCTAATCCCTTTGTTTTTCCATATAATACTTAAACTAATTTAGCTAAATCGGATTTATTAAACGACAGTATGTCTAGGGTATAACGGTACTTTATAGAAACAGAAAAAATTAAATAAAATTTATAGTAATTTTAAAAGCAATTTGGTGAATAGTAAATCCTTGTTCTTAATAAATTATGACGGAGATATTTTTCGTCATTCAAGAACTTTCCCTTCGGCATTGTTATAATAAATACAAATTATAATCCAAGATATTTTCCAAGCTGCGTAAAATATTTACTGGATAAGATCGAATTAAAAAAATTCAAAAAAATCTCTTTAAAATAAAAATAATAAAAACGCGTTTCTGTCCTCTGTTCTTATACGAATATTTAACTAAATTACTCTAAATTTTATTTAATACATTTTTTCTGTTTCTATAAAATACCGTAATACCCTAGATACACTGCGATTTAATAAAACCGATCTAGTGAATTTTTCGAGATAAGTCGCAGTGTGTCAACTTCGATTTTAGTTAATCCCTTTGTTTTTGCATAGAATACTTAAATTAGTTTAGCTAAATCGAATTTATTAAACCACAGTCTGTCTAGGGTATTATATCCATTTTTTTAAATTTTAATATTTTTTTTTTTTTTGTTTTTTTGTTTTTTAAAGAGGCACGGTATAACGGGATATGGCCGTATGAGTGTATTTTGGACTAGGATCTTAGAAAAACGATGAATCGTAAACATTTTTATTTTCAATATTTGCGTTTTAAAAAATTCGTAATTTTGTTTCTACATTAATAAATGTTACATCTTTGATTTCTGTCGAATTCCATCATAACTGACTAAGGAGCGGCCAAATTTTATTCTAAAGGGCCACATTCCAAAATTCATCGAACATTCTTTTCAGAATCCCATCTCCATCGCAAACGTTAAATTTCATCATAATCGGTTAAGAGATGGTCAAGTTACATTCTGTTTGCCATATTCCAGAACTAAATCAAAAAATCAAATCTTACAGTAACATTGCTATCCCTCAAGTCGAATTTCATCATAATCCGTTAGGCAGCGGCCGAATTTCATCCTAATGTGCCATATATGGGCAATAAGTTCCACTGTGTTTGGCCATTTTCCAGAACTAATTCAAAAAATCATTTTAAACAATCATTTTAATCCCACAAGTTAATTTAATTATAATTGGTTAAAAAACGGCCAAGTTCCATTGTAATCAGCCATATCCCTGAATTTCATCTAAAAATAATTTTAGAATCTTATTTGTATCGCCAATGCCAAATTTCATCATAATCGGTTAAAAAATAATCAAGTTCATTCTTAATTAGCCATATTCCAGAACGTTATCAAACTAGCTTAGAATCCCATTTAGAAAAATCGCCAAGTTCCATTGTGTTTGGCCATATTCCAAAACTTTATCCCAAAACCATTTTTGAATCCCATTTCCATCGCCAATGCCAAATTTCATCATAATCGGTTCAGAAATAGCCAAGTTCCATCTTAATTGACCATATTCCAGAACTTCGTCAAAAAATCATTTTAGAATCCCATTTCCATCGCACTAATCGAATTTTTCAGAATCGGTTAAGAAACAGCGATGTTCGAACCTATACGGAATTAAAGACAAGATTCCGTAATATGAAGTTTACTTACTTATGATGAATGGGATTAGTAATTACGCCCAAAAGCAAATAGTTGAAAATAGTGAATGTATTGCATTCTTTGTGAAAGATTTCTGTCTAAAAATATCAACCGTTAACTGCTCATTACGAAAAACCATATAAAAGGAATCTAATTTTTTTCATTTTCACCAACAGCACTGACATTAATATCATACTTAATACAATGTACCCGCAATCCCATATTCTCACTAATACAGTCAACAGTTGATACATTTTTACAGCAACAGTATATAAATGATTGGGCTTTCTACAGAGAGAATTTTCGAAGGTTTTGGCAAAGCGCATAATTGTTTTTACTGTAGAAGTAGAAAAAAAACAGAGAGTCAAAATACTCAATTATCAATTAATATTTATGCTGTGTGTCTTAATCGACTAAACTTTCTAAACAAAAAAAAAATTGAAGCTTCTGCTATTGGCTCATAGGCGGCAACCGAAAAGTCAATTTACGAGCTTACTTTTCAATGAGTATTGTGAATTACTTTTGTTCGACATTGCACTGGTGAATGATAAATGCGCCATTATCAATTATTAACCAAAAAATGTGTAGGTTAATGTATTTTTATTGCAGTTTTTGCACATTTTTAACATTTAGTTTAGTTCCTTTTGAATACAGTTAATGAATACAGTTAATGACTTTTATATTAGTGCCATCTTAATATAAATTATATTAATTAGTCGTACTTTAGTTTAGTTAGTTAGTTTAGTCGATTAAGACACACAGCATAAATAATGTGTGACATCAACTGGAAGAAGTTGTGGTTAGAAACGAAAAAATTTAATTTTTTTTATGTGATTTTTCGTAATGGCCAATACACTTAACAGTATATGATTTTTCTATGTGTATTCAATTTTAGCAGCTTTTGATATTTAGTGACTCAAGCAATTGTCCCAATATTGTTGGACAAATAAATATTGTTGCTTTTATTTGGTTTTCTTACCTAAAAGGAAGAGAAAATCATAGTTTACAAAGTAGATTCGTTAATTGCAATTGGGACAATTTATTGTTTTAAGGTTTTTCCATGAAACGGTTGTTTTGTTAAATTCAGTAAAAAAAATTATTCGATATTTTTTTTTGTAACTTTTAACATTAGGCTTTGCCTATAATATTTTTATAATTTATTATTTGAAGTTGTTACTAATTTTTTGATTATTTTAGCATGAGACGGAAAAGAACAAAAAAGCAGAAGATTTGCGAAGTAGGTTGATGGCGGATATCCAAGTGTAATTCGAGTACTCAGTAATAGCCTACGCAAGGAAGGAATGAGAGCTACTGTGTTTGGACTTTGGAAGATTGGGGTAATATGATAATAGCAGAGGAAACAAAAATTAATAAATACGGAAAAGAATGAAGTGATGAAGTGAAAATTGGGCAGAAGATGTTTAGAAAATACAATAAAATTCGGCGAAGGAAATATAATGGTAGGGAGTTGCATGATAGGTTGTAAATTAGGAAAGTTATACCTTATATTATCTCGACTAGGTTCAGAAGTTTATGAAAATATTATATTCCAACGGGACAATGACCCCAAGCAAAAGTCTAGTATTGCTATGATCCGGTTCAAGGATAATGATATCATTGTCCGACAATCGCCAGACCTAAACGTAATTGAACTTGCTTGGGGAATTGTTAAAAAAAAGTTAGGCCTTTTTGTCAAAGAACCCAAACATTTTCAAGAATTATGGGAAAGGACTCGAAGTGTGTAGTACAACATTAAGGCATTCGAAACACAGACAATTTTCAACAGTTTACCGAGAAGAATATAAATCTCGATTTAAGCTAAAGATGGAAATACTAAATATTACAAAATAATTAATTTTGTCTCTGCGACACTATAAAATATTTATTACAAAGTAATGTCCAAATAAGGTTTAGTTCCTTTTGCACAAGAATTTTATATTTATTGCTATATCAATCTGAAACATATACCTAGATACATATATATATATATATATATATATATATATATATATATATATATATATATATATATATATATATATATATATATATATATATATATATATATATATAATATATAATATATAATATATAATATATATATATATATATATATATATATATATATATATATATATATATATATATATATATATATATATATATATATATATATATATATATATATATATATATATATATATATATATATATATATATATATATATATATATATATATATATATATATATATATATATATATATATATATATATATATATATATATATATATATATATATATATATATATATATATATATATATATATACATATATTGTAAAAAATACGTCAAATCACAAATTTTTGGAAGTCATGTTTTAATTTTATGATTTTTATGTTTTGAATTTGTAATCTTGATTAAAAAAAAAAATTGTAGAACGTGATTTTTTTTTGTTGTTGTTTAAAATACAGGGTGTCAAATTTTGAGAAAAATGATGAACATGATGTTGTGTTTATGGCTATAAAAGGAAAAATAAATATCCGATATTTATGATATAGGGCTCGTTTTAAAGGTAAGTTAATACGGATTAATAAAAATGATAAGTTCTTTAATTTCTTCATTTTCAAATTTCCCGCCAAAATTTTATTTTTGAATTTTCTCAATGATCATCCAATTTTTTTTTTTTTTTTTAAATTTTACGTCCTTTAATCCTATTGAACATACTAAAAACTTGCGCTAGTAAACTTTTTCGTTTTCGTGCAAAATACGTTTAAGTATGACTCTACCTATTTTGAAAATTTCAAAAATCGAATGGTAGATTTTTGGCCCTCTTACAAAAATTCGATTTTATTTAATTTTTCCAGGTTAATTTTTTCACTCGTTTTTGTGATTCAAAATTAAATTTAAACAAAAAATATTGACAGTAAAAAAATTTATTACATAATAAGGATAGAAATTTAAAGATATTTATACGGTTAAAATTTACATGTTATATAATCTTCACTGTTTGAATATTTTTACATTTTAAGAAGCTTTCTGTTGAAGGTATAACTGCATGAAAATCGCGAGTCCCTCTTACTGTTGTCAAGTTCTCTAATCTACTGCCTAGTTCGATTTATTTCAATTTATATTCAGTATCTGAACAAAATTCAAAAACCATATCAGTTTTCAACGTTTTAGTCCATTTGAAAAGTTCCTCCGCATTGGTTATGTCACCATCATATTCTTTCGTGAAATGGCTCTGGATGCCATTCTCTTAACAGTACCTCCTACTCCATCGCATGGTCCCTTTCCGTGAGCAGTTGCATCAAAATGACACTCACAATCAACTCCAAAATCTTTTTTGTGTTTAGTTATATTCATACAAATATTCTTTTTTATTTTTATAATGTGCTACTGCACCATCTGTGACGTAATAAATTTTAGATAAATCCGGAATTTTTGTTTTCAAAAACTGCAATAATTTTTCTATGAACAAGTGAACTGCTACAGCGTCATGATGAAGACAATCTGATATTATAATGAAGCTGTAGTGCTGCAATATCCCTCCCTCATGTTATTCCAATGAAAACCCTGTGCTGCATTTTGCATTATAAACGCATAATTTTCTGCAAAATCACAAGAAACAAGTACCTCTGTTGGCTCCAGAATTAACTGTTTATTTTTTATGAAATCGGATTGTGTTAGTGATATAAATCAATGAGGAATCAAATTTTTCACCTTAATTATGAAGTAATCCAGAAATTCGTCTAATGGTTTTGAATATTTTTCCAAGTTGCATCGGTCAGTTGAAACCCACTGACTAAACGATAATTCAGCATCCAGACAATCATTGTCTAAAAATGCGTTTTGCAAATATTCTCGAAAATTATCCAATCCTAGGCAGTTCGAAATTTTTCCATTGGTGACAGTTTCCATCCTAGTTCCATGAATAATTAATTTGACATTTTGATGTATTATACAAACGCAAACTGTATGCGTTCCGCTGCTTCCTGGTTGAACAAAGTTTGTAGGACGTAGCAGAGAAAATTTAGAAAAAACAATTTTTTTTGATTCATCATCCTTAAATTTCAACTTGTAGCCCACATAGCACTCCTTTAATGTGCACATCATTAGACGTTTTTGAACTTTAACTTTATCAATAGTTAAACAATCGTTTTTCCCAGGCATTATACGACTAACATAATAATCGTTATAATATTCTAGCACTGAATGCCTGAGTTCATCACTGATCCGTTTTCCAACTTTGGGTGCTGGAAGGCTCAGTGACCCATTCTTGTTTTGAATATTTTTAGCTGTCCGTACCATATATTGGGTTGTGTTGAATTCTTCCTGGATTTGTTGTATAGTTAGAGATTTCGGCAGGGTAGGCAACAGCTGTATTTTATCACAATTTTTCTCCAAATGTCGGAATTTGATTTTTAGTTGATCCATGAATTCATCATAAAGACGTACCTTATAATGATTTTTCTCTGAGTGAGTCAAAAGAAGTTCTATTCCAGATACCAAAGATGTTGATAGATGTTGATTTCGGTAATGTGGTAGTTAAATTTAATAATTTTTTCTGCTCATGATATTGCCTGGATTCCAACTTACTTGGATATATAGGGGATATGTCAATGTCTGGTAATATCTTATTAAGTTTTTTCCGAACGAGAGCACTTTTTCTTTGGCATTCCTCACTTTCACTCATACTCGAAATATTCTCGTCATTGACTGTTGATGATGTCTCCGGAGTAACAGGTGAATTTAATGAATTATTAACCGGTGATACCTCGTTTTCAACTTTTTGACGTTTATTAGTCACCTGGTAATAACATGAAGTACAAATCGATGAATTTTCAGTTACATGAATCGAGCGCAGCAAACGAATTTTAATATAATCATTAATATTTCTTAAACTTTTAGAACATTTCAACTCAGGAAACGGCTTACAACACACAAAACCATTATTCCACTTATTATTTGAAATACTTTTGATGTTATTTAAATAAGCAAATGATTTAAATAGAACTTCACAAGTTAAACTAACTGAAATATTAATTTGAACACTAATTTATACAAAAAAATGTTAACAAAAACCACTGGTTATATTTTATGTTGTTTTACAGGCCTTCCTACCCCTTCTTTTATAATTAAAATTTTATATATGGGTCATTTTGTTCCAAAAGATTACGTTACGGTTTATGTACCTGAACGTAATATTTTGGGACGCATTTTTAGGGTTGGAACTAACAAAATAAATGACTCTTACCAAAATTTATTTTTTTACTAATAGCTTTATGGGCTATCCCTAAACTACGTTACGCCTTTGTTTGGGGAAGGATGTCGTCACGTTTCGGCTGGGGCAGGGAGAATTTCATAAAAGATGACGTCATGTAATTATAATAAGTTACTGTTATGGGATATTACATATGACATAATACAATAATTTGCTGGTATATCATTAGATGCGTATTTCTTTAATATACCACTTACTTCATGTTCTTAAAAGATTACATCATTGCTCACATATTCAGTTTTGTGACGACTTGTGATGAAGGAGTGAGAGAGACGGAGTTAGGAATGACCCAAAATAACTAGACGTAGTTTATAAACGGACTGTTACAAATTTTTTCCTCTTTGTTTTTTATTTTTCTATTAGAAGTAAGAATACACTAAAGATCGACGAAATAATTTTAAACAATTACTCATACATTATCAGGTCGAGCGTAAATTAGTTAAAAATTGAAAATAACATTTAACAATTTGATTTTGTATTCCAAAAACGGGTAAATCGTCATACCTAAACGTATTTTGCACGAAAACGAAAGATTTTACTAGCGCAAGTTTTTAGTATGTTCAATAGAATTAAAGGACGTAAAATTTAAAAAAAAAAAAAAATTTCGATGATCATTGAGAAAATTCAAAAATTAGATTTTGGCGGGAAATTTGAAAATGAAGAAATTAAATAATTTACCATTTTTATATTAATCCATATTAACTTACCTTTCAAACGAGCTCTATATCATAAATATCGGATATTTATATTTCCTTTTATAGCCATAAACACAACATCATGTTTATCATTTTTCTCAAAATTTCACACCCTGTATTTTAAACAACAACAAAAAATCATGTTCTACAAAATGTTTTTTTAAATAGTACTACCAATTGAAAACATAAAAAATAAAAAATTTGAACACGACTTCCGGTCCCATATACCAAATTTGTGATTTGACTTATTTTTCACCAGATATATGGTATATACGAGTATATGTATATATTGTGACTTCAACAGCATTTTTATCTGTCAGAGCGCTATTAGAAATAGAACGCACCACTTACGAGAAACTTCGTAGATAAAACAGTTGGTAGACAAAGCATAATTAAGCCACACACGAATTTCTAGAGGTGTATTCACTAACGATACCATATGCTGACGGGCACCCAGACTGTGGTGTACGTAAAATTAGTTGTATGTAATTAGAATACTTATTTCTGATATCCTACGCTCGCTCCCCTTTCAGGCAGAAGATTTCTGACGCTTCTATCTGAAACGGAATAAAATTTATCTTAAATGTGATGAGCCCAATAAACTTTATTGTACTTCTGAGGTAGTTTTAGATTTCAACCTGTTCTAGAATATCACCATTAATATTAATAGCTAAATTAGGAAGATTGAATTTTTTACTTTTATGTCAAAGATGAAGTTTATTTTTTGTCAGTTGATTTTTAATCGGTTTTGTGGCATCCAAATATTTATTTGGTGATATCGTGTTGCATATGTTGATGAAGATTCGTTGGTATTCCTTCTTTATACAGTAAAACCATATCGTCAGCATATATGACCAACTTCCCAAATCAATTACATACGGTGCCTGACCATATTAGTATGAATGTTTCAATTATATTTAATTTTTGGATTTATCGGTTCTTAAAACGCCATTCATGACTGAAAAAAATATGCGATTGTGTTTGATTTCATAGATGGCGACATACAACTTTCATATGGCAGACTAAAAGTGGAATCCCTGAAAGGACTTTTGTTTATTCTCAAGAGGAAGATGGCCCAAGAATTAATAACAACGAAGCCGCTGGGTGTAAGGTGTGCAAAGAGCATGCTCCGACGTGTGAAAGCACTAATAAAGTCCAAAGGCAATTTAACAAAATAATAAAATTTGACTAAGGTTAATTAAACTATATATAAAATCCTGAATTGAATTAAAAAAGAAAAATTTGTTGTAATAAACTATATTTAAATAAATATTTTTCATATTTACATTAAATATTTTGAATTTTTATAATGTAAACTAAAGTATAACAATTTCTAAGCAAAATTAAAAAAAAATCAACATTCATACTAATATGGCCAGGCACTGTATCTTCCACTACAATGGCGTTATCGGCAAGACAACGACCCCAACCACTAAACCGAAATTCAGTAGGTTTGGAATAATATACGCTAGCCCAATGTGACACGATGAAATATCCGTAAAATATAAAACCTCGACATTTTGGTCGTAATTAGTCAATGCTTAGAAATACCATCAACAATAAAAGAATAAATCTAGAAAATTATATGAAATTGCGAGCATTGTTAAAAGCAAAATCTGAAAGATTAGATGACTATCAAAAATATTCAATAGTCGTGGAAAAAGTATCCTCATTATAAGCCATCATTATTTGCTTATTTGGATAATATAATGTACTATTATCAAGAGCTCGTTAAGCCACATGTAACCTTTTATTTTTTATTTTTTTCTCTACTTTCATGGAGGCGATTTTTACACATCAAAACATTTAATTAAAGAGCGCACCAAGTGGAGTGTAATGATTTTTGACCCATTAAATCATCATATCATTTGAGATACGAGTATATCTAAAATAACAAAACACGGAGAAAAGATCGGGTAAAATCTCATTCATTATTGAGATATTACCAGCTACTTCAGGCGCAACTCATTCTTTCTCTCCATTTCTGAGCCAAAATAACGAAGTGGAATAGCACATTTCGTTACACCTAAAGCAGGAAATACCTTGGACCTATAGACATAGTATATGTTTTCAATTGGGATGTCTGGATTTTGTAATTATTTCATCTGGCAACCTATGTTTTTTTTGACATCTGTAAAGATATAAATATTCAGAAACTAGAAATTTTCAGCACTATTAGGAAAATTCGCGTTCTCTGGGAGGCTCATTTTTGGGAAACAATCCAGTTAATTTGCCGCCAAGATTTTATGATTTGACATCTTTAGACTTTAGACGCTTAAGGCATTACATTTTGGAAGCTGAAATTAGAAACTGAAGCATAACGTAAGTCGTGAAACTGCCGCCATTTTAACGTAATTATTTTCTATTATTAATGGCATCGATTGTGCTTTCACTAATAGTGATAATAAAAATATTGTAGAAATTCCACTTCGTTTGTTTTTACTTCCATATCCTTTTGATATCAGTTGCTGGTAAGCTTTTCAAATAAAAATAATGAATTGCACCACGAGTTTGAAATTTATCCGACAGACAGATAGATTTTAAGATGTACAACTAATAAAAGACTCTATTTGCGAAATTTACAAAATCATACAGTAATGATAATTCATTGCCGAGCCAGCAATACAGGAAGCTTTTCAGCCCTTGTAGTACAGTACTTCTACGCTGTAAAAGCCACATTCGATTTTTTGTTAGTTTCCCCATATTTTCATTGAAAATCGTGTCTTAAAAAAGCATTAACTGTAGAGATAACCTCATTACCGACTAGAGTCGACATAATCTAAGCAAACATGGTTGCGCTAAAATGCAAAAGAAAAATTAAACTTTGTTATCGTCATTTATGCATATTCCACAACATTGTGGAGATTTATCTTAAATTATACCACTTATGTATACTCAATTTTTTGCTAAAATTGCAAAAATATTGTAGATTTTTTATATACAGTAGTTAGATTATGGTTTTCATTAAAATAAAGCGAGATTATAATTTATTTTATGTACAGAAAAATTGTAATTCTCATTTTAACATGTAATTCTCATTTTAACATGTAACATGTATAGCTTCATAAACCAAAAGCCATTAAATCACTGAACGTTATTAAATCTACGATTATTATATACCATATAAAGCAGACACTATTAATGGTTGGGTGACATACTTTCTTAAAGTAACATTTTATTCTATTTGCTCTTTACACAGCCGACAAAATATTATTTCCCGAATTCCAGTTGGGCATTTATTAAATATGGTCGGTCATTCGCTTCAGAATTACGCACTACAAACATTAAAACAAATCCTGATTTTATAGCAAAAAGCAACAGAAATATTTCGCCTGACACATATTAAGTATCACTGCTTTACACACTATCGAGTGTATACAATGAAATTACACAGAGCGCAACAAACATTTCCATTTAAATCCATAATATTATCGTGACAGCAGCACATTATAATAATACAGTCTATGGAATTGAAATTTTCATGATTTTATTAGATAAAATTTAAATAATAATATGAAAATGCAACAAATGCGATATTATTGCACAATGTGGATAAATAATAAATCGATAAGCTTTTAATTAAACACACATTATATCACACAAAAAAAAACGGTTATCTATAATTTTGGGGCTAAAGTGAAATCAAAATATAATTGATTGGGAGAATTTAGAGCTCGCGCGAGATAGCTAATACTCATTATCGCCAAATTCTATATTTATCCAAAACTATAGATAAGCCCAGTGTGCGTGTATATTATAAAATATTTAATAGACTTTCGATTTTTGCACACCGTAAAATTAACAAAATAACTACATAAGTTTATATTATTCTTCATATACGTTCATATTCTATTCATGGATATGAGTGTACATATGTATATGTGTAAAACGTATACATGTATCGAAATTTTCGTTTTATTTTGTTTTCCGATTTCCGATTTTTTTGTTTTCCTTGTTAAATCTTTTGTGTGCACTATAAACTTCAGTTGATAAGAAAGGAAATCCAACCTAATAAAATATTAATTGCAAAGCTGGAAACAAACAAACAACCAGAAATGTACCACGAATAAAATATGTTCCCTAAGCACGCGAAATGTTTAAACAACCAAGAAACCATTACATACGTATTCGTACGTACATGTATGTACATAACAAAGAAAGTTTTGTCTAGAAATTCAACTAAACTTTAATTGCTTTTCCTAAATTTTAGTACATTCGGAAATTGATCTAAAATTGATCTTAATCTTGTTAAATCTCTTAGCTACACTAACGATTTATTATAATGTTATCTATATTTTACATATCTGTTGATTGCGTATTTGGATTATAGCGTGCTAAAATCAGTACACAAAACTTTGGCATTGGTTTAAGCACTACATCATTCAGAAACCGAATTAAAATTAGAGAATGACCGCCGAACTCAGACAAATTAAAAGAGGATAATTGCTGGGAATTTGTCTATCCTTGTGTAGACTTGTAAATTGTAACTAACAAACTCAAACTACCGGTATAGAGCAAAATGTTAACCAACTAGTCTAAAACACTTTTGGAACGAAGATGCAGTTTTCCTTTAAAACATGTGTTATGTCGAATTCTTTTCGTTTTTTCAAATAAATGTAAATTTTATGGTGTGAAAAGTACATGAAACCAAAATTGATGTTGTTTTGTGTTTGTATTGGTAATATAAACCGGTTTACTTGATTGACATCTGACATTTAAAAAATTTCCAATCGATTTTTTTAGTGTTTAGACGAGTGTTTTATTAAACAATTAAAATTAAACTCAACAATTAAGATGATTAAAAATCGAGACAGATAAAACTCTATATATTGACAACTTTGGCAACTAAAAATTGACGTTTCAATTTTTTTGGGTGTTAGTAGCGAAGGTCAAATTTATGAAAAAATGTACATTTCGTAAAAATGATGTACATCGAATAAACATTGATGTTTTTTGACAAAAAGAATATGGATTTCGATGCACATACATCAATTTTTTTTGATGTTTGAGTAAGAATTAACTCCTACGTTAGAGGGCAAAAGAAATATATAAATGTTTCTTAATTTACAAAGTTTACTAAGCATAATTAATCCTTACATCAATCTAAAAGAAAGTTACTATTTCTTGTCGACACTATCAGCAAATAAGAATACATCTCCTAAGTAAATATACATCAACTAAAAAATTAACATAATAAATGTAACAAACACAGTGAAATTACGAGCTTAACAGAACACAAAGAAAACTCGTTAAAAACATAAACAAAATTAATTGTGACCATAAGTGTCCATAGGTCGCTGGACCTTGACAGTGGCTTACAACTTCGTTTGATGTCATGCCGTTGAAAACCAAAATTGTCTGAATAAAATTACCTGTGAATCTGACCCTAAAGATTTTACCAATCGGCAATAAATAAAATGAAGTAACCGGAAACAATCGCAACATAAAAGAATACCTCCATTATTTTTGCAGTCCCTCAGGGGCTTACAACTTCATTTAATATAATATTGGTCTAAACAAAAATTGATTAAATAAAAAAATTTGCAGATCTAATCCTAGAGATTTTGCTAATCGGCCACCTACTTAATGAAGTAACTAAAAAATACGTCCTTTAATTTTCCGGATGATTTCGACGCTATAAGAGAAGTGATTTTGATACGGAAGATAAGGAACATCGACGTCAGCGGCAAAAGATGACGAAGTGGAAGCTTTACTCAGTGAAGACCTGAATCAAACGGTAGAAAAACTTGCAGAATCATTACATGTTGATCGATCAACGATTTCCGAATATTAAAATGACATTGGAATGAACCACAAGCAAGTAAATTCTATAGCCGAGGGACGTCGAACGGCGCAAAAATTGTTGCTTGAAAGACACAAAATAGAAAGTGTTTTGCATCGTCTCGTGACGGGTGATGTCATTTATTGCTCCTTACGCTTAAAATCCACTATAAAGTAGTTTAAATTAAATATGCATTAAATAATAGTAGCTCAAAGGAATCCACGTCAAATTCAAACTCAATAAAATTAAATATCTTCAATTTTAATCAATAATAATGTGAATGTAATTAAGGCTAAGTACATGCAGGACCTAAGGCTAAAGGCTAAGTACGTATAAATTGTCCTATTCAAAATTCGACTCAACGTTCTTTGTAAACAATAAACCAACCATTTGAAACTTACAAATATTTGTTTATTATACGAAAAAGCATGTACAAAGTAATATACTAAGGTTACAGTACGTTATGTGTCCCATTTTCATTAATGATTTTTTTCTAGAATTTTAGAAGATAATAAGGTAATTTCACTTACATTTGCTCGAATCGCATTTTCCAATTCACTCATATCTTGTCTATTATCAACGTACACTCGACCTTTTAAATGGCCCGGAAAATATGGTGGCTCATTAAAACGGTCAGGAAATCAATTCGAGGTAACTCTAATATCGTGCGGGTAATCTAAAACCATATCTTGCTGAATTACACTTGCTGAAGTAACATTTCCTCGTACAACAACCATACGGTACTTTAGCGGATAAAGCACACCAAACAGTTACCTTTTTAAGAAGTAATGGAGATTCATGGAGTTCCCTGCAATTTTCTGTACTCCAATATTCTTGATTTTGGTTGTTCTTCTGAACCGTGAGGTAGAATTGGCCTTCGAATCCGAATAAACGAAAGACATTTTCGAATAATCGGTAATTGGGAATTCGAATTCGAATACCTAATTTTCAAATGAATACATTTAGTACGAAACGAACAAAAGTTTCCTTTATCGGGTAATTCGTTTTCGAGCAATTTGTACGTAGTTAGTGCTGTTGACGAAGACGAATAAAGAGGGAGAAAATTCTTTAAAATGTAAGTATAATTATACACATAAAATAAACGGCGCGATTTTTAAGAAAATTTTTAGACAAATGTAGCATTATCACATTATACAATATTAATGTTTTTTAATTATGTATTTTAAAAATATGTATATGTATTGAAAGAATTTATCTAAGTTTTAAAATAAAAAAATTTACAATTTGAAAAAATATTTTCTTAATAAAATTTATTACATTGCTTATGTATGTATACATAATTTAGGACAGCAAAGAAGGCAATACCAAGTCAGAACATCCTAATTTTGCAAATTTTAGATGCTCTTGTAACAAATAAATGGTCATGGGAGGAAATTGGAGCACGGTTAAATAGCCATGGCCCGCCAATTCAAACCGGGGATGGTTGGAAAAAGTTTTGGACATATTTCAAATACAACACTATTATTATTATTATTGGAGGGCCATGTGGGCGGTCAGCCACTTCGCACTGCGACCTAAAAGATCTATTGTGCAGGACCCTGCTTAATTATCCGTCCAGTCAATATTCAGGTTCTTAATGAACCTGAAAACACTGCCTCTCGGTACGTGATCTGGGCTTATTGCTCCCCCTCCTATATGTTTACTAGCATGTAATTCCGCTAGAAGGACGGTAGCATTGGAGCCCAAGGACTTCAAAAGGGCTGTCCAACTCCCGTATATTCCTACTCCTGCCCCATATTCCGTTTGATTTTACTCTTACGAGTTGCTGGGAATTGCAAATCGCCTGTAGGTCACCCAGCTTTACTACGGGAAGGCTAAATAAACCTGGACGGTGCCTGGTATCCAGAGTCCGCATATTTTCGACTGACTAACCTATCAGCCATTCATCCATCGGCATATGCTGTTCCACCTTAGATTAGGGTTTTTTGTCAAGGTTTTCTCCTTTAGCGCCGTACTTTAGCCTTTAGCAAATGGCCTTAGTTACCAGTGGTTGCCATGAGGAGGCAGCACGTACACTTGCGAATTGTGAACAGGTTACCCCCTGCACAATTGTATCCATCACGCAGCTGCCTAATACATGACCAGGGGGTCAATTCTCGTTCTATGAAAAAACCTAATGAAAAAAAAGTTTTCATTTTGATTCCATCAAGTCTTTATCATTTATAACATTTCACACAACGACAATAAGTGATTCTCGATGTCCAAATGAAAAAGAATCGTGAGAAAAACGCTGAATAAGTTATTTCCATAGTAAGCTACACTGTAAACACATATTTTTTCGAGTTTCATGTATATTTCCGCTAGCTGATACAACAATTGGTTTAAATATTAGCTAAATAAATGATAAAGTAGATTTAGTTAATCAGTTTTTGTCATTGGCTGTCAAAATATAAAGTAAATTATAAAATTGACCAAATTATTTTTAAAACTTAACTAAATTAATTATTTGGAGGCTTTTCTTAAATATACGGAATAGTTTTTAATAGATTTACTTATTAGTTAAGTTTAAAGTGAATCATATTATAGTTTCAATGCACATTTAATGGTAAAAATACAAATTTAGTTTTTATAGAATTTTATTTCCATATTTATGATGTTCTCACCGCCAAAATGGTCGGTGAGAAAGTTTTATTCATATGAAAAGATTTTGACGTCATTTTTCTCCTTCTCATGGAACATGAATCGGAAATGTGTATTTCTCACTGAAAAAACTTTTCATTGTACTTTTCATAGAACGAGAATTGACCCCCAGAACAGCTCACGTGATGCGCACCCTACTGGAAGGTTACGAAGCTGATAGATTAATCTACTCAACTTTGGTCCTCACTCCAATAGACGCCAAAGCACCAAAAAAAAAAAATACAACACAAAAAAAAAATTAAAGGAAATCAAACAAAGCATCGCAGGTACTGGTGGTGGTCCCTCTAAACTACATACATTTTCTTCGCTCGAACTGTACGCCGAATAACAAATTTAAGAGAAGCAGTAGACAGTATTGCTGACAGTTTGCTTAAATGCCGATTATTAGAAATGTTTTGTTCCTTCACCACCAGCACCACCAACACCATCACTACCAACAGCAAATGAATCCAGTTTTATCAACAAATTAAACTTTAACAACAATTCCATGACGAAATCACCAGCAAACTGGCTGATATCAACGAAACGAATATGTAGGCTAAGAGAAAAGAAATACGATTTGGAAGAAAAATGTTATCCTTTTAAGGAAAAAGAAATAGCGATTATGGAAAAGGAAATTAAAACCAAAAAATTGGACAAAGAGCAAAAAGAGAAATTAGAGAAGGGAAAGTGGAAAGTGCGACATTTAGAGATAAAAAGCCAAAAAATAAAATTACAAGAAGCAAGCACTAGTTATATGTGATTAAATAACAAAATGTGATAATTACGTTTAGTAATTATCAACTTATATTTATAAAATATTTAGAATTTAGGACTTGAAACGAAATGCATTAAACTTAAACCACATACTCATACTTATATGTTCATTTTTATTATATTTTTGATAAAGGAATTAAATTAAAACAAAACTTTTCATTAAGATAAGGAATTTAGTACGTTGTTTCTAATTTGTATGCCGGCTAAAAAACTTTCCGCATTTGAAATATCGGTTTCTATTTTTTTTCGAATGGAACTCTGAAGTGAAGATATACATTATGAAAAATCACGCTGACGTTGAATATTTGGGAAGTTTTTATTAGTGCGTAATGCAGTTCTCTTCCACTTAATAGGCATCTGAATCTTGATTTGAGGATACCAATACATATTTCTACATTATTTCTCGATTTTGAATGTATGATATTGAATCTTGCTTCTCTACTCCCTTCCATAGCAGCTCTATATGAAGATAATAAAGAAGTTCGTTCTCTACTGGCTGCACGATGTTAATATGAGTTCCATCAATATAACCAATTATTCCAGGAAATCCAGTTTTAATGTAAAACTAATTGGCTGCTGTTTATTTTCCCACGTTGGACTGTTTAAATGGAATCCATTTGGATCCAATTTTGTCTTCTATCACGAAAATTACTTCACTTAATGCCGTTGATGTTGATGTCTGAGATAATTTAATTAAAAAATCTGAACCAACACTTTGTTGGTAGTTGCCTGGTGCCAAAAATCTTAGGGTTGCAGCCAGTTTAAGAAATTTGGGAATGTTCCTGATATTGTTCGCGTTGGCAGATAGCATCTTTCGTTAGTCTGAATAATTTTATAAACATAATAATCTACATAATAATTTTATAAAATTATATAAGTTAACAAAACTTCGTCAAATTTAATTTACGTGAAGAATTCTTTAACTTACATTGAATCAGAAATCTCAAATATATTGAATTAATCACGACGTGTTTTGTATCCTACCCGTAACGAAGTGTTATCTTCAGAATCACTATCATTTGATAAATAAATAGCAGCTGAATCCATATTATTTATGTAGATAATGGTGGTTTGGCGTCTATTGAAGGGGAGGACCAAAGTTGAGTAGATTAATCTACCAGCTCCGTAACCTTCCAGTAGGGTGCGCATCACGTGAGCTGTTCTGGTCTTGTCATTAGGCAGCTGCGTGATGGGTACAATTGTGTATAGGGTAACCTGTTCACAATTAGCAAGTGTACGTGCTGCCTCCTCGTGGCAACCACTGGTAACTAAGGCCATTTGGCACATTTTTGGCCATTTGGCACAGGAGAAAACCTTGACAAAAAACCCTAATCTAAGGTGAAACAGCATATGCCGATGGATGAATGGCTGATAGGTTAATCAGTCCAAAATATGCGGACTCCGGATACCAGGCACCCTCTAGTTTTATTTAGCCTTCTTGTAGTAAAGCTGGGTGACCTACAGGCGATTTGTAATTCCCAGCAACTCGTAAGAGTAAAATCAAACGGAATACGGGGCAGGAGTAGGAATATACGGGAGTGGGACAACCCTCTCCAAGTCCTTGGGCTTCAATGATACCGTCTTTCTAGCGGAACTACATGCTGTAGTAAACATCTAGGAGGGAGAGCAATAAGCCCAGATAGTATGTATCACGTACCGGGAGGCAGTATTGTCAGGTTCATTAAGAACCTGAATATTGACTGGACGGATAATTAAGCAGGGTCCAGCACAATAGATCTTTTAGGGCGCAGTGCGAGGTGGCTGATCGCCCACATGGCCCTCCAATATTAATAATAATAATAATATGTAGATAATTATTTTGTATATTCTTCACAAAGGCCAAACAAAATAATGGAAATGAAATTCAAAATTTTGTGAAAGTTTCGAATATTTTTACAGGTATATCCATTAAAATAAATTTCCCTCATCATAATTTAACACGGATCCTTTTTTATTTTCGATCGAACTGCCAAATACCAATTCTTATACGAATCGAATGCATCGTTCAAATAGACTAAGCAAACGAGTCGAGTCTCCAAAAAGGGACCCAGATAGCCCTCAAGATGTAATCTCCATTTCGGTGTTTCAAAAGCAAGGCGATTCATTTCAGCTCTTTCTGGAAGTTCTTGAACTCTTTTAATTTTTCATGAACGATACTTTAAATTTTGAATAATTTTAATAGCAAACCGTTGGTAGAAAAGTTTTTGTGTTTGCTTTGGTCGATTGGTAAGCTCACAAATGGATGTTATGAGTAAAATATAACCTCAAAATCGCAATTGTCTGTGTATTCGTCAAAATCATTTTATTTTTTATAATGTGCTAAACCAAATCAATTAAAATTTCTAATTTTATCATACATATTAAGCGGTTTTACACTTTGCTTCTCCTCTTCAGTTTAACGTCTTTGCTGTTTATCGACATTTTTCTAATATTAAAAAAAAAACATGAACGAAAGGGTGTAACGTCATGAGGTGAAAAGATGTGTTTGTTAATAATGGGGTTTTGGTAAAACATTAATTAAATATCTATAAACAAGGTAGAAATCAAAATTCATTTTTGTAAGATTTTTCATTTAAGAAAAACGATATTAAAAAAACATAACTTTTCATATGATTTGTATGAAAAATCCATCTTATATTAAGTTCGTATTAAGTTCGAATTTTATGCTGACGGCTTGTATATCTAGGAATACTTTGACCAGATTCATAATATTTTTAACTTTTTTTTTTTTTTTTTTTGGGGATATTGTTTTCTTGAGTATTGTGAGAATAAACATTTGAAAATATAAAAAACCATTCAGTGTCATCTCATGCGTACGAAAGGAGTGTTGTACATATTTTTATTTCCAGTAATTTTCTGCCAAATTTAAAACTAATAAAATTGTTAGTTGAATAATGATTTAAAGATAAATAAAAATTAACTAAAAATGGAAAATAAGTCAGAAAAATATTTATAAACTATAATTTTATTAATAATTTTAAATTATGAAAAATCACACAACATACATCTTCCCTTTTCTGCGCTTGGATTAACAATATCTCAAAATCACTAATTTACTTTTTTTATATTATACTATTAAGATCAAACACACTTGTTTCACTGAATTTGCGATCTAAATTATAATTTAGTTCAACCAGGAAGATAAAACATGAATTTCTCGTTCAAGCTTATATTGCACCACAATAATTTTCTAGTATACTATCAGAGCCTACTCTATAAATAAGAGCCTCCACATTGACTGTATTTTTTACTAAGCTTAAAATAAAGTACATAAAATTTTTTCTTTACTATGAAACTATATGGGAAAACGATTGTTTTCATTTACATTTTTAGTCTACAAGAACTATGAGCTTTTACATTATTTTTATACGAAAATGTTCATAAAACATGTAATTTTATTTGATTGAAAAATCGAATCATGAAAGTGTTTATTTCTTAGTGAAAATCCTCTTGGAATATAAACTATTGCTAAACTTTTATGGAATGTTGTTGTTGTAAAATACGTCATAACATAAAATTTATAAACAATTATAATCATCTCTTTTTAGTCTCCTTCTAAAAGCATTGCCACATGACAAAAATCTGCCCGAATACAGATTCATATCATGCGGCAATGCTTTATTAACGACTTTTGTTTAAACCATAGATGTCGCCTACAATTAACAACATATAAAAAATTCAAATAGGTGATCGAACCGGTCGGATCCTAAAATCGATCTGATTTTTGATTCGGTTAAACATATTTTTGGTGGATTCCCTCTATAGTAATAACTAAATTGTAATAATAATTAATTTAATATAATTTTTTTATAAATTTACTAAAATTAAACCATTGCTATGAAAGAAATTATGTTAATTTTACGTAAAAAGTTTTCTTTCAAATCGTTTACTCAGCCCGAATCCCTGTTGTTTTTATTTGTGTGTTAAGTGACATCTAGGAATGGGAATAATAAGTAAGAGCTATTTTATTTTATACACCGCTCTCAAATGTTATGACAATTCAAATATTCTAAACAAAAACTTATTTTGAATGGGTCATTAATTTTTGGGAATAAAAATCGATGCCAAATATTAATCATGTTGTATTTATTTTCAGCTGTGACTTAATTTAAATAATATTTCTAATACTTGAGAAATAAATAAGGCATTTATATTACAGTTAATGTTTATTGGTTATGTCGTTTATTTGTGATGCATAACAATCTGGGTTGATTTGATTTTTTTGATTTCTTCTCGCTCAATGCATACTATTATAATTTTTTCTCTTTAACTCTCTTTGATTTATTTTAATTTTGGCTGTTCAACGTATTGTCTTTTTTTTACCATTGATTTTAGTTGTGAATAAGTGATGACGTCATTAAATAGAATAATCTCTTTTTAATACATATTGTTGTTGTTGTAGAACGTTTTTTAATTGAATTCCCTTATTTTCTTTTGATTATATCTGGAAAATGGGGAAGCTTGAGAATCTGTGCTTTAAATGAGTTAGTCATTGAGTTGTTTATTAGTGATTTCAGAAAAAAATATTTATCTAGGTTTAATTTTTAATTCATATTTTTTCGTCAATCGAAATCGCGTTTTTTCATACAAGCTCTATGAAAATAAATTATTTTTTAGTGTTTCTATGTCCTTTATTTTAAGTTCATTTTTTACATGACGGCTCTATTCATATCAAGATGGTTGTGATACTATAAACAAAATTACTAACTACAAATTTTATTGAATATACAAATTAGAAAATCATTAAGGAAAATTATAAAATCAAAAATATAACTTTCCCAAAAGGAACTGTACTTCTCAATATAAACTAGATAAAAGCTGCTCTTAAAGCTGTCGCTATTAATACTGTTAATCATAATTCTATTAATACGAAAGACAATTTGTTTGAATCGTTTGCTATTTTATTAAATTCAAAAACGAACAATGCAATCATAAACTCATTGCTTATGCTCTGCATCAATTAAACTAAAGAAAACCTCTTCAAAACTCATATTGGGTGTATGTAAAAGTAATTTCGGTTTTTGGTTACAATTACATGTTTAGTTAGCAAGTATTTAAGAGTGGTACATTATTCAAAGTATGCTCCGTCAGAAGCCACAACCTTCGCCCATCTTTTAGGCAGTTCACGCCAAGCCAATTTTTGATACTTTCATAAGATGTAAATCGTACGTCTTGAGGGGCTGACTGCATCGACCGGAATAAATTGTAATCCGAAGGAGCAATGTCTGGCAAATTTTTCGGGTGGGATAGAACTTCCCAGTCATGCCCTTCTAGGTAGGTTTTAACGACTCTTGCAGTATGTGGTTTTGCGTTGTCATACTGCAAAATCAGTTTATTATGTCTATTCTCCCATTCTGGTCGATTATTTTGAACAGCTCGCTTCATACGTGTTAATTACCGTCGGTAGACTTCGCCATTAATAGTTTCAGAAGGTTTCACTAGCTCGTAATATACAATGCCTTTCATATCCTACCAAATACAGAGTATAACCTTATCACAATGAACATTTCGTTTTGGCTGTGATAAACCAGCTTCACCAGGCTTTACCCAAGCCTTTTTATGTTTAGGATTCCCGTAGGAAATCTATTTTTCATTTCCAGCCACAAGTCGATGCAGAAAACCATTTCTTGGTTCTCTTTGAAGTAGCTTTTCAGATGTGATTTTTCGACATTCCATCTGCCTTTCTGTTAATTCAAGTGGTATGCAATTCCCAAATTTCTGAACCATCCACATTCCATGTAGACGTCTACTGACAACGGATTCATCAACATGCAATGCTTCTGCTTAGTACCAATGTTTTAAGCGTGATAGAAGGTAGAAGAAGCTTTTAATAGTTATGTTAACATACAAATTATTCGAGCTGTAATAATTGAAAATATTCAAGTGCTGTTTTAATTGAGTGTATTATTCACCACAAACATTTTATGTGCTCAACGGCCAGTTAAAATTTGTTGTCTTGTATTGTAATATTTTTGATTGATTTTTTTAATCTCAATGTAATTTAAAAATCAAAGATGGAGAACCAGCAAAAATGAAAACGGGCAGTTATGACTGCTTACACCTAATGTAAGTGAAAATTCTATCAAACTAGCTTATTTGTTGACTCTGTATTTTTATTTATAGGGAATTACGATGAAAAAACGAAATTGTTTGATCTGCGGATAAAACATAATGAAACATTTACCCGGCAAAACGGAAACAAACGGGATGCGTCGAGGTGAGATTTTTAATTAATTTCAAGTGATAACATTTATATAACCAATATATTTTTTTAATTAAAAGAAAATTAGTCAATAAGGAAATACAAGGTACAATTCATTTTCATACAGTTTTCTTCTAAACGAATATGGCGACGAAGCACCAACCGGTGATGTTCGCCCGCCTGAAACGTGGCCTTACTTTGACCAATTACATAAATATTTCTGAAATAAGGATATTTTCCATCCGCCAGACTTATCCAACAGGACCTACGTCAGACTCTTCACAGTCAACTCTGCTGTCTTCGAACAGCAGTCGATCGCATTCTAAAGTTGCATGAAAAACTGAACAAAATTGTTTAAAAGAAAGTTAAAAAATTTGGGAAAAACTTAGATCGGCCCTTACTATATTTGTGCAAATTGTTCAACAGGACTAGCCCAATGTAGTTGTTAGCAGGTTGCTATAATTACCAAAGAAACTCCCTATTTCCAAAGGTTTGAAAACGTGATCTCGAATGTTAAATTCAAATTCACTAAAGAAAATGTATTAAGTTGTTTTTGTTTAATTTTATTTTATTTTTGTTATGTTTACTTATGATTTACAAAATAAATGAATTTAATTATTACAGATAATTTTATTGGTTTTCTAAAAGAAATTGCTTCAACAAGGAGTCTCAGAACACAATACCATTTCAATTTAACATAAAAATTTGAAATTTTCATGTAACTCATCTTAGTTGTCCAACATGTTAAAATTGAAATCTTCGCCCACAATTTTAACACTATTTTGAATATTTTGTTCCAGAGCCTTAAAAAAAAATATTTTCATATAATGAGTTTTCATTATACAAAACCAAATAAAAATTCTACAATATTACTAGCCCGACTATGAAATCTGTTTAGTTTTTTTATATTTCCGTTGGATTTTTGTAACACGAGTATCGTATACTGAGCCAGGATACCCTGTAAAATAATTGCGGAAGGATCCTTTACTCTCAACGACTGTCAAAAATATAATCAAATAGAAGTCCTTATAGCCCTATTCTTAACCAAATAATTTGTTTGAATATGGCACCGCAACCGTGTTTTGAAATATTCATGATTTTCCCCTTGAACAAAACTTTTTACCAATTTCATTTAAATCACCTATTTTTGGATAGTAGACAACACGTCTCATATTTACAATAAAAAACTGAAGCATTTTGTAAATTACGTTCCGTGTGGGATCGGCTTATTCCTGAAAAGTTTGCTACGAGTCTGTAACTGCAGCCCGATGCCACCCAGTAGAGAAATCAGCTCATACTCAACAGCCCTCACATGATGCTTGTTAGGTATAATTTCTAAAATCATTCCGAACGTTTTGTTCGTTACTCTTAATGAACCCTTGGTTTCCTGTTTATTACATATAATACGCTTAATTGAATTAGTAGTGGTATATATTTAACAAAATTAGTATTAATTTTATATTTATGTATTTGTCGAAATTTAAGGTTTCAAATAATCTGATAATATTTTCGGAGCTGTGTAAGGAAAGGTTAAAAACAACTAAATGTTAAAATTTTAGCTTTTTGACTTTGCATTTGGACAGCAAAACGATTAAAAATGAGGTAAGCTAAATTAATTCTACCACAGTTAAAATATTTCACTTTTTAACCGATTACAACTCAGCCTAACAATAAGCTCAAAACAATTGAAAAATTGTTCAATACCAAATGAACAACGTATGTGCCAACATCAAAAAAAAATCCTATATGTAAATAAGTAAACATTTTTTTGTTTTATACTTTATAAAAACATACATCGTAATCACATTAAAGAATTCTGCTTATCATTTTGGATAAACTAATAAATTTTTATATACGTAAAGAAAACTCCAGAAAATTCAATGCTAAAAACGACAATACATTCTCTTTAATACTCAGAACCATTTAAAAATGGTGAATTATTATTATTATTGCTCCTGCTACCGTAACTAACTAACACTACTATTATTATTATACCTATACTATTGTTTTACTATACATACCTTACTCTAATTAAAAGCTTTTTTCGGTTTTCAGAAACAACAATCTTAATCTTGTAAAAATATTGCGTGTTCTGCAAACCAACAACAGTAAAAACCTGTATAGGAAAATCAAAACTGACATATTCTTGAATTAATCAAAAATAATTTAGTTTTTACGACAATTATGAACTTTTTTTTTTTTTTTTGGTAAAACGAAGAAAACAGGCAAATTTGTGTTACTCACGAAAATATGTACTATTATGGGTTTTATAGTATGCCTATAGCTGAACGAACAATATCGATTGTAAATAATTATTTCATCATTTCTATTGATGATACAATTAAAAAGCTTTTGTTTTATTTTTGTTTTGCCGTTAAGCATGTAATTGGCTAAGTGCGGGCAATATACAAATGAGCTTGCAAAACCTTATCTAAATTATATGGCAATTAACACTGTATTATCGCGATACTGTGTCAAACTTTAGAAAATTCCTTTAATATTGTTAACCCTGCCACTCCCATGAGTTAAATTATAGCAAATTATCAAACACGCATCAGAGTAACCTGTTTAACAAAGCTTAAAATACATGAATTTCGACTTAATGAGTTTAGTTTTTAGAATCTTCTCTCAAAACGAACGCAAACGCTATGAGAAAATTACTAAATCTAATTATTGGAGAACCGCATAAACGTTTTTTTTTAAACAGATCAAACAAAAGAGAACACTTATAAAGACATAATGGTTCAAAAACCATGGAAGATTATTTTTATTTGTTATAAACTATGCTTATTTATGACAACAGTTTGAGATTGTTTTGATTAGTTCAAATTCTGATTTGAGTCAATAGAATTCATAATTACAACCGTGTATTACCTATGATGAATTTGAGAATATCTTTCTGTTTCAGACAGAACTGTTTAAAACAAACTTTTAACGTCTAAACATTGACAAAAACATACTATTTACGTATGTTGCAATATAAAAAACCATAAGTCCCCTTCTTACAAGAATTCGTTTAGGCTAGAATGAATTTTGGTGGCGATATTTCCTGCTGCTGAACACGATCTTTCACCCTCACCATTGGATGATGATAAATGCACAAAATGTTCATAAACTTTGTTTAAGGACATCGGGCACCTCCATCATCCCAAAATTTAAGTTAATTAATTTATTCTTGCTGCATTTTAGACCAAGGTCTAAGATTATTAAATACATCAGTTATATTGCGATGTCGGAGGTTGAGTTGATCTCATCAGAGTTGTAACTGGAATTATAATAATGAGAGAGTTCCTGAATTTGTTTGTTTAATTCCGAATTAAAAAATAACATATACTCTATAGCGATAAATCAAATTGAATAAATGCAAGACAATTTTCAGGGACAAGCATTTCTTATTTCGTAATATATTTATTAGGTGTCAAGTAGAGGGTGCTTTTTCCCGGATTTTTTTTGTTCCCGAGAAACGGGAAATTTGAAACCAATTTTCCCGGATTTCCCGGGAGTCCCGAGAAATTAAAAAAAAAAGAAATAATACATTAAATTTATTTCAAAATATAAAAATAAAATAAAATCATAAATTACGAATACAATGTGTACTATACTATACACATAATAACACAATATAAAAGATATATTAGTTTTATATCAACATTCATTTCTTTGAGCAAAAATTAGACGAGGCCGAAAATACCCTTTCACTTTTAATTGAAGTAGGTTGGATCGTTATTACAGCATGCAGCAACTGCAGGTTCAACACTTCTGTAGATTTGTTGTAATGTTTCCCGTATTTCGAACGGCACAAGATCTTGGTTTCTTCGTTCTTTAATGCGACGTGATAAAACTTCCAATAACTCTGTTGAAATATTATCTTCATTTGCACGTAAAGATTCAAACAAAAACTTTAAAATTGTATCAGCTGTAACCAAATTTGCATCACATATTCTCAAAGCTTTCCCAGCTAACTTAAATGGCAGAAGCGCATTGAAAATATTCAACAATATTGGAATATAATTGTCATTCAGTAATATTAGGGATCCCAAATCATTTAATGCTTCTCGAGCTGAGTCAACAATTTTTATAAATCTTTCAATCATGATCACAATGCTGTTCGATCTGGTCTTACAATCCAAAAGCAAACTTAATTCCATTCCGTAATTTTGCTTCACATACTCTTGAAGAATTAAGTCGGTGAAGTTAGCCCGAAAAAATATCAGCCTAAATTTTTGGTTCGTTTTTCGGATAAAATGTAGCTATCCCGAAAAAGTGTAAATTTTTTGTAAAAAGTGTAGGCTCATCCCGAAAAAAATGTATAATTAAAATGTATCTAACACGAAAAAATAAACAAGTTTAATCCAAATGAAAATTAATTTCTATAAGAGTAAAGCCATTCAACATATTCTACAAATTTTCATAGCTATACAATGCAAGTTCTGTTGGTTGTGTATTCCATTTACTATGAAGAAACCTTAAGTTATATACTGTCAATACTAGATACAATGCTTAAAGATTTTGTATTTGGGAGGATAGACCATTATCAAATCATAGGAATAAACATAAGAATTTTAAAAATTTGTGTTTTTAGTACAGCGCCATATACCACCAGATAGGCCTTGGATATGCTAAGAAATCATGAATAGGCCATATCAATATCATGGAGATAAGACATATAATTGTATGTACACATAACACGCCTTTTCGTACACTGCATCATTTTGAAACTTAAATTCTCTGTCGCGATACTAGAGATAAATACCACTAACGGTATATACCACCCGATAGGTCTTGTATATGCTAATAAACCATGAATAGGTCATAACCATATCATGGAGATAAGACAAATAATTTTCAGTACACGTAATACACATTTTCGTACTACGAAACCACTGCGTCCAGTTGAAACTTAAATTCTCTGTGGCGATACTAGAGATAAATACCACCAACGATATATACCACCAGATAGGTCTTGAATATGCTAAGAAACCATGCATAGCCATATCCATATCATGGAGATAAGACAAATATTTTTCAGTACACATAAAACGCCTTTTCATACACTGTATCATTTTGAAACTTAAATTCTGTGTGGCGATACTAGAGATAAATACCACTAACGGTATATACCACCAGATAGACCTTGGATATGCTAAGAAATCATGAATAGGCCATATCCATATTTTACACAAATTAAATTGGGTTCTCAAAATATGTACATAAAATTTATTTTATTTTTTTTAATTTAATAAAAAAGGATTTAATTTAATTTTAAGATAAAGTACAAATTTTATTTTGGAATATAAATTATAATTTTGATGTTGTTGCGATGACAGCTCAAAATGGAAAGAGAAAAGTTTATTACACAATTTAACAAACAAAATTACTTTACTGGAAGTTCGAATTTCAGCCATAATAAATTTACATTGCAGTGGCATGAATTCGCCTTCTGCTATAATTAATTAATACATTCGAAATATAATATTGAATTTGAATACATAATATTAATTACAATTATTCTATTGTTATTGGTTTCAGGCTGCATAATTGTACATAATATAAATATAGTATCTATATGTGTTGGTGTGTTTACTACAATTTAAGTTTAAGGGATTTATTTGAATGAAAAGATTTTACATTGAAATTGTATGCGGGCAGGAATTGAATCAGGTAGTAAGGTATGTAATTTAAATTTTATGTGGATTTATATAATATTAATTTATAATTTTTATTTTAGGTAATATGATGATGAATGATGATGATTTATTTCAGGTTGACGTCAGTAGAATGATGCCAATGCTTCTTTTTCAGGTATTGAGATTTGGGTAAAAGGGATATGTGTGACGTAAGTATGCTGCTTTGATGTTAAGGGCTATTCTCTGAGCACATATCATGGAGATAAGACATATAATTTTCTGTACACATAACACGCCTTTTCGTACACTGCATCATGTTGAAACTTAAATTCTCTGTGGCGATACTAGAGATACATACCACTAACGGTATATACCACCCGATAGGCCTTGGATATGCTAAGGAACCATGAATAGGTCATATCCATATCATGGAGATAAGACATATAACTTTCTGTACACATAACACGCCTTTTCGTACACAGCTTCATGTTGAAACTTAAATTCTCTGTGGCGATACTAGAGATAAATATCACCAACGGTATATACCACCAGATAGGTCTTGGATATGCTAAGAAACCATGCATAGGCCATATCCATATCATGGAGATAAGACATATAATTTTCAGTACACATAATACGCCTTTTCATACACTGTATCATTTTGAATCTTAAATTCTCTGTGGCGATACTAGAGATAAATACCACTAACGGTATATACCACTCGATAGGTGTTGGATATGCTGATATGGATGGCCTATCTATGGTTCTGATGATTTGGATATGACCTGTTCATGGTTCCTTAGCATATCCAAAACCTATCTCTGTCTATACCCCGTTAGTGGTAGTTATCTCCAGTATCGCCACATAGAATTTAAGTATCAACTAGTATAGGCTGTTTATAATTTAAGGTTTCTCCATATCACATGCGCTGTACTAACAACACAAATTTTTAAAAATCATAAGTTAATTCCCATGATTTGACCGGGGGATGCTGACTACCTCTTAGCTATCATCATGGCATATCCTCCCAAATACAAAATCTTTAAGCATTGTATCTAGTATTGACAGTATATAACTTGAGGTTTATTCATAGTAAATGGAATATACTACCAACAGAACATACATTAGTATAGCTATGAAAATTTGTAGAATATGTTGAATGGCTTTACTCTTATAGAAATTAATTTTTTTTATTACAAATATTGTTTAAGAAATTTATTAATTTTCATTTGGATTAAACTTGTTTTGTTTTTCGTGTTAGATACATTTTAATTATAATATTTTTTTCGGGATGAGCCTACACTTTTTACAAAAAATTTACACTTTTTCGGGATAGCTACATTTTATCCGAGAAACGAACCAAAAATTCGGGCTGATATTTCGGGCTAACTTCACCGACTTGAAGAATTGAATTTCTTTTCGATGACATTTTAAAAAAGTTTACAATTTTTCTTACCATTTTCAATGCACCATTAATATCGTTCACATCTCCGGGCTATATCATCGTTTGTCTGATCATCATTATCAGATTCAGAATATTCTTTTCTTCGGTACTGGAGCTATAATTATTTTCATCATTATTTTAACATAATTGATGGGTATATTCAGACAATGCTCGAAATTTTAACATCACGGCAGCACCATCTGTGGTTGATGCGACATCTGTTGAATTTATACCAAGATCAAATAGTTTTAAATTAACCAGTTTAAGTGTTTTATCAGCTGTACAAGCTCCTTCAATTTTTACTAATATTAAGTTATATATTGTTTATCAAAATGGATATTTATTCATTATATTAGTTTTTCCTTTTGGTAATCTACATATATTGCCTATCATGTAGTGATTGGCGAATATATTCGCTTTTGTTTGTACCGTGGATTGAACACCCATCAATTGCCGCAAGTCTTGCCACTATTTCTGCCAAAGATTGCCTTTTAGTAAAAAATGAAATTATAGTTTGTTTCGTAGAATTTGATAAAACTTTTCCTAAGTTGCTTGGGCCAGCCTCTTGATCGTCATTTGTATTTCGTGTATGTACGTGTTGCAAACGCCTTATTAACTCGCTTGTTAGCGAACCCTTGGAACTATATTGTGCTAATTGATAGAAAAAGGCCGTGTATCAATTTTTTTTTTTTAAATGTTGCCAATGGCTTTATTCTTGAATCTTTCTACATAAGAAACTCACAAGAAGTAATCAAATCTTAAGCTAAAAGTTATTACATATTTTAAGTCTTAACCAATGTTAATACTTATTGTTAGTACTCACAATTTAACTAATTTAGATTATACTTATAAGTATAAGATAATCATTTAGTAAATTCACAGGTTCACAGGTTCATCAGTCCGAGTGGATCTGTTCTCCTCAGTCGCCTAAATCGCGGCTGTTTTAGTATCTCCCTGGCTAATTCGTTGGGAAGTGCTTCTAGTTTTGAATAATATTTCGAACTGAATTCTTTAATAGTTTCTTTAACGGTTTTAATCCCAAGATCGTGATGTATATTACTATTTCGAATGTACCAAGGAGCATTGGTAATACTGCGAAGTATTTTCGCTTGGGCTCGTTGCAGGAGTTCTCTGTTTGAAGTGCTGGTGGATCCCCATAACTGAATACCGTATGTCCATATGGGTTTGATTATCGCTTTGTAAAGTAAAACTTTATTAGCTAATGACAACTGAGATTTTCTTCCCATCAGCCAATACATTTTAGAAAATGTAATTTTTATTTGGTTGCGCTTTGTTTCAATATGATTTTTCCACGTTAATCTTCTATCCAGGTGCAAACCTAAGTATTTTACCTTCGTTTGTTGAGGAATATTTTTATCGTTTAATTTCACTGGTGGGCAGGTGCGTTTGTTCAGCGTGAATGTGACATGAGTTGATTTGTTTTCGTTCACTTTGATTCTCCATGCTTTCAACCAGTCCGCGACTTTGTTTAAATGATTCTGAAATTCCTTTGAGGCAATTTCAGGATTAGTGTGGGACACCAGGATGGCCGTGTCATCGGCAAATGTTGATATTATTATTTTGTTAGTTACAGGTATATCAGCTGTGTACAACAAGTATAATATTGGTCCTAGAACGCTCCCTTGCGGGACACCTGCATTAATATCATTTAAGCAAGTAGTTGCGCTGTTTTGTTTTACCATGTATTGCCTTTGAAGAAGATAGTTTCCCAAAACTGAGTGAAATTTCTTCGGTAGAAGCTCTTTAATTTTGTAAATTAGTCCATCATGCCAAACTTTATCAAAAGCTTGTGCGATATCCAAAAAGGCAGCAGCACAATATTTCTTTTCCTCGAAGGTGATTTTGATTGCATTTACAGTTCTGTGTACTTGCTCTATAGTACCATGTTGGTTTCGGAACCCAAATTGATGGTCTGGAATAACGCGCCGTTCTTCTAATATTGGTTTCAATTTCGTTAATAACATTTTTTCAAATAGCTTTGAGATTGTGGGCAGCATGCTTATTGGACGATATGATGAGATTTGTGTTTCATTTTTCCCTGGCTTATGTATCATTGTGATCAAGGATATCTTCCATTTTTGAGGAATATACATAGCTGGTTCGCATGATCGCGTTGAATACAAATGTTATTAGTTTTATGCATTTATCCGGCAATTCCCTTATCATATTTCCAGTAATGAGATCATGCCCAGGTGCCTTTTTCGGGCTTATGCAAGTTTTAATTGTATTCTTAACTTTCTTCCAGTTATACTTTATAGGTTTGTAGGATAAACCATCATCCGTTGGCTGGGGTAGCACGAAATAATTATCTTCTTCGTGTGGGACGAATACTGTTGCTAGATGAGCAGCAAAAGCATTGGCTTTTTCTTCATCACTTCTCGCCCAATTTCCTGTTGGTAGTCTAATCGGTGGATTCGAATTTGTTGGCCTTTTTAAATTTTTTGTTGCCTTCCACAAAGAATAATCTGTCCTCTCGGTTGCCGAGAGATGACTTAAATAGTTCTTAAAGCGCTGGTTTTCTTCTTCCCTCAAAGCAAATCTTAGGCCCTTAATAGCTCGATTTAATTTCCATTTCAATAACGGTGATTTTGTTTGCTGCCATTGACGGCGAATTTTTCGCTTTTCCTGGATTAGTTCCTGTATATTATGTGACAGTTTATTAACTTTCTCCGAACTACTTATGCCGGGTGTAGCCCTTTCAGCGGATAATGTCATGACATCTTTTAGATTTTCTGCCGCCGCATCAATATCAGCTGGTGTGATCAGAGGAATATTAAGTAGACACTTTTTTTCGACTAGCCTCCTATATTGATCCCAATTAGTTTTCTTGTTTGTAAGACGATTCGGTATTTCGTTCCTTAGGACATCGGTACTCAATGTTACTATTACCGGTGAGTGATCAGAAGACAGATCATAGCAATCGGTGGCCTTAGCGTATGTACGTGGAATGCCCTTAGTTACACAAAAGTCAATAAGATCAGGAATTTTCTTTTTATCCGTGGGCCAGTAAGTTGGGTTACCGGCAGATAAATAATCCAGCGACTGTTCCTCTATAGCATAATAAAGTTGTTTGCCTTTCGGCGATGTTAATCTGGAACCCCAATGAGTATGTTTAGCGTTGTAATCACCGCCCGCAAGAAATTTATTACCCAGCTGCTGAAATAATCCAAGAACTGGAGTTTTTTTATAGCATGTTTTGGAGGGCAGTACACTGCCGATATGACGCAGTTTCCAGACCACTCCTGCAGACAGATGCTCGTTGATTGTATATGTTCTTTCTCATATTTCGGAAGTTCTTAGTGTTTTAATCTTCGCTTTATCAATACAGCAGTGCCTCCATGTGCTTTACCATCTGGGTGCTTGGTGTCGTAAATAGAGTACCCATTAATTTTGAAATAGCTATTTATGGTGAAGCGTGTTTCTGATATTAACATTATGTCAATATTGTGCTCAGTGAGAAATGCATGTACCTCTGCTTTATGTTCTGCTAGGCCGTTTGCATTCCATATGGCGTGTATCAATTGTTAAAAAAATAGAGAATAAACAAAAAATCCCGGGAATTTTTAGTTTTCTCCCGGGAAACGGGAAAGAAAAAATTAGCAAATTTCCCGGGAATTCCCGCCCGAGTATTCCCGGGAAGAACCCTCTATTGTCAAGTAATCGTGATGCAAAAGAGCAATACAGATTTTCTAGTAAAGCAAAAACTAGAAATAAAATTACACAAAATTAAATTAAAATTATTCATATTAATTAATACCGGAATTCATTCCGTTTCAATTCCGGAATAATCGAAGGTTAATTATAGATGCCCTAATCGACCGATGATCGATGAGGTTATCTCCCACTAAACTGCACGGTTTTTATGGAAAACTACACTAACATATTCATTGAAATGCTTCTCAAATAATGCAAAGAAAACATTTATAATCAGACAATACTTTGACTTCAAAGTTCCTACATAATTTAGCATTTCAAGAGAAATCAAATTCATATAAAATTAACCTTTTGGTTTGCAATTGTCAGGGACTGAGGTTAATTTCCTGAGGTCTAAAATATCGATTTTAGAGAAAATGTCTTACTCTGATGTAGGCAGTAGTCATTTGATGGTGAGGGAATGTATGTTAAGTTGGCCTAAAATGCATCCCAAAAAAAAACGCAGCGGTAACACTAACATAAAAATTCTTCATGTCAACCCAAAAAAAGGTATTTTGTGATACAATTTAATATGTCAGCCAAAAAAAAAATTCTTCATACTTTGCTGCCAGCCCAAAAAAATATGTATCATGCAGTTCATCATACAGTTAATAATGCCAGCCCAAAATAATTAGTATCACGATAGCAAAATTTATCACGACAGACTCTCAACCAAAAATCAAACTATCATTAAAAATTTATAAGAAAACTAATTCTTATAAGGAAAAACAAGGCCGAAAAACCTCGTGAGTAATATTTAATTTAATTTTTGCAGTTCAAGTGAGCATTTTATTAAGTTCTGAATTGTTGGCACCAATCACATAAATATTTTCTATTTGGCTTATCAGTTGCCACCACTCTGACATTTTTTCCAGAAATTTGTTCATGGAGATTAAAAAAAAGAAAAAATACAAAACATTGAAAAGTGCTATAGTTTTCATAGTAAAGCATTGCAATGAATCATCTTGGTCAATATTTCCGCAAAGCGTCATGGGTCGTATTCACCTTGTCTTCGCAAATCAACTTAGTATTCTTCCAAGTACTGTATTGTTGGCAACAATCTTTCGATGATTTTTTATTAGGCGTATCAATTATGAGTACTCTGGAACTTTTTCAGAATTTTGTGATGGGGATAACTTGATCAAATATGGCGCAAAGCCTTGTAAGTCATATTCAACTTGATTGTCGCAATTCAACCGAATATTTTCTCAAGTACTGCATTGTTGGCATTAACCTCCCGATGATTTTTTTATTAGGCCTATCAATTGTGAGTACTCTGGAACTTTTTCAGAATTTTGTGATGGGGATAGCTTGGTCAAATATGGCCGCACAGCATTGTGAGCCGTATTTAATTTGATTTTTTCAACTCAACTGAATATTTTCCCAAGTACTGCATTGTTGCACCAAAATGGTAAGTTTCTACATTTGTTATGATTGAGATTGGTGTTACACGATCTAAATTTCACCAATCTATAAATTTTACCAATTTAATATTTCAAAGTGGTGTTAGCCAATTGATCTGCAGGTTAAGTAATCCTGGAAGAAGAATTGATATTGTTTCGCTGTTTTCAATTATTAATTCAATGGAGACTGACATCAAAAAGTAACTTCAAAAAATATTAAATTTACAATCGAAATTATTTGGCTAGTAGGTTAATGCCGTAAAACATTCTAAATGTGATGTATTATTGTGACATATGTCCAGATTGTGTTTTCAGCGTGTCAAAATAAATAAAAATTTCCACTTTTTGTCAAATAAAAACATATTTTATTTCTTTATTATAAAATGTTAAAATTCCTTCATTATCCAAAACTTATTGCCAAAAAGTGCTTCAAAAATGTAGTATACACCAAAACAAGAAAATGAAAAAGCTTTTTTGTGACTTTAACATTCAATGTTGTTTAAAAAATGTACAATGACATAGAAATATTTTTGTTGTTGTTTTCTACCTTACTTATTGTTTTTTGTGATCACATAACACACAGCATAAAAATATGGTTATTACATAAGAAGAATAAATGTACATTTAAAAAAAAAAGTTTTTCATAAAATACACTTACATTAATATTTTTATTTTATTTTAGAGGAACTTTTTCGAGCTTTTGTTGTTATTCCGATTTGCTGTGTAGTTTTGTGTATGTTTCTCTTTTTGATATCTAAGCAAATAATGTTGAACAGTTGTACGTACACATGTACATTTATGTAAACGAGAGGTGTATATGGTATAGGACTATACGTATGTACAGAAAACACACAGGATTAAAAGCTCAGAACGAAAATGTAAATAAATCACGATTTTTTTTTTGTTGTATTATATTTCTGCCCATTAGAAATGTATGTCGAGTAGGTTGTTACTCACTGTCAGTACATGAAAATTTATACATAAATAGAAAACTTTTTCGCATTTATAAGTATATAAATTCGTATGTTACTTGAATAAGCAATGCGATTCTTCCTATGTGGTTATGTTGCCGGGGGAAAACATTTAGAATAATATTCTATTGCCAGTCAGAGAGTAAAACAGCAGTTGAGAAACTATGATATTTTAATTTGAATGCATAATTCGAGATTTAAGCTTATTTTCTATTTCACTTGAAAACAAATTTGACATGAATTAAGAAAGAGCTTTTAGAGTACTTTGTTTACCAAAAATGTGATATTTGGTAGAAAAAATATTCGTATAAATTCTTCTTCTTATAAATAACAACAGAGAAAACAAACGAGGTGATTTTAAAATTAAATAAATGCGGAAACTGCTTTATTATTTATATGTACGCATTAGTCACAAGAACTATTTCGAATTGTTCTTTCAAAAATGTATAGCGCCCTAAAATCTGAACAAATTACCTTGAACAAATTAATTCTTTTACGCAGAAAATTAGTTTTCTATTTAAATTATGTTTTCTTTACTATGAGTTTTCACCAAAAGTAGATTGCAAATATTTGTAATCTATTTGATTCTCTTTCACAGGAGTAGTATAAATTTAAAAAAAAAATTATATTTCGGTATACAAAATATGTATACAAGTTTACAAAGCGATTTGCAATCAAAAGTAGTCAAGCATACATTGTAAATGAAAAATTTCCTGTAAAAAAAAAATAAATTCCCATTGCAAATTTGTATTTGCAATCGAGTTTTGATTCAGATCTTGAACCACAGTTTTATTTCTTTGAAACCCTACGCTGATTTCAGCCTTTAATTTAGAAATCGTGTTCAAGTAAATTTCGTCTACTTCTTGGCTATCGGCTCATAATTATCGAAGGCTAGTAATTCCACCTCTTGTTTACCCAAATCTGTATACCGGCTATCCAAATTAATTAATTTAATTAATTATTTTTATTTAGGAAAAGTACTGTATGAATGAAACCATCAGAACAAAACAAGCATTGTTCATTAAAACTGTTAAAATATAAACCTCATTAAATAAAAATTCGTAAAATACTTTTTTGAAAACTCATGCCTGACTCCCCTAAAAAATGTCAACTTCAATGAATATCGATTTGTTGGCAAGGAGGGGATAGGTGTCACTTAACATCAGGCAAATTGATTCTATCTTAAGCAGACCAATCAATAAGTTATTTTCAGCAACAGAGAATTTATGCCTATACATAGAATGATAACTGAAGGATTATCTCTATATCTAAAATTTGACGATAAGCATCTTCTATTCTAAATAAAAAAATTTTGCTTGGCTGACCATATATACACTAAGAGGTACGAGTACTGCAGCTAACGATGGGCATATTACCAATTTATTACCAATTCACCATTTAAATGGTAATTCTATCTGCTACGTTTCCAGGAAGCGCCAAATGCTATCGGCCGAAGGATTCATCTTTCGGAGAAACCCTTAATATACTCAATCTATGGCAGAAAAGAGAACTTTCAAATGCTAAAATCCTTGATTCCTTATCTGGCTGAAAAAATTTAATAATTTAAGCAAATTTAATATTTTACTGTAATTTGTATTAATTATTTCGAAACTGGACTAAACTCTCTTCTCGACGAATTAGGTTACCAAGCCCCCGAAACATTGATTTGAAAAATGTTGTGTCCGTCCTTCCAGCCATACATTTTTATTATTTTTGTTTTTGCCTCCCATTCTCACAAATATTGATAATTTTGGGCGAAATTTTGTACAAAAATAGATTTTAGTAATAAACAGAATGTGTTAACTTTTAGCTCCATTCGAGTGTAAAATAGCGGGGGTTGCAATGGAAGAGAAAACTAGGAAACAGATTTTATCAAAAACGGTACCGATGTTTTTTTTGTTATGTTGATGATAAATTTTACTATTCATCATCTACCTACTCACAAAATTTGAAATCGATTGAAGCATTGCGTGGGGGTCATTTTAACTAAAAAGCTTAATTTAAATTTGTTGATCTATTTTCCAAGGTAATGTCTAACCTTTTAAAGAAACATTTTTCTACTGTTAATACACCTTCCAAATTCAAACAATTGCTACCTAGGGAGCTTTACGTGATTACCATTAGGGTTAAATCACCGTGTAATGTGGGTTTACATTTCTAACTTTACTTAAAATACTTTGCTGGTGGCAAATAATATCGTCAACATTTAAAATTAAATTATATCTACTAAGCTTTTAAATATAGCAAGACCTTCCCATTTCTGTGGCATCGTTTCTGACATTGGCATTTCTGTGGCATCGTTTCTGACATTGGCATTTCTGTGGCGTTTTATTGACATTTTGATCGATACATTACTTGTGAAATGCTTTAACGAAATAAATTCTTTGGGTATGAAATATAAATTTTGTGTCAAATTCAGCAGGGGTTGTAATAAACGTTTTTGCATTCTGTGGTTTTATTAAAAATCTTTAAAATGAAATCTACTAACATGCCGTCTACACTATGCAAATTCACTGATATTTTCTATCAGAAATTTTATGTTGTATATGTTTTTTTTCATGTATTGACCATAGATTTAAAAATACTATAGATTTGAAACAAAGTTTTTATATAGCTTTTTCCCATATCATAGACTCCTATAAAAATTATAAAAATTATCAAATCGGGAACTTTTTATAGGAGTCTCACTAACACACATACATAAAATTAGTATATGATGAGAAATATTTCTCGCACACTAATAATTTTATGGTTAAATATATTTTTTTAGCGAAGTGTCATTATCATTTCTAATTAAAATACGTACACGTACAGGAATAATAAAAAAGTTTAAAAAAGTGACTTTAATTAATTATTTTGATTGCAAAAATTCCACAAGAGACTTGTATAACAATTTATGATATTTTCTAGGTTATGTTGCAATTGCTGTCAAAGTTTATCCTTAAAAATATGCTATAAAAAAGTAAAAATAAAAAAAACACATGACGTTTTTTTGTTAGAGATTTTTTAAATTTTTACAGAAAATATACTAAAAAATATAATTCTGATGTGGGTATTAATAATATTTAATTTTTAGATAATTTTGGGATGTCAAACTAACCGAATTAATAGTAACAATAATTTTTTTTAAATAATTATTGGTTATGTTTTTGTGTGCTGTCAATATTTCTCCTTAAAAATTTGCTATAGAAAAAGAAAACGTTGTCTTTGTCTATTAAATAGAGTTTCAGACTTTTTTCTCTTTTTTTCCTTTTTTTTACTATCAGTAAAATTTAAGGAATATTTCTAGTGGAGTACCTTTATTCTTGTTAAAAAGTGGTTGTGTGTAGTTTCGTGAAAATTAAAAAATATCAAATAAAACAAAACAATTCAAAAAAATAAATATAATTAATTATTATTTGTAATAAACTAATAAAAAAAATTATGAAAAATGAAGTGTATAATCAGAAAATGTCGTAACAATACTCACAACAAATTACCTGGAATTTCTTTTCATCGATAAGTTTTATTCTGGTTTATATAAACGAAATTAAAATTATGATGTAAAAATTGTAATTTATGATAAAAAAAAGTGGACTTTTAATTTAAATTTATTCCATTTACATTATCAAAAAAACAAATGTTGTTGTTGCTGGGTTCTTATGATTTGTTTACAATTATTTTTACCAGGTCCGCACTAAAAGTGTAAAATAATGCCGCGTTTTTAGAAAATTTATTTTTAATAATAAAATTAATTTGATTAAAAATGTTAAATTTAAAAATAATTATATGTGTATTTCCATCTAAAATAAAAATGTTTTTTAAACTTTAATTGTTTTATTTTAAGCAATCCACTTTATTCTAATCTATTGAATAAACTTCTAAATACAGCCCTAATATATTTTAGTGTTTTTCTTTTTCGCACAGAGTTTTCGATGCTTTACGTTTGCTTATTTCAGCTCTTTTTATATAATATAACTCTATGGTGTTGAAAAATATCTGTCCAAAAAATATTATAGCTAGGAAGTTCACTATCATAATAATATCTTTTCTCACTTTTCACTTGTGGTTAGGTTAAAAAATAATTTGTTCAAGAAAATTATTCAGAAAATTATATAATATGGTGAACCACCACCTCGTCCAAAAACTTAATTTCGTCGTACAAAAATCAAGTTTCTTTTATCGTTAACAGCAGCGCTTCCAGATTTTTTTCTACTTGGTTTTAATTTTTTATGTTGCACATATCGTCGGCGAGAAATGCAGAATGTGTATAAGCAAAGCAACCTTGATTATACAAAGCCATAGTTTAAAAAACACAGCTTTTATAAAGGAATTAGAAACGAGGAAAAACCCAAACTTTTCATAGTAAAATACACAAAACATATGGGAAATCACTTTTTTTCCTAAGACAAATTTTTAAATGAAAACGTTACAAATTCTTAATTATGATTTCTGAAATACTTTCATAAATATTTGAATTTCAACATATATGAATATCGTTTAAGTAAATCGTTTTTATTTTCTTGTAATAATTGATTTATTTAAAGCAAAATATAAAAAAAATTTCATAACAACAGCATTCTGGTCAAATTAATATAAAAGCTTACTACAATTCGTTTGGTCATTAAGCCAATATACAATACATAGATGGCAGTGATGGCAGTAAAAATTTTGTAAAATCATACCAAAAATTACCACCTGAGGAAATTTGAAGTAAACAAATTGTAGGAAAAGCAAAACAAATTCACAAAACATTAAGTACGAGTGATAATTTTGTGATTAAATAATTAGTTTTCGTATTTTTCTGTAAATATTTTAGACATCTTACGTACAGTGCTGGTAAAAAAAAATTGGGCAAACAAATTTATTGCAAATTGCAGTCTTTTTTTGCTAAAATTACAAAACTTTTGAAAGCAATTGGTTTATTGTTTCATTTTAAATACTTGTATTACGTAATTTTTTGAAAAAAAATTGACCTGCAATTTAGGGGCAAAACACCGAAAAATGCCAAAATATTCAAAATACGTTTGATTGGAGTTAAAGTAATGTAATAAATTAAACATTAATTTTTTATGTTTTTTTTGTTTTTTATTGATTTCAATCATATTGCTTTTATATTATTCATCAACATATTGCTTTTACACTGGTCACTAACTTTTCCCATTTTTTTAACTAAAATTGCACTTTATTCTTTATTTGTCTAGGATCACTTACAGAATAACTTAATCTTACAAAATATGCACTATTTATACTCAAAAAATAAATTACAGGCAACAAAACATCTGCACCCTAATGACGGCCAAGAACGGTAGGCGCAAAAAAAAATAATTGCTTGCCCAATTTTTTTGCACATCAGTTGCGGGGTTGTACCGGTGTAATAAAAGCAAAAGGCGGTCCAACAAAATATTAATATGAAAGATTGAACTTCTATAAATCAATAAAAAACAAACAAAAAAATAAAAAATAAGTGTTTAATTTATTACATTACTTTAACATCAATCAACGTATTTTGAATTTTTGGTACTTTTCGGTGTTTTGCCCCTAAATTGCAGGTCAATTTTTTTTTTCAAAAAATTACGTCATACATGTATTTAAAATGAAACAATAAACCAATTGCTTTCAAAAGTTTTGTAATTTTAGCAAAAAAAGACTCCAATTTGCAATAAATTTGTTTGCCCAATTTTTTTTTACCAGCACTGTATACTAGTAAAACTAAAGATAAATTTAGCAAGTATTATTTTAATTCGTCAGAGCCAACTTTGATATATTTTTCAAAATGAAAGTTCGAAAAAATATATTTTAGAAATAATTTAATTTTAATATTTCTGCAATTAATATTAACTTAATACCAATATGGCCTTCTTGTATATTGTTCTTAAAGATATATAGAAAACTTTTATATAAACATTTTATAATATTTTTGCTTTTTTCATTGAAAAACTTGAAACTAAAAAACACCATTTTTACTATGGATTCCTATGGAAATCAGTGAAAAGTTATACCACTAAAAAAGCTTCTAAAAAATACGTGATTATGGCTCTATACTATAGAGGGCTCTGGTATAAGTCCATTTTTTCCAATTTTACATTTTTCGTATCAAACAAAAGAATCCTCCATTGTGCATCAATCGCCATTTAAAAATATTATATAAAATTACGTTAAGGTGAAGAAATTTGGAAAGAAAATAAGTGTTTGCCTGAAGACAATACGGAGAGTGTAATAGTTTTCATTGTCTCCTGAAAAAATTTGTTTTTGGACTTACACGCTTTGCATTTCTCGCCGACGATATGTATGTATTTCGTAGATTCATTATTTTTTTCTTTACGTCTTCAACTTTTACGTTTATTTCGTTTACTATTTGCTGTAAAACAGAATGTTTTATGTCGACCGTCTGTAATTTTTTTGGGTTATCTTTCATAGAACTTCATTTTTGCGGTACAAGTCGAATGTCGATTAATCGCACTGCACTTTCGGTATTAAAAGATACTTTTTAATCGTTAATAATACGAATAATTTAAAAAAAAATTGTGTAAACATAACCTGAAACATTAATTTTTTATATAGTAATCATTTTACATAATAATTTACTAATAAAATTGCGTGAAATATCCTCCTGATAATTTGCTAATAGTGTGAAAATGGGTATAATATACACGTATTAGTCCCTGAGTCTAAAAAAGCAAAAAACAAAAAATATCCGTCCATCTGTCAGGACGTCTGGATGTCTGTACCTAAGGTATGGCGTCAATTTGCGGGTTGAGTTGAAGTTGAGTTGGAGTTGAGTTATGCTTGGATTAAGATAGAGTTAGCAGTTGGCCCAATGTTTTATAGATGCTGCTTTGAGGATTGAATTGAAAGAGAGTTTGCGTTTGGATTGAGGGTTGAGTTGGGGGCTGTTTGCTGGTTGAATTGGGGTTGAGTTGAGGCTGAATTTAGTGTTTAGTGAGCCGTTGAGCAATCTATATAAGTGAGTGTTTGTATATATGTATAGCATATGTGTATCGTATTTAAACAAATCCACACGCCTTGACCAATTTGGACCAAACTACACATCTCAAACCTCAAATTAAACCTTTAACATTTCAAATTGAACCTTTAGAAAATTATAAGAATGGCTAATTATGATGTAACTTATCAATTTCTTAACGGATTTAAGTCAAATTTGACATTGCGTTAGAAATTGGATTCTAAAATTGTTTTTGGATGAAGTTCAAGAATGTGGCCAAGTATAATGGAACTTGCCTATTTATCAACCGATTATGATGAAGTTCGAAAGGTAGACTAGTACTGGGGTTCTAGAATTATTTTTGGAAGAAATTTTGGAATATGGCCAGTTAGGATAGAACTTGTCCATTTTAAGATAAGATGGTATATATGATAGTATGATTGTGTGATGTTATGATGATATGGTGGTATGATGGATTAATATTATTATGTGTTGGTGTGATGGTATGATTGTATATATGATACAACATTCGATGGTATGACGGTATTTATTCTAGACTGATGTTGTGATGATATGAGGGTATGATGGTATGGCGGTAAAATGGTATAACGGTTGGATGCTATGATGATATCATGGCCTGACAGTATGATGGTATGATTATATGATGGTATGATGGTACGATGGTATGATGGTATGTTTAAAGGGATGGTGTGATGGTACGATGGTATAGTGGTATGATGATATGTTGGTATGATTATATAATTGTATGATGGTACGATGGTACCATTTAATGATGATATCATGGTATGATGGTGTGCTGTATTGATAGTAAGTTATACATCATGGTGCGTCGGTGGGATGGTTCGACGTCACTATGGTACAATGGTACGAATGATTGTTTCACGTAGGTATGCCGATAAGATGGTGACTAAGGTTCGAGTAGAAATTGGGTTGGATTTGAAAGAAAAGTTCGGTTAGGGAATAATTTTAGGTCGAGTTTAGGGTTTAGTGAGAGGTTAGGTTGGGTTGAGTTCATCAAAAAAGCAGAACGGCGACATTCAATTCCAACAGAATTTTAGATTAAAAGGGCAGCATTTGACAGGTATGCATACAGATTTTTATTTTATCATCTTTTACTTTATTTATTACAGATCCGTAGGAGAGAGGTTCGATATATCGAACAATATGTTATCCAATTGTTTCGTAAGGATAATTAAGCATTTAAATTACATAATGGGTCAATTTATTAAATGGTCAAATGGCACAGCATTGAAAACTGCAAAACTAAAATTTGGCACTAACAGCGTGTTTCGAAATTTAATCGGAGTTATCGACGGCACATACATATGTTGCAATTTCCGTATCAAAAAATAAAACTGTAGCATATACGAAGAGAAAATGGTTTTCTTCGATGATACCGCAGGCAATTCGCGATGCAGACATGTGATATATCGATGTGTTCGCAAGATGGCCAATTTCGGTATCCGATGTAAGAATTTTTAGAAATTCTAACATTTATCGTGCATAATTAAATTGTTGTATCATATCATTCATGAATCGTGGTCACCTGTCTCCGAGGGAAATACAGTTGAACAAAAAACATTCCTCGTGTATACAAGTGATTGAACGTAGCTTCGCCCTGTTTTTTGAAAGATTTCGCAGGTTAAAGCATCTAGACATGGACAGGACAGACTGGGTACTTGTAACAATTATAGCATGTTGCGTGCTTCACAACATTTATCTTGATTTCGATGAAGATATAATTAATAATTATATTATGGAGGGGTTATTCAATCCTTAAACTGCACTAACGAAAACCAGTTACCGCTTGACAGACAAGCATATAGAACCATAATGAACGATGCTACCATAAAACGGAATGCTATTTTGCGATAGAATTAATATTTAAAATGTTCAATTATAGAAGCCAAATACATGGGTATAATAAACTCATGTATGTATTTCAATTTTTAATTTTTATTAAATCTATGAGGCCTTTTAGTTGTTGGTTCGCCGATTCTCTTAACTGTAACAACTTTTACAGTTGGAATTACTTATACGTCGCTTGTCTTTCTTGTCTGTGTCTTTTAGATCTTGTAATTCCACTAAAATCAGATCATTTTTGATTTTTTTTTGCTTTTGCTTGTCCGAGGTGGTTCGTCGTCGGAATCTATATATATTAAAAAGGAACATAAACAAATTATTTAGGGACCGTATTCTTGAATTCAATCGAAAAAACTCACCGGACATTTAGTATAAACCAATTTAAAAGTTCGATTGAAATGACATATTTTACTAGCATTTGGCAAGCATAGGCAAATAGCACAATATGGAATAAAAATTTGTCATTAAACTTTTTATCACATATGCACTATATATCATACCATTTAACGATATTTCATTTGTCGAGCTTGTAGATATATTAATATTACTCGGATCAAGAGTCGAAGAAGTCGCTGTTGAGGTACTGGTGTTCTCCCTTAAATTATTATTATTATTACATAATCAAACTCTATTGGTGGTGGGGGCGAGTAGCAGGGACAGCAGAGACGCAACGATTTTAACAACAACGTCAAGCAACACTACCTACAGTTTAGTACAAATTTGGGTGACCGCATGGGAACATGATGATGGAACGAAATCTCGCCCCCCTCACAACCGCCGATGGAAAACATGGCCGATGGAAAAAATGGTGGAGGGAATAATAATAGTTGTTTACAACTTTTCAGAAAAAAGAGTTTGCGGCACCAGGAAAATTTGTGTTGTCCGTCTTCTTCTTACAGGTTGGAGCAGTAGATGAACTTTAAATTGTATTGTCTCTTGTGCTAAATAAATTACTAAAAAAAAATATATTACTAACAAATTTACTAACTATCCAACTACTTAGGTGTCTGGAACCGGGTTGAGTCTTTGTTGCTAACATTCCTTTCCCATCCCTCGATCTTGTTATATGTAAAAAGGTGTACGACGGCGGCCTGGCCAGGGGCCGGATATCATCACACTATTTACACTTATGTGGTTATCGATATGGCGCCTTTCTTTACGGAGTTTTGGGCTTCATGAAGAATAGTGTGTCGTGTTGTAACATGGGTAAAGTGGTGTGGTATTCGCGTTTATAATACGGGAGACTTGCTTAATGCTTGATTTGATCGTACTTCGCAATCAATAATCAATCAAATAATCTCAAACTCTATTAGTCATCGGTAAACCGATCATTATCACATTTTTTGTGATACATACGTTTAAGAATATTAAATTTATCTTTACTCTGAGTTTTTATCATTTTATATCCAATGTCCATATTAAACCATTTATAGTTTCATATATCTCGTCAGATTTATAAAGACCGGTGCCAAATAAACTCTATTCTTCCCTATAGGAACTCTAAAGATCCAATACGGTGGCTCGCGTCCAAACCGATGTTGAAGGGGCAGGCGGACTTTCATTCAGTGCATTCTCGTATTTATTTTCCGTAGATACAAAATTTATAAAATATTGGCCCATATAAATGATCCAAAACCCCAACAAAAATTTCCATCATTAAATTATTTATTTACCACAATTGATGAAAAAATTCATATTACGAGTATATACATACCTGTTTCATTATTGAGAGACACAGGCAACATTACGAAGCCGATATTATTAATATTGTATCTCAACATTGCTTTTCGCTTATTGAGAACGATTTATGTTTTTGACAGCTAGAAAGGCAGTGTGAAATAGAGTTGAAAATTACGTTTGGAACGATACATAAAAAAGTTTATGAACGATAAAAAGCACATGGATGTCGTTTACAATATAGATTTAAGAACGCATTCGACATGTTATTGTTAACAATATTGTTACAGTGTAGAGTTTATGAGCGCACTCTTGTCAACTTAACAATAACTACATTGATTTTTACTTTGATATTTTGGCTTACAAAATACAAATACAGTTCTTTATTGATTCAACAAGTGCTTTTAAGTTGTATTCATATCCTGGGTATACATTATTATAATAATCCTTAAAATGAGGTGTTTTATTGCTTAAACGTGAATATCCTGTAATATTAATGTAAAAGTTTAATATTTAATTCATTTCTACTTTGAATATATAGTGGTTATTTGGCAATTTTACAAAATGTACAAATAGTTGTTAAATGATTGGAGATTTGCTTAAATTTATTAAATAATTGTTCTGATATCATTTAAGTACTGTAATGCCAAGGGAGATAATAACGATATTAGCTTAAAACAAAATTAGCATCAAGAATATCGTTCCAGAGGGATAAATTATCACAAAATGCCTATAAAAATTTTGATTCTGGAATATCTTCTTCAAGGGAATAATAAATGAAAAGGAATTATGAATTACTATTATATACTTCTTACATCAAAACTCATAGAACAAACACACTACTCATATAATATTTAAATATCATTTTCCGTTGTCTCTGGAGAAGTTCACAAGCACGCAATCTAGCATGTTGGCTTATCGACCCCAATACGGAATATTATCAATTACCTTAACTAAATCACAAACGTTCGAGGGTTAACGACACGAACACAAAACTCAATTTAAGTTAATTACTAATTAAAAGTGCCGTGATTCTCTATATATCTCTTTTCTCTACATATTTTACGGTTAAATTTGGTACTGTATACAGAAAGAACATAAGACAAGAACTTACATATACGAGTACGTATGTGGGGGGTACGGTACAGTGATTTGTCGCACACAATTCACGGCGTTAATGATCGGTAATCCGTGTTTGTGTTGAATGTAAAAATTAGTAACTACAAATTGTATAATAAAATAGCATAGTTTACGATTAACATTGGTCTATTTTATTTCCAACCAACCTATAGCATTTTATCTTGGATGTAAATAGGAAAAATAGCGGTTTTTATGTATAAACTAGCAGCCGATATATCTTTAAAATATGTATGGGTTTGATATTATAGAAAGTTAATGTGTAGGTATGTCATCATTTTTAAGCTAATCATAACTAATTATATCCCTTCGAGTAAAATTCATTTAGTTTAGTCATATGTAATGATTTTCAACTCTACTCAAATGCCTATATATTAGACTCTGAATGACTACTAACTAAGTACAATTACAAAACCCTCTCACGTCACAATACAATTTATTAGTCAAATCGATTATTTCCTACCTTTTGAACTGTGTTAATGTATGATTCATCATGCTTATTTATTTCTTTTTCAATACCTTTACTTAAGTGGATTAACCACTTGCTTACAAATTGATCTGAAATCTCTTGTTTGTAAAATATTTCAAGAAGGAGAAAACGATTTTTTCCAGATCTGAAATGTGTGCAAGTGTGGATGACGACATTAATACATGGGTTCCTCATGGGATATTATTTACTTTTGCATTCTTTAAACATTTTAATTTTGGGGCAATGGAAAAGTTAACAAATGTTTCACCTACTTTTCAAATTTGCCCTTTTGCCGAATAACCTTTCTCCACATTAATTGCTTACTAAGCATAAAGGGGTTCTAGCAATTCCAAACTGCATATTCTATCTTATACTAGGCCAGTTTAGCCGTATTTACACTGCAAATATTGCGGGTATACAATACAGAATTTAAACATAAAAATTTGAATTACTCAAAACGTTCAAAATGCAGATACCACTTTTGCGCGGAGTAGGGCAGATTAATTAGTCAACCTACAGCGGCTTTCACTATATATTTCTCGCGTTACATCGCTCACACCCAATTACACATTATAATTTCGCACATAGTTACACACTCTAATAACATATTTAGATTACTTTTCCAAACGTTTCTCACTAAAAAGGTGCAAAAACATATTTTTTTTTATTCAAAAATACCGCATTAAAAAAATTGTATGAAATCACGATTTTTGATTATACAAAACATCGTGCTACAAAAATGTCGATGTTTTTTTAAGGGGACATTTTTATGGTCTTTCTATGTCCGCTTATTTTAAGCTGCGTTTGCATCTTTCGGCTCTCTATAACAAGTCGGTTCTGACGAAAGCAGCTTTTCTTTTTACTTAATGAAACCACTTTGTATATGATATTAAGATATTAGTGAGGAGCTTTGATGCGAATAAGTGGTAGTTAAGCATGAGGAGCCAACGTTTCACTGCGCATCTGAACAACACGGTCACCGATCATACCGGCTGCTACAGAGTTTGGCCAAGCGATTTATTAATAGTAACATTATTGCTTCAGTTTTTTTTAAAGTTTAGATTTACATAAATAAATCCTTTATCACATCTATTTTTACTGATATTATTTAATATCTTAAATTCTTAATCATCGATTTCTATATATATACCACGAGTTTCGCTTCCCCTAGTTTTATCAAAATTTTGGGAAAACTTTCGGGGTCGTAACGATATCCCGCATTTGAAAATCCCGCTTTATCAAAATCATCCTAACAGCTTGATATCATTTAAAGTGAAGTTAATAAGATTTATATAAAGTAAAACCTCACTTTAAGGAACTCCCGCATAAACGGACACCTAGCTTAATGGTTGTATGATACTCACTTTTTTTCAAGTGCAATAAAGTGCTGCAAAACTAGTAAAGCGAAACAGAGAAGGGTAGTATAGACAGAACTATATGCAAATATTTTTAAGTTTCGGATAAACAAAATATGTAAATAGAATCAAAATTTTTTTTGCGATGAAGTAGCCATTTTGAAGAATATTTATTTTTTGGTTCTTAATTGATTTTTTACGTAAGAAATATGAGGCCCGCGCATGATAAATTTGCATTAGCTGCCGCAATTAATTGCAGCGACATAATTTATATGTTAAGTTAATTTATACCATATATTATTTGCTTTTGTAACAAATTTTCTTTTGTAAAAATGTCAGAAAAAGTATCTAATGTCAAAAAAAAAAAGTATTGTCGTAACTCAAAATTATTATTATTTGGAAAATAAAACACAAGAAACTCTTTTTTATTACTTTATAATATGTATTTCCTTCGAGAACATTTTATACACTGAACTTAGTTTCTTATTACTACCTCCACGCCATATTCCCATATGCGGACCATCCATCAACTATAACCAACCCCATCTATCATCAATAACATCAAATATAAAAATTTACATCAAACTCTACAACTCGGCCGTACCTGACGAAACAATCGACCCTGATTGTCTTTCGATATTCAGCGGTTTCATATTAAACGCGGCAAAAACACCGTGGAATGTTTTCTGTGATAAACGCTGTCCAGGAATGTCTTCAACCACATATCGCTCATTCGGCAGTACACGCGTAACTACATATGGACCTTTGAATTTGGGTAAGAGTTTGTGACATGTTCCGATTTCGTTAACCGTATTTTTAATCAAAACAAAGTCGCCAATTTTGTATTCATACGCATGAACTCGTTTTTTATCAAAATAATTCTTATATTTTTCTTGATTTGTCGACGTATTTTCGACTATTTTGGTTCGAAGTTCGCTAAGATTTCTTTCGTCATTTGTGTTCTGGGAACTAATAAATTGTTTTAATAAATCATTACTCTGAATCTGGTTTACACCAAATAGAGCTAAAGAAGGTGTCGTTTGAATAGTTCTATTTAAGGTATTATTAATCACGAATTCCGTATCAATTAAAAGCGAATCCCAACATTTGCTAGGTTCTGAATCGCAAATTTTGGCCAGAATAGATTTCAAAGTTCGATTTACTCGTTCTACCTGTCCGTTCGATTGAGGAGAATTCGTCGCATTGAGAACATGTTGAACCTGGTGTTCCGTTAAAAACTTTTTAAACGATGTAGAAGTGAAACAAGTTCCACGATCTGATACTATTCGGGTTGGTACACTAAACTGGCTGAAGTACCTTTTTAAATGAACAAGCACTTCACGCGTTGCAGTCGTTTTGGTAGCAAAAAGTTTTGTATATTTCGTAAATCCATCCACAACCGCAAAAATGTATTTATTCCCTTTCCTCGTTAGATTCATTGGACCTTCATGGTCGATATGTAAAGTGTGGAATGGACGATCGAATTTATCGAAAATATTAAGGAAACCTTCCTTACGAGATTTTGGTTCGAACATTAAACATTTCAAACATTTTTTTATAAACTCATTCACCCGTTCGGTCATATTTGAAAACCAAAAACTCCTTCGTATCATTTCGACTGTTTTATTAACCCCTACATGCCCTGCATAATGATGTTGTCGTATAATTTCGTCTACAAACATATCGGGTATTACCAAAAGAATTCGTTCATTATATTTTCTATATAAGAGATTATCACGTATCTCATAGAATTTATTATCTCCATTTTCTTGAATTTGGTCAAAAATCAGTTTGATATTAGAATCGGTTAACTGAAATCTCGCTAAATTTTGTGAAAGAGTACACTCGACAATTAAAATTGTAGGGGCTCGGCTCAAAGCGTCGACATGCCGCATTTGATTGTTCGCCCGATGTACAATTTCATAATCATAGTTCTCTAAGAACAACGTCCATCGCATAATTCTATTATTCGCATTAACTTTGTCCAATGTGCATTTCAAGGAATTACAGTCAGTAACAATTTTGATGTGAATTCCATGAACATAAACATGAAATCGTTTCAATGCGTAAATGATCGCAAGCGTTTCGAGTTCAAATGAATGATAACGTGATTCGGGCTCGGTTGTACGTTTACTATAGAATAAAACTGGGTGTAGCTGTTCATCAGCCTGCCTTTGGAATAATATAGCTCCGAATCCTAACTTACTCGCATCAGTATGTAATTCGGTATATGCATTTGGATTATATAAACATAATGTCGGTGACGAAGTTAATTTTGTTTTTAGTAATTGAAACCTTTCTAGCTCGACTTTTCCCATTATAAAATTTGAATCCTTTTTCAAAAGGTCGTATAACGGTTTCGCTAATATTGAAAAGTTCTGGATGAATCGTCTAAAGAAACTAACTAAACCAATGAATCGTTGCAACTCGTGCACATTTAAAGGAATAGGATAGTCTTGAATTGCATCGATATGCCTTGATGACATTCGAATTTCGTTTTCGGATATCTCATATCCAAGATAATCTATTTTGGTTTGGAAAAAAATACATTTAGCTGGTTGAATTTCTAAACAATTATTATGTAAAAGGTTAAAAACTTTGTCTAAAATTTCGAAATGTTGTTCAACGGTTTCAGTCGCGATAAGGATATCGTCGATATAAATAATGACATCGCCATCAGTAATAAGATCCTTAAACACACTCACAACAAATCTTTGAAAAATTGCTGGCGCATTTGTGAGACCAAAAGGCATCTTAAGAAATTCAAACTGACCGTTTGGAGTGACAAAAGCTGTGTATTTAATTGACTTTTCGTTTACTTTTATGTGGTAAAAACCACTTTTTAAGTCTATCAATGAGAATACCTTTTTACTTTGCAATTTATCAAGACAATCATCGATTATTGGTAGAGGAAATCGATCCTTAACCGTGATTTGATTTAACGGTCGATAGTTGACACACATACGGTAAGAACCATTTCGTTTAGCAACAAGGACTATTCTACTGGAATAATCACTTTTACTCGGTCTTATAATGTTGTTACTTAACAAATCATTTAAGATTTCATTTACTACTTGTTCCTCTTTTCCCGATAGTCGTTTAGGGGATCGATGAATTGGCTTTTCGCTCGTTAATTCAATGTTTAATTCTTGTTTAACATCCGGACTGGTTTTAGGGGGCTTTGCATAAAAGTTTTCTATCATCGAGTTAAATCGTTCTTTGACTACATAATCTTTCGCGGCAGTATTGTATAACGGTCCAAATTTTACCATTGGTTTCGATTCGTTACAATCCGGGTAATATTCAACACTTAAGATTTCGTTAAAAAGTTCGCGGCGAGTTTTATGTTCGGTTTCGACATTCGGACGAATACTCATAGATTTAATTCCGTAATTGCTTAAAATTTTAAAACTTACATTTGGATGAAGAATAAATTCCCGTCCGATAAGACAATCGTAAGCCATTGTTTCGTTCGGCACAACACAAAATCTGAGAATAAAAATATTACAATTAATCTTACAATTTAAATTCATAACTCCAAGAATTCTTAACTTTGAACCATTTAGACCATTATAATTCAATCCGTCGAAATCGTCAATTTGATAGCCTTCAGGAACAATTCCAACTTTTAGAAGATTAATTGGACTTCCAGTGTCGATAATTCCAGAGATGTTCCTCTTGAATTCATTAATATAAAACATTAATTGGAATTCATCATGGATTAGATTAACTGTCGGTGTATTAGAATTTACAACGTCACTTTTTCGTTCAAAACAACTTGTTTGTCCTCTCGAGTGTACACGCTTACAACGCTCGCATCTATCACGCCGTTGTGGCTTTGGACAACTTGAAGAGTAATGCCCTTCTTCTAAACAGTTAAAACATTGAGTTGTATTTAAATTCCTTCGCTGGGGTTTATATGACGTATACTTTTGAGACTGGTTATAATTTGTTAAATCCGGTTTATTTTCTTTCGTCGTCATATTCGATACATTTGATTTACTAGGTTGAATAGGTTGATTGTTTCTAATCTTTGGTTGTATTTGTGGCATACTATTGTACCATTCGATATTCTTGCGGAGTTGTTCTAACGTAGATACGATTTGCGTTCGTAGAGAATTTTGTAGGTTAAACTCGTTAATTCCCATGATAATATATTTGATAACACTTTCGTCTGATAATTCACTCCCTATTGCACACATTTCATAAAAATACTCGAGTAAATGTTGCTCGCATCGTCTCGTATGATGTCTTAACTTATCATGAATTTCAACATCACTTATTTTACTACTAAAATTTAGCACAAAATTATTTTTGAAATGTTCGAAACTGTCACATTTTTCCTGAATAGTGGAAAACCACATTTTCGCTGGTCCAAATAATTTGGATTGTATTGCGAATAATAATAATTTCTCGTCAATATTGTAAATATCTCGAGTCGCTTCGACTCGTTTTAACCATTGGGTCGGTGACAACGATTTGATATCGATTGGATTAAATTCCGGTAAAAATTCCATCACGTCTCGTGCCGATAAAATGGGTTTTACATTATCTCGCCTTGATTGAATCAAATTACGTCGTTCGATTTCCAACAGTTCGCGTTCTCTTTTGACTATCTCCTTTTCACGTTCAATCATATTCCTTTCGATGATTTCGGTATTCTTGTCCCAATTTTCCGTACTTCCATATTTATGGTCGATCGATAAATTATTTTGTACGCTAACTTCATCGAGATCGTTCGTATTATTTGTTGTATCAGCTAGCAGCATCGATGATAATAAGCGTTCCACCATTAATTGCTTTTTCCCGTTAGTTGGCAATCCGCGCTTCTCCAACTCACACTTTAATTGTTTATTATTCATTGTTATTACTCGTTCCGTTATTTCACAATGATTTTCGACGTAGTGCCCCAAATTGGTTTTCGTTCCACGCGGTTTCCTTTCGTATAGGGAAAACAAATTTTCGTTCACAATTATTCCACAAAACTTCGAACAAAATAATTATAATAATTATATATGGTAAATAATCGACTTTCACTTTCAATCCCACTTCTGAATTTGTCGTAACTCAAAATTATTATTATTTGGAAAATAAAACACAAGAAACTCTTTTTTATTACTTTATAATATGTATTTCCTTCGAGAACATTTTATACACTGAACTTAGTTTCTTATTACTACCTCCACGCCATATTCCCATATGCGGACCATCCATCAACTATAACCAACCCCATCTATCATCAATAACATCAAATATAAAAATTTACATCAAACTCTACAGTATCAAATCCAATTCTTTCTTTGCTATATTTGCTCGATTAAATGCTAGAAAAATTGAGCTACCATTTTTTTTTTGTGACGTTTCTATATTTTTTTCAAATCTGTGGTGTATACACTCACTCTCACAAATATTTTGTATATAATTTTTTCTCTCACTCCGTTTGTATTTCCCAGTCACTGAAAAAGTGGAAAAAAAAACGGGAATCATCCAGCCATAAGCGGTTAATTATTAATTCCCCTTACTCGAGAAATGGCCAAGCTCATTCCAGATTACCCATATTCCAGAAGTACTTATAAAAATCATTTTAGAATCTCATTTGCACGGTACGGTGCATACCAAATTTCATCAAAAATAATAAAGAAATAACCGACTTTCTTCCTAAATGGCCAAATTCGAGAACTTTTTCTACATATCATTTTAGAAACCCTTATCGGTTAAAAAATAGGTAAATTCCGTCCTGATTCGCCATTATTTTAGAATTGCATATCAATCGTAAATACTGAATTTCATCCAAATCGGTTCGGAAAAACGGGGTTCCTTCCTGGGTTCCTTCCGAATACCGATTGTCATCAAATTCAACTAAGAAATGGTCAAATTCATAAAAAATGGTAAAGAAATGACCGAATTCCTTCCTGATTGGCCATATTACAGATCTACTCATAAAAATCATTTTAGAATCCCATATCCATCATGAATACCAAATTTCATAAAATTGGGTTAAGAAAGGCTAAGTTCCTTCCTGATTGGGCATATTCCAGAACTTTTATGGAAATCATTTTAGAATCCCATTTTCATCCTCCATGCCAAATTTCATCAAAAATGGTAAAGAAATAACCGAGTTCCTTCCTGATTGGCCATCTGCCAAAATCATTTTAGAACCCCCTATCCATCGTGAATACCGAATTTCATCAAATTCGGTTAAGAAATGATCAGATTCCTTCCTTATTGGCTATATTCTAGAACTTTTTCTAGAAATTATTTTAGAATCCCATTTGCACTGTGCATCCAAATTTTATCAAAAATGGTAAAGAAGCAACCGAGTTCTCCTAAATATCATTTTAGAATCCCATTTTCAACGTCCATGCCAAGTTACATCAAAATAGGTTAAGAAATAAAGGAGTTCCTTGTTTTTGGCCTAATTACAGAATTTCTCCTAAATATTATTTTAGAATCCATCGCACTTGTTGAAATAATATTCAAATTCTTTACTAACTGGCCATTATCAAGAACTTCTTGTAAATGTGATTTTAGAATCCCATTACCATAGTGATGATAGAAATAATTTTAGAATCCAATTTGCACCGTGTGCATGTCAAATTTCATCAATAATGGTAAAAAATATCCGAGTTCCTTCCTAGATCATATTCCAGCACTTCTTTAGAATTCCGTTTGTTCCGTGCAAGCCAAATTTCATCATACTATAAATGCTAAATACCGTTTTAAAATCTCACTTCTATCAAACTTGTTGAATTCAAATCAAATTCGGTTAACTAATATTCGAGTTTCTTCCTAAATGTCCTTATTCAAGAACTTTTTCTGAGGCTGCTCGTTTTTTGTTAAATTACGCATTTTTTTCTATTTTATACTGGCTCAATTCATTTAACAATAAAGAATAAAGTATCTAAAGATAAAACATAAATACCATACCTTTTTTTATTTCGTTTACCCTCCATAAAAAAGGTAAAAGCATTTACCGAATTTAGCGGATTTACTCGAAAATTCGACCGCCGTCTAAATATGATTTGAGAATCCCATTTCCATCGTGCATTCCGAATTTCATCAAAATCGGTTAAGAAAAACTGGAGTTCCTTCTTTTTTGGCCTTATTCCAGAACTTTCAAAATCGAAACCAAAATCGGTTAAGAAGTAACTGAGTTCCATCCTAATTTGATATATTTCACAAATTCTTATAAATATGTGTGAGAAATTTATACAATAACCTCTCTTCAGCGAACACCTCACTTGGGCGGACAATATATTTGGTCAAGCCAGCGTCTGTTAAAACGAAGTTTCAATGTACAAGATTTAATACTGAGATAATTTACTACTCGAAACCTATCATTAGAAACGTTCTGTTAAATCAATTAAGACATATTTTATCGATCAACATGTCATTGAAATTACAATTAATAAGATATTCAGTTCGATTCCACGGAATTTTCTATTCTTCTTGAATAATCTTCTTTACATAAATAGACGAAAGCAAAAAGAGAAGATTCTTCTGTATTGGTATTCAATGTAGTAGTGTGATTCTAATCTTCTGTTTTTCATTATCGAAAGTCGAGATCGAATTTTTTATTCTATTTTTTTTAAATGTCAAAGTGAATAACAATTGTTTTTGTCTCTACATATTTAAACAAAATTAAAATTAAAACTTACTTTGAACTAAAAGTAAACATTGAATAATATAAAAAACATAGTTTATACATTCACGGATAAACATAATGGTAAGTACAATATGGTAGATTCTTTTACACTCGTTTGATTTTTTCAGGAAAAGAAGGGGTTTATGTAAGTTTCATAGAATATAACGTGGGATGAGCCTACGAAACTTCTTAATGAAGCGAAGGGCTCGGTGAAATCAAAAACACCTTCGAAAAGGTAATGTTTTATAGGAAATTCTAAACGAACACATATTCAACAAAATATGCCTTTTAAGGTGCTTGATAATTGGCGCTATGTCACCAATTTTAAAGCACGGTCCTTAAAACTAGAAGTAGCTAAAACTGAATAGAAACCCGTAAGTGTCAGTGTTCATGAAATATATGAAAACGAGAGCAGAAAATTCAAGGAATTCGCCGAAAAAGCGAAAGAAGAGAAGTTCAAATCCCGCACTGAACTAAACTTTACCCTTAAAGAAATAAGCGGTTCTTTTTTGCACCAAATATTTGTTTATTAGGCAAGTTACATTTTCTATGCACCTGGTGATGGACCCAGAACAGCTGATAGCTCCCTTGCCCATAAAAATGCAAAGTAACCATCACTTAAAAAATACTATATAAGACAGCTGCATTTATTTTAAAATAATTAAAACAAACTTGTATTTTAACAGGTATTGTGTGGAAACGCTACTTTGCTATTAACTCAGATATTAATGTCAAAGCATTCCCATTTTGCTCGATGGGATCGCCGTTCATTCTTATGTCCTTCAATCACATTTTTAGTTTTCGTCTAAAAAAATTATTTAATTAATTTTTCTTATATAATTAATAAATGTACTTAAGTAGCTAGTCGCTTTTCGTGGTTTCTATCACTTCGCAACAAATAAAAATCCAACAAAAATTATTTCTTTTTGCATAAAAGTCAAAATTTCATGTGTTCTAATCTTCTAAGCGAAAAAATTATTATTTTTTAAGTTGAATACCAATTCTTCTGTTTTTTCCTTCTATTTGAAAATAACATAATTTTCATACATAATCATAGAACAATAGTAGTTATTGAGAATAGAAGATTTACATTAAATTGAACTGATTATGATACTTTTAATTGATTGATTGGAGTGTACGACCAAACCTAGACCTGTTTCCCGGATGACGTCGAACCCACCTTACATCCATTATATATAACACATAAGGAACGATAGGATAGGAATGTTAGTACACGTGATTTGTAATTATATTAATGCCTACCCACTTTTTCAAATTTTTACAGATACCCATGTCTTTTTATATTCATAGGCACATACACTCACGGGCATATAAATGCATCTTTTATTACAGAACCTCCCACACAAACATCCCCTTTTTCAGCTTCTAACTCCTAACTTTTATTTGCAAATTGCAGGCCGCAGCGTTCATTTTAATTCGCTCATCATACCGAAACCTTATGTAAATTATGTGTGATTATCAGTAAGACAGTACACTTGTAATAGATTTTCTTTTGATGGAAACTTCTCGAAGCTCTGTAGTAGTACTATGTAGTATTATAATTTCTACTTAATTACAACACGTCATAATGTCAGTACGATTCCGGTATAAACCGACCAGACTAGACCAAAATCTATAACAAAATTTACAAAAACACAGATTTTCACTATATGCACAGAATATGTTATATAACGTCCTCTGTGTTATAGCCGCCATCTTTGATTTCTGACTTTTACCGGTGCACAAACCGAAATTAATATAAATAAGTAATCATTTTTTAGCCATTTCACAGATTTCCCATTTCAAACACAAATTTTCTTTTTTTTTTTGGAAGGAACCAAAAACTCACCTTGTTCATAATTACCGTAGAATTTCAATCCAATTTTCGTATTTTCCCTTCCTCGTATTGGCTACTTTCAATAACTTCCTCGACATTTAACTTCTTCAACTTTAACCTTACTCCTCTCTTCAAACTACAACCTCCAAGCTCACTACTCCTAACACACTTCACTTCCCTTGGCCCTCTTCACCCTTCTAATATGGAAAATAAATATACCAAAAACCCTTATTCTATACACATAATTTAACCAACTTTTCCAATAAATTTTAAATCACGGAAAATTTTTAAATTTGATGAACAGCAAAAAACACCGCCGTTTGATTTGAGAGTCATGGCCAACTGATTATGATATTTTTAATGTCAATAAAACGTCACTGAAAGAATTTAGATTTAAAGCATACTAGATAATTTTTTTAAAAAATATTTTCGATATTATTATCAGCAATGAATTATAGGTAAATTTAGAAATCTGATTTGCAAATTTAACAATTGTTGAAATTTGCTTGGTGTATTACCAGGGCCTTCTGGAGTACAGAGCCATAATCATCATGACGTATTTTTAGAAGCTTTTTTAGTGGTATAACTTTTCACTGATTTTCATAGGAATCTATAGTAAAAATGATGTTTCTTAGCTTCTAGTTTTTCAATAAAAAAGGCAAAAATATTTTAAAACTTTTATATAAAAATTTTCTGCATATCTCTAACAACAATACACAAGAATGCTATATCACCGTGAAGGCTAGATGAAAGTTGGCTCTGTTGGAAGTGTACGTCAGATGTTTAATATTTTTACAGAAAAATACGAAAAAAAACTATTTAATCACAAAATTGTCACACGTTATTAATATTTTGTGAATTTGGTTTGCTTTTCCTACAATTTTTGAACTTGAAATTTCCCCAGGTGGTAATTTTTTGTACGATTTTACCAAATTTTTACTACCATCAATGCGGTCTATGTAATGTATATTGACCTAGTGACCACACGATTTATCGTAAGCTTTTATTTGAATTTGATTTTTTATTTCATTTTACATTTAAAAATTTGACTTAGGAATAAAATTGATTTCCCGTACGTTTTGTGTGTTTTACTATGAAAAGTTTGGTTTTTTCCTCTTCTAATTCCCTTATAAAAGCTTTGTTTTTTAGACTACGGCTTTGTTTAATCTAAGTTGTTTTAGTATTAACCGAAGAAAAATAATTCATCGAAAACCTTTATAAAAATCGAAAAACAGTTTAACCAAATTTTACCCTCTTTGTAGGACTAAAACACAAATTTTGTAAACAGGCAGATGTTGGATTGTTTCATTTATCATCAACGTAAAAAAAATCGTCGGTGCCGTTTAAGAGATAATCGGTTTCCCAGCATTCTCTTTCACTGCAACACCTTATATGTATTTTAGAGTCGATTGCACTCAAAATTTAATACAAACTGCGTATTTCTAAAAATTATCTTTGTGCAAAACAAAACCAAACAAAAACTATCGATATTTGTAAGAATGGGAGGAAAACCAAAAATTGTATTATAAAAATGTATGACTGGAAGGACTCGACATTTTTTATCGGCGTTTTTGTGTCGTCGTAGCCAATCGTAAAAATGTCAAAATCGTCGTAGAAATGTGAAAATCTGGCACAAAAGTTTTTTCGCCATTACATTACTTACCTAATATAACTTTGTTATAGTTAGAAGAGAAAAAATACAAGTTTATCAGCATTGATTTGAGTTTGTCATATCAAATAACAGTCAATTTTTCATATTCCCTCTATAAACCCTATACGGCTGCTAAGGAAAACATGATAATGCACTGACATTTTAGGACAATAATAATAACGATACAATAAATACAGTGGCCTTACAGAAGCCGTATTGAAAATTGAAAATAAATGTATGCTTTCCATAAATTATCTGAATTTAGAAAAATTTTGATCGCAGGCAGTCTTACAGATCGGTGTCGATTAGCTGACTTAATTAATCTTGAAAACTCGTCTGAAATTCCATCGATTTAAGGATTTTTCTAAACCTATTTTTTTAACAAATTGCACCGAATAATTTTTCTTCCAACAAATACTCATTCATATTTAATTTAAAAACTTCGCAGGTGCATTTATAAATGTATGTACATAAGAATGCCGGACATAGTTATGATTTATATTAGCACCGCATTTTCAACGAAATTACGTAGTAAACCGCAGCATATTATAAAGAAATGGGTAGTATGAGGATGAAATATGTGTAAATATACTTTCAAGTGTTATATTATACATATGTATTGTATATAGTAAAAAATCAATTAACGGATACGAAAATCTAACTATAGAGCTACTGGAAAATATGGAAAATAACAGAGCTAAAGGAGCCGTCAAAAAAATTTAATCAAATTCTGGACGATATCAACAAGTTGATAATGTGCGTGGCAGCTAATATCAGTCACATTATTCAAGTGGACAGAAGCATTGACATTCACAAAATATTAAAAATGTAACACCATCTTAACAGCAAAAATTAACGTGTTAAATTTACTTAGTGTAACAGCCTCGAAATTATTTATGACAGTTATAAAAAAATCGCCCATATTTAGTAAAAAAAAATTGATTTGATTTTCATTTAAGGGCTGCGCTGCGATGATGGTAATTTTGTATAAATCGTTCACACCTTGCCTTGTCTAAATACATAAAATCATTCACCTCGTGCACCATACACAAATTTTCATATTCGATCGAGAAATTGGAATATGGTATAACAAAAAATTCAACGGGTGATGGGTCAAGTTAAGCGTTTTATTATGGTGAAGTGAAAATGGATTAAAAAAAAATTGTGCTGCTGGTTTTTTTTTTTTGTTTTTTTTTTTTTTTTTGTTGGAAGAAAGGGTGAAATGTGGGAGAAATTATCTTACCCGTTATTTGTTGGTATATTTTTTATACAAGGTTTATGTGGCGATATACTATATATCTATGTATACCATGGAAAAGTTTTTGTATGGGCGCGAGTGGCGTAGGATGATATTTTTTTATAAAGAGGTGGGTGAAGTTCTGGGTGGGTGCTCTTATTTTAGTGTACAATGTTTTGTAATTTAAAAATGTAATGCAATGAAATACAAAACTTTTGCACTCAGCGTAGGTATACGGTACATTTACTTTTCGATATTGTATATAAAATTTCTATGTCTATTACAGCGCGTAGTAAGATATGCACGGGAGGCAGACGTAATCACCGTGATGTATTTTTTTTTTATATTAAAATCCTGATTTAGTTTGTTAATGTTATATTTTTCTGACAGTTTATAGACATGTTTATGTTGAGATTTAACTTAACATTGGTTTCGTAATAATATAATTAACAATAAATTACGTTTCTTACCTCTATCCGTGTTTTTTGTAAGGCGGTTCGATCAGCTAAGCATTTCCTGGAAATAAAAACAAAATTTGAAGTATGACTTTTAGACAAAATATACTAATCAGGTTTTAATTTTCAGAACCAAAATAAAAATCGTCAAACTGACAATTCTCATGCAATTTTAGCTGCCAATTTATAGTTTTAAAATTTAAAATTAATTTTGAACATTTTAAACCCCTAATCTGTAAATTTGTAAATTATTAAAATTATAAATCTTATTTTGCAGTACTAGTAAATATTTCTAAAGTTCTTAAATTGCTCAGTTCCAAATTCTTCAGTGACTTAAATTTTCAAATTCGTTTCAAATTTTAAGAATAATTTTAAATTTTAATTTCTTTTAAATTCTTTTACGATTCCATAATTTTTTATATGATCCTTCACTTCTTATTTAGATTAACAACCCCAACCCTTCACATACACGATAGTTTTTGTTTGTTTATTTATTTGTATGAAATCTATTTCGGGGCTCGACGCTTTCCCAACCTGTGTTGGCGATGAACACATCTACGACATGAGGGGGCGATAACATACCACAATGCGGGGGACCCCCGAAATATTTGGACCCTGCAGGCATTTTAATTATATTCAAAACACATTTAAACTGTGACAAAATATGTTTTTTTTATTTTGCTAATATTAGTTTTTTTAATAGAAATATTCTTAAATCTTTTTACATAAGAAACTAACAAGAAGTATTAAAATCTTAAGCTAGAATTATTACATTTTTTAAGGCTTAACCAATGTTAATATTATTATTCAGGTTTACTCATTTCTTTTTCATTTGAACAGTTTCCACCCGAATTATCTCGAAAACCAAGCGGTTCTGAAAACTGTATTTCATATAAAAGTTGTATGATTTTGAGGTGGGACGAGGATTATTATTTATTTAAGGTTATTTCAAGGTCAAACTAGCTTTTTCCGCTTTGAACTGGCTAGCCCTGATGAAGTTTTGAAAATCATTCAGGCTAGTAATCCGGATCTTCCAAGTTCCAACCAATAATTGGGAGATCGTTAAGCTGGAGGTAGCGAAAGGGGGCTCAAGGTTATCTATAATAAAACTTAATAAGGAGTCCCTAGTCCTTCTGGAGAAAACAAGGGGAGTAATTTACTTCGGTTTCGGGTCAATCACCCTCAATGTGTACAAACAAGATGGGGTGTAATCGCGCACGAGAGGCCAGCCTGGTAAAATGGTAACCCGCACAGGCCTGATATAGCTACCAGCAGTATAGGGCGGAAGCTGAGGATAGCCGGGTTAGTGGATCCAGTGACTTAGGCTTAGGTTTGATTCACTTGGCGGAGGAGGTTGTTGGCGGCCTGGCCAGGAGGAAGGGCGCTGACAAGATCCCTATATGGGCGATGCCTTGCACCCCCAAATACCGTTATTAACATTGGCATGCGGTAGCAGGAAATATATAGAGGAAACTAAAGGTAAAATGGTTATGCTTAAGGTAATTTTGATTAACCTTTACCATTCTGCGGCTGCTTCGGCACCTCTCCTCCTCAAACTAGCTTCTAGTGAAGAATTTTTGGAGCTTCTCTTCGAGACTCACTTTCCATGGAGCTTTGACGACCTGATAGTGCATAGCATCCATCAGGAAACACTTTCAGTGTACACAGAGGATATCGTAACCAGGAAACTGATCCTATGGGCACTAAAAGATTTTATACAAGAGGAACTTCAAAATAACTCAATAATTGTTCTTCCTTATCCTAGAGCTGGTTCTTCAATACGATTTATCAACAGAATGTCTGGCTCAAGAAGACGTTTATGGTTTTCCTCGGATTCATCTGATTGCAACAGTACAAATATTGCAACAAACACATTGATTGGGAGGAAAAGAAGTCGTAATCCTGATAATTGGGCCCGAAATTTACAAAAGCATAAAAGAACAAAAGGTTTAGAGTACAGGAATAGAGGAGGAAATTTAATACCTGCAAAAACATTTGTCGATATAAAATGCAGATGCCGTCAGATGGGCAACCAAAAAATTCTTTCGAATGAGAGAGAAGTTGCCATGAAGGCATCTTATAGTTTACATAGTCAACTTGACCAAAATATTTTCTTAAGAGGTTGTATTAAAGCTAAAGAAATAAAAATAAGGCGGCCCACGAATAAAACTAAAGAACGAAAATCATATTCTTTTACATATTACTTTCGAAAAGACACACATAATATTCCCGTTTGCAACACTTATCAGGTGAGTGACGGGCGGATAGACAAATGTTGTTCTAAAGAACAAGTTACGTCTTTGGTTGATCAGCGCAAAGGACGTGTTTCAAACAGTAAAATAGACGACACCAATGTTATAAAACATATAAAGTCATTTCCAGCAAACACTAGTCACTACACCAGGGGTGCTATTCTTGAAACATTACGAAAACTTTCGTATTGCGAGTTAGTGTCAAAGTATTACGAAAACCCTAAAATGGTATTCTTGAAATCGAATTACGAAAATTTTCGCAACGGAACGTTACTAAAATTTTCGTAATGGTTTTTTCGTTTCCCATTGCATTTCGTAATGAAATCATTTGGTTTTTATGTTAATTATATTGATAAGGATGTTCATAAAACTCAATATTTTCTATTCTCAATATTTTATAAAAAAGTGAAAACAAAAGCGTACCTTTTTTTTCTTTGTTTCACGTGTTCTTAAAAATATGTATTATTTATTTCGAGATAACGATGTACATAAGTATGCATTCGGTTTTGTTTACTACCTAACTAGAACAAAACCATATTTTCTTCTAAATTTTTGTATTTACATGTCGTATACCTAAATCTTGGGATATTTTTTTAAATGCTTGACCACTTTCTAATTTTAAACAATACGTGTAAGGGTATGAGATTTTTTCGTAATTGACAATTGGCTATAGCGGACAAAAATGGAATATGTGATTCAATACAACAAAAATATGTTATTTAAAGCTATATTGCCTTTTTAAAATTGTAATGATTGGAAATTAATTAATGCAATGTGTAATTTTTATCATTCATTAAGTTCATTTGGAACAATTTTGTTTTATTATTTTAAATGCCCTGTCTTCAAACATTACGAAAATTTTCGTAATGCACAATATTTTCGTAATCGTAATGGTGAAATCATAAATTAGTATTCTTGAAGCCATTACGAAAATTACGAAGAGAGGAATAAAAAACTAAGAAGATTTCGAAAGAGATGATTAAAAATGTTAGTTTAGTTTAGTATAACTGAGAATATTAAGCGAAGCGGACGCTTTCTTTACTTAAAATTATAAATTGTTGTGAATTTTTGTCAATAATGGCTTATTTATTTAATATTAAATAAAATATATTAAAAATGATTGTGTATGCTACTTTTTCGTTTAAAGGGAAAATTACTTCGGTCTAAAAAGACCAATGTATTGAAATCTTGTCAAAAACGGCCAAAAATTTGTTTGATCCAAAATCATTTATCTCGACGTTTTGAAAATCCTTGAGTCCGAAAGAGAAAAAAAAAAATGTCTGTCCGTCTTTCTGGACGTCTGGATGTCTGTACCCATGATATCTCGAGAATCGCTTATCCGATTTAGAATTTTTTTTCCAAAAATCTGTTTTTATGGTACGGCGGTACATATGATTGTATGATGGTACGATTGAACGAGGATATAATGTTATGTCGTGTATGATGGCATGATGGTTTGATGGTATGGTATTACGATAATATGATCCTATGCAATGCCACTACATAAAAAGCCATGAAAAAAAAACTTGTAGTGGTGTTAAGGCAATAAAGATTTTTATTTTCCAATGGAACGTAAACACAATCATATGGGATTTTGTGTTGCCTTTATTTTCAATTTAAATGAAAATTTTTATTGATAAATAGAAATAATTTTAAATTAAATACAATCTGTTTCGTCGGCAAGTGACCCCTTGTGTGTTGGTGATAGCTTTTCACATTTTTCATCATATATCCCAAGTTATGGGCTCGATTTTAATTCTGTTTGCGGTTTTTTAAAGCTTTTGAGTCACTTTATTGGTTAATTTGCAAACTAAGCCAGGTTTTTGTAAAGAATGTAACAAATTATGGGAAAATCACATTTTTTTACTTAAACGATTTTTTTATTTAAAAAAACCTCTACTTTTTAAAAAAAATGAACTGTAAGTCGAAAAAATGTCCCATGGCATGGTTATTTTATTTATAATTATTAAAACATTGTTACTACCTAACTCATAAAATAATCGAACACCAATTTGTCGAAAAAATGGCGTTTGTAGCCGTTTAGGTATAGTGATGTTATCTAACCAAATCTTTTAAATGATCGAAAACTCAAATTGGTAAGTAATATTAAATAGTTCAGTTGTTCGCTAACCAATCGTGTGACACTTTCACACATGTACTCTCAGTGTTCTGTGTTTTAACAATTTTAAGTTGGTGTGAAAATTAAAAGGACAGTTTGTGTTAAGTAAACGCTTAATCATTACAATGACACATTTGCGTGATCCACCACCTTCTCATGTAGCCAATATGCATTTTGTAAACCTGTTCTCTAATGGAAATGCACGCGTTGCTGTCGAAAAATACAGGCGTCGATATCCAACAGGCCAGTACTTGGGTATAGGACATTCATTGCAATACATCGACGTTTTCCCAAACAAGGATTATTCCAACAACAACACGAGTCCAGCGTGAATATTAACGTACACGTTGGAAGAGGATTTATTACGATTAATACGCGCTGAACCTACGACAAGTATCAGCCGCCTGTCTATTAGATTAGGCATATCGAGGTCAAGAAGGCCTTAATCCTTATCACTTCCATCGTGCTCAACATCTAGGAAATGTGGACCATCGTGCCAGATCAGTTTTTTGTAACTGGATAATTTCACAGCAAAGAAGTGATGTCAATTTTATAAGGAGAATATTGTAGACAGATAAAGCTACTTTCACCAGGGCGGGTATAACAAATTATAGAAACCTCCATGTTTGCGCTGTCGAAAACCCAAACGTCGTAAGGGAGACAGCTTTCCAGAGCCAATTTGCTATAAATGTATGGGCGGGAATGATCCACGATTAACTTATCGGACCTTAAGTGGTAATAAACAGGCTTGATCAACATGTATTATTAGAATTTTCAGGAATCACGTTGTCATGGAAAAAGTGCCATTGTTGAGGAGAAGGCGAATGCAGCTGCAATTAGATGGAGCTCCAGTAACCATAGAATTAATAAAATTTTAATTAACAATTTTGCATTTTAGTAAATTGATTTTTAGAGAAATTTAGGGAAATCGTTAGGCTTCGTGTTTTTTTTTAAATTTCTTTTCGTAGATTACTAGATTAGTTTTATTATAAATCATGGCTGTTTATGTAGTAGCATTGGTAAAGTAATAAAACTAATCTAGTAATCTACGAAATGAAATTTAAAAAAAAAGCACGGAGGCTGACGATGTTTGAGAATAAAAATCAATTTACTAAAACGCAAAATTGTGAATTAAAATTTTATTAATTTTAATTAAAATTGTGGACAAGCTGCAATTCGATATATTTAATTTAAAATTGTTTATATTTATCAATAAAAATGTTCATTTAAATTGAAAATAAAGACAACACAAAATAATTCCAATATGATTTTGTTTATGTTTCATAGGAAAATAAAAATCTTTATTCGCCTGGGGATTTGACTGTTTAGACTGATGTCACGGCTGTTTATGTAGTGGCATTGTCCTTTGATTCTATGGCGATATGATTTTAGATCGTACTGTCGTACGATACTATTATGGTATGATTGTATGACTTTACGTACCATTAGTATTAGCCGCCTGTGACGGTATATCAATCCAATTCCAATTACAACACGCGACATTTAAAAATACATCCCAAATTGTCAATTAGTATTGTAGCTATTACCCTTATTTTTAAGAAAATAATAAACATACCACAAACAAATAGGTACCCTTTTTTTTGTGGTAATAAAATAATAAATATTTAGCGAAATGTAAATACATATTATTTTTAACCATCAACAGAAATTATTGAGTTTTATAAACGTCTTTGTATGAATATATTTAAAACAAAAATCTAAATGATTTCATTACGAAATGCAATAAGAAACAAAATGACCATCCGAAAATTTTAGTAACGTTCCGTTGCGAAAATTTTCGTAATCCGGATTTCAAGAATACCATTTTAAGAACTTACATTTTCATCTTCTCTCTCGAAATTTTATTATTTCTTTTTGCCTCTCTTCGTTATATTCGTAATGGTTTCAAGAATACTAAATTATGATTTCACCATTACTATTACGAAAATAGCATTACGAAAATTTTCGGTTACGAAAATTTTCGTAATGTTTCAAGAATAGCACCCCAGATCTCATTATCCAAAACAACAATATTTAAATCCTGGCTTAAATATTGAGAAAATGTATGAACTATACGTCACACAATGTGAAAAGGAAAATGTAGTACCTACTTGACTATACTTATTGAGTCACACGCGAAAAAAATTCAAAACATTTTTTCATCAGATGATAGTTTCCAGTAAATTGTTTTAAAATACACTGGATAAAGTTAGAAAGGTTCAAACCCCACCTCATACAATTCAAATGTGGCTATAATGAAGATTCAGAATTTAATGCCATTAATATAAGGAAATCTGTAGCAGGTAGACCACAAAGTTTGAAAATTGTAGATCACCCTTTATTATATCCTAAAGGTAGAAGTGTGACAAGGGAAAAAAGGAGAGACATGATGGACCTGCTAAAATTCATTCCTCCTCACATACAGCTAATGAAGAAGATATTATTTTTATTGATGATGAATTAATCACAAATAATATATTATAACAGAACTGTTAACATTCATTTTTATGGAAAATCCGCAATAAAAAACTTAAAAATTTAAACACGGAATTTAACTTTATTACTTTTTTCAGTTGCCAAATCGATTAAGTCCACCAGTCACATAAAAATGATTGACGATTATTTTTTGGCCAGTCTTTCTTATTAATAGTATACATATATCGTTAGTTAAGTAATTTTTTTGCATTCTTCAATATATATTTGAATTTATATTATAAAGGAAATTTTAAAAAACAATGTATGTATGTACATACATTACTTTATCGCATTTCTCAACTTTTTGATTTAACCGCTGTCTACACTATGCAAATCCACTAATATTTTCTATCATGATACAAATTTTATCAATGTATGTGTGTGTATATTTTACGCATTTTGGCAGTATTAACAAATTATCAGGAGGCTATTTCACGTAATTTTATTAGTAAATTATTATGAAATGTCATAAAAAAGTGGTTTTGTTTTGCCATTTGAAATTGTTCTGTCAAGTTGTAAAAATGTCTTTTACCCGCCATTTATGTCTTCACTTTGCAAATTCACTGATATTTTCTATCAGCAATTTTACGTCTAACATTTTAAATAAAACACTTGTTTAATATTTCGCAAATTTGAGATACAATTTATTCTCAATCGATTTCGACTTGCTAGGTCAACATCAGGAGTTAAACTCTTTAGAGTTTAACTCCTGATGATGACCTAGCAAGTCGAAATCGATTGAGAATAAACTGTATCTCAAATTTGCGAAATATTAAACAAGTGTTTTATTTAAAATGTTATTAAATGTGTTTCGTCAAGTGCCGACGGCAATAAGTGTTAACAAATTTTATGTCTGGTTATGTTTTTTTTAATGTATTGAGAAATATTTGTCCAAAAAATATCATAGCTGGGCATTTCACTATCATAATTATATCTTCTAATGTCAAACAAAATTGTTTCAATGCTATGAAAAAATTAGTTGTTTTTTAACACTTGCCAGTTGTGCTTAGGTTAAAAATAATTTGTCCAAGAAAATTATGTATTCAGAAAATAACACAATATGGAGAACCACTACCTCGTCCAAAAACTTCATTTCGTCGGACAAAAACCAAGTTTTTTTATCGTCAACAACAGCGCTCCATAAATCAAAGGGCTTTTCTTATGATGCCGTTCACGTTTCATTTCCTGACGGTAGATCATATTCCGTTTGTCTGTAAACCCTATAAACTACAACTGTTCAAGGCCGTAGTTCAATTTCGACTTATTTCTTGAGGTAACATTCCTGGTTGATGATAAATTAGTCGGTCCTCAATTTTCTCTTCGGCACAATAATGCTCCCATACATAAGAAAAGTCAATGCCACAAAATTAAACAAAAATCTTGAATATAATTATTTTTCTTGGCCAGGGCAGGGTTTCGATTTAAACTTGCGGAGGTTTAGCTTAAAGTGGAAGATATTTATGATCTAAAAAGACCAAAAATTTGTAGCAGGCAAGGAGAGTGGCCAAAAAACAGTGACGGATAAGATTCTAGATGATGTTAACAACAAATTTTTCAACCGTTATAGAGGCTAAACAAAAACTGACTATATGCATACAAATCATGAGTGAATATACTATTATTTAATTAGTCAAAAATAATCTTAAATTTTATTGATTTACTATTTTATTTTACTTTTTCCTATTACACAAATAATATTGAGAACAAATTTGTGGGTACAAATAATTTTGGCAAAAACTAAATTAACTGTAATTTCCCAAGAACCAAAATTTCAAAAAAAAAAATTTTTAGATATGTAAAACAGGGTAATTAAGTTTATTGAATTAAAATTAATGTTTTCAAAAAGTTTATTATTTATATAATTTTTAATGTTGTTTGGTTACGTTGCATCAAAAATTTAGCATGTACAAATAATTTTGGTTTGGACTGTACGTTTATTTCGTTCGCTATTTATTGTAAAACTGTAATTTTTGTGGGTTATCAAAACTTCATTTTTGCGATACAAGTCAATTGATTAATCGCACTGTACTTTCGGTATTAAAAGACATTTTTTAATCGTTAATAATACGAATAATTAAAAAGAAAAATTATGTTTAGGTTATGATTTTATGCTATAATCGCGTTGTTTCAACTTTAGAGAACAATTTCAAATGGTAAAACATAACCTCAAACGTTAATTGTTCATCATATAGTTCATAATAATTTACTAATAAAATTACGTGAAATAGCTTCCTGATAATTTGCTAATAATGTCAAAATGCGTATAATATACACACACATACATTGATAAAATGTATATCATGATAGAAAATATCAGTGAATTTCCATAGTGTAAACGGCGACTTAATACCGAAAGTACAGTGCGCAGAGAGTGAAACCGAAATGCTTTTCGTTCCGGTTTAGGGTTACGTTCCGAAATTTAGTTTTTCGTTTCGGTTCTGTTCCGGTTTTTTTATTTTTTTTTGGTTTGGTTTCGGTTCGGGTTTTAAACCGGTTCAAAACCGTTTAAAAAAAAAAAGATAAAATAAAAAGTAAATCTTATTCGTCTTTATTTATGTAAAAAAATATAAATTAAAAATAACAAAAAATAAATTATATACTGTATTCGTTACAAAGTATCACATAAATAAATATATAGGAACCGCAATTATATAATCATAGCAAATATTACATAACATTATGTATGCTTATAATAAAACAATTAAATTTTGTAATATTACGCAGCTCAAAATTCATTATTTAATTTAACCATTAAAATATTTTCAAGGTTATTTTCCGTCAGATTCGTCCGTTTGTCGGTCAGTATAAGCTTCAACGCCGAAAAATTCCGCTCTACGCTTACTTGCGTTGCGGGTACAGCTAAAATTACTTTAGCCAATTTCGCCAATTCAGAACTGGAATTACTTTTTTCTTTCCAATATTTTAAAATATCTGTATTGATGATAGTTTCCCGAGCAGGGTTAAATGAATTAATTTGATTTATCAAATTCGAAATTTGTTGTTGACCCTCACAGTCCGTAGCGAAATTTACATTGAAGGTTAAATTTATCTCTTTTTCCTTTTCTGCGAGAATTTTTTCCAATTTAGGCTGGTTTTTCGTTTCCTCAGTCTCAATTTTGTCGTTGTGCTTTGGCAAATCACACAATTTTTGGGTAGGCGATGAATTAAAGTTGGTGAAGTAAAAGCGGCCCACTTTAATCAAAAACTCACGCGCAGTATCGTTTTGCGTTGATGTCAGTAAGAACTTATATCGCGGATCTAAATAAATAGCTGCTAATACGTACTCTTTTTCAAGCAAATTTTTTTCTCGTTGTTTGATTGCTTCTTTTAAACGCACGCTGAGACTTGTATTAATATCTGAAAGTGCTATTTTAATTTCGAGCCATATTCCAAAAAAATCTCCAAGTATTAGTTGCTCATTCTGAAGCTTCAGTGTTGCAATTTTCAACGGATTGAAAAGGTTGATGAACTCCTCCGCAAACTTCCAATCTCTATCTGAAAGTTTCAGACATGGGTAAGTTGCCATCACTTGCAGGCAAAAATCTTTCAGCTCGAGCAGTCGATCGATCATATCGTACGAAGAATTCCAACGCGTTGGACAGTCAATTTTTGGTTTTCTTTTGTTCATTGCCTTAATGAGCGCCAAGATATTAGTCGTGCGCAGTTTTTTGCTACTAATTTCAGATATACACCGCTCATAGTGATGTCATTTAAATAGTACCCAAGGAATCACGCCAATTATCGGAAATATTATTTTCAATAAATTTTTATTCAACTTGGAATTTTATTTATTTATTTTTTTTTTTCGTTTTTATGTGATATAGTATGAAAAATTTTCGTGGAAAAATACTTGAACCGAAACGAAAAAGAACGAAATAAACCGAAAGAAAATATTGTTTCGGTTCCGGTTACGGTTCATTATTTTTTATCTATTTAGTTTCGGTTCCGGTTTTCGGTTCATGAAAAATTTCGGTTTTTTTCGGTTTTCGGTTTACGGTTCGGTTTCGGTTTCACTCTCTGAGTGCGATTAATCGACTTGTACCGCAAAAATGAAATTGTATGGAAGATAACCCATAAAAATTACAGACGGGTCGACATAACAAATTCTGTTTTACAAAAATGACCGTAAATGTTGAAAACGTTAGGAGAGAAATAAGGAATCTTCGAAATACTTATGTACAAAATAAAAAATTAAAAACGAGTACAAAAAAACTGGAAGCGCTGTTGTAGACGATAAAAAAACTTGGTGTTTGTACGAGGAAATAAAGTTTTCGGACGAGGTGGTGGTTCTACGCAAATCAACCAGCAATTACGAAACAACAGAAACGGACAATAGTTCCTCTCCACATTGTATAATTTTCTGAACAATTTTCTTGGATATTAAGTTTTTAACCTAACCACAAGTGACAAGTGTTCAACAATTTTTTTTATAGTATTAAAACAATTTTGTTTGACATTTGAAGATATCACTATGGTAGTCAAATGCCCAGAGCCCAGCTATGATATTTTTTGGACAAATATTTGTCAATAGATTGAAAAAAAACAAATACAAAAATAAAATTGCTGATAGAAAAGCTGAGTTAATCGATTTGTGCACTGGTATATATAAGGAAATTTACTGCATTTTAATAAATTATTAATTTACTAATCAACAAATTTACAAACTATACATAAATTCATAATTATTTTACCGTCTCAAGGGACACAAGTCAATTATGTATTGATTTCGAAAAGTTAACACTAAAAAGAGAACCCATTTCCATTTAATGGATTCAACATTAAACTATTGTATAAACCGATAATTAACCTGTTGATAGCGATAATAGTGTACAAAATTTGTTTTTTATGTTTGTATCACTGCCGTAATTAAATTTGTATACATATTTCCATATTTACGAGTTTATGGTTTTATGGTTGAAAATTATTTTTAGTCTATGTTATGCTTTATTATTTTTCCAACAGTATTTTCGAACATACGGGTTGGGTTGGTCTAAATCTAAACGGAACAATCATTGTAAAAAAAATTGTATTAAGCACTAACCAAGCAGGGTGCAAATCGCGGCTTACAAATCAAGTTGTTAAAACCGAAATACTAATGAATTTTATGTAAATATCGTTTTAGTTGTGTACAATGTCTGTTTATCTTTCAAATTTTTGGTGTTGTTATACATATAGCGTAAATTATCGCGGGAAAAACTAAATTAGCGAATGACACGTTATAACCATCAAATACTCATTCCACAATATGTAGACATACATATATATATACTAAAATGTACATAATACCATAGTTGCTGGTACGTATAAACATGTACGAATATAGTGTTCAGCCGCATGCTAAAATGATATGGATATAATGGGCTCAATCTTGCCAGGACCATGATGTTATTGTATTTGGTTTATGTTTTATGTATACAAAATTAAATTACAATTACGCTAATGAATACAAAACAGTTTTAATAAAATCAATAAAAATGGAATTTTTTGGTACCCAAACAGTATTCACGAAATATAATTGGAGTTATTATTTATAGGGAAAGTGATGATATAATGATCAATTAAAGTTAATAGATTATCGTAAATGCGGACATTAGTGGTAGCAGCAGCAAAATGCTATTTTAAATTATGACTCAGCTAAACATAAATCACATTGTTATGTTTTATATAAATGTTATTAATTGTCCTATGTATGAGTGTGAGTACGCAGTTCTAAAATCAAAAGAAAGCTATTAACAAATTTTACAGATTTTTAAGGAAATTTGCTTGCTCATTAGGCGTCATTACGCGTGGGAGAACAATACAATACTAATTTAATACTTGATTAACGCACGCAGAAGGATAATTAATTTTTTTTTTTTTTTTTTGTAGGATGATATGAGTTATTTAAAAAGTTGTTAATTAGAAACGGTATATTTGTATGAATTATATAAATAAAACGATATAATAAGGACATGTGAATTATTGTGCGAATCCAAACCACCTGTTTATATAAATTTGTTTCATTTCGTTTTTTATACTGTATTATTCAATATTAGTCTAATATTATGTAAATGCATATAAATATTTAACATTTTTATTTTGTATGTACATATCTGGTTAGAAAATATGGAAAATTATAAAAAATGTATGACAATAAAAAACAAATTGATTGATTTATTTTCTTTTTCGTTTTTGTTTGGAAATGTATTTTTTTTTTTTTTTTGCATAAATCGATTTAATTTAAATGTTGATGTACGAGTAAAAAAACATCATTGTGTAGTATAATGGAATAATATTGTCACCTTTGTCCAATCAAAAACTGTACGTTATGCTATTTTACATTTATGATTGATTATGAATTGATTTATTACTTTGAAATTATATAAAGGTACCTTGTACTGTCGGCTAAATCTGAACGAAACTCTGGTGTGCATGAATAATAGGTGAAGATAATAAAGAAATTCAGAAAGTTGGATCTAAAAGCCGGTTTGAATTCAACATTCGGTTGCTACAACATTGAAAAATTCATCAAGTGACGAATCGAAAAGTTGAAAAAGTGCCTTTAGTGAACAAAATTGAAATTTGTATAAGGTATAAAAAAAATTATTAATACAGTTATACGGAAATAGTGTCTATTTAATTTAATTTTTATTTGTTAAAATAACGAAAATCACAAGAAATATCCGAGGGTTATGACTTCAATAATACTCCTTTTTCGGGTTGGCATGATACCTTTCTGGAAACTTTGATGGTTCCAATTAGTTGAACTCTTCAGATGACATTGTCAGATATTTTAAATATGTTATTATTATTATTATTATTGGAGGGACATGTGGGCGATCAGCCACTTCGCACTGCGATCTAAAAGAACTATTGTGCTGGACCCTGCTTAATTATCCCAGTCCAGTCTTAACTATCCGTCAGGTTCTTAATGAACCTGACAATACTGCCTCCCGGTACGTGATACATACTATCTGGGCTTATTGCTCTCCCTCCTAGATGTTTACTACAGCATGTAGTTCCGCTAGAAAGACAGTAGCATTGGAGCCCAAGGACCTCGAGAGGGTTGTCCCACTCCAGTAAATTCCTACTCCTGCCCCGTATTCCGTTTGATTTTACTCTTACGAGTTGCTGGGAATTGCAAATCACCTGTACTTCACGCAGCTTTACTACAGGAAGGCTACATAAAACTGGAGTGTGCCTGGTATCCAGAGTCCGCATATTTTGAACTGATTAACCTATCAGCCATTCATCCATCGGCATATGCTGTTCCACCTTAGATTAGGGTTTTTTCAACGTTTTCTCCTTTAGCGCCGTACTTTAGCCTGTGTCAAATGGCCAAAAATGTGCCAAATGGCCTTAGTTACCAGTGATTGCCACGAGGAGGCAGTACGTACACTTGCGAATTGAGAACAGGTTACCTCTTACTCAATTGTACCCATCACGCAGCTGCCTAATGACAAGACCAGAACAGCTCACGTGATGCGCACCCTACTGGAAGGTTACGGAGCTGGTAGATTAGTCTACTCAATTTTGGTCCTCCCCCTCCAATAGTCGCCAAACCACCTTTTTCGGTTAGAATGTTTGAATATCATAATTAGTGTAGGTCGCGACGATATCTCAATCCTAGGCATAAAGTTATTTTACTACTGTCTTCAATATTAAAAGTAATTGACACATTATGACTTGGTGAAATACACAAACGAAAACAGTTAAGACCTCCTTAGCTATACAAAACATTTCAATAAAATGATCAATCTAGAAATTTTAAATTCGTGTAATTTGTACTTATACTGAAGTGTAAGTCTACTCAAAGAAGTTTTTTCATTGAAGAAAAAAAAATAGTAGATGTTGTTCGGATTAAATGTGACTTTTTTGAGTCCCAATCTTTCCACTTGCTCGACTTCGCCTCACACAGAGTATCATTCTAATGAGACAGTGTACTATTTTATTCTATTTTTTCCAATTTTATAGTTTTCTAAACCTTTTTATTATTTGACTTTGTATTTTTTTATTGTGGCGGTAGCTTTATAATATGTTATAAATAATTGCAAATAGAAATAAATACATAAATAAAAAATTGTAATGATTGGAAAATATAATTAAAGTACGTATTTTTATATTTCATTCTTTTGGTACAATTTAAGAATGCCAGAAATGTGTGCTTAAAAACTGTAAAAATTTAATATTAACTAGTGTTACTAAAGCGGATCAAGCTGCTAAGTATGCAGGGGGATAAACACAAGGCTCGCTTCATATGCCGTAACCGCCTACAACTTCAGCAAGTGCTCACATTACTTCCAAGGTGGCCGCTAGAAACTGCTCTCTTAAAGTAGTGGGCTAAATTGTGAGGGCTGTGGTCCTCCTACGTGAGGTTCACAACTCAGCAATAATATGGATAAACATGAATTTGGCGTTGGTCTCTTCATGCCTGTCATCAATCAGACTTGTATACACTCAGGTTTCATGGTCTTCATTTTAACGTGACATTTGTGAACATTCAGGTTAAGACTGATTAAATCAAAGACGTTATCTACAACCAGATCGAAACCGTCCGAAGCAAAATTTCGCAACATAACCCATTGCACCCTATATCTAACAACAACGGGACACGCACCACTGAGCTACATAAGTTTCCCACATAAAACAACGGCCAAGCAAATCGACCACATCTTCATTTCAAAAAGACATTTTTCTAGTCTCAAAGACATCAGAACTAAGCCTGGAGCTAACATCGATCCAGACCACTACCTGGTAGTTCCTGAATTAAAATTTCCTCTACCCACCACATACAATCATCCTTTCCAGCGTATTACTCGTGAGAACACCGCAGCATTAAAAAACGAAGTTACTTACCCGAACCATCGTCGAGATTACTGTATCAGGAATTTTGGAGAATAAGCCACTTCCGAACTCAGTCTCTCAATGCAGGCCAAAATCCATCTAGACCAAAAAAAAATCTCTGGTTGGATTATGATTATCTTGTTGTTATTCGGAAGAAAGATCGCGCACACCAACGAAATCTATTACAAAAAACAAGACAATCTCATAACGCCTAAATGACTGTGAGAATGGCATGAGCAACATAGCCTAAGAGAGATATCGTATCAAAAAACAAACAGCTACGCACTTTTAACCATGTAGCAGCGTTATTTGCAATGAATAAGGTGAATTAAAAATGCACACTAAAGCCGCCCTCATAGTGTGGCGGAATTATTTCTCTTCACTCCTAAATTGACAAGCAACTACCTCTCCTGCTTCAATGCGGTATCAAGCTCGAGATGACACCCCAAATTGGCCTTCAGACCAGCGAAGTGAAGACTAAATACGTGATCACCGCAAGAAGGCAGACGCATGGAAACGTCATTTCAGGAGATACACAATATAGGATCACTGAGCAAACCTACGTTTCTGCAGAGATTTCATCAAGGATCATAGCATGTTCTCGTGGGACACCACTCGATGGAGGGACGATGTTGAAAGCGACTTAAACGCACTCGGACACTGTATCTGGCGGTCTCTTGCAGTTGTTCGAAATATTTGTAGGACCGTCGTTGAGCCGCCCAAATCTCTTCACGGGATACAGCGCTAGTGGATGAAGAAGAAGCATTACTAAAATAGGAAATGAATTTTTTGAAAATACTAAATTTTATAGTACCTCTTTTCTATAGGTCAGAAGGTGATAAATGTGGTGTAGTTTCAAAAATTAGTTTAATGGTCCAAAGCTATATTTATAGTGAATATAAATTAAATTTCTGTAATTTTTAATTACAGTTTAGCAAATATACAAAAAAAAATTACAATTTAATATGTAGTTTAAAGTGAGATTTTTTCTATATTTGAATATTAACTAAATTTTCCAATCGGTAGGAAGGGTTCAAAACCAATTTTTTTTTTCAAAATTTTTGTTTCAATGATTCGCTTTTCTGAATTTTTCCTTCCGGAAACTTTGAATAATTTTCAGTAATAACCAAAACTCTGAAATAATCTGGAACATCTGCAATAATCTCGAAATTTACCAAAGACCTAATCTCAAAATCTCACAAATCTCGAATAGACGTCAACAATAATCTCGACACCAAGCACCCCTGGAAAATTTGAAACGTCCCCAAAAAATGTCATCTATGTAACTCAGCATCAACCAAGCTTATCGGTACGCAGCTTCGGCCACTTCAAGATTTTGCGTGTTTCTATATATTCCTTGCAATTTACAAGGGTTTGAGATGCTTGTTTTTAGAGAATTAGTCACTTATCGAGACTTTATTTGTTTTTCAGCTTTTCGAAGTTTGCATAATATTAAGAATAGAATTCTTAATGCTATGCAAACTTCGAAAACTCAAAAACAAATAAAGTCTCGAGAAATCACTGTGCATCTCAAACCCTTGTAAATTTCAAGGAATATTGAGGAACCCGCATAATCTCGAAATGGGGAAATAATCTTACAATTCTAGAATACTCTAGCTCAATATTCACAAAAAATTTCGAATATTCCCAAGAAAACTGATTCGTATAATAATCTTGAAAAATCGAGAACTAAGAATCTGGATTAATATGACAAATATCAAGCAGACATCGCGAAACCTCGATTAATATCATCTTTCATGAACCTCAATGATATTTAAACTTGGGAATCTAGATAAATCTAAAACTCTAAAAATAATTTAGAATCTCATCTAAAGCAGAATACTATGCTTAATTCAACTCTGACCTAAACCGGAATAATCAAAAAATCTTTAAAATATTAAATAAGCTAAAAATCTTAAATAATTAAAAATCTCGACATAAATCGAACAAACTCGAATAAGCTCGAATAATCTCGATATTTTCAAAACAGTTAGATTATTCCCGAAAATATCGAATAAAATTAAAATTCTAAAATAATCTTGAAAAATATAAAAAAAAGTAACAATAAGCAACCTTTAATAAATGCTACAGGCAAATAAAAAGCAACAAGAACATATTTCTCGAAAAAATAACTAGCTGACATCGAATAATCTCGAAAATAATGAATAATGTTGATAATTTCGAATAATTTCGATGCTAAACAACTTAAAGTTAATCAAACCCGAATTTAAAAATCTCAAAATCTCTAATTTCAAGGATCTAACGCAATGCTACACTTAATTCAATCCAATCTAAACTCGAACAATATCGAAAATATACTTATATAAAATTTCACTTAATATCTATATATATATTTATATATATATATATATATATATATATATATATATATATATATATATATATATATATATAATATATGTATATATATATATATATATATATATATATATATATATATATATATATATATATATATATATATATATATATTGGGTGTACAAATAAATTTCCGATCTTTTTACTGAAATAAAAGAAACGGCGAAGGAATAAATCTGGTGGTTTCGAGGCGATCCAGTCATCGACCCATTTTTTGACGTTTTCATATGAAGTGAAGTGCTGCTGTGGAACAAGTGGTAATCTGAGGGAGCAATGTCTGGTGAATACGGCGGGTGGGGTAGAATTTTCCAGTTCTGCCTGTCCAAGTAATTTTTGACAGGTGTAGCAACATGTGGCCTAGCGCTGTCATGTTGCAAAATAATCTTATTGTGGCTTTTGTCCCATTCCGGTCATTTTGCAGCTAGAGCTTGCTTTAAAGCCATCAGTTATAGTCGATAAACTTGTCCCGTAATGGTTTCACGCTCTTTCAGCAGCTCATAATAGACGACACTCTTCATATCCCACCAAATACAAAGCATCACCTTCGAACCATGGTTATTTGCTTTTGGCGTCGACGGCCCGGGTTCACCTGGCTTGACCCACGCTGGTTTGCGCTTTGAATTGTTATAATGGATCCATTTTTCATCCCCAGTGATGATCCGATGCAATAACCCCTTCCTTTGTTGTCGTTGAAGCAACAATTCGCACATGGTTTTCCGACGTGCCATGTCCCTTTCTTTCAATTTGTGTGGCATCCAATTTCCCAGCTTCTGAACCAATTCCATTACATGTATACGTTGCGAAACATATTGTTGGGTAATATTGAAATCTTCTGCCAATTGTTTTTCAGTCTGACAAGGGTCCACATCAAGCAATTCTTCCAATTCTGTATCTTCAAATTTTCTTGGTCTGCCTTCACTTTCTTTGTCTCTTACGTCAAAATCACCAACTTTGAATCGTTGAAACCACTCTTTGCATGTTGTTTTCGATGGAGCATGTTCATCGTAAACTCCATAAGCAAACGATTTGTTTCCGCTGGACTTTTCTTCAACAAAAAATAGTGAAGTAAAACTTCCCGCAAATGTTGTTTTTTGGCACAAAATTCGACATTTTCAATTACATGAAAATAATTGTTGTTAACGCTTTGAACAAATGTCACTAGTAATTATTCAAGCTTGACATCTAACCTCCAAAAAACATGTATTGCCCGATTGAATAATATACAAGCAGTGAACTAACAACACCTATCTAAAAAGGTCGAAAATTTATTTGTACACCCATTATATATATACATATATATTCCTATATAAGTATGTAACACTCCAAACAAATCTCGAATAAGCTTATAAACCTCGAAAATCACATAAAATATCGATTTACCTGTAAGTCAAATTTACATTTCGAATAATTTTTATAGTTTGTTCTGTGTTTATACAAATGAAGGCACTCCTGACTTCTTAATTTTCTACTCGGTGCGTTTATTTTAATTGATTCCAGTATAGATGGTACATCTATTTGATCTAGTAAAATATTTCCAACAAACGAACACTTTGAAAGCTCTCGTTTATTTTCCAATGTTGTCATTTGATAGAATTTGCATCCAGTAAGATATGGTGGCAATCGCTTCAGGTTGACTTGGTACGGTAAATTTTGGTCATAATCCCATCCATTTTTCCACGTTATATAACCTATAAGCTTTTTTTGGATACTCTCAATATTTTGAATGTGTTCTGCGTAAAAAGAAAACCAGTCATGGACAATATATTTAAGTTGATATCTAACATAGGCATAATACAGGATCTTAATTATCTCTTAATAAAACCAAGCATGGAATTAGCTCTAGCCATGCATTGTTCAATGTGCTTAGTAAAGCACATGTTTTCAATGAAAGTAACCCTTAGGTCTTTAATCTCGAATACTTTCTGTAAAAGTTTTATAACACGGTTACCTTTCCGATGGAACGATAAACTCTTACTGAGACGAAGAAGATTAGACTCACACCATCTGGCCGGGTAACATAAGGTCTTACATTATCGTGCGAAAGCTCGAAATTATCCCCTTTAATGGTGCAAACGTATTCTTCCTATGCATTTTTCGGTGCATGGAGCGTAATGTTCTCCCTGTCATCGACACACTCATTCTCACCATCAGGAGACTGCAAACAAAATGTCGATGCATCGATGAATAGGTCTTGGCTTCAGTCAGGAAAATTGAGTTATTTTCACGTTCGCTGTAAAATTTTAACCGAGCAATCCTATGACCTAGAATTCGGTTTTGTTTCAAGTTTCTAGCTAGTACGGTTAAAAGGAATTCACATTTGAAAATTTAGTTACTACCTTGATCAACAAGTTCTTGGAATAACCACCGTGTGGCGCTCCCATCGTTCCGATTTGTGTTCTGTTTTTTTGTTAAATTGGTACATCTGTCGTTGATATTCCCTCTAAATCTTAGCGTCATAGCTTGACATTTGCAAAAGTTTCGAAGTCAAGAGTACATCTATCTCTGTGTGTGTTGGCGATTATTTACAATTTTAGAAATTATTTACAATTTTAGACATGATTTGCGAGGCTGAATCCGATCCCACATTCATCAAAATGATCATTACTGGAGACGAGACGTGGGTTTATGAGTACGACACGCAATCCAGACATCAAGCAAGTGAATGGCGTTCACCAAAAAAAAACCACGTCGATTTCAGTCAAAAAAGAAGGCAATGCTCACGGTTTTCATGGATTACAACGGTGTAGTGCATCATGAATTTTACCCAGAAGGCCAGACCGTAAACAAAGAGTATTATTTGGGCGTTATGAGACGTTTGCGTGAAGCAATTCGCCGAAAGAGACCAGAATTGTGGGCAAAAAACTCGTAGATTTTGTACCATGATAACGCACCGTCGCACAGTGCCATCATTATTCGTAATTTTTTGACGAAAAATGCAACAAATACCATCCAACAGCCACCGAATTCACCTGATTTGGCTCCCTGTGACTTCTTTCTGTTCAATCGAGTTAAAAAACCATTACGGGGAACGCGTTTCAGCAGCCGAGAGGAAATAATGGAAAAATCGCCAACACACACAGAGTAGATGTACTCTTGACTACGTAACTTTTGCAAATGTCAAGCTATGACGCTAAGATTCAAAGGGAATATCAACAACAGATGTACCAACTTAACAAAAAAACAGAACTCAAATCGGAACAATGGGAGCGCCACACGGTGGTTATTCCGAGAACTTGTTGATCAAGGTAGTACTCTTATAAGCCATGTTGCGGGATAGGTAAAAAAATTCAGCCACATGATTGGATAAAGTATGCTATGGCAATATTTTCTAAGATTGTTGTGAGGTTCAAAAGATATTCGCATGAAAAAGAATTTTTTTTTGTGGGTGGCCGTTTTTTTTCCGGTGAGTTTGATTAAAATTGACTATACTCGAGCATTTTAATTTCTTGTTATACGAGTAGCTAAACAAAAACAAACAATCTGACTACTTGTTAATTTTATATTTAACGGATCATCCAAATTTGAAACATAAATCGAGGAATGGCTTATCAAACAAACCTAAACTGCTAAACTTAAGAGTTACTCGTATATTTCAACAAATATTTTGTGTAAAACTTGAAATAAATACCCAATTTTAAAATTAAATGAAAAATACCATTTATAATACCAATCCAGACGTCTAAAATTAAATGATATCTGTCATCACCATAGTATCGAACTTCTCAAATCGATAATTCAATTTAAAATATTTAAATTTAGAAATAAGACATAATAAAAAAAAATTAAATTAAATTATAAAAGTATATTTTAGGATGTGTTTTCTACGTGCACATAACGTACATGCTCATATCCACAAAATAGTACAGTATTTCGTTTATAAAAATACATGATAATCGGGCGCGCGATCAAATTAGGGATATTTTGCACTGAAACAGTGCCCCACCCTATCCTTCCGTCCCTCAAAACATAAATAACACAATTTAAATGTAAAAGGTACGTTAATCATCCGCCGTATGTATTACCAATATGTAGATGCGGAGAGATCTATATGTACATATATACTTGTATGTACCTACAATATGACGTTGATAACAATAAACATTGAAAGAGACAAAAACAATTTAACAAAAATGTTGACTACGATGATGATAAGGATGATGTTGGTATATTATTATACGGCGGGAGGTATATTGATTTTTCTTCAGTTCGTAAATATTTTGTGTGTACGAGCACATACTGTAGATATGGTAAGATGTTTTATATATCTGTACATCTGTAAATATGAGAAAATATTTTTCAAGTTTATTGACATTAAACACGATATTACGTATACTAGAGAATATTATAGTTATTAAATGATTAATTGATAAAAGTGTTTCGTCATATTACATATATGGTATATCATAAACCATCAAAAATTCAATCATTCAATCGAAATGTGTTAAGACCGTTTAGTCATAGCTAGAAAAGTTACATTTTGTATATGGTTAAGTGAATGAATACCCACTACACCCAAGTTGTAACAAAACCTATTTATAAACTAACCTATTCTAAAATGGTATTAACTGTTTAAATGTGTGTGTTTGTGTGTGTTTTGTGTGCATTGAAAGAATCACGCAAAAATTATGTGCGTGCATGAATGAAATTAAACTAAATCGTATACGAATTGAAATGTTGATTGTAAATGTTTCCACCTAGATTTTTGTTGCTTTTGGTCGTTCACGAGACAATTAGAAAATGTAAGCTTAGAATGGTATTGGTATTGGTGGATAAGGAAACAACTTTCTCTTTATGTTCTTCATACATCCACTCCTCATTCTCATAAATGTTAATATTTTATTATTCATCAGTTTTATTATGATTTAAGTTTAGACTCTTGATAGCTGGAATCGCCCACCCCAAAAACAGCAAAGAAATATGGATGTTAGAAGTCTCCTACCATTTTATTTTGTATTTTCGCATTTCGCACTTTATTTATAAAAACTAAAGTTGAAAGTATCTTTACTGTAACTTTATATGTAAGTTTGTTGTTTTGTTGTTATTTAGCAGAAATCGATTGTTTACACGTACAAACGACCAAAGTTTGTTATTTTATAATTTATTTAAATTATTACGAATAATATGTATGCATTTATTGCAGAAATGTCTCACCTAAGTCTATTTCACATAATACTGCTACAGCTAAATGTGTCATGGTCGTCTGTATACATGGTATGGAAGTTTGACAGTGTTTCTTACCTTTATGCGAATGACGATTCTAATCGTGGGAAAATATTTTATGGCTAAATCAATTCGCGTGTTGTATTTATTGCCCGGAAAATATGCTTTAAATATTTAATATGTAATATGAGTAATATGTCATTGGTTTTATCAACTTTAAGAATATTTATAGCTCAATTAATAGCGACAGCATGTTATCCTAAATCATGTATATTTGGATTATACGGCTGAAATATTTTTATGAATTAGTTTTTTTATTGCTTTTTTGTACTATCAACATGCTATCAACCACAAAACATTTTGTTTTGTTATATTGATGTATGAAGGGAAGCATTTTTGTGTATCAATTTAGAAATTAATAATTAAAAATATAAAGCAAAAGATAAAAAATGTATTTCAATCTTGAGATATTTTAGTTATCTAGGAATGTGAAAAGAAGCTCAACAGTTTCAAAACATTAGTATATATGTAGCGGATCACTTTTGCATTACATTTAGTTTACCTACACCTATGGTAAAAATTTTTATTGGTAAATGGAATAAATTTAAATTGGCCTTATTGAGAGATGATGTCGCGAATACGTAAAGGAGTAAAGTAAATGAGTTTTGCAATGGCGTGTATTTATATATTTATTTATGTCTTATTATTTATGTATGTAGAGATAAATTTCGTTTGACCATTGGGTACTACATAATATTAAATATGCGGTACTATAAATTTTTCTTTTTTAAAAAAGAAACGGTTATAATTTGAAAATTAAATAACTAGAAGCCTAGGGCGTTTTATTTTGGATTGTTTTATTTAATTTTCCCCGATAATACAAAAACACAGAACACACATTGGTGACTTTCCAACGCAAGCTATTAGAACTTATCAAAATACATATTTAATAATATTGTAATTTAAGCGATCAACTTATATACACGTGCCATATTGCTACATTCGGACAGTTATTTAAAATTAAATTTACCGTAATCCGCTATTTCCACGAGGAAAAATTGCGTAGCTGACCAATTTTCACTGGTGTATTAGCAGTCCAACGGTATACTGGTCGTAACACAGCAACAGATAGCTCTTGTTTAGAAAAAATTTTGTTGTGTGCAACGAGTTGGTTGAACTGATATGGAATTAATCCGCCAGAGATTTGTATTTGATTCAGGTTTTTAGAAACTAACGTTATGTTGTGGATCATACTTATTAGCAGAACTGTAAATATGTATTTCATTTATTTTTGGTCCAAAAAGCATAAGCATCTTTCGATAGTTCGAATAATACAGTTTCGTTGATGTCAATTCACAATTACGTATCTCGATTTTTTGTGATTTTTTTATATTCTAAATAGTTTTAAACGTTTACTCACGCATGCCAATTATTGAGACAAAAAAGTTACAGTTAACATCATGAGAATCACAAGTTTATTTCACATTAACGTATCTCATCACTTTTTGGATAACTAATCAAACATTAAGAAGTGTTTGATGCATATAAAGAATTTTATTCAGTTGAATCTTTATCTCTTAAAAGACGAGTCACAATGATGAACCAATTTAGAGTAAAAAATGTAGCCCCCTATATTCCAAGAAAAGATAAATGTGACGTTTGTATACAATTTGAGGCAGGCAATTATGGACAAGACCAATACAATATACATGTTCAAAATAAAGACAGGGCTCAACATGAAAAATCAATGGACAAAACCGAAGCTCAGGCCGGACCTGCAAGGTGTAAATTGCATGGACCTACAAGGTGTAAAGACATGCCCCTTAATAAATGCCAGCAGTTGTATTTCAAAACCAAACTGTCATACCACAATTTTACAATTTATAATGAAGCAACAAAACAAACAACTTTTACTAGTTACTACCTGCCACTCAATCAATCCTTTTGAAAAGCTTCGTTTAATTTAAACCATCCTAGATTCTGTTTGTTTACATTTAATGCAAATAGAAATTAAGAAATGTTAATAAAACAAAATTAAATAAATTATGGTTTAAAGGCTGTAAAGATGTTTTGAACCATACTTTGGTGGTTAGTCAGTCTATCGAACGATTTTACACAAAATAGTTTTTATGTCTTGTCGATGAATGTTGAAATTTATTAAATTTTTGGCCAGCGGCGAAAATCGAACTCGAGGCCGCAGATATTCAATTGATTTGAACGTGATGATGAATGATTAATTTCAATTATTATATTTATCTTGTAACCTTTCAACTATTATAGGTTGTTCAATAAAACATTTTTGTTCTTTATTTGGCCAACTAACACATTGAACTAAAGCGTACCAATTTATCGCTTTATATATACCTTCAGGTATAACGAGAAGTTCATGTACCCTATTGCTTATCAACAGGTATTCGCATAGTTATTTTGCTTCTGGGTGGGTCTGTATAATTTTTTGATATGAGATTTGGTTTGAAGAGTAGTGTGATGATTGTACCGTTAGTGGTTAAGGTAGATTTCTCAAAATCTTATTTATTATTCAGCTTTTGCATTATTTCTAAGCCTAAGGAAAACTTGAAGGTGAAACTTGAAACGAAGAATTCTAATGGTTCCTTAGTTTTAAACTCCATGAGACCATTCACTGTTACTTGATCAGTTCCAATAATATAATTTGTTTCTATTCATTTTTAAAACTTTCGACTAATTCGCCTAATTCATTAGCATATAAAGTTCTATATACCGTACAATCAATAGAGCAATCAGTATCACTATATCTATCACTATCAAGACTTGACTTTCGTACTATCGTATTCCGCGATTTGAGAATTATTGTTATTTTAAATATGTGAGGAATTTTCAGAATTGAACATATAAAAATTTCCAACTTAACAGGCAACTAGTAGTAATGTTATTCTCATCGTGTAACGTAGGTGGTAACTCAGATATTTGCACTTTTTGCACTTAATAATATTTTCGTAATCTTGTTCTTTGGATGAAGTAAGTATTATTAAAAGGAAATTTTATTGAAGATTAAATAAAAACTTCTAATGTCTAATTGTTATCTTCCCAGCAAAAATATGAAATGAGAATGCGGTAAATAGAAGATTCTGTTGCGGTTTACCACACACACAACTGCAATAATACAATATATTCACCCATAATAAATTTCTCTCAACATTCTTGGCGCCATCCGTTAGATACATACAATATGGATACAATATGTATCTGTACAGTTTCCCATTGCTTGGGCTATTGAATCGCGTATATATTTCGGCTTGTGATATTTTAATTTTTATTTTCTTGGAATTTATCAAAAATACACAATATTTTTCTCATATCCGATCCGGTCAACACGGTGACGATTGATAAAAAATAAATCATAATTATAATTATACTTACACATCAAAGTTAATTATGTGAAGCTTTTAAAAATAAAATTAATAACAACACACTAAAATTCTATATCATAGTGTACTTAGAAAACGATAAAGAACCCAGCCATAAAAGAGAAGGAACCCCAAAGAGACAAAATCAATTTAATTGTACAGTAGTAGTGATAAAAAATCATTGAAACCCATATTGAACGAAACTAACTAAGTTATTGCTATGATGCGACTAAATTTGATTTTTAAAGCAAAATACGATTAAGTTATTTTACTACTAATATAAATAGAAACATTAAGTACCGCAAAATGTCGTTAAGCCTAAGACAAAAAAACACAGCATTCTAGAGTATGAATCCATAATCATAAGTCATATTTTCTAGCAAGATTTTGGAGTGGTATAACTTCTCACTGTTTCCCTTAGGAAAAAGCACGAATATTATCAAAATTGTGTCCAAAAGTTTTCTACATATGTTAACAACAACATACAAGCAGACTAAGATTTGCTGAAGCCTTAAAATTAAATTGTCTAAAATATATTATTCGAATAGTTATATTTTGAAAAATAGCACTGTGATCAAAAAGTAGTAACACTTTTTAAATAAAACGTCTTCGAATAAGACATTAAACCTTGACTCTAATTCCCTTCGGATAGAACACACTTATGCCAACGTGGTTTGCATGTACATATGTGTAAAATAAAATTTTTAAATAATGGTGGCTGAAAATTTGAAATAGTGTTTTTTCCCATTGAAAATTATTCCCAATTAAGCTAGAATACACTTTTACGAATTGGGGAATAAGAAATTGAGAATTATTAAACTTTGGAAATATAGCAATATTTTTCCAAATCCCCAGGGAATATCCAGAATAGGGCCACAGATATGCAAACTCGTTCGACCCTCTCATAGCTGACAACGTTTTCACGACCATACCGAGATAAAAGCGGCTGATGGAACGTTGGCGCGCTTTGAAGCAGTATCCCTCATGAGATGAAAACACGGACCTCTCGCCCTATTCTTTAATCAGAATTTAGCTTTCATGAAAATAAGGTTGCAATATGCTCTTACATACCGAAAAAGAACAAAGCCATGATTCTTCTCTCGACGTTGGGCTGTAGAGAGGACACAGACAGACTGACAGACTGACAGACTGACAGACTGACAGACTGACAGACTGACAGACTGACAGACTGACAGACTGACAGACTGACAGACTGACAGACTGACAGACTGACAGACTGACAGACTGACAGACTGACAGACTGACAGACTGACAGACTGACAGACTGACAGACTGACAGACTGACAGACTGACAGACTGACAGACTGACAGACTGACAGACTGACAGACAGACAGACAGACACCATTTCGAAACCCACTTTTTCGGACTCAGGGGACCTCAAAACAAATAAATCTCTAAAAATCTCAAAGTCCAAAATTTTCATGATTACTATACTTTATTTTACTAGAGTAAAAGAAAGTAATATAGTAGGTGAATTACAAAAGCCGCAAACGATTTTATATTACAACAAGACCAAAGGTGGAGCCGATATTATGGACCAAATGCTCAGCCATTATACTATCAAATGACGAACAAAAAGATGGACTTTGGCTTTCTTTTATAATATGATTGATGTAACGGAATTGGCCAGTTATGTCATTTGTAAAGAAATAGAGGATTTTAAAAATTTAAATGACTGCAGAAAATGGTAAAAATGCCCGCGTTCTCTCTATCTAAAGCGCTAGTTCCTCCACAAATTGAAATGTGATATAACAATCCACATGTGATAAAATATTTCGTGTGTCGTTAAGCAATAGAAGCATTCTTCGGAACCCAATTACCGGTAAGAATTCAAAATTCAAATTTTCGCAAATTTATTACATTACACAATTACGTGTTACAGCCAACAACACCAATTGTAACTAGTACCAGAGGGGCCGATAATCTTGGTCAATTTCAAGAAAAAAATTTGGGGCGATCATCGGTCTAGTGATGATTTTCTAATGGACTAGGCGATTGCCAATAATCCTGGCCAATTTCAAGAAAATAATTTGGGGCGATCATAATTAAAATTTCGATTGAATAGAAAGTCGTTGTTGAACGTTGAATATAGAACACATATCTCTTTCCTAAATGGTAATAACCTCAATGACCATCGGTCAAGTGATGATTTTCTAATGGATTTTCCATTGCCAATAATCCTAGCCAATTTCAAGAAATAAATTTGGAGCGAGCATACTTAAAATTGGTTGAATTAATGGTAGCACACATTTCGCTTTCCAAAACGGTAATAACCTCAATGACCATCGGTCCAGTGATTATTATTTTCTAATGGACTTCCAGCCAACTACAAGAAAAAAGTTTATAGCGAGCATAATTAAAATTGGTTGCTGTTGAACTTTGAATATAGAACTCATATCGCTTTCCTAAAAGATGATAACCTCAAACACCATCGGTCTAGTGATAATTTTCTATTGGACTGGACTGGACTAGGCCATTCCCAATAAATTTTATTTAATTTAACAACTTTTAAGTTCAAAAAGTTTTAAAAACACAGTTTCTTTACTTGTGAAATAATTTATTTTTACAAACAAACGACTAGTTTCGAACATTCTGTTCATCATCAGGTAATTTAAAACTGAACTTAAATTTAAAATTTTACAAATTATTTATACTAATGTATAATTCAAAATTGCATAATCGCAAGGTTTACATAATTTGTAAAATCTTAAATTTATGTTCAGTTTTAAATTACATGATGATGAACAGAGAATGTTCAACACCAGTAGTTTGTTTGTAAAAATAAATTTTTTCACAAGTAAAGAAAGTGTGTTTTTAAAACTTTTTTAAACTTAAGAGTTGTTTAAATTAAATCAAATTTCAAAGTTTGTGATAAATCGTATTTATCGAATCGCAAGATGTCGAATTATACATTGTCCTGGTCAATTTAAAAAAAAAAATCATATTTTCGAATGCTTAAAAGTAAAACAAATTTGTAAAATATTGGTTTAGGCCTCTTTTTTATTTTAAAAAACTTTATTACAGCTTTCGCACTCAAAAGCGTTATGAAAAAATTGAGGTGTGGACAATACCGACTTTCTTTTACGAACAGCGAATTTTTAAAAAATCTCTAAAATCTCAAGGTTTAAAATTTTCATGATTACTATACTTTATTTTACTTACGTAAAAGAAAGTAAAAGTTTTACTTCACTACATCAAAAGCATTAGATTTTACTACATGAAAAGCATTAGAGTACCACATTTCTAAATAAACTGTCTAGGCTATGCATTTCTACGATAAACGGGTTTATTAAGGTAGCTTTGCAAAATTAAAATTTGTATAAAAGAAACAATTTTGATACAGTGCTGGTAAAAAAAAATTGGGCAAACAAATTTATTGCAAATTGGAGTCTTTTTTTGCTAAAATTACAAAACTTTTGAAAGCAATTGGTTTATTGTTTCATTTTAAATACATGTATGACGTAATTTTTTGAAAACAAAAATTGACCTGCAATTTAGGGGCAAAACACCGAAATATGCCAAAATATTCAAAATACGTTGATTGGTGTTAAAGTAATCTAATAAATTAAACACTTATTTTTTGGTTTTTTTGTTTGTTTTTATTGTTTTATAGAAGTTCAATCTTTCATATTAATATTTTGTTGGACCGCCTTTTGCTTTTATTACACCGGTACAACCCCGCAACTGATGTGCAAAAAAATTGGCCAAGCAATTATTTTTTTTACGCTTACCGTTCTTGGCCGTCATTAGGGTGCAGATGTTTTATTGCCTGTAATTTATTTTTTGAGTATAAATAGTGCATATTTTGTAAGATTAAGTTATTCTGTAAGTGATCCTAGACAAATAAAGAATAAAGTGCAATTTTAGTTAAAAAAAATGGGAAAAGTTAGTGACCAGTGTAAAAGCAATATGTTGATTTTGGCGCGAGAAAAGTTAACCACGCGTGAAATAGGTGAAAGATTAAACATTCCTAAAAGTACTGTCGCGTGGAATATTAAAAAAAATCGAGATATGGGCGGTACACAAAGAAAGAAAGGCTCTGGAAGGCCCAGAAAGACAACGCCAGTGGAAGATCATTTTATACTATTACAAAGTCGTCGGAACCGTTTTAAAACTTCATCGGACATAAGACAGGATCTTGAGCGAGTAACGGGAAAAAAAATTTCAGCCGGCTTAATGAGAAAAAGACTTGTTAAAGCTGGTTTGAGAGCACTTAAACCAGTCCAGAAGCCCGAGTTCACATTACTAGTGAAAAAAAACGTTTGCGATGGGCCCAGGAGCATGTTAATTGGACTCCAGAGATGTGGAATGATGTGATTTTCTCCGATGAATCAAAATTCAAGCTGCATTATGGAGATGGAAGAATTCTCGTAAGGAGAAAACCTGGCGAGAGACTTAGCAACGAATGTCTTTTAAGACTTCCACCGAAAAACGAAGGAGTTATGGTCTGGGGATGCTTTTCTGGAAATGAAACCGATCGATTGTGCTTCCTTAGTTCCAGCGTTACAGCAGCTGTTTATCTGCAGGTCCTTCAAAACGAATTTGAGCCTTCTGCGTTAAAGCTTTTTGGCGAGACTTGCAAATTTATTTTTCAACAGGACAACGCTCTGTGCCATACCGCCAAAATTGTCCGCTATTAATTTTGAATTGTAGATAGACAAATTGGCTTTCAGATAAACATAAATAATTTGTTAAAAACTGGTTTTTTTTTCTTATGTCTTCATTTAAAAGAAAAAAAGTACTTCGCAGAAAAAAGTATCGATGTGTTGAGCTGGCTCCCGTATAGTCCAGACTTAAATCCAATTGAAAATATTTGTTCTATAATGAAGCTAGAAGTAGCAAGGAAGCGCCCAGAATCGATTGAAGCTTTAAAAAGTTTGTTGATGATGATTTGGGAATCCATATCTCCCGCGACTTTGAAAATTTTATCAAATTCAATGAATCGGAGGTGTATCGCTGTAATAAAAGCAAAAGGCGGTCCAACAAAATATTAATATTAAAGATTGAACTTCTATAAATCAATAAAAAACAAAAAAAAAAAAATAAAAAATAAGTGTTTAATTTATTACATTACTTTAACTCCAATCAAACGTATTTTGAATATTTTGACATTTTTCGGTGTTTTGCCCCTAAATTGCAGGTCAATTTTTTATTCCAAAAAATTACGTCATACATGTATTTAAAATGAAACAATAAACCAATTGCTTTCAAAAGTTTTGTAATTTTAGCAAAAAAAGACTCCAATTTGCAATAAATTTGTTTGCCCAATTTTTTTTTACCAGCACTGTATCAAAATTGTTTCTTTTATACAAATTTTAATTTTGCAAAGCTACCTTACCCGGGGTCTACACTATGCAAAATTGCTGATATTTTCTCTCATGAAATTTTATGTATGTGTGTGTTTTTTTCAATGTATTGATAAATATTTGTTAAAAAATTATCATAACTGGGCATTTTACTCTCATGATAATTTCTTCAATTGTCAAATAAAATTCGCTGAATATTGTCAGAACATATGTGCTTCGTAAATTTCTAATTTTTTTTTTACTAGTTCGACATCTATGTTTAATTCTTTTCCAATTTTTTGGAACGCATCATTTTTTAAATCTGTCCTTTTAAATTGATTACTGTTTATTTTCCATAAACATTCGTTATTCCTAAACATATGAATTAATTTTATAGTATTTTCAGTATTAAATACCATTGCGAAAGATTTTTTTTTATGCAGATACGAACCTCCCAACACTCGGGAAAAAAATGAAAAAACATCTGAAAATTGCATTTTAATTTGACATTTCGTACAAATTTCATGATAATTTTTTCGTGAAATAGCCTGCTGATAATTTGCTGAGAATTTCAAAATTTGTATAATATACTTACACATACATTGATAAATTTAATTTCATGAGAGAAAATATCAGCAATTTTGCATAGTGTAGACCCCGGGTTAATAAACCCGTTTATCGTAGAAATGCATAGCCTAGACAGTTTATTTAGAAATGTTGTACTCTAATGCTTTTCATGTAAAAAGGTTGTACATTTTAGAATCAAAAATAAATTGTATGAGGCAAACAAACTTAGATAAACAAATCATACGAATTACCAATGTATGTAAAATCTTCTACAATGTTTATAGAATGCAATAAGTGCAACATTTCTAAAATCGATCTTTTTTTAAAATTTTTTTGCTTTTCGAGAATTTTGACGTTATCTTAACTGATTAAATGGTTGTTATCTTTCGGATGTGGCCGCTATTAACAAACTGATTACTGAGATTTTGAACAAATCTCACCATATTCCTGATTGCTGTTCTGGTCATCAACCGTTAATCGATGCTAGTGACGTTGATGGTCAAGTGTTTAAGTCATCTGCAAACTCAATCAATCATGATCGGGATCAATCGAAGAATAATACTAAATCACCAGTGTCGTTTCAAGCTTCTCATCATGCTCATAATAGTGGGGCTGCACATCACATCAAACCTCATTCTGAGCGACCAATTATTATTGGCACTGGTGATCTGGTCTCATCGCTCCAGGTTGTGAAGCCACGTAAAACTTTATTTGTTTCTCGACTCCATAAAGATGTTTCCGAAGCTGTAATTTTGGATTATCTTAAAGATAAATTTAACATTGAGGATGTAAACTGCCAGCGTATTATATCTCGACGGATTAATGATACAGACCGTAATTTTTCGTCATTTAAATTATATGTGGACGTTACTGATTTTGAGAATTTATTACAACCTAATTCTTGGCCTGCTGGGTCATTAATTAAAGAATTTGTAATTTTTAATAAGGGACGAACCAATAAATCGAATTTTCCCGTTCTTCAATGAAACCTACCAACTCTTTAACTGATGCCAGTCGTTTTGATAAACAAATTAATCATTATAATTTGACGTCTCCGAGATTATTTTATCGTAATGTTGGGCGTATATTGTCTAAGTCAGCTGAATTTTTGAATTTCTTTTATTCAACGGATTTTAAATTTTTTGCTCTTGTGGAAACTGGATTTCATGAAGGGATCTTTAATAATGAGTTCTTTTCTACTGATGTTTATTTGAGTCATGTAGATTGTATATGTGAATTGGTTAATATAATTAATTATAATGATACTTTAGTTGTATTAGGTGATTTTAATTTAAGTAATATTAATTGGTTGGTTGATAGTGAAACTGAGTCTTTGGGGTTACTCCCTTCGGATATTCTATCTGCAAACGATGCAGCGGTGGTGGATGCACTGTTCAGTTTCAATCTCAAACAAGTAAATTTATTTTGTAATGATAACAATTCGTTTTTAGATTTAATTTTTGTTAATAATACGGAATATTTGTCAGTTCATGAGTCCTTGACATCTTTCAAGGAAAATGATATTCATCATAATTCCCTCGAGATTATATTTCATGTTGGTAATCGAGATGATAAATGTCGGGTTTTTTCTTTTGATGATTCGTTTTATGATTTTAAGGAATGCGACACACCTGGTCTCTCTGAATATCTCCGTTGCATTTGTTGGGATGATTTTTTTCGAGCCAATGATGTTAATGAAAATGTAAAAAATTTTAATGACTTACTATTTGTTGCTTTTGATAAATTCGTACCTTTGAGGAAAAAACGTAACTATAATTACCCACCATGGTTTGATTCTGATTTGATCAACTTACGTAACCGTAAAAATAAAGCTTACTATAGATTCAGATCCAATAATTGTCAACTGAATAAATCAAAATTTGTTGATCTACGTGAACAATTTAAATCTGTATTTCATTCTAAATATTGTCAGTATATAAGTGTGATTGAAACTAATATCAAACAAAACCCTAAAACATTTTGGAAGTTTGTTAACGAAAAACGTAATACAACTGGCTTTCCATCGGGAATGATTTATGAAGGTAAACTGAGCACGGTTCCTGAAATCTGCGAGGGTTTTGCTAGTTTCTTTCAATCGGTATATAAAGTTAATTACGGATCCTTTGAAAGCGACCCTACTGTTAGTAATTGCCAATTTAACATTCCGTACCTAACAATAACTGAAGATGACATTTATGAATATCTGTCAGATTTTAATGATGGATGTGCGCCTGATGGGATACCTTCGTCAATATTTAAATGTGTGAGCTCATATATTGTAACTCCATTATGTTATCTTTTTAACGAATCATTAATTTCTGGACAATTTCCTACAGCTTGGAAAATTTCTCACATTGTTCCAATTTACAAAAAGGGTAACCGTTCTGATATATCAAATTATCGTGGTATTTCAATTCTTTCGTCTATACCAAAACTTTTCGAATTAATTGTGTCGAAACATTTGTTATTCCATACTAAAGAGATAATTTCTTGTTTCCAGCATGGTTTCACTAGTGGAAAATCTACGACTACCAATCTGTTGCAATTTACTAAATTCACTATTGAGTCACTTGAATCTAAAGGCGCCTAAGTTGATTCAATTTACTTTGATTTTGCTAAAGCTTTTGATTCAATCGACCATAAAATTATTATTGAAAAACTTTCGGTTATTGGTCTTGATCCAAATTTTCTTAAATGGATTTCTTCTTATCTAGTTGGTAGGAAGCAGTATGTTCTATTGAATGATGTTAAGTCAGATTATATCTATTGTCATTCAGGAGTCCCTCAGGGGTCCCATTTAGGCCCAATTATATTTCTTTTATTCGTGAATGATATTCCTATTATTTTTAAATTCTGCAAATGTTTATTATTTGCTGATGATTTGAAGATTTTCATGCATGTTCAATCTGTAAGTGATGCTGAGGTTTTGCAATCTGAAATTAATATATTGTCTAGTTGGTGCTCTAAGAATAAATTGTTCATCAATGTACAGAAGTGTAAGGTGATGTCGCTTTTCAGAACACTCAATCCAAATATTGTTAATTATTATTTCGATGGAGATCTACTTTGTAGAGTTACTTCAACTGTTGATTTAGGAGTTCTGTTTGATCAGAAATTAACTTTTGCGTTACACATAGATAAAATAATATTAAAGGCCAATTCTATGTTAGGTTTTATTTTTAGAATGACAAAGGATTTTATGGATGCATTTTCGTGTGTTAGTCTATATACTTCTTTAGTAAGATCTCACCTTGAATATGCTGTAGTGGTTTGGTATCCTCATCAGGATGTGCATATTGCAAGATTGGAATCTATTCAGAAACGTTTTACTATCTATATGGCCAGGAAGCTTGGTCATTTATCTGATCATCATCTACCTATGTGGGAACAGGTGCGGAGTCTCCCATCGTATGTGATTCGGTGTGAGTGCCTTCACATTGATACGTTGGTGAAACGCCGAAAAATTGCCTCTGCCTTGTTTGTTAGTGATTCTCTTAGTGGCCGCATTAAGTGTCCTGAACTCATTTCTGCTTGGAGCATTTATGTACCTACCAGAAGCTTGCGTCCAAGGGAATTTTTGTTTGTTGACTTTCATAGAACGAATTATGGTTCCAATGAACCAACCAAGTCAATGGCTAGAATTTTTGATGAATTTTACCATTTATTTAATTTTGAGAGATCCAGGGTGTATTTTCGGAAGGCAATTAGTAATTGCAATTTTTAATCTCATTTTACGTTTTTAAAGTTTTCGTTTTTTCAGGTAATGTTCCGTATTGTTAGTATTCCTTTTAATCTAAAATAATTCTTTTTTTTTACTATTCATTAAGTTTTAACTGTAGAATAGATGTAAATAAATAAATAAATGCTATATTTGGGCTTGCGCCTCTTTTGTGTTGATAATTCCGTTTTTCCAAAAGCTGCTTTGTGTATATGTTGCGTTGCAGTTGCAACATACTTGGTAAACAATATTTGATTGTTTTTTTAAAGGTATTTCATCTTTAATTTTTGAAAAAATTTGTCATTTAAATTTGTGGCTATACGTCCTACAATTTTAAAATTATATCTCCTAAAAAGGTGTTTAATTTTTTCATAAGGATTTTTAATATTTGGAATGGCCAAATAATATGTGGTTTCAGTTTGGACTTGAAAATCAGGATTTGTGCAAAAATTTCTTTGTTTCCAAAATATGACAATAATTAATTTTTCAGGATATTGGTTTTCAATTAATGTATATGTTCTAGAAATTTTAAATTGTTTTGGTGGAATTTATTATCGGAAAGCTTTAGAATTGTTTGTAAAAATAAATTTTTTGGATCAAAATTTATATAGTGATAATTTTGTAAGTGGTGGAAAGCCAAAAATTGAAAATTTAGATACCTACCAGACCAAGTAGTTTTATGATACCAATTACAAGAAATTTTGCCGTTTGGTTCATGAATCAAAAGAATATCCAAAAAAAAAATTGTGTTCTCTACTTCTATTTCTAAAGTGAATTTATTCTGTTGTTTATGGAATTAGAGCTTGTAGGAAATATTCAATCTTATCTATTGGTACGGCTGTTATTATATCATCACGTATCTTTAGTAAAATAATGGTTGAAAATCTAAAGAGTTTAAAATTGAAATTTCTAAATTTTCCATTAGTAAATTTGCAATGATGGGATATATTGGAACCCATAGGTGAGCCAAAAATTTGTTTGTAAATTTAGTTATCAAAAGAAAATTCTGAATTATTTAAAAAAATATCCAAAGCTGTAAAAAATTGTATTTTTGTTAAATTTGATTTAGAATTTCTTTTTATATTTCTCCAATTTTGACTAATAATATTTTTTACAATTTGGTTATCGACATTGGTAAATAAGGAAGTGACATTTAAAGAGATTAACAGAAAATTTGGAGGGATAACTGAAATTGTTTTTGAAATCTTCAGAATTTTGAATAAAAGAAAGAATCTTTTGTCCCGACGCTTAGTTTCAGAATGTTGCCTAAAAATGATAATAAAGAATATGTGGGACTTGCTATGGAACTTACAATTGGCTTATACGGTAAATTTGGTTTATGGATTTTGGGTAGGCCATACAATTTTGAAATCACTACACACACACACATTAATACTATACACTACACATTAATCTATCTTGCCAAGTAGTTCCCATTCTTTTACTATAGAATTTATTTTTGTTTGGATTGGTGTTGAATTATCCTTCGGTATTTGTACGTATCTGTATGTGTCACTTAATAAATGATTCATTTTATCCATATAATCCTTTCGTAATGTTAAAACCGTAGTATTCCCTTTGTCCGCTCTTGTCACCATAATATTTTGGTTGTCTCTTAAAAATGACTTAGTTTGTTTTACGTAATTTAAAATTATTTTTTCAATTGGTATTAAATTTTATGAATTTGTACTGTTTTTGAAATTTGTTAAAATGTTTATGAAATTATTCCGAATATTAATATTTAAATCGAAAATTGCACTTTCAACATCTGAGATAATTTTGAAAAATGGTATTGCAGTACCAATAGTTGGTGGACAAAATTTATTTCCTAAACTTAAAACGAATTTGAAGTGAAACGGCAGATCGATGTTAGAAAAATTTACCAGCCATTGTTGCAAGTACAAAGTAAACCACTCGTCATATTACTGAAACCAGCCTGTATGATTTGATTAAATTTATTTCTTTGTCTCAGTTTAATTTTGTTGAAATGGTAGTTGTATGTAACCACTGCTCTTTCAGAAAACTCTTCATAAATTCCGGTAGGTCAAAATTCTCGAAAAGCAAAAAAATTTTAAAAAAAAGATCGATTTTAGAAATGTTGCACATTAAAGCTAGTACATGTTCTATAAACATTGTAGAAGTTTTTGCATATATTGGTATTTCGTATGATTTGTTTATCGAAGTTTTTTGTCTGATACAATTTATTTTTGATTCTAAAATGTATAACCTTTTTACATGGAAAGCATTAGAGTACAATTTATTTCCAAATAAATTGTCTATGATATGTGTTTCTATAATAAATGGGTTTATTAATGTTGCTTTGCAAAATTAAAATTTGTATCAAAGAAACAATTTTGATAAAATGGTTTTCATAGCGCTTTTGAGAATGATTCCGAATAGGAATCGATAGCTAAAGCTGTAATGAAGTTTTCTAAAATAAAAAAGATCCGTAAACCAATATTTTAAAAATTTGTTTTAAATATAAAATAACTAACAAAAAAAAAAAAAAAAAAAAAATAATCAAATTTCTTTAAAATTCAATATGAAAAAATCATGAAAAAGTACCACGTCTTAAATTACTTAAAAACTAGCAGTTTATACAAAGCTATCGAAAAGCGTGCGGTATCAAAATCAACTGGTAGAAACATGATAGCTCGTCAGGCGGAATATTTACAACGATTCGAAAAGGAAATTGTGAAATGCAACGAATACAACCAAAATCGAACTTTGGTAATGTAAACACTACTACGAACATAGAAATGAGGGCAGCTAATGCTAGAATATCCGGTGGTTTGATTCAAGAAGCGAAACTCTTTACTAGCCAGGCATTAAAGCCAATCATCGAAAAATAGTTGTTTAAGTATTTAGTTACATTGTTGAACTACAATATTAAATTACCTTGTAAACTCAGTTTGGTTATTGTGTTCCTGAATTTTTTAGGGTTATCTCTTGCTTTAGGTCATGTGGTAAATTTTATACAATATAATACTCCTAAAGAGTACGATATTTTTGGAAACATCAGTCGAAAAGAAATTAATTCTATAATGATAGTTTCGCCTCGTGGCATACTAATGCGTATCGGATATTTGTATTAACTCAAAATTATGTTTTATTAATCATTTTAATGTATTTTTAATTATTTAAAGTTATTTAATTATTTTAAAAGCAAAAACAATTAATTCACTTTGACAAATACTGCCTAAAGACAAAATATTTTTGAACAATTCATTGAAATTCATTGGTTAACAAAATACAAAATATTTATACGATGGACATTGAAATTAACATTAATGATGAAAGCACTAAAGTCCATTTCATCGTTCAATAACGACTCTCCATTCAATCCCAATTTTAAGTATGATCGCACCAAATTTTTTCTTCAAATTGACCAGGATTATTGGAAATGGCCTTGTCCTTAGAAAATCATCACTAGACTGATGGTCATTGAGGTTATCACCATTTAGGAAAGCGATATGTATTCTACATCCAATGTTCAACAACGACTTTCTATTCAATCCCAATTTTAGGTATGATGGCCCCAAATTTATTTCTTGAAATTGATCATAACTAGACCAATGGTGATTAAGGTCATCACCTTTAAGGAAAGCGATATGTGTTCTACATTCAACGTTCGTCAATTTTTCCTTGAAGTTGCCCAGGATTATTGGCAATGGCGTAGTCCATTAGAAAAGAATCATCACAAGACCAATGATCATTGAGGTTATTACCGTTTAGGAGAGCAATATGAGTTCTATATTTAACGTTCAACAACGACTTTCTTTTCAATCAGAATTTTACGTATGACGAAATATTTTTCTTGAAACGGACCAGAATTATTGGCAATGGCCTAGTCCATTAGAAAATCATCACTAGACCGAGGGTCATTGAGGTTATCGCCGTTTATGAATGCGATATGTATTCTACATCCAACGTTCAACAACGACTTTCTAATCAATCCCAATTTTAAATATGATCGCCAAACTTTTTTTCGTAAAATTGGCCAGGATCATTGTCAATCGCCCAGTCCTATAGAAAATGATTACTAGACCGATGGTCATTAAGGTTATCATCGTTTAGAAAGGCGATATTGGTTCTATATTCAACGTTCAACAACAACTCTCTATTCAATCCCAATTTTAAGTATGATCGCCCCAAACAATTTTTTTTAAATATCCAGAATTATTGGCAATGGCCTACTCAAATTTAGAATCTTCATTAGACTGATGGTTTTAGAGCTTTCCAGTTATTAGGAAATATTTAATCTTTAAATGGAACGTTCAATAATCAACGTGTTGAATGACATACCGACACGTTGATAGAGATTATAATTTTCGAAACGTTTTCACTAAAACTTCACAAGTATCACAAGAATAGGCTAAATGGAAAGCTACGTGTAATGCGAAAAGCTGCGAAAAGGGATTGTGTATTATGTTCGAATAGAGAACAAAAAGATGAAAGGCAAGTTACCCCTTATTATTGCGATGTTGGAGGTGGGAGATTGTTTTTATATGTGTCTTACCATGAAAGAATTTAAGCACAAAATATAAACTTTTTTTTCTTGTAACATAATAGAAATATAAATATATGTAATAAAATATATAAATATAATCTAATCTACGTAAACAGTTTTATAAAATTTGCTTTAAAAAATAATATTAATTTTTAGTTTTCATAAAAAATGGCGTGGAGTTGCTGGTAGCTGATATGAAATTTTATGTGGAGTGCAAAAGTTTCACTACTACTACTCACATCCCTTCTGATCGAAAACACGCAACATTCTAAATTCTGTATTTAACGGTAATTAAAAAGGCAGGGACTTTACGACAAGAAAACAGCACTCTGATTTATATACGCACAACAAATTACCGATCAAAATATTATTTATTTATATTTTTATGATATTGTTTACCGGATTCGCTAATGCTTATAAAATTGGAGCCATGTTGATTACCGCATGATGTAAAAGAAACATAGAAAACACATTCATTTAACTTTGAAAACTTTAGATTTATTTTTGTTTTGTTTCCGTTCAATTTCACTATGGTGCAATGTTTATAAATTTATCGTGGTATTTTTTGTAAGGTTGTTCGCTAGTTATACGGTTTGGTATTAATTTCATAAATTACATCTAGACAACATAAAACATTTCTGATTCCATTGCAAAAGAAAAATATTAAAAATCGCGATAATTAAAACACATGTTCGTCGCAATTTGAAACATCCAAAATTTAAATGTTTGTCATGATGTTGCTTAAACAAAGTGCTAAAAATGTATGACATTAAAAAATTGTTATATAAAACATGAATATTTTAACTTAATTTTAATCATTACACATAAAATACAACATAACATATCATAGATTGTTATTGCATGGTTGGACTCGAAGAATAACAGCAAGTGCTAGTTAAAAAAAAAAATAATAATTTTCCCATTGGAATACAACTTCAACAATTTATGGCGTTTTGGTTTTTAATTTTACCAACAAATTTCAAATTTTTTATTGAAAATTATCGCTGTTCTATTCGTTATAAAAATGCAAATTTGCGACAATGATATCAACAAGAGCAACATCACAATGGCAAAATGTTTATTGAGGTAGAAAATAATATTTCTTGTGATTTTTATACTCGTATATAGACCAGTATCTAACTTTATAAAGTATTTTTGCAACTATATACTAGAGATATAAACGTATAGATGAAATTTTATCTATTTTTGGATTAACTTTTAGTTCTTCTAAAATTTTTACGTCAGACGACGCCATCGAAATTATGAATCGCGTTTTTTAATGTTTTTTTTTTACTTACAGATGAATAAAATTCAATGACCATGCGAAAACAAACAATTTTCTTGCATTGTAATAAACCAAACAAAACAAAGTCGAGCAATAAATTCCCGGGGCTCAGTGATAAATTCTTAAATCATTTCAACGACTTAACTTCGTTCGAGTTAGATTACATTAGATTCAGGTCCGAATTTAGAGCGCTGAATTTTGAAGCTAAATCGATATCGAAGTATACGACCTGCCAATTAATAATTACATTATTCTGAAGAGTCTGCGTTGGTTAAAACGCCAAAGTAAGTAAAAGTGTATTGATATGCTTCATCTAAACGGTGGTATATGTTACGATTCGAAATGTTTGTCTGTTCAAAAGTTATAAGAGAATCTAATGGAATGGAATACTTTTTATAGTCTCTTGAGGTTCCTTTGACCTATAGGGCTAGATGCGTTTTGTTCGACCCACCTAACGAAAAATATTAAAAACATATGAACATTTTGTGATTAATTTTTCTGTAAAAAAAACGTTATAGGCATCTGTGGTACAATAGTAACACAAGATATTTTTGAATTTAAGAGAAGAATGTCTGTTTTAAATATCAAATAATTTTTTTGGCTTTTTATAGACACAAATATATTACTAATAAATGGCATTCACAAGATTTTCGATTGGTTAATCATAAGCAAAATCAATAGGCCAATCATTTGTAATATATGTATCTACCCAAAAAAGTAGAAATATCAAACCCTTCCATACTTTACCGCCAAGAGTTACACAAAGTGTAACAACCCTGAACAAAAATAAGAACTTTTCTTGAGTTCAATGTGTTGGTAGTTTGGTTTCGTACTGAAAAGTTTGGACTACTCATCAGGTAGCTACGACAGGTAGTTAACTCAATTTTTAAAAAACTTATTATTGTTTTGTACTTTATAGACGATTGTATTGTTTGCTTTGTACTTTATAGACGAACTATAAAGAACTAACCCTATAAATGTCACAACTCTTTCACCGAAACAATTGATAAAATTCCTACCCACTTCCCCCTATGTTATTTCATTTTATTATGAAATTATTACAATAGTTGCACATGCGGATATATCAGAAGCCGCTATGATTCGCTACATTATTCGAAATATAAACGATTATGATTTGAGTATAATGTTGGAAAAATATCAGATCTCTTTGACAAATTACAATGGTTTGCCAATACAAAACCCTCAGGATTCGAAAAGTAATAAACTGCGTGATGATCGACAAAAGCCACAACCAACGAAGTCAACGTTTATTAATTCAAATAACGAAAAACGGAATGATGTTTACATCGAAACGAAGATTGCATCTTAAACCGTAGAAGAACATTTCGACTCGCTACAAAAGGTACTTACATTAATCCAAGACAATCGATTGGAAATCGAAATTCCTAAACGCAAATTATTCAAATGATCCATTGAATATTTGGGATACAATATTAGTAAGGAAGGTATCCATTCAAGCGACAAACATGTAAGTGTTATCCAGCAAAATTCAATTCCGAAAGGTGTTCATGATTTGCATCGATTTGTAGGTTTAGCTAGTTTCTTTAAACGTTTTGTAACGAATTTTTCAATTATTGCCGCACCTTATATTTGTTGTTGAAAAAGGACATTGAATATAATTTTGGTAAACGTGAACTAAATTCGTTCGAAACAATAAAAGAGATACTTTTGTCAAGTCCAGTCCATGCAATATATAACCCTAATGCACATACAGAACTACATATACAGACGTCTGCCAAGTTGGTTTTGGCGCCGTATTGATTCAACGGCAGGCTGACAATGCATTACATCCGATTTCATATTTTAGTCGGAGAACCACGTTAGTTAGAAACTCTTGCGATGGTGTATGCTCTCAAAAGGTACCACATTTACTTGCACAGTGTCGACTTTGTTATTGTGGCCGATTGTCAAGCAGTAAAATAAATTTTAACAAAAGAAGGGGGATAATAACCGAATATTACGGTGGGTGTTATTTTTAGAAAATTATTCGTATCGAATAGTCCACAAATCGGGCGACAAGATGAAACACGTCAATGCACTCAGTAGATCGCCATGTGATTCGATAATGCAAATGACGGAGTGTTCGCTAACCAAAAGGCTAATTGCTCTGCAATAGAGTGACGAATTTATAGTTACAAACGCAGTTTTTTTCTTTCACGATATGACCATTAAGATAGCAAATTTTATTAAAACTTGTATTACGTGTATCGAGTTCCAGCCCAAGTCGGGAAAAAAGGAGGGATTCTTGAACTTGTATGAGAAGCGTGGCGAACCATTTCATATGATTCATATTGATCATCAAGTAACACAAATATTATCTGGTGACCGTTATATTATAGAAAACATACCTGGATGTGATCATAATAACAGGCCATTTAAAAGTGTTTACGCGACGTTCAACATGAAGCCATATAGGTCGGATCAGTTAGACATCGAGACGATTGTGAAAGTCAGCATGGCCGAAAGTAGTTAACCCAATTTAAAAAAAAAACAACGGTTGAGTTCACGCTTAACTCGCAAAAGTGTTATGTGAAAACCTTCATGTATAAATTTCCACTAAAACATTTCAAGCCTCTGCGATGGGCCTAAGAAACCAAGATGCCGATAGATGGCTGCCGTTCGCTTAGTATTTAAATCGCGTTACATTTTTGGTTTAAAAAGTCAATAAGCTATTCTACATTGGGCTTGGAGGACGAACCTTACAGACATTAATTGTTTAATTAAAAATTGAAATTTATAATTTCAAACGACTAAATTTCAGTATAGCCATATCTCGATGAGCTTGAGCAAAGTACAGTTCTGTTAATAAATGTTGAGTATTAATAAAATAAATGTTTACCACAGCATGAGCAATACTAAACATACATACATAGTATACCGATTAAACAATTTCAAAATTATTCACGCCGATTATACAACTCGCCGGATCAATTGCGGAGGGAGTTTCATTCGCTTTTGACATTTTACGTATTATCGAATACGCCGTACAGAAAATGAACGAATGTCGGTAATGAAGCTTCAAAAAGAGCTATTATGGAATTCGCGGGTGAAACGCACTCTGTAGTGTCTTTTTTGTCATGGAGAATAGTAAAGTGTATAAGATTTGCATTATAAATAAATAAGTTAGTTTTAAATTAAATTAAATTATTAAACAAATAAAACTGATTCTTTATAGAAAACGTACGACCAACCGGGCACAGTTTGAAAAGATGGTGAGCCTCATGACTGAGCAGCCAGATATAGCGAAGAATCTAACCAAAACTGATATAGATACAGTTGTACAGTTTTGGCAAAAACTGCAGAATGTCATTGCACATTTTCTTATTGCTTTTCGGGTTTGCTTTCTATTATGCGGCGGCACTATCGTATAAATTTAGATAGAGGCTTACTGTATCCATAATTAAAACACTTCTTTTAAATTTTGGACTATAAATATTTAATTTTGTGTTATACAATGAAAATTTAATAGAATAAAAATACTAAGTTCAATTATCAATATTTTGACAGCTGGTGGGATTGCAGCTTCTTTGCGGATCGATAACACAATTTTCCGGCGGATTCTATAATGCAATTAATTTTAAATGCGAAACGAATGTGGATCGAATGAACTTTCGCCGCAGTAAATCCAGCGAGTTGTATAATCGTATGTTATACCACAAGACG